>OZ024859.1:50723414-51280914 GCA_964017155.1 Oasisia sp. SBJ-2009 | reverse complement strand
GGTCCCTTATTATTAAATATGTGATAATTTTTCAATTTCTTGTTCAATAACTCCAGTACATGTTCATCTCTTTACAATTTATTTCTTTTATTATTTAGAAATGTAGCTATAAGATCCTTGATGTAATTCTGTGGATGTGCTCTAAGGATACATTATGAAGACAACGCGACGTTAGGACAACACTTCTATCAGGACGTGTCTGCGTTCCTCACATTATCGACATAGTGAATACCCCGGTAGGTGGCGTTGTGTTCAACTCTACCGTACGCCATGTTACCTGCACGGAATCTCGTCTTGAGCTCCTCGTCCTCGTCCGTCGACACAGTGACCCTGTACTGCTGACCAATGGTCAGATTTGTTACAGTGATATTCGTCTCTCCTCCGTCCACTGTCCAGTTGTGCGTGTCCACTGTGACATTCTCTCTGGTGACGCGTTCGATGGTGACGTGGACGCCGGAGCCGTGGTCAAGCTGGTCTGGCCAGTGGACGACGGCTGAGGTCCGAGTGGTCAACTCCACTCTCACCTGATTCTCATCTGTAACGATTTCACACAAACCATGGCAAGTCAGTAACAGATAAAGTTGATAACAGAGTAAAGACGGATCGGCAATCTAGTGCAACTATACCAGAGAACTGAACAGTAGTGTGTGTGCGTGCGTGTGTGCATGATTGCGTGCGTGCGTGCGTGCGTGCGTGTGCATGTATGTTGTGTATGGACGTGTGTAAGTTTGTGCGTGCGTGCATGCGTGTGTGTAGGCGTGCGTGGGTCTTGTCATTTCAGATATCTCTGTACAGGCATTTCAGCACAATGAAACCATAATAGTCTATCGATGCATGGACGGCAGTGGGACCATGTTCTAATGGGACCATGTTCTAATGGGACCATGTTCTAATGGGACCATGTTCTAATGGGACCATGATCTAATGTGACCATGTTCTAATGAGACAATGTTCTAATGGGACCATGTTCTAATGTGACCATGATCTAATGAGACTATGTTCTAATGGGACCATGTTCTAATGGGACCATGTTTTAATGGGACCATGTTCTAATGGGACCATGTTCTAATGGGACCATGATCTAATCTGACCATGTTCTAATGGAACCATGTTCTAATGGGACCATATTCTAATGGGATCATGATCTAGTGGGATCATGTTATTATGGGACCATGTTCTAATTGGACCATATTATAATGGGACCATGTTCATATGGGATCATGTATGATGCGACCATGGTGTAATGGGACCATATTCTAATGGGACCATATTCTAATGGGACCATGATCTAGTGGGACCGTGTTCTAATGGGACCATATTTTAATGGGACCACGTTCTAATGGGACCTTGTTTAATGCGACCATGATGTATTGGGACCATATTCTAATGGGACCATATTCTAATGGGACCATGATCTTGAGGGACCATGTTCTAATGGGACCATGTTCTAGTGGGACCATGTTCTAAACGGACCATGTTCTAATGGGACCATTTCCTAAACGGACCATGTTCTATACAATAATATATAGTTTAGATGACCATTACCTGCACGGAATGAGACTTCGCCTTCCCTACGTGACGTCACTCCCCGAACTGTCACGGTGTAGTGGTCACCATTGGTCAAACGTTTCGGCAGATAAAACAACGTAACATCAGGTTGGCTTTGACACTGGCTCTGGGTTCCGGTGGTGACATTCGTGACAATGATGTCCACTTGTTTGTCTCCGTCAGACTGCTCCCACCAGTAGATTGTCGCCCAGCCCTGCGTGTCCTGTATCACCTCCACTCGAATGACGTCATTTCCTGTACGGAAGTATAAGGCGTTAGATTATAAAATTTTGTATGATTGAATCAGTATATCGAATTATCAATGCATCGCAACTGTCGATACAATACCATCGATAATAAACTGCACTCGTGTGGAATTCACAGCGTAATTCATATTCGCCAAGTTCAGTCAAATATATCCATGGTCAAACAATGACGTCTACCACCATTGGTCACATTTTGGGGTCTCTCTTTCTCATAGCTCTCACACATGCGTAATTACAACAGGTCGCTGCTATAACTAACACCTTCGATATATAATTTATCGTAATATTAATACATCCTCCGAAAATATGTCGTAAAACACTACAGCTAATCGTACGAGTAATTAACCTCTAATCTAAACTGAGTTTGTACCAGAACTGTTGTAATAAGCGGAGTGAGTGAGTGAGTGAGTGAGTGAGTGAGTGAGAGAGTGAGTGAGTGAGTGAGTGAGTGAGTGGGTGAGTGGGTGAGTGGGTGAGTGAGTGAGTGAGTGAGTGAGTGAGTGAGTGAGTGAGTGAGTGAGTGAGTGAGTGAGTGAGTGAGTGAGTGAGTGAGTGAGAGAGAGAGAAAGAGAGAAAGAGAGAAAGAGAGAAAGAGAGAAAGAGAGAAAGAGAGAAAGAGAGAAAGAGAGAAAGAGAGAGAGAGAGAAAGAGAGAGAGAGACAGAGAGAGAGAGAGAGAGAGAGAGAGAGAGAGAGAGAGAGAGACAGAGAGACAGAGAGATAGAGAGAGAGAGAGTGAGCGTTTTGTTACATTCCACACTGGAGCGACACCACCTCTGAATCTCGTCGACTCTAAGTTTGGCGTAGTTTAGGTCAGTCACACCAACAGACCGCCTTCTGGAAGGCCGGCGGTGTCCGAGTCAACTGTGGTGTGTATTCAGCCCAAATACGAGAGTAGCATTTATTCTTAGGTTGTGCTCCCCGATTGTATACCCCCCCCCCCCCCCCCCCGATTGTACTCACCCTCCGTGTCGGACGTCGACTCGGACGAAGACATTGTTATCAGTATATTTTACAACTTTGTAATAATATTATTCTTATCAGTACAGTAATAATAGTCTCTCTGGTGGTGTTTCACTCTTCGAATCGTTCGTTCTAACATCCTTCAGTCGAGCGGACGAACTATATAGAAATGTTACATGGAAATCCCCTCGTGTCAGTCCTTTCGTTATTGTGGCTGTTCTAGAAACGTCTGACTTTTGATTGGGGATTTTCTCAAAAGTCATGGGTCATTTTGTTCAATGATTTCGTTTTGATTTGATGCCGTTCAAAACATTATATAATTAATAAACATGTAGTGAACGCACAGTCACAGTAAAGTTCGACGTTCAGTGTTATCATTCTTAATAAGAACATATTGTATTTAACATAGAACCAGACCCAATTATAATTGTTCCTGGCACTTTTCAGCATGTAGACTCCATACAGGTATGTAGCATAATTTTCGTAACATTATAATATAATCTTGTCATTATACTTCGGATGCATGGCAATAGGTTTAATTGCTACTTGTCAGTTTTGTCGGGTTAACTGGTGTGCATTTAGTTGTGTGTTTGACAGTTTGAAAGACTCCCCTATCGCTGTACACCTCCCTATATTGACCCGGTGTTGTAGTAAAAAAATGCATGTCGTGCATTGATGTTTTGGCCACGTAAACATATAATTAGGGCTAATATCCGGTGCACGAACTGTCAGTACGTGTGGTCGTTAACGTGACGCACGTACCTCTACTTATGCTGATTTAGTTTCAGTTTCGTACAGCATTGCTTTGTCACTGTCACAGCGCATGCGCGCACCGTCTGAGACAACCCCCAAGTTGCAGAGTCGAAACAATATACGCGGGATTTTTTCGTGACCGCATAACCACCACAGTTTCCATTAATATGTTATGATACAATCAGCGACCTGAATACGCTACGCCGAGTAACACGCGTTTGGTGTCGTCGTGTTTCGATCTGCACTTAACGAGTCAGAAGTCAAACTCGAGTCACGTATTCCAACAGAGGATCAGTCCTCAACGGCAAAGCGAGGTGCACATACAACAGGACTCTGAGTGGACCAGTACGGGGCCACTGGCCACAAGACTGGCCGTGGGTACTCCTATGTACGGCCACTCTCATATGAATGGCATTGTGTACTCCAATATTGGGCCACTCTCATGTGATTGGCCTTGTGTACGCCAATATTGGGCCACTCTCATCTTTTAGGCCTTGTATGGGTCATATGCCTCATAATGCTTTAGAAATATTAATTGATTACATATTGCATTACTACTTGGCAATAGCTGCTATTCGCAGATGACAGTGCACTGGTTGCACACTCTGCTGACGAGATGCAGAAAATAGTGGATGCTTTCTCCAATGCGTCAAAGAAGTTCGGGCTGAAGATTAACATTAAGAAGACCGAGCTGTTGTACCAACCCAACTCTACAAGAACCCGAGAGGAGGATATCATGGTTGATGGAAACAAGCTGAACTCTGTTCTGGAATTCACCTACCTCGGAAGCACTCTATCAAGTAATGGATGCATTGACGATGAAATACAGAGGAGGATGGCCAAGGCTAGTGCATCTTTCTGCCTACTGCGCCAGAGACTCCGGAACAACCACCATGTGTCGATGCGGGTTAAAGGCAAGATATACCGTGCATTCGTGCTGTCCACCCTCCTATACGGAGTGACAGGTGAAAAAGCGGCATGCCTTCATGATGCGACATCTGCGTTCGATCATGGGGATAATCTGGATGGACAAAGTGACAAACAAGGAAATACTCGAACGGACAGGGCTGCCGTCTATGGAAGATCTGATCAGAAAGAATTTCCGGTGGACTGGACACCTCATGAGGATGTCACCAGACAGGCTGCCAAAGCAGGTTCTCTACTCTCAACTGTCTTCTGGTCACAGAAAGAGAGGGCGCCCTCGTCTCCGATTCAAGGATACCATACTGGACATCACTCTCACAGCAGAGAGATAAATGGAGGGCAACAGTCAAGTGATGGAAGCAGTCTTTGTAGCTTCGTGACCGACAGCACGATGATGATGATGATGATGATGACTTGGGAAATGAATCATGTTTTATATACTCAAACATTTTGGTACCTCTTGCAGAAATCCGAGATGCGCCGTTACGATTAATTACTGGGCTACTCTGTTTGAAATTATAATTTTTTGTTCTACGTACTCAAACGCTGCCACTAGCCTGATTGCAGACACGTATACAATTCCATTTTGAAGCACATGTAGCATAACCTTACTTACTTTAAATCACACGTATTATCAAATGTTTATTCACATGTGTAAACTAGTTATGATTGTAATTGCGGTTGGTGTAACCTTACGTGTGCACTATGATTTAAGTGTCAACCTGTTACATTACATTACTGTTATGACATCAAATCCGGTCTAAATTTGAAATGTAATTCTTATTCAACACGCTAAATTACTATTACATAGTTTATATAATTATTGCTCGCTTGACAGCGGCCACTTTGTTCTTTTTAAGCATTCAGCATATTGTATTATCCTCATGTTATTTTACTGGCTATAGCTTTAATTGGCTCCGTTGTCAACCGGTAATCGTGTACTATATCATTTATTGTAACATTTGCTGATTATGTTTATTTGTATGATGTATGCGATGCTGAAAATAAATTACTCACTTACTTACTATACGTTTGACAGAATGAAACCGTATTCTCTCTCGTTACCAGGCATAGGCCAAACACCAACGTTATAGAAAGTGACGTTTGTGCAGTTATATTACCAAACAATCATGTCAATACCTAACGAAACCATTATACTGCATCTTGTATTTTAACAATCGCCAGTTTATCAACATATTAAAACGTCATTGCCCATACATACATACATACATACATACATACATACATACATACATACATACATACATACATAGAAACATACATATTATACTAAGTAGTGTCATACATTAGGCAACCATGAAATATACATATAGTTACGACTTACGAGATGCGGTGTCAGTCGTAAATGTGGATAAAGATAGTTGTGATTAAACGGCTTTATTTAAACGCATACTCGATACAACGGACAAATTGTGAAAATAATAATACATCATAAAACAATATAAAATCATTTACATATATATATATATAATATATATATATATATATATATATATATATATATATATATATATATATATATATAATATATATATACACAATTATGAAAGACATTTCACCAACGAATAAATAAAATGCAATAATACAAATCAAATAATTATTAGAGGAATATATGTAGAAAGCAAACGGATAATTATCATTAAGATTGGTGCAATACACAATACATGATCTTCATAAAAGAACATTTAGTACTTTACAAACAAAAATAAGACAACATTCGGTCAATTCCACTGGCAAAGTATCAGCGTTAGCCGAGTTTCTATTATGACACTATATATCTTTCTGTAGTACTAGTTTTACAATCATGTAAAGGTTCTCCAGCAGTAAGCTTACTTTTTGATTATCGGTCACATTTTAGCACTTAATATTTTTATGAAGTAATTGCACAGAGCGTGCACATCGACAGATGTTGGCAAGTTACAGTGACGACAGCTCAACTTCTTCGGCAGTCCTCCCGGAGTCGACTGGCCGGAGGAAGGAACACATGTCAGAGACAGTGGGTTCGGTAACACGACATTTTCCGTGTAGAACACCTCCACTATAACCTTCGTGGTTACTTCGACATACACTTCACCGGAATCGGACGTGCGTCGGTTCAGAAACTTGTTGTTTTCGTTGTCGAGTTGGATGAGATTCTTGCGTTGACAAAAGTGGTCTACATCGGAGCCTGGCGTCGTCAGTACCAGCGTCACGTAGTGCTGTGAGTGGTTACAGTAGAAATCGACAAAGTACAAGTTAGCATCGGCGGGGAACATCGTCACTGCCGGAATACTCAGTCGTACCGATCCAAATGGCGACGTACTAAACGGCTTCCCGGTGCGTATATTGACATTCGCGGCGAAGAACAACCCACTGATTTGACCATTGATGACGGACGCCTGGTCACCGTTGTTGTCTTTCAGATAGACAGTCATCGTGCCTTTGTGTTTGCTGTAGCAGTCGGCATAATATTCTAGTGGCTTATTCCTGTAGAATACTTCACACCTCCGAACAACGGCGCTGTATAGGGAACGTTGAACTACTCCATCTGCGAACTTTTCAGCCATGTGAAGCAAAGTCGTCATCTCGTCTCGCGTGAACTCTGTAAAGTAAAAACGATGTTGTGTTTCAGCTACATGTGACACAACAAACTCTTTCTAAGGTATTATGTCTCTAGATAGTTATATCACATAACAAGGACAAGATCCGGAAGATAATTTTTCACCGTAGAGTGAGTATATATATATGAGGTTGGGCGTATGATCCGATGCTACACATCCAATAAGTCCGATACTAAGCTACCAATAATGAGCTGTATATAGTTTTTTTGCTATATAAAACAAAATTTTAATTATGCAAGTCTCTACAAAGCAACAACAGATTTGTTTAAAAAAAAAGTGATGGAATGAGTTGGTCGAATATGTAAATAAATGCATAAAGACAACAATGTGTGTCTATGAGGTCGGGCTGCACATTGTCTTGTGTTCTGCCCTGCCCTGCCCTGCCCTGCCCTGCCCTGCCCTGCCCTGCCCTGCCCTGCCCTGCCCTGCCCTGCCCTGCCCTGCCCTGCCCTGCCCTGCCCTGCCCTGCCCTGCCCTGCCCTGCCCTGCCCTGCCCTGCCCTGCCCTGCCCTGCCCTGCCCTGCCCTGCCCTGCCCTGCCCTGCCCTGCCCTGCCCTGCCCTGCCCTGCCCTGCCCTGCCCTGCCCTGCCCTGCCCTGCCCTGCCCTGCCCTGCCCTGCCCTGCCCTGCCCTGCCCTGCCCTGCCCTGCCCTGCCCTGCCCTGCCCTGCCCTGCCCTGCCCTGCCCTGCCCTGCCCTGCCCTGCCCTGCCCTGCCCTGCCCTGCCCTGCCCTGCCCTGCCCTGCCCTGCCCTGCCCTGCCCTGCCCTGCCCTGCCCTGCCCTGCCCTGCCCTGCCCTGCCCTGCCCTGCCCTGCCCTGCCCTGCCCTGCCCTGCCCTGCCCTGCCCTGCCCTGCCCTGCCCTGCCCTGCCCTGCCCTGCCCTGCCCTGCCCTGCCCTGCCCTGCCCTGCCCTGCCCTGCCCTGCCCTGCCCTGCCCTGCCCTGCCCTGCCCTGCCCTGCCCTGCCCTGCCCTGCCCTGCCCTGCCCTGCCCTGCCCTGCCCTGCCCTGCCCTGCCCTGCCCTGCCCTGCCCTGCCCTGCCCTGCCCTGCCCTGCCCTGCCCTGCCCTGCCCTGCCCTGCCCTGCCCTGCCCTGCCCTGCCCTGCCCTGCCCTGCCCTGCCCTGCCCTGCCCTGCCCTGCCCTGCCCTGTTCTACTCTACCGTACGCCATATATTACCTGCACGGAATCTCGTCGTGAGCTCCTCTTCCGTCGACACCCCGCGCACAGTGACCCTGTACTGCTGACCAATGGTCAGATTTGTTACAGTGATATTCGTCTCTCCTCCGTTCGCTGTCCAGTTGTGCGTGTCCACTGTGACATTATCTTTAGTGACGCGTTCGATGGTGACGTGGACGCCGGAGCCGTGGTCAAGGTGGTCTGGCCAGTGGACGACGGCTGACGTCCGAGTGGTCAACTCCACTCTCACCTGATTCTCATCTGTAACGATTTCACACAAGGCATGGCAAGTCAGTAACAGATAAAGTTGATAACAGAGTAAAGACGGCTCGGCAATCTAGCGCTCTAGAGCAACAATGTCAGAGAACTGAACAGTTGTGTGCGTGTGCGTGCGCGCGCGTGTGTGTGCGTGTGCGTATGCTTGTGCGTGTGTGTGTTTGCTTGTTTGTGTATGTGTGTGTCTTTGTGTGGGGGGTGTCGTGTGTGTGCATCATGCGTGCGTGCGTGCGTGCGTGCGTGCGTGTACATGTGTATTGTGTGTGTTGTGTGTGTTGTGTGTGTTGTGTGTGTATGCGTGAGCGTGTATGTATGAGTGTGAGTATGTGTAAGTTTGTGCGTGCGTGCATGCGTGTGTGTAGGTGTGCGTGTGTCTTGCCATTTCAGATACTCTATACAGATATTTCAGCACAATGAAAGCATAACAGTCTACGGTAGCATGGACGGCAGTGGGACCGTGTTCTAATAAGACCATGTTCTAATGGGACCATGTTTCAATGGGACCATGATCTAATGGGACCATGTTTTAATGGGACAATGTTTTAATGGGACCATGTTCTAATGGGACCATGTTATAATGAGACCATGATCTAATGGGACCATGTTCTAATGGGACCATGTTTCAATGGCATCATGATCTAATGGGACCATGTTCTAATTGGACCATGTTCCAATGGTACCATGTTGTAATGGGACCATGATCTAATGGGACCATGTTCTAATGGGACCATGTTTCAATGGCATCATGATCTAATGGGACCATGTTCTAATGGGACCATGTTCTAATGGGACCATGTTGTAATCGGACCCTGATCTAATGGGACCATGTTCTAATGGGACCATGTTGTAATAGGACCATGCTCTAATAGGACCATGTTCTAATGGGACCATGTTCTATACAATAATATATAGTTTAGATGACCATTACCTGCACGGAATGAGACTTCGCCTTCCCTACGTGACGTCACTCCCCGAACTGTCACGGTGTAGTGGTCACCATTGGTCAAACGTTCCGGCAGATAAAACAACGTAACATCAGGTTGACTTTGACACTGGCTCTGGGTTCCGGTGGTGACATTCGTGACAATGATGTCCACTTGTTTGTCTCCGTCAGACTGCTCCCACCAGTAGATTGTCGCCCAGCCCTGCGTGTCCTGTATCACCTCCACTCGAATGACGTCATTTCCTGTAGGAAGTGTAAGGCGGTAGATTATAACATGTTTGAAGCAGTGAAGTATCAGTGCATCGCAACTGTCGATACAATATCATATATAAGTGTGTGTAGTGTAGCACTTATTCTTAGGTTGTGCTCACCCCCCCCCCCCCCACCCCCGGATATACTCACCCCCTGTTTACACTCACCCCTGATTGTACTCACTCCTGATTGTACTCACCCCTGTTGTACTCACCTCCTCGGTTGTACTCACCCCCGTGGTTTGCTAATCCCCCGATTGTACTCCCTCGGTTGTTCTTACCCCCTGGTTGTACTCTTCTCCCGATTGTACTCTGCCCTGTTCTACTCTACCGTACGCCATATATTACCTGCACGGAATCTCGTCGTGAGCTCCTCTTCCGTCGACACCCCGCGCACAGTGACCCTGTACTGCTGACCAATGGTCAGATTTGTTACAGTGATATTCGTCTCTCCTCCGTTCGCTGTCCAGTTGTGCGTGTCCACTGTGACATTATCTTTAGTGACGCGTTCGATGGTGACGTGGACGCCGGAGCCGTGGTCAAGGTGGTCTGGCCAGTGGACGACGGCTAACGTCCGAGTGGTCAACTCCACTCTCACCTGATTCTCATCTGTAACGATTTCACACAAGGCATGGCAAGTCAGTAACAGATAAATTTGATAACAGAGTAAAGACGGCTCGGCAATCTAGCGCTCTAGAGCAACAATGTCAGAGAACTGAACAGTTGTGTGCGTGTGCGTGCGCGCGCGTGTGTGTGCGTGTGCGTATGTTTGTGCGTGTGTGTGTTTGTTTGTTTGTGTCTGTGTGTGTCTTTGTGTGGGGGGTGTCGTGTGTGTGCATCATGCGTGCGTGCGTGCGTGCGTGCGTGCGTGCGTGCGTGTACATGTGTATTGTGTGTGTTGTGTGTGTTGTGTGTGTTGTGTTTGTATGCGTGAGCGTGTATGTATGAGTGTGAGTATGTGTAAGTTTGTGCGTGCGTGCATGCGTGTGTGTAGGTGTGCGTGTGTCTTGCCATTTCAGATACTCTATACAGATATTTCAGCACAATGAAAGCATAACAGTCTACGGTAGCATGGACGGCAGTGGGACCGTGTTCTAATAAGACCATGTTCTAATGGGACCATGTTTCAATGGGACCATGATCTAATGGGACCATGTTTTAATGGGACAATGTTTTAATGGGACCATGTTCTAATGGGACCATGTTGTAATGAGACCATGATCTAATGGGACCATGTTTTAATGGGACCATGTTTCAATGGCATCATGATCTAATGGGACCATGTTCTAATTGGACTATGTTCCAATGGTACCATGTTGTAATGGGACCATGATCTAATGGGACCATGTTCTAATGGGACCATGTTTCAATGGCATCATGATCTAATGGGACCATGTTCTAATGGGACCATGTTCTAATGGGACCATGTTGTAATCGGACCATGATCTAATGGGACCATGTTCTAATGGGACCATGTTGTAATAGGACCATGCTCTAATAGGACCATGTTCTAATGGGACCATGTTCTATACAATAATATATAGTTTAGATGACCATTACCTGCACGGAATGAGACTTCGCCTTCCCTACGTGACGTCACTCCCCGAACTGTCACGGTGTAGTGGTCACCATTGGTCAAACGTTTCGGCAGATAAAACAACGTAACATCAGGTTGGCTTTGACACTGGCTCTGGGTTCCGGTGGTGACATTCGTGACAATGATGTCCACTTGTTTGTCTCCGTCAGACTGCTCCCACCAGTAGATTGTCGCCCAGCCCTGCGTGTCCTGTATCACCTCCACTCGAATGACGTCATTTCCTGTAGGAAGTGTAAGGCGGTAGATTATAACATGTTTGAAGCAGTACATCGAAGTATCAGTGCATCGCAACTGTCGATACAATATCATATATAAGTGTGTGTAGTGTAGCACTTATTCTTAGGTTGTGCTCACCCCCCCCCCCTCCCCCCGGTTATACTCACCCCCTGTTTACACTCACCCCTGATTGTACTCACTCCTGATTGTACTCACCCCTGTTGTACTCACCTCCTCGGTTGTACTCACCCCCGTGGTTTGCTAATCCCCCGATTGTACTCACTCCCTCGGTTGTTCTTACCCCCTGGTTGTACTCTTCTCCCGATTGTACTCAACCCCCGATTGTACTCACCCGCCCCCCTCGATTGTACTCACCACCCCCCACCCCACCCCCCGATTGTACTCACCCTTCGTTTCGGACGTATACTCGGACGTAGCCATTGGTATCAGTTTGTTTATAACTTACTTATACTTAATCTCTCCGGTGTGGTGTTTCACTCTTCAAATCGTTCGTACTAACATCCTTTAGTCGAGCGGACGAACTATATAGAAATATTACATGGAAATCCCCTCGCGTTAGTCCTTTCGTTATTGTCGTGTTCTAGAAACGTCTGAATTCTGATTGGGGATTTTCTCAAAAGACACGGGTCATTTCGCACACGTGATAAAGAGCAGAAATGCCTGGACAAGTCGGCCAGTGAATTAACGCATTGTCACAGTAATTATCATTCTTAGTAAGAACATATTTTATTTACTATATAACCAGATCATATAATTGTTCTGGGCGCATTTCAGCGTGTAGAATCCACACAGGCCTACACGCTGAAACGCACCAAAAACAATTATATGTATAGTGTAGAATCCACATAGGCCTACAGGCAACAACAATGGCCAAATAAACTTCCGTTGTCTAAAATAAAAATTTGGAAAATACTGGAATTAATAAAATTTATAAAAAATGTATGTATCATAATTATCGTAACATTATAATACAATATTGTCATGATGCTGTGGATATGTTTAATTGCTACTTGTCGGTGTTGTAGGGTTAAATGGTGTGCATTTAGTTGTGTGTCCATTTAGTGTTTATGGCCGAATTCTTAAAGACCCCTTATCGCTGTACACCTGCCTATATTGACCCAGTGTTGTAGTAAAGAAATGCATGTCGTGCATTAATGTATTGGCCACGTAAACTTACAGTTAGAGGGCTAATATCAGGTGCACGAACTTTGTCACTGTCACAGCGCATGCGCGCATCTTCTGAGTCAACCCCCAACTTGCAGCGTCGAAACAATATACGCGGGTTTTTTCGTGACCGCATAACCACAGTAGTTTCCATTAATATGTTATGATACAATCAGCGACCTGAATACGCTACGCCGAGTAACACGCGTTTGGTGTCGTCATGTTTCGATCTGCACTTAACGAGTCAGAAGTCAAAATCGAGTCACGTATTCCAACAGAGAATCAACAGCAAGGCGAAGTGCACATACAACAGGACTCTGAGTGGACCAGTACAGGGCCACTGGCCACAAGACTGGCATTGTGTACTCCAATATTGGGCCACTCTCATATGAATGGTCTTGTGTACTCCAATATTGGTCCACTCTCATATGAATGGCCTTGTGTACTCCAATATTGGGCCACTTTCATATGAATGGCATTGTGTACTCCAATATTGGGCCACTCTCATATGAATGGCCTTGTATACTCCAATATTGGGCCACTCTCATATGAATGGCCTTGTGTACTCCAATATTGGGTCACTCTCATATGCATGGCCTTGTGTACTCCAATATTGGGCCACTCTCATATGAATGGCCTTGTGTACTCCAATATTGGGCCACTCTCATATGAATGGCCTTATGTACTCCAATATTGGGCCACTCTCATATGAATGGCCTTGTATACTCCAATATTGGGCCACTCTCATATGAATGGCCTTGTATACTCCAATAGTGGGCCACTCTCATATGAATGGCCTTGTGTACTCCAATATTGGGCCACTCTCATATGAATGGCCTTGTGTACTCCAATATTGGGCCACTCTCATATGAATGGACTTGAATACTCCAATATTGGGCCACTCTCATATGAATGGCCTTGTATACTCCAAAATAGGGCCTCTCTCGTGTGAATGGCCTTGTATACTCCAATATAGGGCCTCTCTCATATGAATGGCCTTGTGTACTCCAATATAGGGCCTCTCTCGTATGAATGGCCTTGTATACTCCAATATAGGGCCTCTCTGATATGAATGGCCTTGTATACTCCAATGTAGGGCCTCTCTCATATGAATGGCCTTGTATACTCCAATATAGGGCCTCTCTCATATGAATGGCCTTGTATGCTCCAGTATAGGGCCTCTCTGATATGAATAGCCTTGTATACTCCAGTATAGGGCCTCTCTGATATGAATGGCCTTGTATACTCCAATATAGGGCCTCTCTGATATGAATGGCCTTGTATACTCCAATATAGGGCGTCTCTGATATGAATGGCCTTGTATACTCCAATATAGGGCGTCTCTGATATGAATGGCATTGTGTACTCCAATATAGGGCCTCTCTCTCTCTGATATGAATGGCCTTGTATATTCCAATATATAGGGCCTCTCTGATATAAATGGCCTTGTATACTCCAATATAGGGCCTCTCTGATATGAATGGCCTTGTATACTCCAATATAGGGCCTCTCTCTCATATGAATGGCCTTGTATACTCCAATATAGGCCCTCTCTGATATGAATGGCCTTGTATACTCCAATGTAGGGCCTCTCTGATATGAATGGCCTTCTATACTCCAATATAGGGCCTCTCTGATATGAATGGCCTTGTATACTCCAATATAGGGCCTCTCTGATATGAATGGCCTTGTATACTCCAATATAGGGCCTCTCTGATATGAATGGCATTGTGTACTCCAATATAGGGCCTCTCTCTCTCATATGAATGGCCTTGTATATTCCAATATATAGGGCCTCTCTGATATAAATGGCCTTGTATATTCCAATATATAGGGCCTCTCTGATATGAATGGCCTTGTATACTCCAATGTAGGGCCTCTCTCATATGGATGGCCTTATATACTCCAATATAGGGCCTCTCTCATATGAATGGCCTTGTATACTCCAGTATAGGGCCTCTCTGATATGAATAGCCTTGTATACTCCAATATAGGGACTCTCTGATATGAATGGCCTTGTATACTCCAATATAGGGCCTCTCTGATATGAATGGCCTTGTATACTCCAATATAGGGCGTCTCTGGTATGAATGGCATTGTGTACTCCAATATAGGGCCTCTCTCTCTCTCTCTCATATGAATGGCCTTGTATATTCCAATATATAGGGCCTCTCTGATATAAATGGCCTTGTATACTCCAATGTAGGGCCTCTCTGATATGAATGGCCTTGTATACTCCAATATAGGGCCTCTCTCTCATATGAATGGCCTTGTATACTCCAATATAGGGCCTCTCTGATATGAATGGCCTTGTATACTCCAATGTTGGGCCTCTCTCATATGAATGGCCTTGTATACTCCAATATAGGGTCTCTCTCATATGAATGGCCTTGTATACTCCAGTATAGGGCCTCTCTGATATGAATCGCCTTGTATACTCCAATATAGGGCCTCTCTGATATGAATGGCCTTGTATACTCCAATATAGGGCCTCTCTGATATGAATGGCCTTGTGTACTCCAATATAGGGCCACTCTGATATGAATGGCATTGTGTACTCCAATATAGGGCCTCTCTCTCTCTCTCATATGAATGGCCTTGTATATTCCAATATATAGGGCCTCTCTGATATAAATGGCCTTGTATACTCCAATATAGGGCCTCTCTGATATGAATGGCCTTGTATACTCCAATATAGGGCCTCTCTCTCATATGAATGGCCTTGTATACTCCAATATAGGGCCTCTCTGATATGAATGGCCTTGTATACTCCAATATAGGGCCTCTCTGATATGAATGGCCTTGTATACTCCAATATAGGGCCTCTCTCTCATATGAATGGCCTTGTATACTCCAATATAGGGCCTCTCTCTCTCTCATATGAATGGCCTTGTATACTCCAATATAGGGCCTCTCTCTCATATGAATGGCCTTGTATACTCCAATATAGGGCCTCTCTCTCATATGAATGGCCTTGTATACTCCAATACTGTTTGTTTGAAAATAATAGTACTACTGCAGTGATCAAGTAAGCAACCTTGTTGTTTAGGAAGCAATGCAAACATGGCATTTAATTTGAGTTGTAATGTTAAAATTACACCTTTAATAAGCTGTTGTTCATTTAAGTACATTGGCACACTCAGGGTCGTAGAACAGATGAACTCTGGTTTATACAGCAGCTGACACCATCAGAAACGTTTACAGTGGCGCCACCTGGAGTCACTGAATACACTAATGTTTCAACCTACCTCCACGGGGTAAATCACTTTGAGTGTGAATAACTCAAAATAGCTATATTTGCTGATTGGTCGGTCTGAAGTTAGCTACGAGAGGAAGTGAATATGCATTAAGGTGAGTGACCTGAGACCAGGGAGTAGATAGATGCACATACGCCACAGTTAGCACAACGGCACAGATTAATGACTGAAAGGTAATTTTTGATGTGGTTTTGTCTTCAATGGCAAAACAGTCTTTGAATAACACCAATTAGATTTCCCCGCAACCAACAAGTGTGGCAAGTCAACAACTGAACACAATGTTTATCAAACAGTTTATCAACACAATGACAGGTACACTGAACCTACACACAGGTGAGTTGGTGTGTTACACATTGACACAGTACACTGAACCTACACAATACACACAAGTGAGTTGGTATGTTATGCAATGACACAGTACACTGAACCTACAGAGTACACAGTGGTGTGTTGATGTGTTACACAATTCAACGATAGGACCTTTCACAAAATAAACATGAGTTCAACAGCAGGCAACACATCACAGGAGTGTCTCGACCTAACACACTCCTAGAATAAGTGTGTAGTCTGCACCTACCATAAGAGAGACGGACAGACAGACAGACACAATGAAATTGTATACAATACACTACAGTATGTAACAATCTGGGCTACAACATTAATTCAGTACACGATCTACAGAAAAGAAATACATGTTTAATACAAAAACAGTCTGGTCAACCGTGTGTGTTTGTCTCTGGCAGGAGACACAATAGGACAGTCAGGAGAGGACAGTCAGGACACTTGGAACATGACATACGGGTCATGAAGCAAGGCAAGGGCTGCGAGAACTAAATCATCAGATTATATTGATACATACTTAATTTATGACCAGACAAAACTTAGATCAATCATTTTTAGTTAACCCAAAAGCTAAATCGGCCGACTGTAAAGTCCTTCTTATCAGTTTACTACCAGTCTTGGTCAGTCAACTGCCAGTCTTAAAGACAGGCAGACTGGTCTCTGGCTAAGCTCTCCCAGAGACAAACACAAGTACACGCACCAGTTTCCTATCTAAATATATAGCATTTGATGTAACTAGGCAGTGAATCTTACATCACTTTCACTTTGTACCTTTATCCAAATCAGCAGTTGTCACAGACATTACGGCCAGACAAGGAAACGTAAAATTAATACTTGCAAAATAAACAGATCATTCGAGGTAGCAGTTCTGCGCTGGGTGGACATAAGAGACACTAGGTGAGCAGGTTGATAGACTGGTTGATATATCTGTTATGGAAATATGAACCTGACCACAAAGTACAACTGATTCGGGTAACTTTGAAGTTTGCCAACTGCCAAAAACTTGACCACAAAGTGGGCCAAAGCACAACTGAATCAAGTAACTCAGTGCTGTGTATTGGAAGAAGCAGCCACGCTTCAACAAATGTGCAGCGAACTGAGTGCCAACTGTCACTGACTCTACACTGACGACTGGCCTCTCTACACGACAACTGTGCCCTGCATTGACTATGGACTGTCCTACTGTCTAGTCCAACATGGGCAGAGACAAAAGGCAGTTCTCTGTTTTCACGCTGACAGTCACATGACAATGACTTATTATAGCAGTTTACAACATGCAACGAGAAGTGATAAACTCAAACACAAGACTAAATACATCACCTAAACTGCGCATGTCAATAGTATTACTGTTCCAGTAGGCAAACACAAATAATGGAATGACACGTTTCTTGCGCGACTCACGCCCGAAACTGTGCCTCGTTCAGTGCTCAGCACTCCGCCCTGACTAACTCACCGCGCCATCACAGCTATGTAGTGTCTACTTGAACACGAGTCAGTAGGATTATGCTATCCATGGACCACCCATATGTCGCCCCAGCCTCGGACTGTCTTTTGTCACAAATCGGAACATCTACAGCAACAGTCTGTTGCTGGCTTCAGTGACAACTAATAAGGCTGAACAAGTTGTGGTGACTGCCGAGTGACTTGACTCTGTAATGTGACCTCACCCAGTCATGTGACCTCACCCAGTTATGTGACCTGACTCAATCATGGCCGATGTCACCAGGAAACACAGCCTGTTGAGTGGTGCGACTGTCGGCCAACGGCGGCGGGTCAGCGTTGTGTGACGCCATGCTGTTTGACGTCATATCATGTGCTGTCAAATCGTGCGGCGTCACGTCGTGCGATGATGCGTCGTGTCGTATCATGTGATGCGGCGCAGTGTCGTAGGCTGCGCCGTTGGTGTCTGCGCCGCCACCGGCGTGGTGCATCTTCAGGAGATGCTTGCGTAGTTCGACAGGCAGCAGGAAGAGTTCCCCGCAGTATTGACACTTGTGTTTCTTGGCACCCTGCCAGTGGTTGCGCAGCTTGTGTATGCGCACGGCCCCCGGCGAGTAGTACACCTTCTTGCACGCCTCGCACGGGTAGATGCGCGCCTTCGTGTGCACGGCGTTGATGTGACTCTTCAGGTAGCACTTGGCGGACAGGAAGATGCCACACAGCATGCACTGGAAGCGCTTCTTACGACCGCTCTCTATCAGTGACGCGTTCGGGTCGGACGGCATCGAGTCGACGCTTGGCGACACTTGCGGCAGACCGCCGCTGTACATGTACTCGACGGGGTAGGGCACCTGGGAGGCAGACGACACGGGGGTCGGCGGTTTGATGGAGGGGTACGCCCTCATGTCGGTCTCGCTGACACTGGACGCATGCATGTGTTCGGGCTCCTTTTTCACCCCGAAGGGCGACGGGTCAGGCAGCCCCAGTCGCCCCCGGCCCAGGTGCATGAATGTCGAGAAGTCGGCCAGGGTCATGCCCCGCTTGGGGGCATAGCCAGCCACCGTGACGGGGGTGTGCATGTTGTGGGGGGCGAGGGTAGAATTGACAAGTAACCCCCCACCATGGGCGCTCTGATCCATCGCACTCTCTTCCGACAGACAACTGCTGTCACTGCCGTTGTCAACAGTGCTGACCTCTGGTGCCACCGCCGCAAACTGACTGACACTACTGACCAAGTGGTCACTGGGCTCACACTTGCTGGTGACACCGTTGGAATGTGGCCGAGACTCGTGGGAAATGTGGACGTCTGTTGACCCGTCGAGGACATCTGTCTGGCTAGGGCTGTAGAGTTTCTCACACCTGCCGTTCGGCATCGGCAACTGTGTTGCCACCTCGTGGCCAGAGTTATAATCACCCGCACCGTTGTGTCTCACAGCTTTCAGCTGTTTGTGTACCTCCGCCACGCTGATGGCAACGGCATTGTGCCGGGCGACGGACTGAGTCTTGCTGAACTCTTCATCAATGAGACAGGTGAGGACTTTCTCTCCGTCAGAACGCACGTACAGGCACCCGTTGATCTCTAGCTTGCTGTCATAGATGATGTTGACCTCGCACAGAGCACGGATCGTCTTCGTCAGCATTGTGACAATGTTCGGACAGAGCAACTTGTCCCCCATGTCAGTGGCTCGCTGGACACATCAGGGCACAAATGACTGGCATTCAGCAACTGCAACAAACCGTTGTGAGTATTACAACTACTGGAGAAAATCACGTGCTGCTAGTTAAGAAATAACAGCTGCATAAATCGCTAGATTTCATATAAAGAAAGCAACTAATACAGAACTCAACGATTCTTTGACCTGCTATAATTGCAATGCTTTGTCCCTTGTATATAAATAGTTATATCCATTTTGAGAGCATCATATTTTAAGGTTTAATCAATTTAGTTTGGCTAGGCTAAAACCCCACTGAAGATGACAAGGTTGTTTTATGGATCTGGCCAACACGGAATGATGTGTATAATTTAATCTGAGAAAAAAAATCACTATCGATATTTTGAAGAACAATTGTGATAGTTCTTACTTCTTTCATATATACAGTGATGAAGACTTGATCCAAACAAGATTGACAATTTGTTCTTCAGAATTTTGTAGTAATAATTTTTTTCAAAATAACAGTTAGTAACTAAAAAAAATACTGGCATGCTTATTTGTTTCATGAAAAATGCCATATATTTAGATAAAGATTCGTTCTCACTTGTCGTGCAGTAAATAACCACAGACCAATTTGTCATTGACAGAGCTTCAAGCGGCTCTATCTTGCATTTGTATAATGTCCAATGCCAGTCATGCTTTTGACAGTCATATGCTTTGATCATAAAGTTTCAGACCATCATATTTCTGTTGTCTGGTTAGGTGAATCAGAATCCTTAATTATGGTGATATATATTACTATTCATTAAAGCTATATTACTGCCACTTATGCCAACAGTACATAGAGCTGCAGTGTGAAGTGCCCCACGGTTTCAAACTGACTGGCTGGCAACAGTTTCCTTTTTTGGTCTGTCACCCAAGGCTATTATTATCCGGCACTATATGTTTATTAAATCTGCACTACTTGCCATGGCGTACATTAATGTGGCACTATAATAATATGCTATTACTAGGTACACGAGTATTTAACAACTGTCATGTGTTGTGCCCAGATCAATCATGGTGCCAACAGTTGCATGTGACAAAATCCAGCACAACAATTGTAATTAGATCAGAAACAAAAGGGGTAGAAATGTACTGCCTAGTATCTATCAATTCAGTATGAAGTGGACTTAGTCACTTAGTCTTAGACAAAGAAACCCCTGCATCCGTGACTGGGTGTGTGACTGCGTGTAGTTTTGTATGTGCATCTTTGTCTGGCAATTAGTTATACTTATATTTGTAGTTTCTATTCGCAATTCTTTACATTAGCCGCTCGGCTCGAGCCAAACTGCTCCGTGCAGCTAGTTTAAGTAAGACTCATGTTTTTGAATGCACGACTTGTTATTGTACGGGACTAACGAGTCAGTAACAAACATAACGAATGATATTCTAGAGCATAATGTAGCATGCGCGAAAAGATTAAAACAGTTTACCGCGTCCTATCTACGACAAAGTCGTGTACATTATCGTAAAATGTATGTTTGGCGAGACTTACGGAATGGTCTTACTGCAAAGTATACAAAGAAAACAATGTAAATACCGGATGTGTCTGTTAGTTAAAAATGGGTGCAATTTACAAAGGACAACTGATTATTTAAAACCGTTATTACGGTATAGAAGTAAGCGTGACAAGCACACCAGAGGGCGACACTATTTCGCTGTGAAGCTGCATGGCTGGTTATATACGGCTGTACTTTGAAAATTATAACTATCTCTCCGAAACGACGAATTCTGCCTGACGTACTAAAACTAACCGCCTGTGCATTTTTTCATAGAAGTGCAAATCAAAGTCAGCACATTGTGGCAGTGTGTGTGTGTGTGTGTGTGTGTGTGTGTGTGTGTGTGTGTGTGTGTGTGTGTGAGTGTGTGTGTGTGTGTGTGTGTGTGTGTGTGTGTGTGTGTGTGTGTGTGTGTGTGTGTGTGTGTGTGTGTGTGTGTGTACGTGTGTGTGTGTGTGTGTGTGTGTGTGCGTGTGTGTGTGTGTGTGTGTGTGTGTGTGTGTGTGTGTGTGTGTGTGTGTGTGTGAGTGTGCGTGTGTGTGTGTGTGTGTGTGCGTGCTCGTGCGTGCGTGCGTGCGTGCGTGCGTGCGCGAGTGTGTGTGTATGCAGTGTATCCAGAATTGATATGTTGGGAGATTTCCAAACAGTCGGATGTTACTGTCAGCTAGCTGATGTTGCCTGTCATAATTCACTGGTGTTTCCGGGTAGCGAGAAACGTCCTTTGACATTTGCCTGGAAATAAACCTGCAGTGCCCTCTGGTGGTGTACGAGACAGTGAAGCGGGGGAGTAATTTATTTGGGGGGCTGAAGACCCCGTAGGTCCAGCACCACTCCGCCTTCCCCGCTGTCGTGAAAGTAAGACATTGTCATCAGCAAAATTAACTAAAAACCTGTCTGCGTATGCACTTCTACAACTGTCAGTGTACATGATGTCGAGAGGGGGTGAGACACAACAACCTCATATCAGAACATTTCCCATTCACAAAAACGCACTGACGGCGACACGACAAGAATTCAACGATCCATGCAACAATCTGGTTTACAAGATTAAAATCATAAATGAGTTTATCGGCTAAGATATGATGCTGAATCAAATTAAAAGCCGACGAGACATCAACGAAGAGAATATCTTGACATGTGCAGTTGATTTCTGTGAGTATACACTTTGACCAGAATGAATAACTTTGCATCTTCGACATCTCTAGCTTCCTCCAGCCCGATATTCAAACTGCAGTGGATCTAATTGACCCTCGGTAATGGGAGCAATTAATGATTTGACTAGATTTTCTATTTTTATAACAAGAGATGTTAGGGCAACTGTACATGTAGCCGTGCAGCTGTTTGGGGTTGTTTTTCTTTTGAGTTTTAGAAGTTATCCAAGCAATGGGGATGATAGCAGTGTCTAAAGAGGTGTGAAAGAGATGTTGAAAAACGCCACTAAGTTGATTAGCACAAAACCTAAGAGTTCTACCATATATGCCATAAGGACTTTGGCTTTTGTTTATATTGATTCTCTTAAGATAGTTAGTTAATTTGTTATGATCAATGACAACAGTTTTGTCAAACGTCAAAGAAGTCTTTAGATCAAACAAGCCGGACGAACAGTCGTGTTCTTCAAACCGTGTGAGGAAATCGTTAAACAGTACTTCGGGCAGAGACTCGTCACTTGACCCCTTAAACAGTACTTCGGGCAGAGACTCGTCACTTGACCCCTGCAGCCTGATATTATATATAAATTAGTCTGTGATCGTTGTTGACAGATGCCATGTTCTTTAACCCCTTCGTAGATTACCACCAGCAAACTTGAGTTCAACCTTCTGTTTTTATTTCTGTTTTGTCCGTCTGATTGCTGCTTTTAGTTCTTTATTCACTTTTTTGTTTCCACTTCAGTTGGACCCTGGAAAACGACTCTTTTATTTGATTTAAGACGGTTTTTAGATCTGACAATACACCTCATGTACATGACTATACACCTCATGACACATGACGATACACCTCATAATACATGACAATACACCTCACGACACATGACAATACACCTCAAGACACATGACGATACACCTCATGATACATGACGATACACTTCATGGCACATGACGATACACCTCACGACACATGATGATACACCTCATGATACATGACGATACACCCCCATGACACATGACGATACACCTCACGATACATGACGATACACCTCATGACACATGACGATACACCTCGTGAAACATGACGATACACCTCATGACACATGATGATACACCTCATGATACATGACGATACATCTCATGACACATGACGATACACCTCATGACACATGACGATACACCTCATGACACATGACGATACACCTCGTGACACATGACGATACACCTCATGACACATGATGATACACCTCACGACACATGATGATACACGTCATGACACCCGTCCCTCTCACACCTCCACCCTTGTGACGTCATGCCAGGAGCGCCCAACAAGGGAAGCGGCCGGCTGACGCAGGGAGTCCAGTTCAGCCCAATGTAACACTGCGGGTTATAATAACAATGTAACATCTACGACAGCGGTGGACGCACCTAGTCGCACGACTACCACGACTGATGCACACAGAAGTACACACCGGACTTGAAGTACACACCGGACATAGAGTACACACCGGACTTGAAGTACACACCGGACATAGAGTACACGCCTGCCTTGAAGTACACGCCTGACTTGAAGTACACGCCTGACTTGAAGTACACACCGGACTTGAAGTACACACCGGACTTGAAGTACACGCCTGACTTGAAGTACACACCGGACTTGAAGTACACGCCTGACTTGAAGTACACACCGGACTTGAAGTACACACCGGACTTGAAGTACACACCGGACTTGAAGTACACGCCGGACTTGAAGTACACGCCGGACTTGAAGTACACGCCTGACTTGAAGTACACACCGGACTTGAAGTACACACCGGACATAGAGTACACGCCGGACTTGAAGTACACACCGGACTTGAAGTACACGCCTGACTTGAAGTACACACCGGACTTGAAGTACACGCCGGACTTGAAGTACACGTCGGACTTGAAGTACACGCCTGACTTGAAATACACGCCTGACTTGAAGTACACGTCGGACTTGAAGTACACGCCGGCCTTGAAGTACACGCCGGACTTGAAGTACACGCCGGACTTGAAGTAGACGCCGGACTTGAAGTACACGCCGGACTTGAAGTACACGTCGGACTTGAAGTACACGCCGGCCTTGAAGTACACGCCGGACTTGTGACATGAGATCACCACGGGACGACATTAACAGAACAACGTAAAAACCCCTGTCAACATGACAACTGATAGATCAACCATCAAGCAACGGTTTTCAGTTTCAAAATAGTTTAAAATACGTGTTTGTCATAAAGGAAGATAATTGGGGGCAGTATGTCAACAAATCATACGACGTAGTGTGCGAATGAATTTTTTGAAGGTTTGACGGACATTAAAAATATATAATTGCTATAGGCAGCAAGTCATGACAGGTAAATAGTAATACCTGATTAAGAGGAACCCACGTGGAAACACCGCAATATACGATGGGGTTTTCGATTGTGGGAAGTATTAGGATCCCTGGGCGAAAACTATTCGTTTGCCGAGAAAACTAAGGTAAGGCGGGGTGAACAAAATCCACATTTTTGGACAACCGCAGAACAATCCCCGGCGTTAGAAAAAGTCACGTCGTACGACAACGTCACGTACGACAACGTCACGTCGAACTTTGTCCTACAGAGATTCTTATCTCGTCAACCATTCCACTCCATAGTGAGAGTTGTGTACGAGAGGTCGACCTCCTCGGTCACGGTTGAACGGGTCCTTTATGAACTATAAGGACAGCTCGGCGTGTGCCAGGCGAAGCGTGTCCGCCACACGACGCGCCGCTGGAGTTCATAATCAACAAGCCGCATCGATCGGCAGGTGAAAGGCGGTCGACTGAGCCGGGAGTGAGTCGATGCACGCGCTACGACCAACGACACTTCTCCAACGTCGCTCCATGTCTCAGCGACGCGGGTGACAGTGGACAGCGCGGGACGGCGACAGACTGTGACAGGGAGTGACACCGACGACTGGGAGAGAGAGAGAGCAGCAACGACGACATCGCCACAGTGTTGGCATCAAAGGTACGTCTTGGAGCGGCCCGGCGAGGTCAGGGCCGGAGCCAGCCCCCGGGGCGCTGTGGTGTGTTGACGGGCGCCCCACGAGCGCGGCTCTCGGAGGGTTGAGCTAAGCACGGATATAAGTCATATAAGTTCGTGATCTAAGTAAGATAATTCTGACTCAGCGTGTCACATGGTTGTATCTGTCTGACCCTCACAAACATAACGGGTGTCATACCGGATAAGAAAATAACATTATCTACATTTGTTAAATATGTTTTGTGACGTGATCGTAATAAAGGTGTAGATTAAACATGCGGATTAGCTGTTCACTGGTATCGAGGCGACATGTAATACTAGGGGTGAGCCAAGACCTCAAGTTGAACACTGCGCTGTTGGTTCCGTCTGACATACACGTGAACACGTGAGTCACAGTCACGTGACATGAGAAAAACAGAAGGGATGGACTTACAAAATTTACCAAGGGTGAATTGTTGAGAGACGGATATATATATATATATATATATATATATATATATATATATATATATATATATGTATATATATACATATATATATATATATATATATATATATATATATATATATATATATATATATATATAGAGAGAGAGAGAGAGAGAGAGAGAGAGAGAGAGAGACAGACAGACAGACAGACAGACAGACAGACAGACAGACAGACAGAGACAGGGAGAGGAGAGAGAGAGAGAGAGAGAGAGAGAGAGAGAGAAGGAGAGAGAGAGAGATACGTTTTACAACTACCGTGTCTCGACAATTCACCCTCGGGAAAACTTCCTGGGTCTTCTTGAAGAGGCGTCGGTTTTAATCCAACACGTCCCCTTTCTTCCTCTTCCTCTTCTTCTTCCGCTTACAAATTACGATGACGTGTGAGTCTCTCGTGTTGACGTCGTCGGGCTTTGTGGGGGGCAAACCGACTGAACCACTTTATACACGTAAATTATACATATTTTATATATATATATATATATATATATATATATATATATATATATATATATATATATATATATATATATATATATATATATAACACGTTCTACAATCCCCGTAACTCAACAATTCACCCTCGGGTTGACTTCCTGGGTCTTCTTGACGAGGCGTTGATTTAACAAGATAGCCACCTAGAGAATCAACTCTAGATGGCAGGTGGACAAGGAAGCCCTTTGGCTTATCGAGAGTCCAACATATCTATCTAAATGTACCCCGCCCTTCTTAGGTATATGTCGATTTTATTTTTAAACATATTTACACTACTAGCACCTACACAATCGCCTGATAATCTGTTCCATTCATTTACTGTTCTTGGTGAAAATGAGAATTGTCTACTATCTTGTCTACACTATTTCTTTGCTAATGCAACTCCATGTTCTCTAGTCCTTCTCTCTTCCTTAATCGAGAAAAAAATATTTTCTGTCAATATTTTCATACCCATTCAATATTTTAAACACCTCTATCTGATCTTTAATTAGTCTTTCTAATAGTTTGCAAATCACCAATGTTAAACTCACTGGTCTATAGTTCTCTGACTTGTTTCTTGATCCTTTTTTATATAATGGTATGATGTTTGCTTCTTTCCATTCTAACAGAACTACTCCCTCCTCTAATGACAAATTGAACACTGTTGCAAGTTACCATTTCTGGGGTTACAATTAGTTGCCCTAAATAGTCTGACTTTCTCTCCCTTCGAACTTAATCTCTGGTACTGGTAAAGCACTAATATCTTTCCCAACAAAGTATCCCCACAAATCTACAAATCCAACTCCAGCTTCTTCACACATCTGCTCTTCTAGAGCGTTCATTGCCACTCTCTTGCACTTTCTATATGTTCCTCCCCTTCCTCCCATTACTGGCAAGATTCCTAAGGGAATAATCTGTTTAACTCTTGTCTTCTTCAGTTTCCCTACCATCTGTCTGTATCTCTGCACTATTCTATTTGCCCCTCCCTGTCTGCATTGTTCGTCCCTACATGTACTAATATAGATCCTGCCTGGCAATGTCCCAATGTGTTCTCTATCATTTCAATCACATGCTCTATCATATAGCCCCCGGAAGACAAACAACAACAAAATGTTTAACCCAACACGTCACTTTTCTTCCTCTTCCGCTTACAACTTACAGACGATGACGTGTGAGTCTCTCGTGCAGCTGGACGTCGTCGGGCTTTGTGGGGGGCAAACCGACTGGTATAGGTATATATATATATATATATATATATATATATATATATATATATATATATATATATATATATATATATATTATTTTATATATATATATATATATATATATATATATATATATATATATATATATATATATATATATATATATATAATAATAATAATAGTAACTTCTTTTGCGCCAATATCCTCGAAAATCAAGCACAGTGGCGCAATCAAGCTCAGTGGCGCATATATATATATATACACACCATATATATCATATATTATGTATAAATATATATACCATGGGTATTAGAAAAGGTAGTTCTTGTATATTAGAGCTTTGAGCAATTCTAAGGATTTTATATTTTACTTTTCATTTTACATCCTGACAGATATGTTCAATCGAACACCGTGTTGTTTATTTGGGAAGCATTCAACCACGTTGCAATTAATGCGCGGTTAGTATTTGTACAAAAATAGTCTCCATTTTCCGAAACCAAGTAACCATCTAAACAGCTCAGTGAGCCGGCGCCATGTTGAATTGAACTTGAGTTATCTCTACTGAGGGTGCGATGCTTTAGATCTGCAATGCGCCACTGCGCCACTGCGCCACTGCGCCACTGCGCCACTGCGCCACTGCGCCACTGCGCCACTAGGCTCCACAGTGAAATTATATCTTTAGCGTTGATAGTTCTGAAGACGACGGTCTGGTCGCTTAGCTGATGATTAGTGTGATTAGTGTGACACAGTTGCAACAACATTTGTGGCATCGTTGTCTCAAGAAAGTCTAGCAGCACCATACAAAAATACTCTTCAATTTAGCTATTAATGAAGTGTAGTTTGGAGCATTGACCCGTCTATTGGGCTCTTGTTCGCGATAAGACTCGCCTGTGTCAGGCGGCGTAGTCTATAATCGAAGACTGCGTTACTTTCTCCTCGCAGATACAGTCGAGTTATTTACGTGTACAGGCCACGTAATTGTATTATGGTGAAATATGTTGGCCTTGAATCATATCAAGGATTCGAATTGTGATAGAGAACGAATTATGATGGTATCTGTTTGAGGGCGACTGACTGGGGTCGTACGGCAAATATCGTATAGACCCGGCCTATGGTATTTGTCAAGACACCTAAGATTGCTATCGCGGCTACGTTGGTGTGTTACTTGGAACATATCGTAGAGACCCGCCTATGGCATTTGTCAAGAAACACAAGATTGTTATCGCGCTGCGTAGGTGTGTTACTTGGGAATCGTGCACTGAGTATTTCACTTCTCGCGAACTGTTCTTTCTCGCAGGACTACGTGTGCACAGTCATTACCAAACGACCGTGAGTAGGTATGATGTGGCCCACATAACCAGGGGTCTATGTCACTCACAACAGAAACACAGATTCTGAGACTGTCAATCAACAAGTGTACGTATATTTAGGTTTGGCTGAAACTGTGGATTCCAATATGACATATTTGGTTATTTCGAGAAGGGTGACTTCAAATAAAAGTTCCTGGTTCATGATCCTTTGGAGTTAAGTAGGGGGCGTCTCCAAGGAAGTTCACAAATTATGTTTGATTAACGGCTCACGAGACATGTATAGAAGTACGCGTACACACTTGGAGGGGGGCCGGCTAAACTTGGCTGTCAATCGCAATGTCAGGTCTGATTGAATGATATGGTTCCTAACTCAAAAATACTTCACTGCATGGTCCATCGTTGCATCTAAAGTTGAGATCGATTACTTTTATGACTACGTTTGTAATTTATTCGATGAACTATACGGACAGACTAGTTGTTGAAGTTTGCTTACTTCACTGACATCTTATTCCGTGTCGCGTACATACGTACGTGACTGAACATTTCAATTCAAGACAAAGTCACCAGCCTTGATGACTGATTTTCTAGACAAAGTATCTTGACAAAGCTGGGACTTTAGAATGACATAGAGCACCACAACAAGGGGCTTTGCATTGACGAACACGGAAAAGGAAGGAAGGAAAGGGCAACTTGTGCAGGTGCAACATACTGTCTTCAGTGAACAAAGAATTCCAGACCCACTTCTACGATCTGAATGCTCCTTATAATGTTCCTTAATGCTCATCCGTTGCTCCGAAATCCAATCACAGTGGAAATGCAATCTATGTATTAGATTAACGACTTGGGGATCTACGAATCGCTGAACCAAATCTAACAGCGTTTGAATTTCTTCCCCTAGTTATAATCACCCATCTGAGATGAGTGGGTCGATGTTGTTAATGTTTCTCTCCATCTACGTGCATGACTAGTGAATCTGCTTGTTCATTACTGTTTCCAGAAAGAAAGGTCCTGGTTTTTGAAAAGGCCAGCTAGCCTTTCCCTCCCATATAATGTGCCTTTGTCGATCGTTTCTTAGCTGAACTCATATCGGCGTACATTTGTGTTATCTCATTACTGTGTTGGTGTGATGTGTTACCGTTGGAGTTGGTGACATCGTGCAATGTTTGGGGTGCCCCACTGTCCTCACGGGACTCTGGGGTCTACGGGAAGCGAAAGGCAGTAAACGTGTGTTGTCATCCTGCCAACTTTAGAAGAGATTCTTTAAGTTAACTGACTTACATTGCAAATATTGATTGATTTATATGGCACCATATTTACACAATACCATTCTGTGGTGAAAGTTCCCAAAACCATTTAGCGTTGTGTGTACGTATATGGATCGCGGGTCATGGGTCGCAGATCGTGGGTCACGGGTCATTGATGGTGGGTCGTCGGCCCCCATAGCGTGTTCACGGGGAAAATGCATTGGCACAGTAGCGTCACACATTGAGTGGAGCACGTAATAATGCACATTGGTCTTCCTGTGGGTGGATATAGGAACCAGGCAGCTTGGTGGGTGACGTCATGTCGACATCAGGCGGGTGTCGGTCCACTGTGGTTTGGAAGCCATTCTGTACCCACAATTCCATGGTATGGATGCGGTGGTTTCTGCGTGAACTCTGGACTCGTTAATGACCACCCCAGTTAGCACTCACCGCCTGGTTCCCACGCGGGCAAGCAGCCATGACTTGACCGTGCGCGGTTCGATTGTGACGAATGTCACCGGATGACGTAGGCTCATCAGATAAAGCCTGACAAAGACGGGCGTTGACAACTCAAACTGTACCGCCAAGTCTTGTAATGACAGACTTCGAGGCGCCTCGAGCACTTAGCTACATCGGCGACCACCATCACCTCGCCCCTCAACACACCCTCACATCGCCACCCTCTTGCATTGTTGGACTGACTACCCAACTCGGGTCATAAGGTTAAACAATAATAACGAGTCGGGTTTATTATAAGTTACAGGATTTGTAAGACCGGACAATACCTGTAGTGTCCATGACGTGTTTGTAAGACTGGACCATACCTGTAGTGTCCATGACGTGTTTGTAAGACTGGACCATACCTGTAGTGTCTGTGATGTTTTTGTAAGACCGGACCATACCTGTAGTGTCCAAGACGTGTTTGTAAGACCGGACCATACCTGTAGTGTCTATGACGTGTTTGTAAGACCGGACTATACATGTTGTGTCCATGACGTGTTTGTAAGACTGGACCATACCTGTAGTGTCTGTGATGTTTTTGTAAGACCGGACCATACCTGTAGTGTCCAAGACGTGTTTGTAAGACCGGACCATACCTGTAGTGTCTATGACGTGTTTGTAAGACCGGACTATACATGTTGTGTCCATGACGTGTTTGTAAGACCGGACCATACCTGTAGTGTCTGTGACGTTTTTGCAAGACCGGACTATACATGTAGTGTCCATGACGTGTTTGTAAGACTGGACCATACCTGTATATATTGTCCGTGACGTGTCGACCACACAGGTGTGTGTTTTAAAGAAGCATACTATTTTAATATGAGTTTCCTTCTATCGTATTAGCTGAGTTTACCTATTATATAAGTTTGATATCCGTAGTCAAAGTAGGCGTAACACGTGAGTGTTAAATTATACACGAGATCAACTGTCAATAACTGAAACCCATCAGAGCTGTATGAGATGGTAGAATATGTGTTTGCATACAATGTTGAGGTATCACTGAGATTGTCGAAACGACCACAAAGTGTAAGTATATAACGTGTAATTATCGTGGCCCCGTGTCAGCCCTGGTCGTGTTCCCCGTGGTGTCTGAGTGTCGGTGTAGAAGGCTCTATGTAGTGTCGGTGTAGAAGGCTCTATGTAGTGTCGGTGTAGAAGGCTCTATGTAGTGTCGGTGTAGAAGGCTCTATGTAGTGTCGGTGTAGAAGGCTCTATGTAGTGTCGGTGTAGAAGGCTCTATGTAGTGTCGATGGAGTTAAATAAAGCACGGGTCGATCATTCTGGCAGTTGGCCACAAGCGCCGTGTTGTCGGCAGGTAGCCTATCGCACACTAATGACAGCAGGACTGTGTTTACCGTGTTCCACACACGCGCCTCAAACCAGACACAACAACAGGCATAGAGACCGGCAATATAAGGGTGCCTGGACCCTTAATGGCGGAGTCGTCGTGGTCAGTTGCAGCTTAATTAAAAGATCAATGTATAGATATAAAACCTCCAGAAAGTGCAAGTTTATTGAAAACATGGTGCACTTTTTATACAATGTTGTGACATACACACACACACACACACACACACACACACACACACACACACACACACACACACACACACACACACACACACACACACATATATATATATATATATCATTTATTGAGTATGTATGCATGCATGTGTGTATGTATGCGTGTATGTATGCATGCATATATATATATATATATATATATATATATATATATATATATATATATATAAAATATATATAGTATATATAATATACACATGTATATATATATATATGTGTATACTATATACACATGAATATATACACACGTGTATAATTATATATATACATGCATGCACACATACATACATGCATACATACCATATATACATACATACATACATACATACATACAATACATACAATACATACATACATACATACATACATACATGCATACATGCATACAATACATACAATACAATACAATACAATACAATACAATACAATACAATACAATACAATACAATACAATACATACATGCATGCATGCATACATACATACATACATACATACATACATACATACATACACACATACATACATACATACATACATACATACATACATACATACACACATACACACATACACACATACATACATAGTACATACATACATACATACATACATACATAAATACATACATAAATACATACATACATACATACATACATACATACATACATACATACATACACACATACACACATACTCAATAAATGCCACATGCAGTGTATAAAAAGTGCACCATGTTTTAAATAAACTTGTACTTTCTTTGGGGAGAGCGTGTGCGTGTGTGTGTGTGTGCGTGTGCGTGTGTGTGTGTGTGTGTGTGTGTGCGTGCGTGCGTGTGTTTGTGTATATGTGTGTACTATTGCATGTCTGTGTGCGTGTGTGTATATATGCGTATTATATTGTGTAATTGTTAATTCAAACAAGAAACCATAGTAAATACTATGGCTATAGTATGTTGAGGTCTTCACCATGAAAATGAAACGCACGAATAACGTCCCAGCAACCAACCTAGCGACTCCCGGCAGTTTGAAATTCCATTGATATAGAAGCAATTATCTGGCAACAATGCAACCTCAAAACAGTATCGATTCAGTGCTTTCTGCTTCCTTGGTTATTCCGATGGAATGCCAATTTTTCCGTGTTCTGATCAATAGAACTCAATACATTATTTACAACTGCAGATGATGTTGGCGAGTGGCCAGGGTAATTAGATAATGGGATGCCTCATCGGGCTGTTAATTAGACCAAAGTACAACCAAAAATGAAAGCAGTTAGACGGGCAACGTAATATTGCGGTATAAGGATTGACAAGCGATGTTAAATTATACACGAGAACAACTGTTGATAATTTAAGCACATGTACCTATATTAAAGTCTGTCCAGTTTCTAAAATGGATCGCAGCTTTCCGTATTCCAAAATCCTTAGAATGGAACCGGCATGTGATGGAGCTCACGGCAATGTCATATATGTAGTCCTACGAGTCGTCAGCGAAACCTGTTAAGCACACAGCTATGTCGAGGCAATGTTATATAGTGGACACATAGCTCTATTGACCACAACCACCGCACTAGACATGGTGGAACATGTAACACATACATTATATATGACACGACGCGACGCGACACGATATAATATTGCATAATATATATATATATATATATATATATATATATATATGCATATGCATATATACATTCATACATACATACATACATACATACATACATACATACACACACACATACATACATACATACATACATACATACATACATACATACATACATACATACATACATACATACATACATACATACATACATACATACATACATACATACATACATACATACATACATATACATAAAGGTTTATTCTTAACTGACTTTATTCCACATAAAATTTACCGACGACGTGATCATTCTATTGTTGTTATCTGCCTGTCGCCAGATGTCGCTGCCACGCCGTGCGATGAAAGCATCAGGACTGTGTGTGACAGGAACAAGGCCGTGTGTGAGAGAAACAAGGCCGTGTGTGACAGAAACAAGGCCGTGTGTGACAAGCGTCCTGCTCGGTCTACTGCTAATGCTCTCAACATCACTCGGTAGGTGCACCGCCAGGGGTCGCTGCTTCTGATTACGCCAACGCTTTGCGAACCTCTGAATTGAAGCTCAACCTATGGAATGGATCACTGTATCGGTGATCGACAGAAGATCACGTGATCATAACAGATCCCATTTCAGCCAATCGTGGCTCGTGTAACGTTCTCACGAGTGACGCAGTCGCGAGTGGCAAAGTTAGTAATAGTTAACAAAGTTATCTAACTATAATTTGGTCAAATGTTGCATTTCCGAGACAAAAAAGACGTAAGAACAAAACCCGCAAATCTAACTGGCGAAAAGGCCACGTATGACTGATATGAAACCAAAAACTCAAAATATAACCAGAAAAACGATTTTCCTGTAATGTGTGACCTGTGTAGACAACCACTAATAGTGCTATTTGGAAATGAGTAACATTTGTTTATGTATTCTACGGGTTTGATCAAATGCTTGTCCCATTGTTTTTCGGACAACAAAATCTGAAAGTCGAACAAGTTATTCCCTGACCAGTCACGTACACAGAAGACCCGTAGAACGGTTGGATGTGTGCAACAAAACCGTGATTGAATGTATTTCTTGAGCCCGTCTCACAGACAGCGGTTATGTATATGGCCAGTGGTTGTAGTTGGCAGTCTAGAGCAACTGTTAAGTACACGTGGGTGTTGAATACAATATTGGGCTGTCTTTAGAACCTGAAACCAAAATGAACTGTCACGTCGAATGCCGTCAGATCTGTCATAGCTGTCCCCGCCGTACACTTGCACTGTCGCAGTCCTGTCTTTTGACCACGATGTCGACATCCATGTTGACACCTCAGTTTGAGTAGAAGGAATAATAACAATATTCTTGCACTCTTTTCAAGAGCAGTTCTCTATACTCTGTGTTTGCAGTCTTGTAACAGCAACTAACATGTAGAGAGTAATTATAATTAAACGTATAGAAGAGTAGGACTCCATTATAGTAAAAGAAACCTGGCTTAAAAGTATAAAGCAAATATCATACGTAAATAATAACGTGTGTGTGTGTGTGTGTGTGTGTGTGTGTGTGTGTGTGTGTGTGTGTGTGTGTGTGTGTGTGTGTGGTGTGTGTGTGTGTGTGTGTGTGTGTGTGTGTGTGTGTGTGTGTGTGTGTGTGTGTGTGTGTGTGTGTGTGTGTGTGTGTGTGTGTGTGTGTGTGTAGGTTTGTGTGTAGGTTTGTGGGTGTGTGTGGGGGTGTGTGTGGGTGTGTGTGGGTGGGTCGGTGTGTTATTATTTACGTATACTATTTGCAGAGATAACAACGCAATATTGTTAATTATATATATATATATATATATATATATATATATATATATATATATATATATATATATATATATATATATATATATATATATATATATATATATATGATTAACCATACTGCGTTGTTATCTCTGCCTTAGACCTCACAATGACGTCATCCTCCTCCATCGTCCTTCTGTTACAGCGGCCCAGTACAACATGAGTGAGCCGGTCTGTGGCGATCAGACGCTCGAGCTCACGTGTTCCGAGGACAGCGTGGTGGTTGCGACGATCTACGGCGGATATCACACGGACAGCTCCGTGACCAATTGCTCACTCGTGCCTGGTGACTGCCAGGCGCCGATAATAGACATTGACAATGGCAACGAATGCTTGTGGACGGATTCAGTGTGTCGGATCAAATTAACAATCTTTGCATATTTGGATAAACCTTGCAATGTGCGTTTGAAGCCCATACATTACATCACAGCTGTGGACTTCACTTGTGTGCCAAGTAAGTCTACTACTTACTTACATAATTCCGCTCGTGTCCACTGGCCCATAGGGCAGACACACAAGAGTCCTCCACTTTGTCCTGTTTGCACCCTGTTTTGTTTTACCCCAGTTTGTTTCAGTTCTTCTTCTACTGTCCTCCACGTTCTTGGGTCGTTTTGGGGTCTGTTTCCTACAGGAGGTCACCTGAGTGCTGTTGTTGAGACGATGTCGTCTTTCTTTCTTAAGGCATGACCAATCCATCTCCACCTTCTTGTGGCTTCTCTGTCACCCTGTCTCTCTGTCTCTCTGTCTCTCTGTCACCCTGTCTCTCTGTCTCTCTGTCTCTCTGTCTCTCTGTCTCTCTGTCTCTCTGTCTCTCTGTCTCTCTGTCTCTCTGTCTCTCTGTCTCTCTGTCTCTCTGTCTCTCTGTCTCTCTGTCTCTCTGTCTCTCTGTCTCTCTGTCTCTCTGTCTCTCTGTCTCTCTGTCTCTCTGTCTCTCTGTCTCTCTGTCTCTCTGTCTCTCTGTCTCTCTGTCTCTCTGTCTCTCTGTCTCTCTGTCTCTCTGTCTCTCTGTCTCTCTGTCTCTCTGTCTCTCTGTCTCTCTGTCTCTCTGTCTCTCTGTCTCTCTGTCTCTCTGTCTCTCTGTCTCTCTGTCTCTCTGTCTCTCTGTCTCTCTGTCTCTCTGTCTCTCTGTCTCTCTGTCTCTCTGTCTCTCTGTCTCTCTGTCTCTCTGTCTCTCTGTCTCTCTGTCTCTCTGTCTCTCTGTCTCTCTGTCTCTCTGTCTCTCTGTCTCTCTGTCTCTCTGTCTCTCTGTCTCTCTGTCTCTCTGTCTCTCTGTCTCTCTGTCTCTCTGTCTCTCTGTCTCTCTGTCTCTCTGTCTCTCTGTCTCTCTGTCTCTCTGTCTCTCTGTCTCTCTGTCTCTCTGTCTCTCTGTCTCTCTGTCTCTCTGTCTCTCTGTCTCTGTCTCTGTCTCTGTCTCTGTCTCTGTCTCTGTCTCTGTCTCTGTCTCTGTCTCTGTCTCTGTCTCTGTCTCTGTCTCTGTCTCTGTCTCTGTCTCTGTCTCTGTCTCCCTCTGTCTCCCTCTGTCTCCCTCTGTCTCCCTCTGTCTCCCTCTCGCCCTCTTCCCTTTCTCCCCCCCCCCCTCTCTCCCTCCTTCCCTCCCCCCTGCTCATGTAACGAGTGACGCAGTCGCGAGTGGCAGAGTTAGTAATAGTTAACAAAGTTATCTAACTATAATTTGGTCAAATGTTGCATTTCCGAGACAAAAAAGACGTAAGAACAAAACCCGCAAATCTAACTGGCGAAAAGGCCACGTATGACTGATATGAAACCAAAAACTCAAAATTACACTCATGCTCTATCCATTCACTCCACTCCTATGAGTGTTTCTCTCTGTCTATTTACGAATCAACGACAGTGACCTTCTTGTCTCTTGCAGAGAATGACATATACAGCGTGAGTGAGCAAGGCAACACAACAAGTGCCACATCGGGATACATCATCAGTCCCCACTACCCGGCCGACTACACGCCGGACGGCCGCCGCTACTGGGTCACACTGGCCGCACGGTCTGGCCTCGGCGTGTCCTTACGCACTGTCCACATGAATGTCCGACCGGAAATCCATGGTGCATGCGCCGACTACGTCGAGGTAAAGTGCAGCGTCGGTGATTGGAATGTTACACACTGCGGCAACGACCCCTGGCATGTCGCGCCTGAACGTTGTCACGCTGACGTCATCGTCACACTAGTGACGTCACACCACGGCAACTTGTACAAAGGCTTTGTCATCAAATTTAACTGTGAGTACCTTGTCAATCCGCACTGATGTTTTATATAAATGTCACGGGCTGTTCGTTAACTCTCCTATGATGATTACTGCGAAAAGTTGCTTAAAATGTCGTTCAATACATTAAAATATTATGTCTGTTTAAACCACTGTCACGGATTATAGCGCACTACTGTCACATGATTTGCGCTTGCTATCGAAACATGCCTAAAACGTGTTTGTCTCGTGTTAATTTGCGACAAATAACTTTACTGAGATGCTATATACATCCTAACGAACAGCCCGTGATATTTATACCAGAAATGCTTTGTCGTTTCGGTGCACATTGGTGATTTTACATTTATCGCGCATGCGCACAAACGTCAATCGGAATGTTTATAACGGCGGGAAAATGTAAGCGCTACAGCGGATTGGAGAGGACTCACTCGAGTAACTGACGTCATTAGCAATGACAGCCAATAGGGAACGTAGGCCCCCTACTACACAAGCAATTAATTATACATTACACGACACATTATGCATTTATTAATATCATTATGTTAAAGGTACCACATTTTATGTATTCTTATATTAGATCAAGAAGATGAACAGCACAATTTACACACTGAACAACTGATTACTTTATTTAATTTATTTACATAAGCGGTTTATCTCCGTGATCACGACCATCGCTGTTCAGTTGGATTACTCTCGTTGTACTGCGTGTGCAGTTTAAATTACCATAAACCGGATATCACGTTAGGGTTACGCGATTAACCCGACTAGGCCAATCGAAGTCGGCCTAGGTTTCACGTAAAATCGCGAAATTAATTTCTTTCGTGCACCAATATACCGCATACAGATTTCCGTAGATACATTCGTCAACGTCATCTTCCTGTCATTGCACTTCGTCTTTTTAATTTTTTTAGTTTAGCTACCGTTTACATATTTACATGCTTGATTTTACAGTATACGTGCATTACTATGTGACTTAAATATTGCGTTTTTATGCAACCTCCAAAGTGCAAAATGTATTTCCACTCTATGAATTGGACAATAAAGTTAGTATTATTAAATCTACCTGTCATTGCACGTTATCTACCTGTCATTGCACGAGACACGTCGCAGAGACGTCACGTGAGACGTAGTCGCATGCGACGTGCCATCTATACGAGACGACCGTAGTGCGACAACGTCGCATGCGACGGCGTCTTCTGTTCTCGATGACGCTGTCGTGTCAACCCAACGTAACAACACCGCGAGCTCAGTTAACACCCCCGGGTCAGCTACATCCCAATGAACGTGCAGTAGCCACCGATGGAACGTCGGGTCGGCCACTGGTTGTGTTGTATTATGTTATGTTGTATTGTTACGTGGACTAATCGTACGCTATTACATCATCTATCATCAGTCACGTGATTGTGATTTTCGTTTCACAGACGTGAAGATCGCGACGATGACAACGTTGAAGACGACATCAGGTAAGTTGTCTACATTCCACCAACTTGGTTCGTGTGCGATAAATACTTCGCAGTTTTCATGGCTTTCAACTGTGATGTTTTGTTTGCTCACACACTTTGTCATATCGCAACAGATCCCATCTTTCGACGGTGTCCAACGCCCACTGCACACGAGTTGTTCAAACGATGTTCACGTTATACAATCAGTAATTTACGGTGTAAGGCATAGGACCCTCTTCAGTACTGTATAAGGCATGTGCCCCTTTACAGTACGGCTTAAGGCATGGGTCCCTCTACAGTACGCTGTAAGGCATAGGACACTCTACAGTAAGGTATACAGTACGGTATAAGATAAACAGTACGGTATAAGGCATACAGTACGGTTTACGGTATATAGAAAGGTATAAGATATACAGTACGGTATAAAATATATAATACGGTATAAGGTATATAGACAGGTATAAGGTATATAGAAAGGTATAAGGTATACAGTACGGTGTAAGATAAACATACAGTGTGGTAAAAGGTATACAGTAAGGCATAAGGTATACAGTACGGTTACTACGGTATAAGGTATACAGTACGGTATAAGATAAACAGTACGGTATAAGGTATACAGTACGGTATAAGGTATACAGTACGGTATAAGATACACAGTACGGTATAAGGTATACAGTACGGTATAAGGTATACAGTACGGAATAGGGTATACAGTATGGCATAACGTATCAAATATACAGTAATGTATAAGTTATAATGTATAAAGTACACTACACTGGACCACTAAATGACACGCTAGTTGTAGGTTCCTGTTGACTGCGTTACCTCGATCAGCTAAGAACAATGTTAAGCGAACAACAACATAATTCAGTTTAATCATCAATAAAAAACCGCATGTATAACTATTAACAGATTGAAATTCATGGAAACCCTGTCCATTTTCTGGCACATATTGGACGACCGCGATCTTGCATTGGTAATACCGTACCAACACCACGTGTCTGCGTAACCGTAATTGTTGTCTCCAAGTCGCCAAGTTTCCGTCAAGCGATATATAAAATGGCTGAACACGCGCTTTTGTCTTAAATTGTGTAGACATTCTAGTTCCAGATAATTATCTTTGTAATAGTAACCTAAGGGAACATTGTTGAAGTGGCAAATACATGCGGTAATTTTTGCTCTAGAAGTTGAAGTAATGTAGTTGACGTATTTAACCGTTATCGACATTGTAAGCAAAGGTCAAACTTGACGGATGTCTCGTGCGTCAGTCGATGTATTCAGTGCGTCGCGATTTGCTGACGTCAAAATTAAAATTATTCACGAGACTGCCGTCAAGCGAACATTTTGATAGCGGTTAAATAATGTAACATAGGTCTACGTACAGCAACACGACATCTCCTAGTGCAAATATTACTGCACACATTTGTCACTTTAACAACTGACCCTTCGGTTTTTATCATAAACATAATTGTCTGAAATCAGAATGTAAAGAAAATATACGACGAAAAGCGGATATTAGGACAACAATTGGTGATCTCTTGATATATTTTACGTGCGTGCGTATGTATGTGCGTGTATGTGCGTGTATGCGTGCGTGCGTGCGTGCGTGCGAGCGTGCGTGCGTGCGTGCGTGCGTGCGTGCGTGCGTGCGTGCGTGCGTGCGTGCGTGCGTGCGTGCGTGCGTGTAAGCCATGTCCCAGTCAGCCCTGTGTCGTGTTGTAGACGCAGCGAGGTCAGTCACCCCGGGGGTGACATTGACACTGACACTGGTGACACTGTTCGTTGTCCACCTGGTGACACGACTTAATTAACGCGTCACGGTCAGTGTCACCACTCTCACGTGACGGACAATGTCACGAATGCCTCACGCGTCATGGGAATGTCAAATTTACGCACGCGCAACGCCTACTTTCTTAAGTTCGCTCAGACACCGACCATAGTGACGTAGACATAGTGACATGTCACCCCCGCTGACCGGTGGCCATCGAGGCTGAAGGGTCTGTCGGTGCACAACAGTCAACCTCAGTAGACGAATCTCTACGCAACCCCGACGTCATCATCCGTGTGGGTGTCACGAGGGACCGACTGGGTTCAACCCAGGTCACGTGTGGGGTCACAACCCCGCTCTGACTGTCCCGCCCTGACCGACGCTCCTCGGGCAACGATTCGTACGTTGAACTGATAGCGAGACGGGTGACACCGCTGTAGACAGGTGACTCTATTAGAAGGGACACAACAATTGGCCAGTACCGCGGACACTGCTGGGAACACTTCGCATTAGTCGACGTGACATTTGGAAGTGAATGCACAACGATTGTTTTGGGGAATTATGTCAATACATAGTTCGTTGCCTACTTTTAACTGACGACTGGGCAAACCTATGGTTGTTTAGTGTCGCAATGTTTAATTGCTGCGTGATCACTGCACTGACACGACTGCGTGTTAACTCTATGTGATCAGTGCACTGACACGACTGCGTGTTAACTCTATGTGATCAGTGCACTGACACGACTGCGTGTTAACTCTATGTGATCACTGCACTGACACGACTGCGTGTTAACTCTATGTGATCAGTGCACTGACACGACTGCGTGTTAACTCTATGTGATCACTGCACTGACACGACTGCGTGTTAACTCTATGTGATCACTGCACTGACACGACTGCGTGTTAACTCTATGTGATCACTGCACTGACACGACTGCGTGTTAACTCTATGTGATCAGTGCACTGACACGACTGCGTGTTAACTCTATGTGATCACTGCACTGACACGACTGTGTGTTAACTCCACGCGTGATTACGTAGCATTGTGACGTCACACACATTTTAGAATCACAATGTTAGCCATGCAGAGTTACTGTATAATCTTTATAACATTATAAAAAATACAATTCTTTGTTAACTATAAAACGTCGACTTCTGCATTAGTTCGTGACGTGTGACGTGTGACGTGCTGCAAATGTAGTTTCACTCAGATAAATAGCTCTTTAAGAAAACAAATTAAACAAAAACCGTTGTTAGATTAAATCACTTTTCTAAACTTAAGTTACCGTTGCTGTATTAACGAGGACCCTGTCCCCATGACACTCCAGTGACAATGTCTCGCTGGCGCGTCATGACACTCCAGTGACAATGTCTCGCTGGCGCGTCTTGACACTCCAGTGACAATGTCTCGCTGGCGCGTCATGACACTCCAGTGACAATGTCTCGCTGGCGCGTCATGACACTCCAGTGACAATGTCTCGCTGGCGCGTCATGACACTCCAGTGACAATTTCTCGCTGGCGCGTCATGACACTCCAGTGACAATGTCTCGCTGGCGCGTCATGACACTCCAGTGACAATGTCCCGCTGACACGTCATGACACTCCAGTGACAATGTCCCGCTGGCGCGTCATGACACTCCAGTGACAATGTCTCGCTGGCGCGTCATGACACTCCAGTGACAATGTCTCGCTGGCGCGTCATGACACTCCAGTGACAATGTCTCGCTGGCGCGTCATGACACTCCAGTGACAATGTCTCGCTGGCGCGTCTTGACACTCCAGTGACAATGTCTCGCTGGCGCGTCATGACACTCCAGTGACAATGTCTCGCTGGCGCGTCATGACACTCCAGTGACAATGTCTCGCTGGCGCGTCATGACACTCCAGTGACAATGTCTCGCTGGCGCGTCATGACACTCCAGTGACAATGTCTCGCTGGCGCGTCATGACACTCCAGTGACAATGTATCGCTGGCGCGTCATGACACTCCAGTGACAATGTCTCGCTGGCGCGTCATGACACTCCAGTGACAATGTCTCGCTGGCGCGTCATGACACTCCAGTGACAATGTCTCGCTGGCGCATCATGACACTCCAGTGACAATGTCTCGCTGGCGCGTCATGACACTCCAGTGACAATGTCTCGCTGGCGCGTCATGACACTCCAGTGACAATGTCTCGCTGGCGCGTCATGACACTCCAGTGACAATGTCTCGCTGGCGCGTCTTGACACTCCAGTGACAATGTCTCGCTGGCGCGTCATGACACTCCAGTGACAATGTCTCGCTGGCGCGTCATGACACTCCAATGACAATGTCTCGCTGGCGCGTCATGACACTCCAGTGACAATGTCTCGCTGGCGCGTCATGACACTCCAGTGACAATGTCTCGCTGGCGCGTCTTGACACTCCAGTGACAATGTCTCGCTGGCGCGTCATGACACTCCAGTGACAATGTCTCGCTGGCGCGTCATGACACTCCAGTGACAATGTCTCGCTGGCGCGTCACGGTGTTGATAATTTTCAGGTATTCAAATTGATGTTAAATGCAAAATTGGGCTTAAGAGGTGAACTGGTGGCCAGGTCTGTCGTCAGCAGCTATAGCTACTGTCGTCTGAATCACTTTATTCGAGTTTGAAGAACAACGTATATCATGAAATTCATGGAAATAATATTCTTCATACAGTACGCGTGCCCCCCCCCCGTGAAATTGTTTTGCATTTCCGTTCAACTACTGTTACTATGTCAACTTTGTCCGTGTTTGTAGGAATATCGTGTGTATGCCACATGACATAATTTCATGTGTTTATTATTGGTTTAGGTGTTTTATCTATTGTCACTACGGGTTGAATAATACCTAGGTATTGGTAGTATTTGTATATTAACAGTTACTATTGTTCGTCTGTACGTCTATTAGATTACGAGTGTTCATAGATAGTAAAACTCCAGTCTATGGTGTAGGAAGTATGGCATTGAAATGAAAAGTAATACCATTACATATTCCATTACATGTTTTGATTGTTCAACTTACAGCTGCAAACATGTAGAAATAAATGTGTTAAAATATATTGTTTTATATCATAAATTGACGGGCGTCTCCTCAACTAGTGAGTACTTATTTACTTTGATTTCCACGTAAGGGATGTATGGCAGCTAGATAGAATATTTTATTGCACAATTAATCTAACTTTTTTGGCCCAAGCTGTAAAGAAGGTGTCACTAAGTAAAACATGTTGATACGTTTCTGCTCGGCCGCCCCCCTTTCCATAATAACAAGCAAAATGGCCGCCAATTGACGGAACATGAACCTAAACATTGCAACACTCCAGAACTAAAAATGATTTAATGGTGATCTGGTTTTGGTGGTTGTAATCTCCAAGATATCCCTTTCAATCCGTATAAAACATTTCAAATTGCTTGCTTATTTATTTATTATAGAACACACAAATCCAAACATGTGGTCTTCTGTGAATATCCATCAGAATTTTAATATACTGATCGGCTTAAATAGTCACACTATATTCATAGATAACAGTTATTGTTGTAAACGACTAGTCTGAGTTATTTTCACCTACCCGTGGGCTGCCTGTCGTTGTGTCGGCCGGCCTTGTCTTTGTGTACCACGTGTTAGGATCAGTGACGTCTTTGTGTACCACGTGTTAGGATCAGTGACGTCTTTGTGTACCACGTGTTAGGATCAGTGACGTCTTTCAAACAAATACATTGTATCATGTTTGCTACAGAGGCGATGGCGGGAGAACAACCCTGGAGAAATGATGTAGAACATTAGCCACGTAATACAGCAAATATAGTAGTTGCGCGATATGAATTTTCGTGAAGTCCGCCAAACATATTTAGATTACAAGCAGACATCATCGCAGACATTTGCGCTTTACGAAATGCCATTTATTGCAACCAGTTATCGGATTGTTGATTGGCTATCAGTGTATGATTCAGACACCAGCAACAATGCAGAAAAGCTAAGGGGGTTGGATAAATAAATAAATAACATTTTAATACTGGATAATATGTCATCGGGGGAGGTATCGGTTCAGTACACTCACTCACTCACTCACTCACTCACTCACTCACTCACTCACTCACTCACTCACTCACTCACTCACTCACTCACTCACTCACTCACTCACTCACTCACTCACTCACTCACTCACTCACTCACTCACTCACTCACTCACTCACTCACTCACTCACTCACTCACTCACTCACTCACTCACTCACCCACTCACTCACTCACCCACTCACCCACTCACTCAGTCACCCACTCACCCACTCACCCACTCACCCACTCACCCACTCACCCACTCACCCACTCACCCACTCACCCACTCACCCACTCACCCACTCACCCACTCACCCACTCACCCACTCACCCACTCACCCACTCACCCACTCACCCACTCACCCACTCACCCACTCACCCACTCACCCACTCACCCACTCACCCACTCACCCACTCACCCACTCACCCACTCACCCACTCACCCACTCACCCACTCACCCACTCACCCACTCACCCACTCACCCACTCACCCACTCACTCACTCATCCACTCACCCACTCACCCACTCACCCACTCACCCACTCACCCACTCACCCACTCACCCACTCACCCACTCACCCACTCACCCACTCACCCACTCACCCACTCACCCACTCACCCACTCACCCACTCACCCACTCACCCACTCACCCACTCACCCACTCACTCATCTTCCCATTCTCGGTACCTGTTTGCTAGTGGTGTTCTCTTATTCTGCAATATCCCACGAGTTGTTCGGATTCACTTGTCCTAAACAACACTTATTTGCATGTGATTTCACAAGTCCACAAGACAATGTACTCAGTCACCATGTGAGTGTGTTCACAATGTACATGTATCATTGCAGCCGCCTCGGTTACTACCTCAAGCTCCGGCAGTGATCCAGGTCGTCAAAGAAAGACTGGTAAGACTTTCATGGCTATCATGTTTGCTACAGAGGCGATGGCGGGAGAACAACCCTGGAGAAATGATGTAGAACATTAGCCACGTAATACAGCAAATATAGTAGTTGCGCGATATGAATTTTCGTGAAGTCCGCCAAACATATTTAGATTACAAGCAGACATCATCGCAGACATTTGCGCTTTACGAAATGCCATTTATTGCAACCAGTTATCGGATTGTTGATTGGCTATCAGTGTATGATTCAGACACCAGCAACAATGCAGAAAAGCTAAGGGGGTTGGATAAATAAATAAATAACATTTTAATACTGGATAATATGTCATCGGGGGAGGTATCGGTTCAGTACACTCACTCACTCACTCACTCACTCACTCACTCACTCACTCACTCACTCACTCACTCACTCACTCACTCACTCACTCACTCACTCACTCACTCACTCACTCACTCACTCACTCACTCACTCACTCACTCACTCACTCACTCACTCACTCACTCACTCACTCACTCACTCACTCACTCACTCACTCACTCACTCACTCACTCACTCACTCACCCACCCACCCACTCACTCACTCACTCACTCACTCACTCATCCACTCATTCACTCACCCACTCACTCACTCATCCACTCACCCACTCACCCACTCACCCACTCACCCACTCACCCACTCACCCACTCACCCACTCACCCACTCACCCACTCACCCACTCACCCACTCACCCACTCACCCACTCACCCACTCACCCACTCACCCACTCACCCACTCACTCACCCACTCACCCACTCACTCATCTTCCCATTCTCGGTACCTGTTTGCTAGTGGTGTTCTCTTATTCTGCAATATCCCACGAGTTGTTCGGATTCACTTGTCCTAAACAACACTTATTTGCATGTGATTTCACAAGTCCACAAGACAATGTACTCAGTCACCATGTGAGTGTGTTCACAATGTACATGTATCATTGCAGCCGCCTCGGTTACTACCCCAAGCTCTGGCAGTGATCCAGGTCGTCAAAGAAAGACTGGTAAGACTTTCATGGAACAGTAGCAAGTTCACACCAACACATGTTAAGCTAATTTTACATTACCTAAAACAACCTTGTCAAACACGCCAACATAACTTACACACAGCCCGCCCCGTGAAGTTGGCTCTGAACAGTGAGTGGCTGTGTCCGCCGTGTGACAGACTTTCGGTTTTCTACAACCTTCTGTGTCTTCTCTAATCTTCCTTCCCCTCAAACGGTTTCTGCACTCTCGAGTCGTAGTGTTTGTGGTCCTCTCAGCTGTGTTATGGTCCTAGACGGCGTTCTGGTCCACACAGTTGTTTGTGTGGTCTTTCATCTTCTACCTAAATTACACGGTCATTCACCAGTTTACGGACAGTTCTTTTATTCCACAAAATGAGCATATTATCATTGACTGATGGGACAAATTGTTCCTAATCAGTGTTCGCCGGATGTGTGTAATGGTCAGTTAAACAAAGTCATTATACGTCGTACGAAGACATTATAATTATATATATATATATATATATATATATATATATATACATATATATATATATATATATATATATATATATATATATATATAATATATATATATATATATATATATATATATATATATATATATATATATATATATATATATATATATATATATATACAGTGCCGGTAAAAAGTCATGGGACCATGCAAGATATCAGGCATATTTTTACAATTTAATTCATTTAAAAATACTAACCAATACAAAAGTCCAACCAAATTGATTATATACTATTACAAACTAATTATAGATAATATTTCTACAGTTCTCATGTACAAACAACACTAGTATTTTGTGCAGTGGCCCTTGGCAGCAATCACTGCAGCACATCTCCTCGGCATTGAATGTACCAGGTTTTGGACAGTGTCCACTGGGATGGCCTGCCATACAGAGCATGGAGCAGCTGCCACAGAGCCTCCAGACTACCGGGCTTGCTTCTCTCTACCTTCCTGAGGAGGACTTCCCATAAATGTTCTATGGGATTCAAGTCTGGGCTCTGGGCTGGCCACTGCAGGACCTCGATGTGAGAGCGCTCGAGGAATCTCGTCACCTTGTTCGCTTTATGGCAAGGAGCATTGTCTTGCTGGAAGACAAATGCTTCACCCTCGCCATAAAGTGAAGAAGCTGAAGGCAGCATGTGGTTCCTCAGCACCTTCACGTATTGGTCTTGCCGCATGGTGCCTTCACACCGGTAGAGTTGGCCGACCCCTCGCTCAGACCATCAGGGAGCCCCCTCCATGCTTTACTGTGGAGACAATGCACTGTTGGCTATACCTCTCATCAACCCTCCTCCGCAAAATAGCCTGCTTTGCCGCACAGAAAATCTGAAAGGCACTCTCGTCTGACCACAGCTCTGTGTCCCACTGCTGGACTGTCCAGTTTTTTATGGCGTCGAGCAAACTCGAGCCAACTTTTAATGTTCGTAGGCCGCAACAATGGCTTCTTCACCGCCACACAACCATGAAGCCCAGCTGAATTCAGGCGTTTCCTTATTGTCGAGGATGATACAGTCACTCACTCTGACTCAGCTCTGACTCTATCCTCTGTCGCAGTTCTGGGGATGTGAGGCGGCGATCGCTGAGGCTATATCGGACGAGTGCCCGGTCTTGTCGTACCGACGTCTTATTCGGCCTTCCACTCCGCGGTCTGTTGGCCACTGACCCTGTCTCTCCCAGGCGCTTTTTGATGCCATACACTGTTTTTACATTTACCTTTAGCTGCCGGCTCACCTCCCGACAGCTAACCCCCATCTCCATTAGCACCACGGCCCTCGTTCGCAACTCAGTGCTGGTTTTTCTGTAAGGCGGCATCACTGAAAATTAGCAAATAAATTATTTATTATTTTTAAATTAAATTTATATGCATAATTTATAAATAAATATATAATAAATATTATTATGGAATAATAAAAACAAATTTTTACCATATAATTAGCTCTTATTGCATTGATAATGGGATTTATTCACTACTTTTCTTAATAAATATTGATAATTAATAATAATTAATTAATACTGACACTAAGTACCAAATATTGCTCCGGTAATACACCAAAGTACCCACGTACAGTTTAGACAGTCAATTGTGATTCATTAGTCCATAGAAAGCAGATGACATTTAGTGATGTAATTGAGGCCTACCTTGATCTTTGGACGGCAATCCTGGGGTGTTCTCATGAAATTAGGCAAAAATGGCAAAAACAGAGGCAAAACAACACTCAAAACAGGATATAAACTTAGTAGTATCAGGCGCATCCAATAGGCGGCAGAACTTTGTTTGCCAAGTTGATTTTAATGCTGCCACAGAGCTTAACAACAGAGAAACAACAGTAAAATAAATCTAATGGTCCCATGACTTTTTACCGGCACTGTATGTATGTATGTATATATATATATATATATATGATATATATATATATATATGATATATATATATATATATATATATATATATATATATATATATATCATATATATATATATATATATATATATATATATATATATATATATATATATATATATATATATTAATGTCTGTATGATGACATGACTGAGTGTTCGCAACAGAAAGGTCCCAGCATTAGTCCGTGTTGGTTTGCTACAGCGCTCACAGGGGGTCTGTCAACTGCGGCCTGTGTCGTTGTCGTCATCGCTGTCGTTGTTGTCTTTGTCTGCGTGAGGTAAGTAAGAGTCAACAATGTATAATAATAATGTACTCATCAGTAAGTAATAACAACATAATAATTATTAATATCATTATGCAGTGTTCTGTGTGCTCATTTATCGCGTCTTGTCAAAACAGGCCGAATGTCATTTCACACGATCTTCACTAGAGGCGGTGCATTTTTGTCATCCGTGGTTTGCAAAATTAACAGCAGCGGTATGTGTGTGTTGTGTGTGTGTGTGTGTGTGCGTGCGTGCGTGCGTGCGTGCGTGCGTGCGTGCGTGCGTGCGCGTGCGTGTAAGTATGGTGGATGCCAGTGTCAACAATGTCTCAGTACGTGAACGTAGACTTCGATCTGTAAAGTGAGATCTGTAAAGTGAGAAATGTACACTGAGATATGTACAGTGAGATCTGTACAGTGAGATATGCACATACAGTGAGATGTATGACGTAAGATGTCGACCCTGTCTTCCCCAGACGCCGTCTCCACGCCTCTGGCCCTGGCGCTGCGGGCGACTCTCAGACGTCACACGACGGCGAATGCTACGAGACCAATCAACACCACCTGCAGCAAATCATTGCGAACCCCTCCTGACAAACACCGACCTGACCGACCCGCCAACACGGCAGTACAGTATCGGGAGGACAGTGTCGCCGCCTGACGACACGGCAGTACAGTATCGGGAGGACAGTGTCGCCGCCTGACGACACGGCAGCACAGTATCGGGAGGACAGTGTCGCCGCCTGTCGACACGGCAGCACAGTATCGGGAGGACAGTGTCGCCGCCTGTCGACACGGCAGCACAGTATCGGGAGGACAGTGTCGCCGCCTGTCGACACGGCAGCACAGTATCGGGAGGACAGTGTCGCCGCCTGTCGACACGGCAGCACAGTATCGGGAGGACAGTGTCGCCGCCTGTCGACACGGCAGTACAGTATCGGGAGGACAGTGTCGCCGCCTGTCGACACGGGGGGGGGGGTATTACTGGGCACTGACGGCCGCTTGGACTGAGTGCACTAGAACTACGGCCTGGACAAACATAACAAGGACAGTATCGTAAAAGACTAACCAGAATCGAGGTAGCAGTGTGGTCAACAACGATTACGAGCGGAAGTTGTAAATTGAAAGCGATACCGAATTCAAATTACAAATTTTAACAATTATATTATATATGTATGTATATCAGAGATGGAGTAATCGTACTCGTGTACTCGTACTCGTACTCGAGTACGAGTACTTTTTGAGTACTCGTACTCGTACTCGAGTATGAAGCAAAGTAATCGTACTCGTACTCGAGTACATTACCAAAGTAATCGTACTCACGATTACTTCTCACGATTACATTTTTTTTTCATATGAACAGTTGCAAGCAAATATATTAGACAGATAAAAATGGCAATATTAGAAGTAATCTAATAAATGTAATAATAATCGAGGTATTGATTTTCTATTACTGTTGAGCATTTCAGTTAAATAAATATTCAGTCAGATTTCCCTAATTAATACCTTCTCTTCTCAGAGAAGCCACATCTCCTCACCCTCCTGCTCAGTACAAAGTACAAGTTATATTGTGACAGTCCTTGGGAAGCACTGCAGGAGATAAGCATCCCCTAACATCTTGCTTTGTAATTTTAGAAGCCATGCCACAGCCCCACCTGTACTGTTTGCACTGTCACTATGGTGTGAATGAGTGGGCAGTTAGCTGCTAAATCCCTGTCCATTATGTTTAAGTGTAAACTGTAGACCTGTCTAAATCCCCAATATTCTGTTTGTCCTATCTGATATATGACATATTTGAATTGGATATTATTGTTAATATATTCTCCTCTTGATACTTCATTGACATAGTTGAACCACCACTAATTTGGCACTCATTATAACACTTGTATGCTATTTGTTACACTTACCGTATCACTATGATACCTTTAATTTGTAGTATCATGATATATGGACATCCTGATGATCAATTCAGTATTAAATGGTTCATTCAACACAGGAGAAAGTCATCTGATAATTAATAATAATAATAATAACATCTGTATAGTGGATAGCAGTTAGCAGAAATCAGTTAGAACACTAGATACTGGCACAGCAACAGAAACAGAATGACACCTGATTCCATGGAGGTCGCCTTTGCGGTAGAAACAGGATATTTATTAAAGTAATCATGAAAGTAATCATGATTACATTCTAAAGTAATCGTGAAAGTAATCATGATTACATTCTAAAGTAATCGTACTCGTACTCGAGTACATTGTAAAGTAATCGTACTCGTACTCGAGTACATTTGTTTTCTGAGTACTTGTACTCATACTCGTACTCATGCATGTTCAAAGTAATCGTACTCGTACTCGAGTACATTTGTATTGTACTCGCTCCATCTCTGATGTATATATATGTATATATATATATATAAATATATATATATATATATAAATATATGTATATACACATACACACATATATATATATATATATATATATATATAAAGAGAGAGAGAGAGGGGGGAGAGAGAGAGTGGTCTAATTGCTGACAACAGCAAAATGACATATGATGGCGGTCGGACTTATTTATTTGTTATGGTTTATGTAAATATAATGTCCCGCAGGGTACATTTGTGTGCATTGTATATTGACACCAAATGTCCACAAACAACCTCGCGAGGTACGAATCGGAATGTCACTCTTGACAATCGTCACAGAAGAGGATGGTCACGTGACGGGGACGGACGATGCAGTTAATCCACAGACTGCTCTGCGCGGCCAGCGGGTGCTGTAGCTGAGCAGACAGTGCACGCCGACCAGCTGACGAGACAGGTGCTGGGGACAGCAACGCCGCACAGGAAGGGATTAATGGACAGGAAGGGATAAATGGACAGGAAGGGATTAATGGACAGGAAGGGATTAATGGACAGGAAGGGATTAATGGACAGGAAGGGATAAATGGACAGGAAGGGATAAATGGACAGGAAGGGATAAATGGACAGGAAGGGATTAATGGACAGGAAGGGATTAATGGACAGGAAGGGATTAATGGACAGGAAGGGATTAATGGACAGGAAGGGATTAATGGACAGGAAGGGATAAATGGACAGGAAGGGATAAATGGACAGGAAGGGATTAATGGACAGGAAGGGATTAATGGACAGGAAGGGATTAATGGACAGGAAGGGATTAATGGACAGGAAGGGATAAATGGACAGGAAGGGATTAATGGACAGGAAGGGATAAATGGACAGGAAGGGATAAATGGACAGGAAGGGATTAATGGACAGGAAGGGATTAATGGACAGGAAGGGATAAATGGACAGGAAGGGATTAATGGACAGGAAGGGATTAATGGACAGGAAGGGATAAATGGACAGGAAGGGATTAATGGACAGAAGGGCATTGTATATACTGTGTGTAGTAGTAGGAGGAACTTGACTCGATGCACGTTTGGACATTGAAGAAATACGGAATAATTTGGCAAAGAAATAAAGAAAGAAAAGAACGATGGTTTTATCATGGCGAGAGAAGTAAACAGAGTCAGTCAGAGAGACAGACAGAGAGACAGACAGAGAGCAAAATGTTTTCAAAACAGGTAATTGCGCAATTGTACCGATATATTTTTCTTCCAGGCAATATGGCGGTAAATTTATAAATATCCAATTCTATAGGTCACGATTGGCACAATTTCCGGCACGTAGGCGACTTACACATCTAGGCAAGCACGTTTTCTCGTATCCGTGTATTTCATACTTTATGCAACCTAGTATAACAACAGTGCTATGTAATACATTGTAACCATAACGTATTGGTCCTAACCATACAAGTCTATGCACATTTTATGCATATGCTTATGTCACACTGGGTTTCTATGCAACCGGCAACGAAGTACACTGGTACCTGTGGGGCCGAGCAAAAGTGTCCGTACATCGCAGGTGTCCTCTCATCAGAGGGACAAGAATTACAGAATTTTTTTTTGGAACATATTTACAATCTTTATTAACCTCCACCACACCAATACCCACAACATATATACATACATAGCATTGAAAAATCAAGAAGTCAGTAAACTATGTCCTTGGCCACAATGTCTCCACATCTCACTTAGCAGTGAAAAAGTCTGTGATTGACTTCTGCTTTGCGAAGGTTGCCTGCTTAATGCAGTGTTCTTGGACAATTAAGACACTGCACTGTCGTGACGGCGTCCAGCATGGCTGCATTTCCAGTGCGTGTTGCATAGTCCACAACTCAACACTTGTCTCTTTCCTTCGCTTGCCATCACTAGATACGCGTGCTTATCGAACAAAATGTAAAACAGAATGTAAAAACAGCTGTGGGTTGAACTCGCACGGGTTGCTCGTGGTCTCTTGTGATTCGACAAAACAACACTCCCAGCATGCACTGTGCAGTGCAATTAACATGTCTTCACAAAATGTGCGACGCCATCTTTAAAAATATCGTATACAACAATAAAATGTTGTTTATTTTGAAGAAAAAAAACCAAATCGGTATGACTGTCCGCTTTAGCAGTGGAATAATAATTACAAAAAAATTGTCCGCGGCCGCGTTCAGTAGGTGTCCGCTCAGTAGGTGTCCGTTGAAAATCAATCGGGACCTCGGAAAAGTGTCCGTACATCGTAGGTGGCCGCTCATCTCGGGGGCCGCTGAAGACAGGTACCACTGTAATACATTGTAGCTAAGGCATAGTAAACCTAACCACACCAGTCACTATAAAACAGAGAGAGAGACGGGGGGGGGGGAGAGGGAGAGAGAGAGAGAGAGAGAGGAGAGAGAGAGAGGGAGAGAGAGGGAGAGGGCCAGAAGGAAAGGGCGAGAGCGAGAGGGAGGGAGAGGGGGAGTGGGAGAGGGAGAGAGAGCAAGGAAAGCCATTAGGTGAAATAAAGGCCGGCGTACACTATACAACTTCTGTTGAAAGTTGGGCATTTTGCCGACTTAAACCCGTTTGTTGTTAATGTACGCTATTCTAAAGACTTGCTAAAACTTTTATCCAGAACGACACAAGTCTGGCCGATTCGAAAATGGTATCGACCAGCCTTTTGTTGCTAGTGTACGCGGGTAGATTGCGAGACGTTACTAGTCTAATGTACGCCGATCAGCAACACAAGTTACACAACAACACCTTTTTGTAACAACGAACCAAACGCATCATGCGACACTTCTGTTTAAATAAAAATTGGGCAGTGTGCGCGGTCCACCGACAGTTGTCGTTTGTTGTCTAAACGCCCAACAAAACATGTGTTGTATAATATACGCTGGATTTTTAAGCAATAACATCAACACCATCAACAACAAGGCCATCAAACGGTGCTGTGCAAATTAGATAACATGACAGTATAATATCAACAAAGTAATACATTGTAACTATGACGTATTGAGCCGAACCAGACAAGTCTAACGTTTCAAGCATATGCCTAAGTCACTATTGGTTGCTATGCAACCGCCAGTGTAAAGTAATACATTGTAACTACCACATAGACATTGTCGACCCAGCCACACGTCAAGGTACGGTTTATGTGTGATAATTTATGTAATATTAAAAATAATATAACATAAATTATCACCCAGATTTTTTACTTTACTAACTCACCCAAACAATTTCAATTTTGAATAGTTTGTATAGCAGAGTATTAATTGTTAAAATGGTATCCTTAGTTAAGTTTTTATTTCCAATTCGGCCTGAGAGCCAATCAGCGGCTTCAACACTACGTCACAGCAGATCAAAGGACTGCGCTTGGCGCGCATGCGCGGTATGCGCTTAGCCGAATCTGGGACCATCACACCGGGACAGCGCGCTTTGCTTTTGTACAATGAAAGTGAGAGAACATCGGATTACTATAGTCTATACTAATGTTATATTACTCTAATGGCAACGCTGACGTATGCACATACCAACGCGTGCATATCACATGTAATATAACGTAGAGCAATCTGTTGAACTTATGTTATAACGCAAGTGTAGCTCGTGCAAGAACACACTTAAACTTTAAAGGGACGATACTACGAATGACATTTAGGACACATGCACGCACGCACGCGCGCGCGCGCACGCACGCACGCACGCACGCACGCATATTACATCGATCGTGGACGTCGATGCTAGTTATGTCGACGAGTCTTTCCTGTAAACAACACAAACTACTAATAATTACGTTAGACTAATCTCAATATGAAACATCATAAATTGTGTTTATTCACAATCAGAAAGAAACAAAAACATTCAACAGCAACAAAATACAGGTCATAATCAGTTCTACTTCTTCATGGAATCAATGAAGTCGATCTCATATTTAGTGAGTAGAACACAGACATTGATCACATACGCTGGAAACATGTCTTACAAAACGAAGCAGTCAGTAATACATGGCTAGTTCTACCGTGGAGAAGACACATCCTGAAGATTTAACGCAGGAGTTAAACGGTGCCTCAACAGGCTCTAAGCACCATGGAAACAACAGAGACATGAGACTGAGCAACAACATAAGTTAAAGAACAGAAGTAGGTATGACTAAGTGTCAATGACTAAGTGTCAGTGACTAAGTGTCAGTGACTAAGTGTCAGTGACTAAGTGTCAGTGACTAAGTGTCAATGACTAAGTGTCAAAACAAGTGCCACAGCTGTCCCAGGAGACACAGATACCGTGAGCAAATGACAAGTTATTTAAAGAAGCTGTTATTTAAAAGTAGCACCGGAATCTGGCAATGTTAACAAAACACAGCACCCTGAAGAGATTTAGAAACAATTAGCTAGGAATATATATATATAATTATATACATTATACGTATGTATATATATATATGTATATGAATAAGATGCTCAATACACAGCCTACAGTATATATATATATATATATGATATATATATATATATATATATAAGATGCTCAACAGACAGCCAACAGTTTACATACATATAATATATTGTACATATATATATATATATACATGTTACTATATATATATATATATGTATATATATATGTATATATATATATATATATATATTTTGCAAAAGTAGACAGTTGTATTATGGACACTAGTTTAACAATCCACCAATGGACAGTCACTGGACCCTGCAAGTTGACCGTTTACACAAGACAATAAAGCACCTGACCAATCAAATTAGCTATGCTTAAAGATAAGCTGTTTACAAAACACAAAAGTGCATAACAGACATAGGACATGAACGGGCAAGGAAACAAACACTGGTAATCCAATCTTAGACAATTGAATGACAAAGACCTTGACAATGACACTTGTCTGTTGTCACAGACACAGACAGATGAACAAACACACAGACAGATACATAAATGAACACAGACAAAAACAAACACACACACAGTCACACATTCAAAACAGATGCACAAACACACGCACATACCGATGCAAATAATTGTATAGAGACATATGAACACACAGACTCAGATAGACGCATAAACAAACACATACATGCACAAACAATGAAAAACAAACACAGGCAGAAGCACAGATGCAGATGAGGTGTATGGTGGTAAAACATGAATAGACTCAGATATGTGCATAAGCAGACTGATGCACAAGCAAATATAGATATACTCACAGACAAATTTACAAACTGACACACAAGACAGATACAAACAGATGAATGCATGCACATACACAGACTGATCATAAACTAACAAACCTAAAGCATAAATAAACACAGACAGATGCACAAATACATAAAACAACACAGGCAAATGCACAAAAAAATGCTGACAGATGCACAAAAACACAGACAAATGGATAAACCAAACACAGGTATGCACACGTACACCTACAGATCCACTAGCACAAACCAAGGTGCAAACAGATACACATACAAACACCAGTGCAGAAACACATACAAACACCAGTGCAGAAACACATACAAACACCAGTGCAGAAACACATACAAACACCAGTGCAGAAACACATACAAACACAGACATATTTAGTACAAAGAAAGAAATGCATATGGATGTACAGACTCAGACAGATGCACAAAAACAGGCAGTACACACAGCTGTACAAACAATCACATACGCACAAACATAGACAAAGGTTTGAACATACACATGTACAAGCAATAAAGTACTCAATCAAACAGTTTATCAAGACACAGACAGATACATGAATATGCAGACAAATGAAAATATGGAGACTTATAGAAGCAGATATGCAAATGTAATGACAGACATGGAAAGATGTGTAAACATACAGAGATATATGAATGTAGGCGTACATTAGGTATGAACAAACACAGATAGATTTATGAATAATTGCAGACAGAAAGATGTATCAACCGACACAGACATATGTATAGACATCTATGGATAAACATGTACATATATATATATATATATATATATATATGAATAAATGCAGACATACATTAACAGACCAATGGACTGACTGTGCATCTGCATTGAAGACACAATCCTGAGTGTTAGTAACACACCATATATCAAAACAGTAGAAAGCAGGACAGAGACACAGAGAGGCAGACAGAGACAGACAGAGACAGACTGAGACACAGAGACAGACAGAGACAGACAGAGACAGACAGAGACAAGACAGAGACACACAGAGACACACAGAGGTAGACAGAGACACACAGAGGTAGACAGAGGCAGACAGAGACACACAGAGGCAGACAGAGGTAGACAGAGACACACAGAGGCAGACAGAGGCAGACAGAGACACACAGAGGCAGACAGAGGCAGGCAGAGACACACAGAGGTAGACAGAGGTAGACAGAGACACACAGAGGCAGACAGAGGCAGACAGAGACACACAGAGGCAGACAGAGGCAGGCAGAGGCAGACAGAGGCAGACAGAGACACACAGAGGCAGACAGAGGTAGACAGAGGCAGACAGAGACACACAGAGGTAGACAGAGGTAGACAGAGGCAGACAGAGACACACAGAGGTAGACAGAGGCAGACAGAGACACACAGAGGTAGACAGAGGTAGACAGAGACAGACAGAGACACACAGAGGTAGACAGAGGTAGACAGAGGCAGACAGAGACACACAGAGGCAGACAGAGGTAGACAGAGACAGACAGAGACACACAGAGGTAGACAGAGGTAGACAGAGGCAGACAGAGACACACAGAGGTAGACAGAGGCAGACAGAGACACACAGAGGTAGACAGAGACACACAGAGGCAGACAGAGGCAGACAGAGGCAGACAGAGACACACAGAGGTAGACAGAGGCAGACAGAGACACACAGAGGCAGACAGAGGCAGACAGAGACACACAGAGGTAGACAGAGACAGACAGAGACACACAGAGGTAGACAGAGACAGACAGAGACACACAGAGGCAGACAGAGACACACAGAGGCAGACAGAGGCAGACAGAGACACACAGAGGTAGACAGAGGCAGACAGAGGCAGACAGAGGTAGACAGAGGCAGACAGAGACACACAGAGGTAGACAGAGGCAGACAGAGACACACAGAGGTAGACAGAGGCAGACAGAGACACACAGAGGCAGACAGAGGCAGACAGAGACACACAGAGGCAGACAGAGGCAGGCAGAGGCAGACAGAGGCAGACAGAGACACACAGAGGCAGACAGAGGCAGACAGAGACACACAGAGGTAGACAGAGGCAGACAGAGACACACAGAGGCAGACAGAGGCAGACAGAGACACACAGAGATGACAAGATAGAGACAGACAGATGCAGACAGAGACTGACCGAGACAGACAGAGGCAGACAGAGACGACAAGACAGAGACAAGACAGAGGCAGACAGAGACGACAAGACAGAGGCAGACAGAGACAAGACAGAGACAAGACAGAGACAAGACAGAGGCAGACAGAGACAAGACAGAGACAAGACAGAGACAAGACAGAGACAAGACAGAGACAAGACAGAGACAAGACAGAGACAAGACAGAGGCAGACAGAGACAAGACAGAGACAAGACAGAGACAAGACAGAGGCAGACAGAGACAAGACAGAGACAAGACAGAGACAGACAGAGACAAGACAGAGACAAGACAGAGACAAGACAGAGACAGGCAGAGACACACAGGGACAGACCGATCCCACCAACCTGACTGAGGCACAAGGCACTGTGAGAAGAACTGAACAGAACAAAGCTCCCAAAAAGAAACCACCAATGTCATGTGATAAGGAACCCATGGGAAGGCAACTGGTGGAGACCCAGAAATAGAACTGCCAATAGTGTAGAGATGACATACCAGGGAATGATATTATACAAAAATAGGGTGTGACTGACCAGATAACACATTCTGTCTACTGCTGGTGGACCAACATAATCACTAGTGCATGACGGAATATAATGTACTATAAGCCTATAATGCATGACGCATATAATGACAAGATAATATAATGCAAATATACATATATATATATATGTATATATTTCCTAAATGCAGCTTATGCAGACCCTTCCATTGAGGATATGCGACCTCCAAATACAGTGCTATCAAAATTATATATTTTGGAACAATTAGTCATATTATAACATTTATGGTTACATAGCAACAGTTACATTATTTTAACATACCTTTAATTACTCACACAAACGTCAAATGTTTACTGTAGACCGGCCGCGGTCTGCATAAAAATAACAGTCTGTTTATGCTGCAATTAGGAGTATAATATATATATATATATATATATATTAATACACACACATATATTGAATGAATTGCCAAATGTGGATAACCCTGATATGATTTAGTTAATACTAAGCATGCATGCACATATGCAGTGTCACTCACTCATTCACTCACTCATTCAGTCACTCAGTCACTCAGTCACTCACTCCCTCCCTCCCTCAGTCACTCAGTCACTCACTCAGTCACTCACTCAGTCACTCACTCAGTCACTCACTCAGTCACTCACTCACTCAGTCATTCACTCAGTCACTCACTCAGTCACTCACTCAGTCACTCACTCACTCACTCGTTCATCGCTCGCTCGCTTACACAAAGACAACACTTGCATACACATATGTACACATAAACACACACACTCATGCACACACATGCACATACTCACGTGCACATACACAGTCACGCACACACACAAACATACAGACAGTCACATGCACACACACTGACTCTTGCATACACAAATACATGCATACACACACACATGCATACATATACACACCCACACACATACATAGAACCCCCACACACTTACACACACACACACACAAACACACACACACACACACACACAAACACACAAACACACACACACACAAACACACACACACACACACACACACACACACACACACACACACACACACACACACACACACACACCTCCCCCATACTCACACAATGTGGCATAGTCATAAAACAATTTACTGAAGTATATTCCTGCTATCAGAATAATGAAAAATAATGTATAATCCATCAAGATACATACTGGTAAATGTATAACGTGATATACACATAACAACTGCCGTTACCTTTCCTAGTATTTGCATAGTTCTTGGACAACTTACACCAACTGTGACATGTGAGACACTGGCTCACAAGTTATCAGCACATCTGCAATTATTTCATACAAATATCACAGGAAACCAAACAATGTCATGTCATGTCATGTCATGTCATGTCATGTCATGTCATGTCATGTCATGTCATGTCATGTCATGTCATGTCATGTCATGTCATGTCATGTCATGTCATGTCATGTCATGTCATGTCATGTCATGTCATGTCATGGCTGTGCAAACATTAATATGACATATCATATATAACAATTGGCGGGAAATATCACTCGTGAATATATACAATTTCATCCATTCCTGAGTTGACAGAAGACACTGGATCATGTGACACTGGATCATGTGACACTGGATCATGTGACACCGGCCATGGCATGGCAGTGGTCATGGAACGTAGACAGTTCCGAGGCGGTCAGCAGTGTCCGGCACTGGTCAGTGGTCAGTATAAACTGCTCCAGTTGGTCAAGGGCATTGTGTAGAAGTTGCCTAGAAACACAGACACAACCACGGCTAAATAAGTAAGCCATAGTATCCCAGCTATAGGACTATTCACAACACTTTAAACTTTACACCGAGGCAGACCTGTTCAATCAAATACCGTCTCGACCTCTTTGGAATACATTCAGCCATTAGTTGTTTTAATGCCATATGTACGCAAATATCATCTACAGCCAGCCGCTCATCCATACAACTGGGTAAACTTGAGCATCAGAGACAGAAGGAATGTGCCTAGGGTTTGTTACAGCATTTAACCTGACATCTTTAGATTGACGGTCTGATACGCTACTCACTGGTCTACAGCGCCCCACAGGCAGAGTCTGTTATACCTTGTCAATTCAAATCTAATTCTATTCCAAAACTCATTCACCTTTCAGTTTGCAAAAATTCAAATCTTTAAATGTTAAAATCCAATGGAAATATTAAATTTAAGTTTGCTTTAACACAGTTTTATTTACAACTGCAAACATGTTCACAATCACATTTGATTACGTAACAACAGGACTAAAAATGTGTCTGTTGTTTAATCAAAGTCACTCGAATTAGTTCATGTCACTGACTCCGACTGCTGCTTCAACACACTGAACTGCATTTTCTACAATTACGTTTCTAAAATCAACTCAAATGCCAGAACTAGATTTAATCAAACCCAATTACAAAACAGAATAGGCACCAGGCTGAATAACAACTCGATGAATCATCTAATAAGTTTTGTTGGATTAGTCCAAATGAAAAATGGGCAGTAGAGTTTTTGTAGTAAATCAATTTGAAAAATATACTTACACAAGTCATCATATTTAACTATTATAGATAATTCTGTTGATGAAAATAACAGAAACAAGCTTTGTTTTATTGAACTGACTGCAGATTACTGATAGTATCCACACTCTGGATACTCTAGATTAGTGATCATATCCACACTCTGGATATTCTAGATTAGTGATAGTATCCACACTCTGGATACTCTAGATTACTGATAGTATGCACACTCTGGATACTCTAGATTAATGATAGTATCCACACTTTGGATACTCTAGATTATTGATAGTATTCACACTGTGGATACTCTACCAAATCTGTACACTGAAGTACACTGAAGTAACTTGACTAGACATACTGGCATTAGACACAGCCAGACAGAGATGAGACAGAGAGCAGTACACTGAAGTACCTCTTGGTGGAGTCGTTGAAGTAGAGCTGGAGCAGACTCTGCTCCACACAGACACGCGGCTGCAAAAGGAAACATCCACTGACTGAAACATCTGGACACTAAACACTGCAGCAAGGAGAGACACTTCATGAAGTGTTACTGAGGCACTTATTTACGTACACAGATGTAGCAAAAATTTACCTGAAGTGCAACAGATAAAAATAACGGATAAGTATTACATAAAGAAATGATTCAGATGACATGGGCTTGTCAACAAAAACACAAACTGGCCAAAACAGCTGTAACATTCAATTATTTCAAAACTGACAAAATTTTATTTCTGCCTACGGGCCTGTATAGCATACCCATGTGTGTGCTGCTACAGACAGTCACAGACCTTGTACACACAGACCTTGTACACACACATACCTTGTACACACACATACCTTGTACACACACATACCTTGTACACACAGTCCTTGTACACACAGTCCTTGTACACACATACATTGTACACACAGACCTTGTACACACACATACCTTGTACATACAGACCTTGTACACACATACCTTGTACACACACATACTTTGTACACACAGAACTTGTACACACAGACCTTGTACACACATACCTTGTACACACATACCTTGTACACACAGACCTTGTACACGCATACCTTGTACACGCATACCTTGTACACACATACCTTGTACATGCAGACCTTGTACACGCAGACCTTGTACACACATACCTTGTACACACAGACCTAGTACACGCAGACCTTGTACACATATACCTTGTACACAGAGACGTTGTACATGCAGACCTTGTACACACATACCTTGTACACGCATACCTTGTACACACAGACCTTGTACACACATACCTTGTACATGCAGACTTTGTACACGCAGACCTTGTACACACTTACCTTGTACACGCAGACCTTCTACACGCATACCTTGTACACTCAGACCTTGTACACACAGACCTTGTACACGCATACCTTGTACACACAGACCTTGTACACACAGACCTTGTACACACAGACCTTGTACACACAGACCTTGTACACACAGACCTTGTATACACAAACCTTGTACACACATACCTTGTACACACACAATGGTGTATCACTTGTACACATACAGGTACACCTCATGTACACACAGAATGCTGTCATATGTTTGACGTCATCAACTGTCTGCACTTGTCTCACCTGTACTTCCAGCTGTTCAAAGAAGACATTGAGAGCCTGGGTCAGTTGGGAGAAGGCTGGAGTGGACCCCCCACACCGCACGGCCTCAACACTATAACACACACATCACATGACTACAACACCGCACGGCCTCAACACTGTAACACACACATCACATGACTACAACACCGCACGGCCTCAACACTGTAACACACACATCACATGACTACAACACTGCACGGCCTCAACACTGTAACATACACATCACATGACTACAACACTGCACGGCCTCAACACTGTAACACACACATCACATGACTACAACACTGCACGGCCTCAACACTGTAACACACACATCACATGACTAAAACACTGCACGGCCTCAACACTGTAACACACACGTCACATGACTAAAACACTGCACGGCCTCAACACTGTAACACACAAACATACATGACTACAACACTGCACGGCCTCAACACTGTAACACACACACATCACATGACTACAACACCGCACAGCCTCAACACTCTAACACACACATCACATGACTACAACACTGCACGGCCTCAACACTGTAACACACACATCACATGACTACAACACTGCACGGCCTCAACACTGTAACACACATATGCATGACTACAATACTGCATGGCATCAACACTGTAACACACACACACACATGACTACAACACTGCATGGCCTCAACAATGAAACACACATACGCATGACAATAAATACTGCACGGCATCAACACAGTGTGTGTGACACTGTTACTTCACATGACTCAGTACATGTGAAATTATTACATCACATGACTCAGTACGTGTGACAATGTCACTTCACATGCCACAGTACATGTGACACTGTTACTCCCATGATAGTGTCTAAACACAAAGTAATGGTTGCAAGTTGTGACAACAGACGGATGCACAGAAAACACGACATCTTTAAGCATAACAAAATTAGTTTTAAAATTAGAAGTCTTCAGAAATAAGAATGTTGCTCAGTGAATTAATAAGAAACAAGTGTTTGTTCTTGTGCAACAGTTTCACGGAGCAGTACCTGGCCACGAAGGCTCGCCGGATCACACTCAGCACGCTGGAGAACTTGGCCAGGAAGCTGACAGTCTCCTGTCTGGACGGTTGACCACTGACCACCTCACTGACCTCCAGCAACCTCCGCTGTAGACACTCACTGCAAGGTGAACACACTGCACATGAACACATTCGCTGCAAGGTGAACACACGACACATGAACACATTCGCTGCAAGGTGAACACACGACACACACACATGAACACATTCACTGCAAGGTGAACACACTAGCACATGAACACACTCGCTGCAAGGTGAACACACTGCACATGAACACATTCGCTGCAAGGTGAACACACTGCACATGAACACATTCACTGCAAGGTGAACACACTAGCACATGAACACACTCGCTGCAAGGTGAACACACTGCACATGAACACACTCGCTGCAAGGTCAACACACTGCACATGAACACACTCGCTGCAAGGTGAACACACTGCACATGAACACATTCGCTGCAAGGTGAACACACTGCACATGAACACATTCACTGCAAGGTGAACACACTAGCACATGAACACACTCGCTGCAAGGTGAACACACTGCACATGAACACACTCGCTGCAAGGTCAACACACTGCACATGAACACACTCGCTGCAAGGTGAACACACTGAATACATGAACACACTGACTGCAAGGTGAACACACTGCCCTTGAACACACTGACTGCAAGGTGAACACACTGGCATATGAACACACTCACTGCAAGGTGAACACACTGCACATGAACACACTCGCTGCAAGGTGAACACACTGCATATGAACACACTCGCTGCAAGGTGAACACACTGCACATGAACACACTCGCTGCAAGGTGAACACACTGCACATGAACACACTCGCTGCAAGGTGAACACACTGAACACATGAACACACTCGCTGCAAGGTGAACACACTGCACATGAACACACTCGCTGCAAGGTGAACACACTGGCACATGAACACACTCGCTGCAAGGTGAACACACTGCACATGAACACACTCGCTGCATGGTGAACACACTGAACACATGAACACACTGACTGCATGGTGAACACACTGAACACATGGACACACTGACTTCAAGGTGAACACACTGAACACATGAACACACTCACTGCACATGAACACACTCACTGCAAGGTGAACACACTGCACATGAACACACTCACTGCAAGGTGAACACACTGGCACATGAACACACTCACTGCAAGGTGAACACACTGAACACACTCACTGCAAGGTGAACACACTGCACATGAACACACACACTGCAAGGTGAACACACTGAACACACTCACTGCAAGGTGAACAAACCGGCACATGAACACATTCACTACAAGGTGAACACACCAGCACATGAACACATTCACTACAAAGTGAACACACCGGCACATGAACACATTCACTACAAGGTGAAACACACTGGCACATGAACACATTCACTACAAGGTGAAACACACTGGCACATGAACACATTCACTACAAGATGAACACACCGGCACATGAACACATTCACTACAAGGTGAAACACACCGGCAGGTGAATACTACACACCTGAAGTGTGCCATGGCCTGCCAGACTGTTTCAAATGCGCTGTGAACTGTTGACAAGTCTGTCTCTCTGACACTTTCCCTGATGTCAACGTCATCACTGATGACAAACACCTTCCTGACGTCATCACCACTGTCCCTCCCAACCACCGCTGTCCTCTTCTTGGGGGTGTCTTTGGAGGGACACTAGTAACAGAACAGGGTAAAACAGGAAAGTGGTCAACACATTGCCTGGCTTACACACTCATCCAGCAACACATTGCCTGGCTTACACACTCATCCAGCAACACATTGCCTGGCTTACATACTCATCCAGCAACACATTGCCTGGCTTACATACTCATCCAGCAACACATTGCCTGGCTTACATACTCATCCAGCAACACATTGCCTGGCTTACACACTCATCCAGCAACACATTGCCTGGCTTACACACTCATCCAGCAACACATTGCCTGGCTTACACACTCATCCAGCAACACATTGCCTGGCTTACACACTCATCCAGCAACACATCTGATCATCCCAAAAAGCATACACAGTTTTTGTGAATTACCACTTAACAAAATAATGTTTTCTATAATACACTGATATGAACAATGCATTTACTTATATTACCAATTGCATTGTTTACTACATACAATCTATACCTTTCAAATATTTATGCATAATACTTTGGAAGGACTACAGCTTTTGTGATTTGTCATGGTGTCAATCACAAATAAACAGGTGCTAATGCCATGCTGTGTTAATGTCATTATTATTTCTTAATGTCATTATTATTTCTGTGTTCTAAACATTCACCTGAAATAATTTGTTTTATTCTACTTAGACTTTTTTATTTAAGAAAATTATTTTAATATATTTCACTACTGTATTTATGTGTATTCTGCTAATATGTATTTATATTTTAGGATTATCCCAATGGAGTTTAACATATGTAAAGATTGACATGCTGTAAAGCAAAATAAACAATTTGTAATTGGATGTGTTGCTATATTAAATTATATATATATATATGTATATATGTATATATATATATATATATATATATATATATATATATATAATAATTATTATTATATATATAAGGAGAAATTACAGTGACTTCTAAGATATCAATCTGGCTGTCTGCTGCACATAACATGAGTCTTCAATCTTACCTCACGTCTTGTCTTTGCAGTGTCACCATGGCTGACACACTGAGGTGTTGACACATTGACACACTGAGGTGGTGACACAATGACATTGTGGGGGAAGGACACAGACGACGTTTCACCAGCTGGCTGTCGACAACATCGCCGTGACAACAGAGTGAGTTGTTGGATGGGTGACATCATGATCTCTTTGAATCTGAGGACAATGTTGGATGAGAGTTGTTGAGTAAGTAGCTAGTTTATAGCTTCTTTACAGTAGCTATTTACAAGCCTCGGCAGACCTTGACAGAGTTGGGCACCACATTCTTGTTTTCACACAGAAATGTCTATAAATAAAGTTATCTGGAAAAATAAAAAAAATTACATTGATTATACAGAAGTGAATCAAACCAAATGTAGCTTGAGAGCACTTAATGGTGGAGACTAGCATCAAAGTTGTCAAAGTTTGAAAAATTATTTAAAATATACTGTGAGTCCGTGTTCATCAAATAATGGTCACACATCCTTAAGCGGTATGTTCTCATGTTCTGGCAGTGGTCAAGTGGTCAAGTGCTTCAACTCCTCTTTAACTTTGTCTTTTCTCCTCTTAAACTGTGTAAATAGCAACATAAGCAACATCAGACCTTCAGACGTCTGTACGACGTCGCTCCTGTTGTACCTTGGTCCTGTCAAGTGACGGGTGCCTCAGTAGCAGCATACTGTGTTTACAATGTCCAGGCCAGTAACTTTTTGGGCAGGAGAGTAACTTTTTGTTTGGGCAGGCCAGTAACTTTTTGGGCAGGCCAGTAACTTTTCAAATCTACTGAGCCCTTGGGCAGGTGGATACAAACCTTAATATTAGGGCCTGTCAAAATACAAACCTTAATGTCTGGGCTTCTAAAAGTGAGTACAGTGAAGTGAGTTCATGAAGAGAGTTGGAGATCTTACCTTTGTGTTGCTCTCAGACTCTTACACAGTCGTAGAGCGTCATTGACAATGTGACGCGTCACTGCATGGCTCTGTCCAAACTCTGCAGTAGCAACAAGACATCTCTCTGACACACATTGCACTGAGGCAGTAGAGAGTAGGTTCACAGTTCACACACAACACATTGCACTGAGGCAGTGGAGAGTAGGTTCACAGTACACACAACACATTGCACTGAGGCAGTAGAGAGTAGGTTCACAGTACACACAACACATTGCACTGAGGCAGTGGAGAGTAGGTTCACAGTTCACTCACAACACATTGCACTGAGGCAGTGGAGAGTAGGTTCACAGTTCACACACAACACATTGCACTGAGGCAATGGAGAGTAGGTTCACAGTACACACAACACATTGCACTGAGGCAGTGGAGAGTAGGTTCACAGTTCACACACAACACATTGCACTGAGGCAGTGGAGAGTAGGTTCACAGTACACACAACACATTTCACTGATGCAGTGGAGAGTAGGTTCACAGTTCATACACAACACATTGCACTGAGGCAGTGGAGAGTAGGTTCACAGTTCACACACAACACATTGCACTGAGGCACTGGAGAGTAGGTTCACAGTTCACACACAACACATTGCACTGAGGCAGTGGAGAGTAGGTTCACAGTTCACACACAACACATTGCACTGAGGCAGTGGAGAGTAGGTTCACAGTACACACAACACATTGCACTGAGGCAGTGGAGAGTAGGTTCACAGTTCACACACAACACATTGCACTGAGGCAGTGGAGAGTAGGTTCACAGTACACACAACACATTTCACTGATGCAGTGGAGAGTAGGTTCACAGTTCATACACAACACATTGCACCGAGGCAGTGGAGAGTAGGTTCACAGTTCACACACAACACATTGCACTGAGGCACTGGAGAGTAGGTTCACAGTTCACACACAACACATTGCACTGAGGCAGTGGAGAGTAGGTTCACAGTTCACACACAACACATTGCACTGAGGCAGTGGAGAGTAGGTTCACAGTACACACAACACATTGCACTGAGGCAGTGGAGAGTAGGTTCACAGTTCACACACAACACATTGCACTGAGGCAGTGGAGAGTAGGTTCACAGTTCACACACAACACATTGCACTGAGGCAGTGGAGAGTAGGTTCACAGTTCACACACAACACATTGCACTGAGGCAGTGGAGAGTAGGTTCACAGTACACACAACACATTGCACTGAGGCACTGGAGAGTAGGTTCACAGTTCACACACAACACATTGCACTGAGGCAGTGGAGAGTAGGTTCACAGTTCACACACAACACATTGCACTGAGGCAGTGGAGAGTAGGTTCACAGTACACACAACACATTGCACTGAGGCAGTGGAGAGTAGGTTCACAGTTCACACACAACACATTGCACTGAGGCAGTGGAGAGTAGGTTCACAGTACACACAACACATTGCACTGATGCAGTGGAGAGTAGGTTCACAGTTCACACACAACACATTGCACTGAGGCAGTGGAGAGTAGGTTCACAGTACACACAACACATTGCACTGAGGCAGTGGAGAGTAGGTTCACAGTTCACACACAACACATTGCACTGAGGCAGTGGAGAGTAGGTTCACAGTACACACAACACATTGCACTGAGGCAGTGGAGAGTAGGTTCACAGTTCACACACAACACATTGCACTGAGGCAGTGGAGAGTAGGTTCACAGTTCACACACAACACATTGCACTGAGGCACTGGAGCGTAGGTTCACAGTTCACACACAACACATTGCACTGAGGCAGTGGAGAGTAGGTTCACAGTTCACACACAACACATTGCACTGAGGCAGTGGAGAGTAGGTTCACAGTTCACACACACAACAGACAGTGTGGACACATTCTGCTCACAGATTGCTGTATAGATGAGGTTTTTCACACATGCCATGTGGAAGCTGTTCTATCACCTGTCCACTTGTGAGACATGGACCATTGCACCAGATATGGACCATTATAGCTGAGATGGACCATTACACCAGTTGTGGACCATTACACCAGATGTGGACAATTTCTGCAGACATGGACCATTACGGTGGACAGAGACCATTACTGCAGACATGGACCATCATGGCACCTCCCAGATGCTGGAAAAGATGGGGAAGATTGAAAAGGGTGGCGGGAGGTGTGAGGATGTCACTGTTGGCCCCCAACAATTGCCTGCTTATGGGACAGTGAGTGAGTGTGTGACAAGCCATCTGAGACTTGCCCCCCACTCTACAGTTTTTTACTTCTCCATCATGTGGCAACTAAATCTGTGGCTGTCTAAGTAAGTAACTTGACATAACTGCATTTGTGTCTTTTAACGCATCATCAGTTGGACAGAGTTCTGTGGCCAGGGGAAGCAAAACTACTGGTAGTTATGTCTGTTTAACTGTGGCTATAGGTGTGTTTAATGATGGATTTATCATGATATCATCACCCTAGTGACACAGTCCCCAGATTATCTCTCTGAGATGGTCCCCAGGTTGAAACTGGCAGATCGTGTCTCTCAGAGACAAGACGTACCTTCACTGGGGCGTAGTTGCTGCTGTAGGCCTTGAAGGAGTGGCTTCATGTCATTTGGCAGGATCATCATGAATACAGCGATCCAGTGTCTATAAACATAACACAGCTCAGTGTACAGTTTTTAACACTGGTCCATATTAAAAAATATCAGGATATATAATCAGAACTCTTCTCTGTGTATGCTGTAAAGCTTGTTTTACAGTTTAAACTGCAGCACAATTTCTTAAAATAGCAAAATTAAGCATCAAATGCTTCAATGTTGTAGTTATCATCATTACATGCTATATAAAAAGTTTATTTCATATGTAATAAGCTTGATGTAAAATAAAAGAATACAATATTTTCAACTGTATTTACTAAATTTTAAACGCTATTTAGTACAGTTCAGTTACTTCAGTTCTTCAGTAGTAATGCAATTTTACATACAGAACAACAATACAAAAACATATAATAACATAACAATAATTGCAAATATTAGACCAAACTTACCTGATAAAACAGTCCATTAAATCTGAATAGCTCCATGGTGGCTTTCTGTAGACAATATCTAACCTAAGACAGAAACATCAAGTGTCTGGCTAAGCACATAGCTGGAATGGAAAGATAACTGACGTCCACGTACATCTGTACATTACTTAAGAAGTATTGCTTCTTTGGATAAATCAGACAGTTGACAATTTAAAAAAAAAATTGCACCTGTTGTCATTTTCTCGTGCTTCAGAACCACAAACATTGACATCATGTATCAGACCCTGATTCACCATTTCAGATGCACATGGCCAATGCAGCTTTTACATGCAACAATGTGCTGTCATATAAATAATACAAACAATGCAACACCCACTCATTGTCCACGTTTATTTAACATTATTAAAGCAATTTGAAGACCATGCATATTGTATCAAAAACATTACACAGTAAAAGTGCTAACTTCAAAAGAAGCATGTTTTGTGTCATTCCCTAGGAGGCGCTGTACACAAGATGTGTATTTCAGTGGCGCCACATTGTGGATTAGTTATCAGCTTTTAAGAAATTATTAGACACGCACCCAAGCCTTCCCACTGGCACACTGTGTGTGTGTTAGAGATAACAAGGCATGTGTAGTATCGACAGCAGGATCTGTTGCATCACTACAAATGCAGTGTTTCCCCTGAGTAAGGTGATGAGTGAGTGGGGTAGGATGGGCTGAGTGAGCACTGAGTGCATGATGTGCACTATCTGGGTGTGGCGGCATGGCCACCTAGAACTATTTCTAAAATTACCTTCATAATCATGCATTCGGAAAGGTGATTTAACATATTTCCTAGGAATTAGACAGGAAACAAATGCACAACTACGAGGTAGTAACTATATAAACATGTTTACAGCAAGAAATACCTATGAGGTGGCAATTTTGGCATCATTACAGCGAGGTGGCTTAGACAAACAGTGAAGTGGCCCACATCACTCATCATACAGCAAGGGAAACACTGAAATGACCAAGTGGCTATGGCTATGAGAACCACAAGTGGTTCTTACCACAGGTCTCCGTAGATGTGTTTCATCTCCTGCTCCAGGACGGTGGAGAGGGCGAGTTTGAGAACTGACTTCACCTCACACAGAACCTGGTCTGTCTGAAACACAACACACATTATTCAAATCATACAAAGCAACAAGCATAGTTAATGATTGTAAGGTCATTTCTATTGTGCCTAAATCATTGAACATCAATGGGGGAGGTTCACCAGACAAAAGGTCTGTTCAGTCTAAAAATCTACAAGTTGTAATTAAGTCACCATGATTAAGGTTATAAAGTAAGTTTTTGAATGACAGCTGATGTTGTATCACATTTAGGTACCACAGATAGTTAACTACCCCTGGGGTAGCTAACCATGACATGACCCGACCCGACCCGACCCGACCCGACCCGACCCGACCCGACCCGACCCGACCCGACCCGACCCGACCTGACACGACTAATAAATAAATATTGAGAATTGTACCTGAGAACTACTTTTCCGTCCTGTTTTGGGGCAGCTGATAACTGTATTATTGTGTTTGAAAACACAAAGTGCTTTGTGTGACAACTTCATCAACATTATGTAACATATAATTGAGTGTATTGACCTGTCAAGAAACACTCATTTGTGACATCAGTTTCATGTCTCTCCCACTGGCCCACTGGGCTTAAATGATCTTATCATGTCACCTGTTACTGACCCTATTATGTCACCTGACACTTGCTTATTACTGGTCCTATTGTGTCACCTGTCACCCATCTGTTACGGGTCCTTTTACATCACCTGTCATTCACCTGTCATTCACCTGTTACTCACCTCTTGTTGGTCTGTGGAGGAGTTGACCACAGGAGCTGACACTGTGTCATTTGTCCCCCGGGAGTCGTTGGGTGTCACGTGGGACATGACAGTCATAGGACATGTCATGTTTGATGTGACAGACATAGAGCAGACCACGGGTGACACGTCAGATGAAGGACATGTGACATGTGACGTGTGGCCCACTTGAATTATGTCTTTTGATGTCTTGGTCAGGTTGCTTGAGCCCCCCAGGGTGTGTAGGTAGGTCGACAGGGTCTACAAACAGGGGTCATATAACATTATCATATACTACTGGCATTGTCTGAGACAGTTGTCGACTGGTTGTGATGGTATTTTAGGTTAAATGTTGGTACCATGTTGAAACCTAGAGTTGGTGAAAATAAAGTTATATTTCCACATGTAAGCTGCCTTTAATAATCTTCAAAACATTAGCAATAAATGTTTTTACACAGGTTATGTGTGGTCCATCAAATAATTTCTTATCTTAATTAGTATACATTGTTCACTGACTTGTGGTGACTAGGAATGAGTATTATGAATACATACAAACACAAATATACACGCATGTACGCATGTACACAAGCACATACACTCGCATACACACACTCACATACACACACTCACACACACATACATGCACACACATACATACACATACACAAACACACACCCACACACCACACACACACACACACTCACACACACACACACACACACACACACACACACACCCACCCACAAACACACACCACAAACACAGACACACAGACACACAGACCCACTCACACACACACACACACACACACACACACACACACACACACACACACACACACACACACACACACACACAAATACAAACACCCCCACACATGCAAGCACGCACGCACGCACGCACGCACGCACGCACGCACGCACGCACGCACGCACACACCGCACACACACACACACATCAGGGGAACTGGCTGGTCAGTAACTGACTTATAGCAACCATCATGCAAAGAAAACTGAAGTAGATTGGACATGTCCTCCACCTGGCTGCAGATGTCACCACAGCTGTGGAGAGATAAACATCAGCGTATGACTGGAGACACACGTGTAGGAATTGTGTTGCTGCTTTAGACACCAGAGGGCGTAGCAAGCAGTAACCCACCAGAGCACTAGTGGCCTCTGTGTTCTCACCTGTGGTTTGTGAGTGAGGATACTCATCACCATGGCTTTGTTCCGCAGGTTCTTGTCGAGTGTCAGAAGTACAACTGTAGAGCCGGGGTCTGTCAACCAACAACATCATGTCATTCAACTCAGTAACTAATGTAACTTTTCCATCATAGTTACTATCATATGGCACATAAAAGTTAAAACTGTCAAATGGTGCTGGTGTTCTAAGACCATCCTCAACTACTGTTGAGTGACGGGCCTGGGTGGCTCCTGACTGACTGACTGACTGACTGACTGACTGACTGTCTGACTGACTGACTGAAGAGACGTGAAAATCAACGGTGGCCACAATGGCGGAAGGCAGTACTTCAACCAGTGATTTGCCATCCTATGTTTTGGATGGTTTATTTGATAGTTTTGTCGAAGAATGTTTATGAGATGATGACATGAAAAAGACATGACGATATTGGCAAATTTAGCAACGAAACTGACCGTGCCAGTGGAAGCATTTTTTACTGATACTCAGATGCCAGTGATTATGAAAATGAAGAGCAGTGAACCGTAATGTCAATGTCATATAGCACAACTCATGTTACTTGCTAATTACTGCACTTTACGAAAATAATATCCTGGTCCTAAAATGTTTAATTGAAATGAGTTTGTCAATGTCACAGAACATTCACTGGGAATGTCGTACTCAGTGGTCACAGCAGATCAGGGCTGTAGGACTGAAATGGTTAGGTCAGGTAGTATCACTGGCGATGTACATGTAGAGTAGAAGGCCGTGATACGTACACTTGTCCTGGTACTGGAGACAACACTGCAGGAGCAGGTCATCATTACAGGTCACCTCCAGGCCCCCCAGACACTCACGGCTCTGAAACACACCACAACACACTGTCAGTGTCAACAGCCAGCATACATTTACAATAATTTACAAGTCAATCTTGGGAGTTTACACATTTCTCAAAACAGATCCGTTACAATTTATGAAACAACGGCTCAAAGTGAATATAGCTCACCCAGAAACATGCAAATAGGAATTATCTGCTTACTAAAATCAACTCGGTATATTTACTTTGGATCTCCAAGACGAAATCATTTTAATATTAACACAATTTTCATCAGTTCCTATGGTTACCTCGGCTGGTGTTTGACCTATGACCCTTGGGTGTTTGGCGAGAAACCAGTTGTTCAACATGTTCACTGCAATCTTCGCCTTCCTCATTGTCATGTTGGACTGCAACAACACGAGGAAGTCACATGACTGTTGTCACTGTCTAAACAACAACACGAGGAAGTCACATGACTGTTGTCACTGTCTACACAACAACATGAGGAAGTCACATGACTGTTGTCACTGGCTACACAACAACACGAGGAAGTCACATGACTATTGTCACTGTCTACACAACAACAGCAGGAAGTGACATGACTGTTGTCATTGTCTACACACAACAGGAAGTGACATGACTGTTGTCATTGTCTACACAACAACAGCAGGAAGTGACATGACTGTTATTACTGTCTACACAACAACAGCAGGAAGTCACATGACTGTTGTCACTGTCTACACACAACAGGAAGTGACATGACTGTTGTCATTGTCTACACAACAACAGCAGGAAGTGACATGACTGTTATTACTGTCTACACAACAACAGCAGGAAGTCACATGACTGTTGTCACTGTCTAAACAACAACACGAGGAAGTCACATGACTGTTGTCACTGTCTACACAACAACAAGAGGAAGTCACATGACTGTTGTCACTGTCTACACAACAACATGAGGAAGTCACATGACTGTTGTCACTGGCTACACAACAACACGAGGAAGTCACATGACTATTGTCACTGTCTACACAACAACAGCAGGAAGTGACATGACTGTTGTCATTGTCTACACACAACAGGAAGTGACATGACTGTTGTCATTGTCTACACAACAACAGCAGGAAGTGACATGACTGTTATTACTGTCTACACAACAACAGCAGGAAGTCACATGACTGTTGTCACTGTCTACACACAACAGGAAGTGACATGACTGTTGTCATTGTCTACACAACAACAGCAGGAAGTGACATGACTGTTATTACTGTCTACACAACAACAGCAGGAAGTCACATGACTGTTATCACTGTCTACACAACAACAGCAGGAAGTCACATGACTGTTGTCATTGTCTACACAACAACATCAGGAAGTCACATGACTGTTGTCATTGTCTACACAACAGCAGCAGGAAGTGACATGACTGTTGTCTTTGTGTACACAACAACACCAGGAAGTCACATGACTGTTGTCATTGTCTACACAACAGCAGCAGGAAGTGACATGACTGTTGTCACTGTCTACACAACAACACCAGGAAGTCACATGACTATTGTCATTGTCTACACACATCCAAATTCACACACAATAGAGACACCACTCATCAACTACAGAACAACTGGGTGCTGTAGAAACAAGTAAGTATGGTGGTAGAAACAGATGTATATAATCATGTGATATGTCGCCTATCAACAAGGTATAAGTTTACAAAATGGCTGACACATGGGGACCAGCTGGGCCCAGTGCTGGGCGTGCCACGGAATAATGTGTTGATTCTGTGGAAACTTTTGCCATGGTGTTTTTTGCACAGACACTGGTCACTCACCACGCGGTGGCGCTTGTTGTCCTTCAGAGAGTCCAGTTCCTGCAGGACGACCCACGGAATGACCAGACACGGCTGACCTACATCTGGACATAACAACACGTGGGTGTGACAGTGACCTCTTGGACACTTGGACAGTGGGATAATGACCATCTGGACAACTGTACTGTTAGTGGCCACTTGGACAGTGACCACTTGGTTGGACAGTGAGACAGTGGGTTAACCCTGAGATGTGGACAATGAAAGGTCACCTACAAACTGACCACTGCATGTCTACTAAGTATTACAGAGTCACTGCTTCATGCAGATGTGTTCACATATAAAAGTATTATTCAAGACGTAGAATCCTCACATAGGCAATAAAAAAAATATATTTCAAGAATAAACTTCAAGTTACTCACACGTTGTAGTCAAGTTGTATAAAAGAGGTGGTGGTTCAATTTATGAGAGTACTGAAATAATTAAAGTTCAAGTAAATGAAAGACATAGCTAAGTGTGACGTAACAGCTGGACCTGGTCAGTGGTCACTGGTCAGTGGTCAGTGCTGTACTCACTCGCGAACATTTCGTCTTTGAGGTCATCAATGTGATTGAGGTTGTCCACAAACACATTTGTATCAATGACGATGTAGACAGTCTGAATCAGAACAAGTCACAAGCCAAGTATGAAGCAGAAAAAAAGTCACAAGACAATCTAAAGCAGAACAAGTCATAAGACAGAGTCTGAAACAGAACACTAAGTCACAAGACAGAGTCTGAAGTTAGAATAAGTCACAAGAAAGAGTCTGAAACAGAGCAATAAGTCACAAGACCGTCTTAAACAGAACAATAAGTCACAAGGCAGAGTCTGAAGTTACATCTACTGTCCACTCTGTGACTGTGAGTTACATCTACTGTCCACTCTGTGACTGTGAGTTACATCTACTGTCCACTCTGTGAGTGTGAGTTACATCTACTGTCCACTCTGTGACTGTGAGTTACATCTACTGTCCACTCTGTGACTGTGAGTTACATCTACTGTCCACTCTGTGAGTGTGAGTTACATCTACTGTCCACTCTGTGAGTGTGAGTTACATCTACTGTCCACTCTGTGACTGTGAGTTACATCTACTGTCCACTCTGTGAGTGTGAGTTACATCTACTGTCCACTCTGTGACTGTGAGTTACATCTACTGTCCACTCTGTGACTGTGAGTTACATCTACTGTCCACTCTGTGAGTGTGAGTTATATCTACTGTCCACTCTGTGACTGTGAGTTATATCTACTGTCCACTCTGTGAGTGTGAGTTACATCTACTGTCCACTCTGTGACTGTGAGTTACATCTACTGTCCACTCTGTGAGTGTGAGTTACATCTACTGTCCACTCTGTGACTGTGAGTTACATCTACTGTCCACTCTGTGAGTGTGAGTTACATCTACTGTCCACTCTGTGACTGTGAGTTATATCTACTGTCCACTCTGTGACTGTGAGTTATATCTACTGTCCACTCTGTGAGTGTGAGTTACATCTACTGTCCACTCTGTGACTGTGAGTTATATCTACTGTCCACTCTGTGAGTGTGAGTTACATCTACTGTCCACTCTGTGACTGTGAGTTATATCTACTGTCCACTCTGTGACTGTGAGTTATATCTACTGTCCACTCTGTGACTGTGAGTTACATCTACTGTCCACTCTGTGAGTGTGAGTTACATCTACTGTCCACTCTGTGAGTGTGAGTTACATCTACTGTCCACTCTGTGACTGTGAGTTACATCTACTGTCCACTCTCCCACTCTTACTCACTCTCCTCCGGGCAGCACTGGACTCTGGCCGCTGCCACTGGTCAGTCCTGGTGTCAGTGACCGCCATCACGGCGTCAGTGGTCCTGTCCACCTGACTGTGTTGTTCTGACATCTCGTCCTCGAGAAACATCTCTGTGAGTGTCCCCAGAACCTGCACAACAAACAAACAGTCACTTTCAACACATACATCAGTATAAAACATAACATTTCATCCAACTATTGCAGAATTAACACACTGGCATTACCTATAAAAAAGGTTACAGTATTTTCACCATTCCCATGTCTTTCAGGTTAATGACCTGCCTCTTAATATGGACATGTCACATGACCAGCATCACATGACTAAGTTGCCGTGAACCAAGGCCGACTTTGATTGAGCTACGCAAGTAACTCGCGTAACCCGAGGGCTACCCGAGTCACAATCGAACAGCCGAGATCACTCGAGCACATGACCATTTTTGACCTAGATTAACTACTCGAGGGAATCGTGAGTTTTACAGGATTCACTCGAGTAACTTATGTAGGCCCCATAATGCATAAGAAATTAATTAAACATTACACGACACAATCATTTAAGGACTTAAATATGGATTAAAGTCAACACATTCTATGAATTATAATTAAAGTCCAAGAAGATGAACGTTACAATTTACACACTAAACAACATATTACTTTATTTTAGTTATTTACATAAGGGGTTTTTGTCCGTGATCACGATCGTCGGTGTTCAATTGATTACGCGCAAAGTACTGCGTGCGCAGTGTAAATGATCATAAACCGGATACCACGTTGGGGTTACGCGAGTAACTCGCGTAGCTCAATCAAAGTCGGCCCAAGACATCAGACAGGAGTGCCCTTTGGTCATTGGTCAGTTTGTGTCACATGATGCTGGTCATGTGAGATACAAATGACAAGGCAAGCCATTCCGCTGATAGACTGGGTCAAGCAGTCATTGAAACATCAAAACTAGATTCTTGGCAGTTTTTAGCATTATGTTATGTGCAAATGAATGTGTGTAGTTTGCATAGCTGGTGTTTTCATTTAGTCCAGTCAATTTGATAATCACACGATAACATACAAACACCCAACACAGGTGAGTATCATGATCAAAGAGTTCATCAGATGTTTTATGTAACCCGACTTACCTGTTTTGACGCACTTTGTAGAACTTGGCGCACCTGTTTAATCTGTGGGAAGAGAATCAGGTCATGTTTAGTCAAGTACACCTCAGACTGCATATTGACACCACAGTCCACAGCTACTACAGACAACTTTACTTGGCAACCTACTTTGAATCATTACAATATTGCTGCGTTCATACAATTATTTGGTGATTTAGATACTCGTTTCTAAGGAACACCATTGGTTGCCAAGCAACTGACGGTGTTCCTTAGAAACGAGTATCTAAAATTCGTCAGTGGAATTTTTATACTATTTTTTAGTTATTATATATAACAATGCTCTGTTTACATAGCAACAGCTCATCGGTTGTCTAGTAACACATGTATTTGTTTAGCGTTACTTTACGATGACGTCAGCACAGAGGACAGTTTCAGGGTTTTTCGTATTTGGTAACTTAGCGTGAGAGTTAATTAAGTCCGTTGGTTGCTTTGGTTGAGGGATTCAGGGAGAATAACCACCTCATCCAGATGTTTGTGGGCCCGTGTGTGAACTCTGGGTAATTGAGGCTAACAATGGCAACTGTTACATTGTTTCTGACTGTCAACACTTTGGAGCGTTGTTGACACGTCAATAACACAGGATAACATCTGCTCTGTCACATATCTTGTCACATGTATCGTCCTTGTCCTAACATGTATCATCCTTGTCATAACATGTATCATCCTTGTCATGACATGTATCGTCCTTGTATGAAGACATTCAACATGTCAATGACATAACAATCTGATTTTCAGATTTATGTTAAGTATAACTTTTCGGCAAGACTTTTGCTACTGGATTTGGTTAAATTTATTTACAATTATAACTATATATACAGACTGTACTATAATTATAAGTATATTATTGTTCAACTGGTAGAGTGAGGAGGAAATGGATTCATACATCACCAAGCATCTGACCATCCACCTCCATGTCCACCTCCATGTCTTCTTCCCATGTCACATCATCACAGACACCTCCATCACAGGCTGAAAACATCACAGACACCTCCATCACAGGCTGAAACATCAGACACCTCCATCACAGGCTGAAACATCAGACACCTCCATCACAGGCTGAAAAATCAGACACCTCCATCACAGGCTGAAACATCACAGACACCTCCATCACAGGCTGAAACATCAGACATCTCCATCACAGGCTGAAACATCAGACATCTCCATCACAGGCTGAAACATCACAGACACCTCCATCACAGACTGAAACATCAGACATCTCCATCACAGGCTGAAACATCAGACACCTCCATCACAGGCTGAAACATCACAGACACCTCCATCACAGGCTGAAACATCACAGACACCTTCATCACAGGCTGAAACATCAGACACCTCCATCACAGGCTGAAACATCACAGACACCTCCATCACAGGCTGAAAAATCAGACACCTCCATCACAGGCTGAAACATCACAGACACCTCCATCACAGGCTGAAACATCATACATCTCCATCACAGGCTGAAACATCAGACACCTCCATCACAGGCTGAAACATCACAGACACCTCCATCACAGGCTGAAACATCACAGACACCTCCATCACAGGCTGAAACATCAGACACCTCCATCACAGGCTGAAACATCAGACACCTCCATCACAGGCTGAAACATCACAGACACCTCCATCACAGGCTGAAACATCACAGACACCTCCATCACAGGCTGAAACATCAGACACCTCCATCACAGGCTGAAAACATCACAGACACCTCCATCACAGGCTGAAACATCACAGACACCTCCATCACAGGCTGAAACATCACAGACACCTCCATCACAGGCTGAAAACATCACAGACACCTCCATCACAGGCTGAAACATCATAGACACCTCCATCACAGGCTGAAAACATCACAGGCACCTCCATCACAGGCTGAAACATCACAGACACCTCCATCACAGGCTGAAAACATCACATACACCTCCATCACAGGCTGAAACATCATAGACACCTCCATCACAGACTGAAAAGATCACAGACACCTCCACCACAGGCTAAAAACATCACGGCTCTAGTCATATAATCCCAGACACTTTTGTCACAGGCTGAACACATCAGACTCACATTATCCCAAACAGTTTTGTCACATGCTGAAAACATCCCAGTCACATCATCACATCTTCTGGACAAATTTGTCATAGACTGAAAACATCACAGAATCACTTCACTTTTAATATTATTAATTAAAACATTGTCAAGCTTCCTTAGTTGTTATCAAATTATTATTTTCCAGAATATAATTATCCTTGTTTACTCTAATGTGTTATAAATTCTTTTTTCGTAAATCAGAACAAATATCAACCCATAATAAACATGGTTTAAAATATCTAAAATATCTGTGATTGCTGTAATAATGTTTGTTTTTAATTCTACATAAAAACAGTAAGGCAGGTCTCACTTTGTGCTGTTGGTCCATGTTCCCTGCAGTATTCAACCAACTGAACCGTGTTATCACACTCGACCATGTCATCACATTCCACTGTGTCACCACGCTTGGCTCGCTCAACCATGTCACCATATTGGACCATGTCACCATATTGGACCTTGTCACCACGTTGGACCATGTCACCATATTGGACCTTGTCACCATATTGGACCTTGTCACCACGTTGGACCATGTCACCACGTTGGACCATGTCACCATGTTGAACTGTGTCACCTTGTCGGACCTTGTTAGCATGTCTGACCATGTCACCATGGCGGACCATGTCACAATGTCGGACCGCGTCATCACACTGGACTGTCTCAGCCTTGTGTGGCGGTGTCACCTCAGTGTCTGTCCTTGTGTCAGTGACCACACCAGTGATGCTGACCGGTGTGTACAGTTGACTGAGTGGTCCATGTTTCAGGTTTGTGTTTGTCTTCCCTGACCACCTGAAGCCCTGGTAGACTGCTCCGGCCACTGCCCGAGCCCCAGCGGTCAGAGCACACACCGTCCACCGCCCACACTGGCTGGACACTGTGTCCAGTGAAGTCTTACCCTGAGAAACATTGTCTGCTGTCACCTTGTCTTGTGGGATTTCTCCCTGTTGGACCTTGTCTTGTGTTATGTTGTCTTGCGAGTGATTCCTCTCTCGTGGCATCACCAGAGTCCTACGTCTCCTGGCTGGTGTCACACTGCTGCCTGTCACGGCTGACTTGACACTCTGACGTAACCCGTACCTCTTGGCCAGGGTCCCCAACATCCCTCCTGATGTAGCCGTCTTCCTCTTCCCCACAACCCCACTCTCTTTCCCCTTCTCCCCTCCCCCTGTTGCCAAGACGGCCGACACTTTCCCTTTCCCCAAGTCATGCTGCAACACCACGCAACGCGGGAACATCTTTTGTTCTTTACAGTTTCCTTCATCCTTTCTGTTCCCCTCCTCCCTCCGCTTCTTCCGTTTCCTCTTGTTCCCAGTTGGTGACACTGCTGTGACAGACTGAGGGGACATGTCTCCCTGACTGGCTGCACGTGTCACTTTGGTGGGCGTCCGCACGGCCTGGAGACTCCTGGCCAGACGCACTGACAGCCCACTCGACTTGGCCTGGGAGGATGAGAACAAAAATAATATACTAAAATGTGTATAATTTTTGCTCTAGCCAGCAAAAGCAGTCACTCAAGACAGGTGGTCGCTTATAACAGGTTGCACACAAAATCATGTTGGCAAAATTATGAATGTGTATACACATATATGTGTATACGATACACAGGCAGGCAGACAAGCATCGAGTTGGTAATTATGAATAATAATTTTTTTATTTAGGACTATGATTAAGACAAGGTACAAACGCATTGGGAGACAAGTTAATAGAGCACAGCCAAAGTCGTGCAGTGCCTGTAGATGTTCAGCTGCCTGCTGAAATGTGAGAGGCACCTCCTCCTCCTCCTCTCCTCCTCCTCGTCTCCCTCATCCTCGCACACTTTGATAAACTAATCAAATAAATCAATCAATCAGATAAATCGATGATACATGTATTTAGTGAACTCAAAACCGATGACGAAACATGTTCCGGTCGCTGTTAGCAGGTGAAAATAACTTAAATGTGGTCTCTGGTCGCGTTTGGCAGGTAGTTGTTCACAGCAGGTACATTAATCAGGAACGATCAGTGCCTAGGAAAGTGGTCGTTCAAGACAGGTGGTTGCGCACGACAGAAGTCGCCCAAGACAGGTTTTATTTTAACTTCATATATAAAATGTCACACGACATACCTTCCCATTAAATGGCTGTTGCCACGTGGTTTCGCCGGTCACTTTGTTGAAGTAGTATTCACGTTTCTTCCTCTTCGACTCACACACCACCCAGTCAGGTGGCAGCACCGGTACACCGTCGCTTTCTTTGCCAGTGAGAGTTCTTGCAACATTTCTACTGCTGCAGCTCATGCTTGGACACAGTCCTCAGTGTTCACATGTGTCTGTCCTGGGAGGCAGAAAATGACAACAACACGTACAACAGTCGTATGGCAACAATTACTTGTGGTCTTAGTAGTAATTTGGTGACTGATTTATGATGACCAGCATAAAGCCCATTGTCTAGAATCTGCGTACCGCTATAAACACAGTCATACACGCACACACAGAGTCACAGAGTCACACACACCCATGTGTCAGATAGTGAGGGAATTCCATTGCTACTGTAGACTTAGAAATTAATGACTTAGGTTTTCTTAGGAGTCTCAGAGACTAAATAAAAAATGTATTTGTTAAAGAATGGCTTAGTTATATACGTCCCCTTAGCAAAGAAGTTTATGATGTGATGAAAACTTGTCATGTTTCGAGAGAGTCGGTTTCCAATTACATTTTGCATCCAGAAAAATAGTGTCTGATTGTCCTATGACGATTGGCATAATAAATTACAGGCTTGCCATTTTGATATTTGCAGTGGATGTGTTTTCTCATGTTTTTTTGTCTTTATTTCTATGTTTTACCAAAACAAACTTTTCAACAATTTGTTTGCTTGAACTTAATATTTAAAATAAGTGATAGATAATTCTAATTGATCTACAGACTATTCCATAACCATGTATTTTGCATTTCTGGTATTTGAAAACGGTTTGAAAAAAGGACTGATTCTTATTAAAATTAATTATATAAGGCTGATTTAATTAGCTATTTAAGAGTAATTTAATGCAACTGGTACACGTACTAGGGAAAAAATCATAGCGAATGTACTGCTATATTAAACAATTTGGTGACTCAATCAAATCCGAGTCTGCTCTAGTGGTACTTATTTGGGCCAGTCCTTAATTAAAATTATTTTGTTCAATTTCTATGACTGCTAGTGCTAGTCTCGCCAAGAAATGAAGGAAGGTGACGGTGTTTGACTTACTCATTGACAACTTGTTAGTGCCACACACTACAGTTGGTTACTAATTATGTTGTTGTAATGTCAACTGTTTTTGACATTAAAATCGCTTGTATATTCCAGTTACAGTTAGTAGTATAAGTTTGACATGTGTCACACAAACTTTGGTAGCGTACTTTCTCTTCCTGTGTGTCATAAATGAGATCGATGTCGTTACACACGATTCGAACAGAAAACGTTACAAATAGTTTTTAATTGTGCACCAGATTGATAAATATGAACACAGCGTATATCTGTAATGAAACTGTCGTACATATGTTCTATTATATCGTTATAAAATATTTGTCGTAAACTATCATAAATTGGTTAGATCTTGTAGGTAGGGTCTGTAAAGAAAACAGCTTTAGCAATCATGTAGACTCTTTAGAGCTCAAGTCAGGTGTAAAACTGTGTGCCGTGTTTTAGTTATACTATGTGGAATTATCAGGGTAAGCGTGAATTTACGACACTACAGGTTGGCTATGCTGACGACTACAGTAACGCAAAATCGAGAAGGAAACGGCCATGTTTGCGTGTAAGTAGCGAGTCACCTGCCCACGCCACGAGCCCAGGCCGGGTACCCCTGTCACTCACTAGGCAGCGCCTCTAGTTACGGTCAGACGGTGTTATGATTGGCTGGTTATCGAATTACATCCTAAATGATATAGATTATCTGTCGTCTAGTGTGATATCCCTAACCACATCGAATGTGTCTTAATTTATAACTAAAATGTTGCCTGAAATTTTGAGGATCATGACATTGACATCGTTCCATCATTCATCTCAGAATCAGGCTTATTTAAAAATGTATCATGCCAAAATACTATGTCGTAGCTAGCCTCAATTATCCATGTACCGTGAGATGGCAGCACTGTTTTACGATTCATGGCGGTGTCAACTGATAAATTAGTATTACATTTACAATGATTGTTCATCAGTGATCTTGGTTTACTTGTTGCATGTGTGACTGCCTTTTTATTGACATGGTTAATGATAGGGTGGCAGCTGTGATGGGAGTAAAATATTTCAAATCGGTGTTGTTTTGCGAGCAGAAACAAGACTGGATGTGAATTGTGAAATACAGTGAATAAACATAATATCCATATATGCAACCAAGAACAGTTTTACCTGAACAATGCACAGTCGAATCAGAGTTAATATGGGTGATGGCTATCATGATGCGTGACAGTCGAACCGATCCACACAGGTCTTCACCAAAACATAGTAAATTCTAACAAGCACATTTTCCTTTATTGAGGAGTTGCGAGCCCCTAAAGTACACCAGTGACAGTCATAGGGCCCCTAGAGTACATCTGTGACAGTCATAGAGCCCCTAGAGTACACCTGTGACAGTCATAGAGCCCCTAGAGTACACCTGTGACAGTCATAGGGCCCCTAGAGTACACCTGTGACAGTCGTATGGCCCCTAGAGTACACATGTGACAGTCATAGCCTCATAGGGCCGCTAGAGTACACCTGTGACAGTCATAGGGCCTCTAGAGTACACCTGTGACAGTCGTAGGGCCCCTAGAGTACACTTGTGACAGTCATATGGTCCTTAGCGTACACCTGTGACAGCCATAGAGTACACATGTGACAGTGATAGGGCCTTTAGAGTACACCTGTGACACTCATAGAGCCCCTAGAGTACACATGTGACAGTCATAGGGCTCCTAGAGTACACCTGTGACAGTCATAGGGCCTCTAGAGTACACCTGTGACTGTCAATTTTTTAACATGTAAGTAGCCTAGAATTATGTTGAATGCCCTAAGGTTCAAATGTTTGCCAAAATATCGAACTTTGTAAGGACAAACTCAAAATGGGGCCAGATGCTAGACAAGTGTGGAAAAAAGCACTACAGACATTTAGTGTTATTAACTTAAAATAGCATTTATTTCTCTTTGTAACACATTTTAAAAAGGGGGAACTTGGATTGATTGGTGGTGTGCCAGCCTTCTGTAGACTGAGGTCAAAGTAGTATATCTCTTACTTTGTCACCTGGCTTGAAATTAGATACTTAGAGTACTCACTTTATAGCCCATAACCTGCCACCTGTAAGGTCGTAGGCAGAGTTGTTCTGTAACCAAGGAATGCAGCAGTTAGAAAGGTGACAGTGGTAATGTGGATGTAGTGTACATTTGTCCTAATTGTATACATATGTCCTGGTTGTGTACATCTGTCCTGGTTGTGTATATATGTCCCGGTTGTGTACATCTGTCCTGATTGTGTACATATGTCATGGTTGTGTACATATGTCATGGTTGTGTACATCTGTCCTGGTTGTGTACATATGTCATGGGTGTGTACATATGTCCTGGTTGTGTACATCTGTCCTGGTTGTGTACATCTGTCGTATTTGTGTACATCTGTCCTGGTTGTGTACGTCTGTCCTGGTTGTGTACATCTGTCCTGTTTGTGTACATATGTCCTGGTTGTATACATATGTCCTGGTTGTATACATATGTCCTAGTTGTGTACATCTGTCCTAGTTGTGTACATCTGTCCTAGTTGTATACATATGTCCTAGGTGTATACATATGTCCTAGGTGTGTACATCTGTCCTAGTTGTGTACATCTGTCTTAGTTGTGTACATATGTCTTAGTTGTGTACATATGTCTTAGTTGTGTACATCTGTCTTAGTTGTGTACATCTGTCTTAGTTGTGTACATCTGTCCTAGTTGTGTACATCTGTCTTAGTTGTGTACATCTGTCCTGGTTGTGTACACATGTCCTGGTTGTGTACATATGTCCTAGTTGTGTACATCTGTCCTGGTTGTGTACATATGTCCTGTTGTGTACATCTGTCCTAGGTGTGTACATCTGTCCTAGTTGTGTACACCTGCCCTAGTTGTGTACATTTGTCCTGGTTGTGTACATCTGTCATGTTGTGTACATCTGTCCTAGTTGTGTACATCTGTCCTAGTTGTGTACATCTGTCCTAGTTGTGTACATCTGTCCTAGTTGTGTACATATGTCCTAGTGTGTACATCTGTCCTAGTGCGTACATCTGTCCTGGTTGTGTACACCTGTCCTAGTGTGTACATCTGTCCTGGTTGTACATCTGTCCTAGTGTGTACATCTGTCCTGGTTGTGTACATCTGTCCTAGTGTGTACATCTGTCCTAGTTGTGTACACCTGCCCTAGTTGTGTACATTTGTCCTGGTTGTGTACATCTGTCCTGTTGTGTACATATGTCCTAGTTGTGTACATCTGTCCTAGTTGTGTACATATGTCCTAGTTGTGTACATCTGTCCTAGTTGTGTACATCTATCCTAGTGTGTACATCTGTCCTGGTTGTGTACATCTGTCCTAGTGTGTACATCTGTCCTGGTTGTGTACATCTGTCCTAGTGTGTACATCTGTCCTAGTTGTGTACATCTGTCCTAGTGTGTACATCTGTCCTGGTTGTCTTTCAGACCTGGAACCGTCTGTCCAGCCTCCAGCGCAGCATCCTCTGCCTCATGTGTGTCCTGGGTGTCACCTCGGCCCTCTACGTGCTGCCTGCCATCTACACCGACTACACGAGGCTGGACCAGGTGGACCAGTCACACAGACCTCTCAGGGCCGACTCCCTCCCTAAGTATGGCAGGAAGTTTGCCGCGGACGCTGTACAGGACATACGCAAGAAAGCAGAAGAACACATACAGCAGCTCCAGGTTGGTCTGACGCGTTCTGTGAGTGTCCTGTGAGTGTCCTGTGAGTGCCCTGTGAGTGTCCTGTGAGTGTCCTGGGAGTGTCCTGTGAGTGTCCTGGGAGTGTCCTGGGAGTGTCCTGTGAGTGTCCTGGGGGTGTCCTGTGAGTGTCCTGGGAGTGTCCTGGGAGTGGGACTGGACAAGTGTAGAACTGGTGACAACGGTGTCAAAAAGAACAAGTTCTGTTGGTGGCACTCACTGAGACTAGAGTCATTCGATCTGTACCCATATTTTGTATTCATCATGTGCAGGTTGACTCGCCTACACACAAGCCACTTGAGATGTTTTATGTACTGAAATAAACAAGACTCACAAGTGTGAAATCCATGAATCCATGAATCCATGAATGTTGTTGCCACAGCTGCCGTGCAGGTTTACAGGCAGGATAACATTTTGCCAGTCCAAAAATTCCCTGACCAACAAGTGTCCAGTCCACACTGTACATGTGTCCAGTAAATCTGGTAATACACATTAATCCATGCACATGCGAGAGTGACACCCATTTTCAAAGAATATTTGACAACATATACATTATTAAGTTCTTGCTGTGTGTGCCATGTTGCCACAGCTGTCTTCTGAGTCCTTGCTGTGTGTGCCATGTTGCCAGAGCTGTCTTCTGAGTCCTTGCTGTGTGTGCCATGTTGCCAGAGCTGTCTTCTGAGTCCTTGCTGTGTGTGCCATGTTGCCACAGCTGTCTTCTGAGTCCTTGCTGTGTGTGCCATGTTGCCACAGCTGTCTTCTGAGTCCTTGCTGTGTGTGCCATGTTGCCACAGCTGTCTTCTGAGTCCTTGCTGTGTGTGCCATGTTGCCACAGCTGTCTTCTGAGTCCTTGCTGTGTGTGCCATGTTGCCACAGCTGTCTTCTGAGTCCTTGCTGTGTGTGCCATGTTGCCACAGCTGTCTTCTGAGTCCTTGCTGTGTGTGACAATTTGCTCTTGTGTTCCTGGGTTCAGCAGAGCTCCAGGGCTCCACTGCAGCGGCCAGAAGTTCTACATCAACCACCGCCGGAGGAGAACAAACTCCAGGACACTTTGCACCAGCAGATTGAGGTATCTATCTGACTGTGGCTGCTCTACAGATGTAGATTAATTATGTTGTTTTTATTAACTGAGCAAATTTGTATTGCCCATTTCCGTGAAAACATACAAATATAAAATATAAAAATCTGATCGTGGTCGTTTAGAGATAAAGTGAACTATTGATGTTATAGACTACACTGGCTCCAGTCATCACGTCAAGTAGCTGTCATTGTATATTGCTAGTTGCAGCTGGCTTCAGACGTGACATTGTTTTTTTTCAGAAACCACACAAAGAGAGTAAATACATTTATTCAGGTATGTGTTAATTATTCGTTCAAATATGTAAATTATTCACTCAAGCATGTATTAATTACTCACTCATGCATGTGTTAATTAGTCACTCAGGCATGTGTTAATTATATAATTCTTATTTATTATGGGCTGTTGAATTATGATATTGGCTTGCAATGAATTTTAAGGGTATTTTTTTTTAATATATTTTCTCCCAGAAGAAACTATTTCTTCCAGATGTAACAAACATGGAAGAAACCACCCTTCGGAAGACTTAAAACCCTGTAATATAACGATTACTCAGGCATGTGTTAATTACTCAGTCAGGCATGTGTTAATTACTCAGTCAGGCATGTGTTAAATACTCAGTCAGGCATGTGTTAATTACTCAGTCAGGCATGTGTTAAATACTCAGTCAGGCATGTGTTAATTACTCAGTCAGGCATGTGTTAATTACTCAGTCAGGCATGTGTTAATTACTCAGTCAGGCATGTGTTGTTGTGTGTTCAGGTCCATATTATAAAATATTATTGTGTGTTCAGGTCCACAGAATGAGATGTTGTTGTGTGTTCAGGTCCACAGAATGAGATGTTGTTGTGTGTTCAGGTCCACAGAATGAGATGTTGTTGTGTGTTCAGGTCCACAGAATGAGATGTTGTTGTGTGTTCAGGTCCTCAGAATGAGATGTTGTGTGTTCAGGTCCTCAGAATGAGATGTTGTGTGTTCAGGTCCTCAGAATGAGATGTTGTTGTGTGTTCAGGTCCACAGAATGAGATGTTGTTGTGTGTTCAGGTCCACAGAATGAGATGTTGTGTGTTCAGGTCCACAGAATGAGATGTTGTTGTGTGTTCAGGTCCTCAGAATGAGATGTTGTTGTGTGTTCAGGTCCTCAGAATGAGATGTTGTTGTGTGTTCAGGTCCTCAGAATGAGATGTTGTGTGTTCAGGTCCTCAGAATGAGATGTTGTTGTGTGTTCAGGTCCTCAGAATGAGATGTTGTTGTGTGTTCAGGTCCTCAGAATGAGATGTTGTTGTGTGTTCAGGTCCTCAGAATGAGATGTTGTTGTGTGTTCAGGTCCTCAGAATGAGATGTTGTTGTGTGTTCAGGTCCTCAGAATGAGCAGCAGGAGGCGGTTGTTGCTGCGTTCAAACACGCGTGGTCCGCGTACAAGAAACACGCCTGGGGCCACGATGAACTCAAGCCCATGACGAAGACGTATGAGAAGTGGTTTGGACTCGGTCTGACCCTGGTGGACTCCCTCGACACTATGTACATCATGGGGCTGAGAGAAGGTGAGAGTCAACACACGGCCTGGGGAGGTGTCTGGGTTTAGTCAGTCTAAATGGTGTGTTAGGATCGTGTCAGTACACTGTGTTATAACCTTCACAGTATCATTTTCCACACTGTGATCACAGGTCCTCTGCCTGGAGTGTAGTGTTGTGATCACAGGTCCTCTCCCAGGAATGTAGTGTTGTGTTGTGATCACAGGTCCTCTCCCAGGAATGTAGTGTTGTGATCACGGGTCCTCTCCCAGGAGTGTAGTGTTGTGATCACAGGTCCTCTCCCAGGAATGTAGTGTTGTGATCACGGGTCCTCTCCCAGGAGTGTAGTGTTGTGATCACGGGTCCTCTCCCAGGAATGTAGTGTTGTGATCACAGGTCCTCTCCCAGGAGTGTAGTCTTGTGATCACAGGTCCTCTCCCAGGAGTGTAGTCTTGTGATCACAGGTCCTCGTTCTCTCTCTCTCATGGTTAGCTCATCACTCTATGTTAGCCACATGTCTGTGACTAGTATTGTCGAGCTTGGTTTTCAGAGTTGTCCTTCTCTAGAATTACTGAGTCCACTACAGGTTACACATTTACCCCCTGTGTGGGATCTTTTACTTCCCCTGGCATAGACACCAGATAGAAGGGACCACCGGCTTTTAGTGCCTCTTCCGAAAGACACAGGCAATGTGGGGTGTACGAAATTGCCTAAGTTTCGAAACGGCGGTAGGTGGGATTGAACCACCGTCCCCTCGATTGACAGTCCGGCGCTCTACCACGCGACCACCGCTCCTCTCCCAAGAGTGTAGACTTGTGATCACAGGTCCTCTCCCAGGAGTGTAGACTTGTGATCACAGGTCCTCTCCAAGGAGTGTAGACTTGTGATCACAGGTCCTCTCCCAGGAATGTAGTGTTGTGATCACAGGTCCTCTCCCAGGAGTGTAGACTTGTGATCACAGGTCCTCTCCAAGGAGTGTAGACTTGTGATCACAGGTCCTCTCCAAGGAGTGTAGACTTGTGATCACAGGTCCTCTCCCAGGAATGTAGTGTTGTGATCACAGGTCCTCTCCCAGGAGTGTAGTGTTGTGATCACAGGTCCTCTGCAATACAAACTGCCCAAGTTATGCATAGGGTGACGACATGTTATGTAGGATGACAGGGATTTAGGTGGTGTGATTTATGTGTCCAGCTGTAGTGTTGGCCATGACTAAAGTGAGATCATCACAAATTACAAATCTGACAAAACAGACAAATATTTTTGCGACCGTTTTCTTGGTTGTTGTTGCCATGTACTTTGGATTGGTGTTCCTGCTAAATTCTGCACCTATGATACTGTTGTTTCTGTCTGGTTGTTGTGCATTTGTGGTTGTTGTTGACCTGTGATACTATTGTAGTTGTCGACCTGGGACCATTGTACACTTATTTTTGTGCACTTGTGATTTATCCGGTGATTGATAACCTGATGTTGTTGTTGTAGCCTTTATGTTGTTGTTTAGCTGTGTTGTTGTTGCAGAGTTTGCGGAGGCGCGGGACTGGGTGGAGAAGGAGTTGAACTTTGACGAAGCGAACGACGTGAACCTGTTTGAGTGCACCATCCGTGTGCTGGGCGGACTGCTCAGTGCCTTCCACCTCTCTCAGGACCACATGTTCCTGACCAAGGCCGTGAGTTCACTGACACCCACAGTCATCACTGACATCCACAGTCATCACTGACATCCACAGTCATCACTGACATCCACAGTCATCACTGACATCCACAGTCATCACTGACACCCACAGTCATCACTGACATCCACAGTCATCACTGACATCCACAGTCATCACTGACATCCACAGTCATCACTGACATCCACAGTCATCACTGACATCCACAGTCATCACTGACACCCACAGTCATCACTGACATCCACAGTCATCACTGACACCCACAGTCATCACTGACATCCACAGTCATCACTGACATCCACAGTCATCACTGACACCCACAGTCATCACTGACATCCACAGTCATCACTGACATCCACAGTCATCACTGACATCCACAGTCATCAATGACATCCACAGTCATCACTGACACCCACAGTCATCACTGACATCCACAGTCATCACTGACACCCACAGTCATCACTGACATCCACAGTCATCACTGACACCCACAGTCATCACTGACATCCACAGTCATCACTGACATCCACAGTCATCACTGACATCCACAGTCATCACTGACATCCACAGTCATCACTGACATCCACAGTCATCACTGACACCCACAGTCATCACTGACATCCACAGTCATCACTGACATCCACAGTCATCACTGACATCCACAGTCATCACTGACATCCACAGTCATCACTGACATCCACAGTCATCACTGACATCCACAGTCATCACTGACATCCACAGTCATCACTGACATCCACAGTCATCACTGACATCCACAGTCATCACTGACATCCACAGTCATCACTGACACCCACAGTCATCACTGACACCCACAGTCATCACTGACACCCACAGTCATCACTGACATCCACAGTCATCACTGACACCCACAGTCATCACTGACATCCACAGTCATCACTGACACCCACAGTCAACACTGACACCCACAGTCATCACTGACATCCACAGTCATCACTGACATCCACAGTCATCACTGACACCCACAGTCATCACTGACACCCACAGTCATCACTGACACCCACAGTCATCACTGACACCCACAGTCATCACTGACATCCACAGTCATCACTGACACCCACAGTAATCACTCACATCCACAGTCATCACTGACACCAACAGTCAACACTGACACCCACAGTCAACACTGACACCCACAGTCATCACTGACATCCACAGTCATCACTGACATCCACAGTCATCACTGACACACACAGTCATCACTGACATCCACAGTCATCACTGAATCCACAGTCATCACTGAATCCACAGTCATCACTGACACCTACAGTCATCACTGACATCCACAGTCATCACTGACACCTACAGTCATCATTGACATCCACAGTCATCACTGACATCCACAGTCATCATTACTGTGATGTCAGTGTGTGTGTGACATTGATGTCAATGTGTAGTCGAGTGTGTTACTGTGAGGCTGTGTGTGTTACTATGAAGCTGGGTGTGTTACTGTGAGGCTGGGTGTGCTACTGTGAGGCTGGGTGTGTTACGGTGAGGCTGTGTGTGTGTTACTGTGAGGCTGGGTGTGTTACTGTGAGGCTGGGTGTGTTACTGTGAGGCTGTGTGTGTTACTGTTAGGCTGGGCGTGTTACTGTGAGGCTGGGCGTGTTACTGTGAGGCTGTGTGTGTTACTGTGAGGCTGGGTGTGTTACTGTGAGGCTGGGTGTGTTATTGTGAGGCTGGGTGTGTTACTGTGAGGCTGTGTGTGTTACTGTGAGGCTGTGTGTGTTACTGTGAGGCTGGGTGTGTTACTGTGAGGCTGGGTGTGTTACTGTGAGGCTGGGTGTGTTACTGTGAGGCTGGGTGTGATACTGTGAGGCTGGGTGTGAGGCTGGGTGTGTTACTGTGAGGCTGGGTGTGTTACTGTGAGGCTGTGTGTGTTACTGTGAGGCTGGGTGTGTTACTGTGAGGCTGGGTGTGTTACTGTGAGGCTGGGTGTGTTACTGTGAGGCTGGGTGTGTTACTGTGAGGCTGTGTGTGCTACTGTGAGGCTGGGTGTGTTACGGTGAGGCTGTGTGTGTGTTACTGTGAGGCTGGGTGTGTTACTGTGAGGCTGGGTGTGTTACTGTGAGGCTGTGTGTGTTGACAGACAGACCTGGGGGACCGTCTCCTCGCAGCCTTCCACTCCCCCTCGGCCGTGCCCTACTCAGACGTCAGCCTCCACCAGCGGTCGGCCCACTCCCCACGCTGGGGGCCGGACAGCAGCACCTCCGAGGTGTCCAGCATCCAGCTTGAGTTCAAAGACCTCTCTCATCTCACGGGGGACAGCAAATACGAGGTAGAGCCTCTTGTAGTAACAAGTACGAGGTAGAGTCTCTTGTAGTAACAAGTACGAGGTAGAGTCTCTTGTAGTAACAAGTACGAGGTAGAGTCTCTTGTAGTAACAAGTACAAGGTAGAGTCTCTTGTAGTAACAAGTACGAGGTAGAGTCTCTTGTAGTAACAAGTACAAGGTAGAGTCTCTTGTAGTAACAAGTACGAGGTAGAGTCTCTTGTAGTAACAAGTACGAGGTAGAGTCTCTTGTAGTAACAAGTACAAGGTAGAGTCTCTTGTAGTAACAAGTACGAGGTAGAGTCTCTTGTAGTAACAAGTACAAGGTAGCGTCTCTTGTAGTAACAAGTACGACGTAGAGTCTCAGTTGTAGTAACAAGTACGAGGTAGAGTCTCTTGTAGTAACAAGTACGAGGTAGAGTCTCTTGTAGTAACAAGTACAAGGTAGAGTCTCTTGTAGTAACAAGTACGAGGTAGAGTCTCTTGTAGTAACAAGTACGAGGTAGAGTCTCTTGTAGTAACAAGTACAAGGTAGAGTCTCTTGTAGTAACAAGTACGAGGTAGAGTCTCTTGTAGTAACAAGTACAAGGTAGCGTCTCTTGTAGTAACAAGTACGACGTAGAGTCTCAGTTGTAGTAACAAGTACGAGGTAGAGTCTCTTGTAGTAACAAGTACGAGGTAGAGTCTCTTGTAGTAACAAGTACAAGGTAGAGTCTCTTGTAGTAACAAGTACGAGGTAGAGTCTCTTGTAGTAACAAGTACGAGGTAGAGTCTCTTGTAGTAACAAGTACGAGGTAGAGTCTCTTGTAGTAACAAGTACGAGGTAGAGTCTCTTGTAGTAACAAGTACGACGTAGAGTCTCTTGTAGTAACAAGTACGACGTAGAGTCTCAGTTGTAGTAACAATTACGAGGTAGAGTGATGGTTGTAATAACAAGTACGAGGTAGAGTGTTGGTTGTAGTAACAAATACGAGGTAGAGTGTTGGTCGTAATAACAAGTACGAGGTAGAGTGTTGGTTGTAATAACAAGTACGAGGTAGAGTGTTGGTTGTAATAACAAGTACGAGGTAGAGTGTTGGTCGTAATAACAAGTGTGAGGTAGAGTGTTGGTCGTAATAACAAGTGTGAGGTAGAGTGTTGGTCGTAATAACAAGTGTGAGGTAGAGTGTTGGTCGTAATAACAAGTGTGATGCCGCGTGTTGGTCGTAATAACAAGTGTGGGGTAGAGTGTTGGTCGTAATAACAAGTGTGAGGTAGAGTGTTGGTCGTAATAACAAGTGTGAGGTAGAGTGTTGGTCGTAATAACAAGTGTGATGCCGCGTGTTGGTCGTAATAACAAGTGTGAGGTAGAGTGTTGGTCATAATAACAAGTGTGGGGTAGAGTGTTGGTCGTAATGACAAGTATGAGGTAGAGTGTTGGTTGTAATAACAAGTATGAGGTAGAGTGTTGGTCGTAATAACAAGTGTGATGTAGCGTGTTGGTCGTAATAATAAGTGTGAGGTAGCGTGCTGGTCGTAATAACAAGTGTGAGGTAGCATGTTGGTCGTAATAACAAGTGTGAGGTAGGGTGTCAGTCGTAATAACAAGTGTGAGGTAGGGTGTTGGTCGTAATAACAAGTGTGAGGTAGAGTGTTGGTTGTAATAACAAGTACGAGGTAGAGTTCCTCTACTTGCCCCTCCTGTCCCCCACCCCCTCGTCCCCCACCCCCTCGTCCCCCCCCCCATCCCCCAGTGTTTAGGCCTCGTCTGCCCTGTACTACTGTGTAAGTTGGTGTCTCAGGATGCAGTGGACCGCGTCAGTCGTCACCTCCACTCGCTGCCCAAGAAGGACGGACTCGTGCCCATCTTCATCAGTGCCACATCGGGCAAGTTCCGTAGTTCGTCGACCATCAGCCTGGGTGCCCGGGGAGACAGCTACTACGAGTACCTGCTCAAGATCTGGCTGCAGTCTGGCAAGACAAATGACATGTACGTCTCTTGTTGGACAAGCTTAGGTTTTATCAGGTCAATGCATGTCTTAGGTGTACATCTACCAGACTTCAAGTTGTTCTTGTAAAGTTAACACGAGATTGTGAATGTTTTACTGCAACTTACACTGATACACGGTGCAAAGTTAGCATCATAACCAGGGCTCAGGTCAATTCCATTCAGTCAATTCCATTTCCCACTCCAATTCATTGCAATTCCTTTTATTCAGTTCCAAGTCAATTTCTATCAATTCCTTTTATTCAGTTCCAATTCAATTTCTTTCAATTCCATTTTATTCAATTTCCGTCAATAATCGTTCAATTCCAAATCCCACTCCAATTCACATAATGATAGTTAACCATAAAAGTATATGATTAATGTGCGTACAGGGGGTGATACAGTGTGTTACTGTAATTTTGTTGAAACACTAGGTCAGCACATTAAAATGTTTTGACTCACTGATACGTAGCGTAATGAAGCATGCAGAAATAAGAGAAACTATTAACTCAAAACATTGCAATACATCAACCAATGTTTAAAGGACCAAAATATGCAACTGTTTCGTGGCATACACCTAATAGAGTTAATATAAAGAAACAATTTCCACATATACTCAATTTTTTTACGCCAGCGGTTTACCAGAAAAATATTTTTGAACACCCAGCCATCCAAATACTATGCGCTACTCCATCTTAGACGAAGAATGACGTCACGACGGTGAGACCCTCTCCACGCAGATTCCCTGCATGGGGTTTGGCTGTTGTCATGAAATGGCTGCAACTCGGCAACGCGCGTAACATGCTGATGACGGTAAATATAAAGTTGTCTATTATTGTTATCGCCGAAATCATCCTATCAACTGATGATACATGTCTACTTCAAAGCGTTTCTCCTCAAAATGGACCGAGCAAAGTGAACTGTACTTGGACTGGAGGGATTCTAAACAGTACGCCCGCAAACGTGAATCCATTGCTTCAATACTACCGGTTGTTTCAACTATTATTGCAACCGTATGCCGAACACGAAGGCATAATTACTAAAGTTTACCATAGATTTAACCACAGATTTAGATACACGTCTATAAGCAGCTGCTAGATGTCACGCCAACTGAACGAACTGTCGAAGACTTGAAGTTGTTGACCCTTAACAACGTCGCAGGAAGCTGACCGGCTTCAGCAGAGACATAGAATGCCGCGCGCTGAATGGCCAAGTCAAGTTAACCCTTCACTGATGGCGACGTCTAGACCGTCTTGGATTTCGTTAGAATTTGAGACTTTACAGTCACATTGTGAGTAAACCGCTGACGTTAAAAAATTGAGTATATGTGGAAATTGCTACTTTGTATAAACTCTATTAGGTATATGACGCGAAGCCATTGCGTTTTTTGGTCCTTTAAACGTTAATACAGGCCAGGTGTTACAAAATGCTTGAGTAGCTAGGAAGAACATATAAAACCACTGAGTGGCTACTGGGTATTACTGGCTGGGTAAAATATAATTGTATATTTACAGCTGTATATATATTAATTCCAATTCAGTTCAAAATATTTCAATTCAAATTGAACAGCGCTTGTCGCAATTGAGCCGTAGGTTTAAATATAGACTGTGCAGCTGCCCCTGCGCGACGGCTATCTTAGAGTCGGACAAACACCCGGTCGGACAACGTGAACGAACTTACAAAAGCTGCGAGTGTTTCATGTTATATCGCGTATGAAATACGATGGTAACTACAAAACACTGTTGCTACGGTGTGTGCCGTAGTGATTCACATTATGGCCATCGGGAACACATGAAAGGTTTGACTTTCATGCCGTTTCTAGCACCTGGGACGTCTTCTTCACATAAAATAACCGATGGATTAGCGTAGCTGCAGGCCATTTTGGCTGCAGGGGCACGCTGTTTGTCCGACTGACTACCATCTATGAATATTCATGATGGCGCGTGACGTCATTCGCGACAAGCGCTATTCAATCCATTTTGTTCAGGTGTACTCGTGTGTGTGTGTGTGTGTGTGTGTGTGTGTGTGTGTGTGTGTGTGTGTGTGTGTGTGTGTGTGTGTGTGTGTGTGTGTGTGTGTGTGTGTGTGTGTGTGTGTGTGTGTGTGTGTGTGTGTGTGTGTGTGTGTGTGTGTGTGTGTGTGTGTGTGTGTGTGTGTGTGTGTGTGTGTGTGTGTGTGTGTGTGTGTGTGTGTGTGTGTGTGTGTGTGTGTGTGTGTGTGTGTGTGTGTGTGTAATCTGCTGTGTGTCAAGTGTGTACCTGTGTGTCAAGTGTGTACTTGTGTGTACCTGTGTGTCAAGTGTGTACTTGTGTGTCAAGTGTGTCAAGTGTGTACCTGTGTGTCAAGTGTGTACTTGTGTGTCAAGTGTGAACTTGTGTGTCAATTGTATACATGTGTGTACCTGGGTGTCAAATGTGTACCTGTGTGTCAAGTGTGTACATGTGTGTCAGGTGTGTACCTATGTGTCAAGTGTGTTATGTGTGTACTGTGTGTTATGTGTGTACTGTGAGTCAAGTGTGTCAAGGGTGTACTGTGTGTCAAGTGTGTACTGTGTGTCAAGTGTGTCCTGTGTGTCAAGTGTGTCCTGTGTGTCAAGTGTGTACCTGTGTGTCAGGTGTGTCAAGTGTGTACTGTGTGTCAAGTGTGTACCTGTGTGTCCTGTGTGTACCTGTGTGTCAAGTGTGTACCTGTGTGTCAAGTGTGTCCTGTGTGTCAAGTGTGTACCTGTGTGTGTACTGTGTGTCAAGTGTGTACTGTGTGTCAAGTGTGTACCTGTGTGTCAGGTGTGTCAAGTGTGTACTGTGTGTCAAGTGTGTACCTGTGTGTCAAGTGTGTACCTGTGTGTCAGGTGTGTCAAGTGTGTACTGTGTGTCAATTGTGTACCTGTCTGTCAGGTGTGTCATGTGTGTACTGTGTGTCAAGTGTGTACTGTGTGTCAAGTGTGTACCTGTGTGTCAAGTGTGTCAGGTGTGTCAGGTGTGTCAAGTGTGTACTGTGTGTCAAGTTTGTACTGTGTGTCAGGTGTGTCAAGTGTGTACTGTGTGTCAAGTGTGTACCTGTGTGTCAGGTGTGTTAAGTGTGTACTGTGTGTCAAGTGTGTACTGTGTGTCAAGTGTGTACTGTGTGTCAAGTGTGTACTGTGTGTCAAGTGTGTACCTTGTGTCAGGGCTAAGTCAGACTACCTGGAGGCAGTGGCAGGGATGGAGAAACATCTGCTCCGGGAGTCGGAGCCAAACAAACTGCTCTACTTCGGAGAACTGTTGGGTGGCCACAGCTTCAGCCCAAAGATGGTGAGTGACACCTGCCTCTGTGTCATAATGCGTCACTACTGATGTCATGACGTGTCAGTACTGAGCCACTGATGTCATGACGTGTCAGTATTGATGTCATGACGCGTCAGTACTGATGTCATGACGCGTCAGTACTGATGTCATGACGTGTCAGTACTGATGTCATGACATGAAGTCCATAATGTATTAGGTATACATAAACTACAATAAAAAGAAAAAAAGTTCAATACATAAAATAATTATGAGTTACAAAAAAAACATAAAATAAATTAAAATAAATAGATCATGAAAAAAGAGAAGTGATACATTTAAACAAAATATGATACAATACAAATATCACGTATAATTCGAATGTCCAGTATTTGTACATAGTACTTCCAAAATGCTATGTACATGTACTTTAGCAAGTACCAGTAGTGCTATGTACAAGTACCAGTGAGGCTATGTGCAAAGTACCAGTATATAATGTAAGTACTCCCAAGTAGTGTTCAGGATATATGTGTTCGTTTTACAGAATATCAGTTACCCAGATTTAATATTGTGCATTAGTTAAAACAACAAATAGTTACAATCACATTCTGTAAATAACACATGCAGTACAAATACACAATTAACACATGCGCAAACACCATAACCATGTGTAAGAACCACACATGTGTGAGTACTGTGTGAAATTGTCACCTCTTAGTGTGTAAACAACCATGTGTAAGTACCATGCATGTGTAAGTACTGTGTGTAACTGCAATGTGTAGAGTGCAACTAATTGTTTTCATTTTAAAAGACACACTGTTTAGATTTTCACACACTTCTTAAATTCCCCCAGTCCGTTGTCATGCAAATGAGTGTACGTGGATAAGTATATATATATGTATATATACGTGTATATATATATATATATAATTTTGAAGTTTATGTTTTGGGGTCACATGAAGACAGCACAAACTGACCACCACGTAACAATACTTTTCTTTTTGTTTGCTTATGTAGAATGTAATTTTGTTGTTGCGAAATACAATTTGATTTGATAGTATGTAAACAGCCATGTGTAAGTACCACACATGTGTAAGTACTGTGTGTAAATGCCACCTCTTAGTGTGTAAACAACCACATGTAAGTATAACACATGTGTTGACAGGACCATCTAGTGTGTTACCTGCCTGGTACGCTGGCACTGGGCACGCGCAATGGTCTGCCGACCCACCACCTGGACCTGGCCAAGCGGCTGCTGCGGACGTGTTATGAGATGTACCGACGCATGCCGACTGGACTCAGTCCCGAGATAGTCTACTTCAACCAGGCCCCCGGGGCCAGCGAGGACATCATTGTCAAGGTCAGTATAAACCCACACCTTGTATCATGTGACATAAAAAAGCAAGTTCTTATATAGCACAGTATCCACTCTGAGAAGCATCCAGCCATATGCTACAATTAATGTGCGAAGGCTACTCGTACACATATCCACCACTACTGTCTATAGCCAGGTACTCATTTATACAGCTGAGTGAACTGGAGTAATGTAGAGTGAAAACACTTGCCCAAGTTTTAACACCGCAGCCAGAATTCGAACCTGGGTTCTCGTAGTCGAGAGTCCAAAGCTCTACCCCTGAGCCACTGTGCTCTACATTACGGTTGACAGGCTGCTAACACCCTCATCTTGTATCATGTGATGTCATGTGTTGACAGGCTGCTGACACCTACATCTTGTATCATGTGACGTTGTGTGTTGACAGGCTGCTGACACCTATATCATGTGTCGTCATGTGTTGACAGGCTGCTGACACCTACATCTTGTATCATGTGACGTCGTGTGTTGACAGGCTGCTGACACCTATATCATGTGACGTCGTGTGTTGACAGGCTGCTGACACCCACATTTTGTATCATGTGACGTCGTGTGTTGACAGGCTGCTGACACCCACATCTTGTATCATGTGACGTCGTGTGTTGACAGGCTGCTGACACCCACATCTTGTATCATGTGACGTCGTGTGTTGACAGGCTGCTGACACCCACATCTTGTATCATGTGACGTCGTGTGTTGACAGGCTGCTGACACCTATATCATGTGACGTCGTGTGTTGACAGGCTGCTGACACCCACAACCTGCTGCGGCCAGAGACGGTGGAGAGTCTGGTGTACTTGTACCGTCTGACGGGCAACAAGACATACCGGGAGTGGGGGTGGCGCATCTTCCAGTCCTTTGAGAAGTACACCCGCCTCCCCGTCGGGTACTCCTCCATCAACAACGTCAAGAACCCGGGAAACCCAAACTACCGGAACAAGATGGAGAGCTTCTTCCTGGCTGAGACGCTCAAGTATTTCTTCCTGCTCTTCAGTGATGACCGCGACCTTTTGCCCTTTGATAAGTTCATATTCAACACCGAGGCCCATGTGCTGCCCATTCTCAGTGTCCATCGGTGACACGTCGGTCAGTCCTAGTCTGTCTCCGAGTGTGGTTATTGTGTGGATTGTGGACTGTGGATGTATGAAGAAATAAATGTCTTGTTGTGTGAGGCAGGAGGCTGCAAGTGGTCGTTGGCATTTGTACGGCTTCAACTGACAGAGACCAACAGTTACCTCAGAGAGCTCCAGTCATGTCAAGTGATGTGTGTCTAGTGCTAGGGGTCACATGTCAAATTGTCACATCATTGCTGCATGACCAAGCAGTGTCCGTCACCCAAGACATCATCTCAGATCATTTACATGTACCAATGTGTCATTCAGTTTACTTAACAAGCCTCTAATGCCCTTGATGGAACCGTCGCCAACATGTTCCCTACAGGATTGCTCAATAAGCGTAAGGAATTATGAACAAAAATCTACTTGAAAGTATAGTGTGTAATGCTGTCTGTCATGTGTGTGACAAAGTGTGTCAAATGTGTGATGGTGTGTGTGAGTTGTAATCTGTCATGTAGTGTAATAAACTTGTAATATAGTGATGTTATTTTAATTTAATATTTTAAATACTTAAATGTGGAATGTTTCAAATAAAAGAGTGCTAAACCAAATACAGCACACACACACACACACACACACACACACACACACACACACACACACACACACACACACACACACACACACACACACACACACACACACACACACACACACACACACACACACACACACACACACACACACACACACACACACACACACACACACACACACTAACATGCAGACACACAAAATATTTAGCAAAACGTGCACATTTAAGGGTAATAATGTTTCCACCAGATGCAGCTGGAGATATGGTATTTTGACAAAATGTCTGCCGCGCATCAGTGACAATCAACGACAAGAAGTTTAAATTGTTCTAGTCCAGTTTCCGTATAATTTGCCAATGTCAACAGGACCACCAGGGGGAAGACTTCGTGGTATGTCCTGTTCAATGCATTATGTCTGGGTTGCACACGTGTAGTGTGTGTATAATACTTGTTCTGTCTATACTGTTGTGTGTGTAGTCAGTGTGTGGTGTCATCAACTGGTAGCTGTCTTTTATCTTTCTACCAGGTCGTATGTAACAAGGCAGTGTTGTTTGAGTTGGACTGTCTTTTGTCTGAGTTTGTTGTCCAAATCAAACCTACAGTGCAGGTTGAATCATCAACAGTTTCATATGATGTACTTATTGCTGGGTTTGCATGTTGCATCGCAAATGCTTCCCGATAAAAAAAATACTGAATTATTTTTAAGTTACATTGATTGACATTGTTAATGACGATAATCCACTGCCGTTTTAAGAATGGTTTAATATGCTGCAGAATATTTGTGATTAAATAATTAATGTTTGAAAGTAATTTGTTAAGATGCAATGTAAAATTAAAAGTACTTCCCTGTGTAAATAGGTTTGTGAGTTGTGTTTCTGTGTTGATGAGAAGTCTTGTTCAATTGGAATCATTCCTACACATTGTTAAAACTTGCATCACGATTTATCTCACAAACTGTGATGACTGCACAGGTAAGTATGGCAGAAATATTATACAGAAACATCTGTAGCCACGACACGACATCCAACAACAAACATCTCAGGTGGGTTTCTCCAAACGTGTGCTAACGCAGGAGTTGTACTCTAGAAGTAGTGAGTCCACTACAGGTTACACATTTACCCTCTGTGTGGGATCTTTTCCCCTGGCATAGACACCAGATAGAAGGGACCACCAGCTTTTAGTGTCTCTTCCGAAAGACAGGCAAATGTGGGGGGAACGAAATTGACAACATTTTGGCGTCCCCTCGATTGACAGTCTGGAGATCTACCATGCGACCACCAACCCCCATGTGATCTAACTAACCATTGTGTTATGGTGGCTGCCTTGGATAATAACAGTGAGTACATTAAGTACAACAGGCACAGTCTACCATCTGCAGCATCTGTGTCTTGAATATGTTGCGCTGGATAGCGCAGAATTCCCCTCTGTAGTTTACATCAAACAATTCTGTATTTTTGGTGACAGCGTCACAGCAACGTTCAAACTGTACCAACACTACACTCTGGGACCAAACAGTAGACACCGTCAATAAATGTCACTTCGTACAAAGGCACTTGTCCAACGCAAACCTTTCAAGAAAACACTTGGTCTGCTGAACCATCTCACAAATTTCTCTGATGCTAACTTTAAGAATAGTTTGAATGTCACCAGATGGTTTTATGTTCGTAAACTTTAACAATGTAGATAACTGTGCCATCTACATGACTAAATGAAAGACAGAAAATGAAACAAATACATTCTATCTGGATAATACGGACAAACTACTTGTTTACTAAAGGTCCATCTTCAAACTGATATATATATATATTAGCTCGTCTCATTTAAGATATTTTTGGTGAAACCACGACATTGTGTATGAAATTATGGCAAAATCATCAGACAAATTATTAATTCTTGCTCAATATTAATTGTCTAACTGAAACCCTCACATGCACGTGTCATGATCACGTGTGGTGTGACCATGTGTCATATGACCATGTAATATTACAACTTTTCTCTAGTGCTAATTCCTGCATAGCAGTGCTGTACAAGCAATATAATAAATGTATATTATTAAATAGATAAACTATATAACTTATACAAATTAATATATTTACTGTTTATTTAATAGTAATAGTATTTATTATTTATAAAGTGCAATATCCAACATGCTCAAAGTGCTATACAATAAAATTCTAGTTACCGGGGGTATTCGATGTGTCTTATAAAATAATAAATACAACTGTAAAAATCATATACCGGTAGATAAATTAAGTAGCATGTGACCAACAAATTAATGGAAACTGGATAAAAGAACTCAGCAATTGTTTTAGGGATCTGGGGTTTGGCGAGTCACCTGTATGTCTTGCAACTATTTATCTTAAACAAACGCATACACTGTGGATATTATTTGAACATGAATAACCAGATTTGCAGAGACATATACTAGGGGAGAAAGCAGCATCAATAACCTGAGGCTGTTATTTCTCCACCAATGCACCAAATACACAGTTGACAGCACTGGCTGTTGGAAAACCATTTTATTGTACACAGACCTGTATGTAGAAACATTGTCTGATATCACTCGGGTCTAAATATACACTATACACTTGAGCCTGATGCCAAATAAATAAGAATGGAATAGTATTCATTGGCAAGATATTATCAGATAAAATGTGCGCCTTTGTTTGTTGTAACCCCCCCTCCCCCCACTACAATGGCTGTCTGGGGCAAGTTAAAAGGTACATTTCGTACAACAATACTTCGGATATTTCTTACTTACTGGGACTGGTTTGTTGATATATATATCGTAAAATCACAGTTGCATAAACTGTACACAATATGAAACATGTCATTCAAAGGTCAAACAATCTAGCCCAAATTATGGTTACCTGGTAATTAAATACATTTTCGGCAGTGAAATTTAGAATAGTCATAATATGCTAAACACAGTTTTACAATAAAAACAATCCGACTGTTTTGTAAAAGCATGAAAATATGTCTGAGAGAAGACGGAGTCATTTGCTCCTTGCTCCGAGAGGACGAGTTCTCCACTGCCAAAGAGCTCTGTAATGAAACATCAAATTGCTCTTGTTACGTACAATAATGTAATCAAATGGTGACATATTGTACACCAGAAAAAAATCCAGTTCTGAAATTATTTAAATATCTGTACTGCATATTGAAGTCACAGTGGTTAGTTTATAAGTCTTTTGTCACCTAGTTTGTCAAAGGTCATAAAACAATTAAGGTTTATTTTAGTTCACTGGCTGCGATATCTTTCAGCTCAGTAATGTTGTAGTTTTAGTGGTAATCTAACATTTCCATGTGACATCAACTGCCACTGACATTAATTATTGTTAATCGCAATTACCACTGTCAATCAAAACAACCACTGTCAATCAAAACAACCACTGTCAATCAAAACAACCTTGTAGAACAAAGAGACCAAGTGTTAAGAAGTGTAACAAGCTGCACTCACACTGACGCGGTGGCTGGAGGTGTCTAGTCTCTGTCTACTGTGTCTTCCGGGACACCAACTTGCGCTGTCGGCTGCGAGCCTCCGTCCTGGCCGAGGTGTATTCAAACCACAGGAGGTTGGGGATGAGGGACGTGTCCCGGATGAGTAGCAGCTCCCCCAGGGCACTATGGGACACACACACCAGTACAAGACAAGTAGCAGCTCCCCCAGGGCATTGTGGGACACACACACCAGTACAAGACAAGTAGCAGCTCCCCCAGGGCATTGTGGGACACACACACCAGTACAAGACAAGTAGCAGCTCCCCCAGGGCATTGTGGGACACACACACCAGTACAAGACAAGTAGCAGCTCCCCCAGGGCATTGTGGGACACACACACCAGTACAAGACAAGTAGCAGCTCCCCCAGGGCATTGTGGGACACACACACCAGTACAAGACAAGTAGCAGCTCCCCAGGACACTGTGGGACACACACACCAGTACAAGACAAGTAGCAGCTCCCCAGGACACACACACCAGTACAAGACAAGTAGCAGCTCCCCCAGGGCATTGTGGGACACACACACCAGTACAAGACAAGTAGCAGCTCCCCCAGGGCATTGTGGGACACGGGCACACAGTACAAGACAAGTAGCAGCTCCCCCAGGGCATTGTGGGACACACACACCAGTACAAGACAAGTAGCAGCTCCCCAGGACACTGTGGGACACACACACCAGTACAAGACAAGTAGCAGCTCCCCCAGGGCATTGTGGGACACACACACCAGTACAAGACAAGTAGCAGCTCCCCCAGGGCATTGTGGGACACGGGCACACAGTACAAGACAAGTAGCAGCTCCCCCAGGGCATTGTGGGACACGGGCACACAGTACAAGACAAGTAGCAGCTCCCCCAGGACACTGTGGGACACGGGCACACAGTACAAGACAAGTAGCAGCTCCCCCAGGGCATTGTGGGACACGGGCACACAGTACAAGACAAGTAGCAGCTCCCCCAGGGCATTGTGGGACACACACACCAGTACAAGACAAGTAGCAGCTCCCCCAGGGCATTGTGGGACACACACACCAGTACAAGACAAGTAGCAGCTCCCCCAGGGCATTGTGGGACACGGGCACACAGTACAAGACAAGTAGCAGCTCCCCCAGGGCATTGTGGGACACGGGCACACAGTACAAGACAAGTAGCAGCTCCCCCAGGGCATTGTGGGACACGGGCACACAGTACAAGACAAGTAGCAGCTCCCCCAGGGCATTGTGGGACACGGGCACACAGTACAAGACAAGTAGCAGCTCCCCCAGGGCATTGTGGGACACACACACCAGTACAAGACAAGTAGCAGCTCCCCAGGACACTGTGGGACACACACACCAGTACAAGACAAGTAGCAGCTCCCCCAGGGCATTGTGGGACACACACACCAGTACAAGACAAGTAGCAGCTCCCCAGGACACTGTGGGACACGGGCACACAGTACAAGACAAGTAGCAGCTCCCCCAGGGCATTGTGGGACACACACACCAGTACAAGACAAGTAGCAGCTCCCCCAGGGCATTGTGGGACACGGGCACACAGTACAAGACAAGTAGCAGCTCCCCCAGGGCATTGTGGGACACGGGCACACAGTACAAGACAAGTAGCAGCTCCCCAGGACACTGTGGGACACGGGCACACAGTACAAGACAAATAGCAGCTCCCCCAGGGCATTGTGGGACACACACACCAGTACAAGACAAGTAGCAGCTCCCCCAGGGCATTGTGGGACACGGGCACACAGTACAAGACAAGTAGCAGCTCCCCCAGGGCATTGTGGGACACGGGCACACAGTACAAGACAAGTAGCAGCTCCCCCAGGGCATTGTGGGACACACACACCAGTACAAGACAAGTAGCAGCTCCCCCAGGGCATTGTGGGACACGGGCACACAGTACAAGACAAGTAGCAGCTCCCCCAGGGCATTGTGGGACACGGGCATACAGTACAAGACAAGTAGCAGCTCCCCCAGGGCATTGTGGGACACGGGCACACAGTACAAGACAAGTAGCAGCTCCCCCAGGGCATTGTGGGACACGGGCACACAGTACAAGACAAACAACATGTCTTCTCTATTTTACTGTGTGGTGAAATTGTATAGACAAAGGACAAACTGTCATTCCTGACACGTATGTCACACCTCCCGGAGTGGACATGTGAGGTAATTCCGAGTCATTGTTTCTTAACCTAGTGGTTCAAATATGTATGTGTTTGATTAGTTTTTGGATTATTTAACACGGAAATGAACTGATATATAATAACTTCCACTTTACTTCCAGGACACATAAACACCGGAAGAAGCTTCTATGTGATTCTGTATGTGAACACTTGAATGCTCAGAATGCACTGTACATATTGTCTGCCTGTCATCATATGGGTTACAGTCACATGTGCCAGTATGTACCCTGTTGAGACTGGAATAGATATTTAATTGAACTGGTCATTGCCACATAACACCATAAGTGTGTATTTCTGCCACAGTCACAGTGACGGCTATTTAGGTTCATTAGCAGGACATTCTTGGGTGATTTGATCATACGCGTGACCAACACATCATTCTGTTAGTGCATACAACGTTTACATTAAACATCACGATTTCACAACAGAAATGATCATGATTATCATAAGTCTTCATCCAGACTGTTGAAAACGGTAAGTTGTGTGGCAGAGACAGTAGTTGCTATGGCAACCTACCATGATGCAAGAGCGGGGAAGACTGGTGTGATTACGACGTTAACAATTAGGAACCAGATGCTCCCTAGGATGACACCAATGACTGCTCCCCAACACACCTGGGAGTAGGTGTGGTATTGCAAATACACCCTACAACACAACATCACAACACTTAATACTTGCAAATGCACCTTACAACACGCCAACACAACACTTAACACTAGGCACTGTGAGTACATAAATATGTATACAGCTATATATGCCAAATATTAATATTAACAAGTTATGTAAACTTAATAATATTAAATGTATTAAAGTAAATATATAAAATATGCATCAAAAATAATACTAATAAATTACATAATTTATTATAAATAAGTTACAGCTAAATTAGTATCATAAGAAAAAACCATGTGTAAAAGAAAAACAAATAAATAATAAACTTTAAAACAACTTTGTACACTGCTGTACATACCTGCTGTAGCACACAGAGGCCGCGATGAGAAGGCTGCCTGTACATGTGGCATACTTCCACGCGTTGTCTAGCCACGTGTTGTTGTGATGAAATCTGTCAACAGGAAGTATTGGTCCAGCAATGTCACATACAATCACTCTTTCATAGCTCTTTGCATCAGTCAGGTGTTATAATAGTGCACGCAAGTGCATGTGTGCTATTTAAGAAAGTACAGGCTGTACTTTTTTTACTGACATTGTATTCAAAGCTGCAATTGTGTGGACTGGCTACCACGGCTGTATGGACTCACCTTTGACTCAAGGCAGTCCAAACAGTTGCATCTATTTAAAACAACGCAAAATCTTCTACACACCACACACAAGAGCGTGTGTATTTCTACACACCACACCCGAGAACATGTGTACATCTACACGACTACACACCACACACAAGAATGTGTGAACTTCTACACAAAGAGCATGTGTACTTCTACACACCACACATAAGAGCGTGTATACTTACACACACCACAAGAACGTGTTTATAAATGACACGTAGACTGGCTGTGGACGCACCTGATGAAGAGGCAAAAGGAAAGATATGTAGAAAAGAACCACATGAACTGAGCGTGGCTGGAGGGCATTCCAAACTGCGTCGTCAGAGAGCCTCGCTCTGAAGTCAGAACAAAACATGCAACATATAACTAATCTTTATTTGTATCAACAGTGCCATTTATCTGCTCAAATTACTGTAAGTAAGTATGTGTGTGTGTATATATATATATATATATATATATATATATATATAATACAAATTTACAATTAAAGTGTTGTCATTTTGAACAAATATTGTGGAATTTACTCGAGATCAGCAGATGTGAGTCATGAATAAACATGACTTAGGTATACATGTATGTAACTGTTATAAAGGTGATCTATATTTTGACCTTAATTGCTAGCAAGTTACATAAAAAGCTATCACAAAAAAGCAGAGATACATTCAATTTTTAATATATTTATTTGTCATATTTCATTTTATTCTATATAGTCATTATGTGACTCAATGCCAGAACACGTTCCTATTTAATGTATTTTGTTAAAAACCACCATTTCCCGTGTAAACTCCACTTACGATGCGGTCTCAACTCCTGTATTGAGTGTTTCAGAATCCAGTTGCTGACTTCATTTAGCAGAATTCCACATAAATAGAACATCTGTAACAACAAAACATTTGCCGATGTACTCAATACACAAACAAATTCTACAAGAAAAAACTCTCGTTAGAGTCTGAGTCAGTGATTTGCATACATTATCAACAATTTGTGCTTACAATTACACAGGACAGTCACGGGTGTACTTTTGTGAACACTACTAACGTGATACGACCTCATATGAAATGTAGTGAACCTGAAGGAACTGACAGACCACTGAGATGAGCAATCATACGGTAGTCATGTATCTACATCAATCTATGCTATATTTATCAAAAACATCAAAAATATTCAACTATAATTATTCTGCCTACGTAGAACATTTTGTAACCAATTACAAAAATAATATACATCTGTGGTCATGCTACATTCTGCCTGCCAATTTTTATTTTATTGTTTTCTTATCATTTTATTTATGTTCATGAAAAACAAACTATGAAAACATCTGTTTACACCTGCATAAGACACACTGAACCTTTACGGAAAGTGTGGGTATGTGTATCTAAGTGTGTTTTGTGTGTTGTATCACTTGTATATATATATATATGTTGCATATTGCATGTGCGTGTGTGTGTGTGTGTGCGTGCGTGCGTGCGTGCGTGCGTGCGTGTGTCAGTGGCCACACAGCCAAACAAAGAAAATGTTACTCACTGTATGCAGGTCCCTTCGGAAGACAATGAGAGTTCCAAACCCAACTAGTATGAACATTGGAAGTAAACTGTACCAGGCTAAGACATAGCCCACCAGATCCCCTGTAGATGCAAACAATTGGAACAGTTCTATTAAAAATGTCATCATACCAAACATTAAGAACACCATGATACACACACATGCTTAGAACTAACTCTAAATTGTGACCGTCCACCTCAAAACATGTCTTCTTGATTCAGACACACACTTTGCAAGAATCAATTATAAATTAACACTTTATATTCAGCTTCCTAAAACTATCCATTACAAACTTGAGCACATCAACAGTTGCTCACATTACTGACTGTGCTTAATAGTGTGATGTATCTTGTACTATCTATATACACTTATAGTGCTCTGTATCTCTAGGACTGATCATGACCTATCACAGTGCTATATCCCTCTAGGGCTGATCATGACCTATCATAGTGCTATATCCCTCTAGGGCTGATCATGACCTATCATAGTGCTATATCCCTCTAGGGCTGATCATGACATATCATAGTGCTATATCCCTCTAGGGCTGATCATGACATATCATAGTGCTATATCCCTCTAGGGCTGATCATGACCTATCATAGTGCTATATCCCTCTAGGGCTGATCATGACCTATCATAGTGCTATATCCCTCTAGGCCGTCTAGGGCTGATCATGACCTATCATAGTGCTATATCCCTCTAGGGCTGATCATGACCTATCATAGTGCTATATCCCTCTAGGGCTGATCATGACATATCATAGTGCTATATCCCTCTAGGGCTGATCATGACCTATCATAGTGCTATATCCCTCTAGGGCTGATCATGACCTATCATAGTGCTAAATCCCTCTCTAGAGGGCTGAGCATGACCTATCGTAGTGCCAGAGCCGTAATGTAACGAAGTACTTTTACTTCGTTACTTTACTTAAGTAGAAAACTTTACTTTTCTTGAGTAACGAAGTACATTTTTGGGGAAGTACTTTTACTTGTAACGAAGTACAAATGTGAGTACTTTTTCTAAATGTAACGAAGTACTTTTTCTTTATTAAATTTGCAAAGCTCTTAAAAAGTTCCGCGAATGATCTGTGTCAGAAGCACGTGCGGCACTGTTTGCCGTCAGCGTAGATTTATTTTAAAATGTCACAGAAAACAACAAATAGAAATAACAGATAAGCAGAGACAGACGTGTTAAATGTCCCGGACTGGCCGGATTTCTTTTTTGTTACGTGATGAATCCAGTGAGATAATTGCAATCTTGGGTCTGGTGCTGAGCCTGAATTAGGTGTCAGCAGGACCACAACCGGCTGTGCCGGTTGCCCCAACTGGGCCGCTCGGACAACAATGGCCAAGAATTATTTAACTCCTTGTTTTGACCAGACAAGTAAAAACAGCTGCCTTACTATCTTCTTGTGTCTTGCCTGTTGTTGACACAGTTTGTTAACTTTACATGATCCTTGTGAATGGTACATGCTAGTTGTATAACGAGAGTTCCCCATTATCGCCCACCGCAAACCTGCCGATCTTTATCATCTGTAGGCCTATATATCTGTAATATAGATCACTGTGTATAACTTAGTGAAATCAGTTTCTATACATATTTACATTAGTCTTTTGAAATAAATGTTGCAATTACACATGAAGGCATAATTATTATGAAAGGAATGTTGTAACCACATGGTCTAGACCTTCGTCAAATATCTATCACAAATGAAAAAATTCTTCACACGTCCAAGATGACAACAATGTTACCAACCCTATAATAACGTGTATATCTTCTACTTATTAATACGATGGTTGTTGTAGCCGGGTTAGTAATCAAACATGATGTAGGCTATTTACAGCCTGTGTGTAGTGCTGTTTGTACTGTGATACTTATATTTCACACTGTTAAAACATTTATCTATTATGCAGCGAATAAAATATTACTAAAGAAAATTATATCAGCTTGGTATATATGCTAAATGATATTGTGAATATTTTGTTTTATTCACAATAGTTGGCTGCATCGGTCATTTTAGATAATTACAGGAGAAAAGTACTTTTGTGTTTACTTCAAGTACAAGTTTTTACTTTTTACTTGTACTTCAAGTACATTTTTCTAGCAGTACTTTTACTTTTACTTGAGTAGCTTTTTCTAGAGTTACTTTTACTTTTACTCAAGTACAAAATAAATGTACTTGTTACAGCTCTGCATAGTGCTATAATCATCTAGGTCTGATCATGACCTATCATAGTGCTATATCCCTATAGGGCTGATCATGACCTATCATAGTGCTATATCCCTATAGGGCTGATCATGACCTATCATAGTGCTATATATCCCTCTAGGGCTGATCATGACCTATCATAGTGCTATATATCCCTCTAGGGATGATCATGACCTATCATAGTGCTATATTCCTCTAGGTCTGATCATGACCTATCATAGTGCTATATCCCTCTAGGTTTGACCATGACCTATCATACGCATAGTGCTATATCCCTCTAGGTTTGATCATGACCTATCATAGTGCTATAACCCTCTAGGTCTGATCATGACCTATCATAGTGCTATAACCATGTAGGTTTGATCATGACCTATCATAGTGCTATATCCCTCTAGGGCTGAGCATGACCTATCGTAGTGCTATAACCATCTAGGTCTGATCATGACCTACCATAGTGCTATATCCCTCTCTAGGGCGGATCATCAAACCCAGTCAGCCAAGCCCAGTCATCCCTAGTTAGCCAGCCCCAGTCATCCCCAGTCAGCCAGCGCCAATCATCCCTACTTCACACATGTTTTGGTGGTCACATGGATATTAAGTGGTAAGCCAGTTTACAAACTTTAAAATGTGTCTGATGACCTGAAGTAGACTACAAACACACATGTGACACCATTTACACTCACTTCTAAGGCATAACTGACAATATATATGGTTTTGGAAGACCTGTTTGCTACTTCATTTTTTTACCCGTCCACCCATATTTCTATTTTCTACCCGTCCCCAACGGTTTTTACCCGTCCAAATGATGGGTGGACGGGTCTCTGCATAAAGCTATGAAGACCTGTCATAGGTGACTGTTGCATAAATTGATTGATAACTGACTCAAGATTCATGAAAGAGTTTTGAAATATTGATTGTGAGCTAAATACACACCACTTTAAGTGGTATGCTTAAACACGAAATATACACAACTGTTAACTATCACTTTGCACCATCTGAGAAAAACAACTAGTTTTAGTCATGAATCAATATGTATTCATTCATTCTTATATTCATTTTGAAATTATCAAAATTTCCGCCCCATTTTTTGTGTGAAGAAAGCGTAGAAAGAAATAGAGTTTATAGTTAAATGTGCTACAGGACTAACTTACACACATTTGTAATAATCCATATTACACTTCATTAATTTGTTTGGGTCAATGTTTTTGAAATATAATAATTTGTCATCTTTTCCTAAGTATAAATTTATAGTTAAGACAATCAGATCAGTCATATTGCTGTGATTTACACAATTGCATGCATATATAATCAAATATGTATATCTGGGTTATGAGGTAATGTTACATCAGAGGTAATTTTCATAGAGCTCTAGGTCAGATCCGTCAGAAAGTAAAAGATCGTTTTGCGCCGCTGAAAAAATGAAGAAAATGGTGACCATGACGCGATTACCCAAACGCTGTGGCAGGACTTTTTAGCCCACCAGACCAAATTTAAAATAACAAATTAAATAAGGATACCTTTTTATCAGATAATATTATATTATAAAAACTATTCAAAATTAAACTTCGTTGTTACTGTGTCATCTAATTTTTTATTTTCTACTTTTATTTTGTGTATTTCACTACTTTTTATCAAAAGCATACATGCTATAATTATGGACATTAATTATTATGATATACGTAAATGTATGAATTAATCTAAAACATCAACATAATCAAATCCCTCAAGAGAGACCACCGCTCTTTTAAGACCGCTCCATTCCAATTCGTGGGGTGTGGTCTTAAATGAGGGTTTATACTGTAATATTTATAATTTCCACAAAGACTAAGACATTGATTGATATACTATCATAAATAAATTATTATAGTTGCTTGAAATTATGTAACTGTGATTTGACATTTATCTTTATTTTTACTGAAGTCACAAAGAAGAATACAATTAGTTAAACATATTAGTTAAACACAATATGGGTCGGCACCGGTTCCAGAAACGGTTGATTCGGCCCAATATGTGCCGAACGGGTTTTGGGCCGAAATTTCCGGCTCCCTTGCAGTGTGGCTTACCACGCGCGGCAAGAACTGGATTATTACTGTATCGTTTTACGGATGCCACTCCATTCCTTCACACAATGTTACCTTTTGGATATTCTACGAATGTCAACGACAGGGGCCTCCATGATGTTACATCAACGTTGTTTGAGTGAACTTTAACACCGTCCACTTCCGACATCACATTATCACCCGCCATAGTGCCGGTATCCGATGTCGCCATCTGTCGGACAATTCGGTCATGATTTCTGTCATTGCTTAGAAGCTGTGAGTATGACACATAACAAATAAAAAATGAACTAAAATGGTAACAGAACGGTTCAGTGTTATCAACTGTTTTTCGTAGTCCGGCAGAACACGAAGGTCCGTGATGTTATATGAGATTCCGTACTATGGGAGCTTGTCACGTGACACTAGGATCCAACCCGTACATAAACAAGGATAACACGAGAATATTCGCAGAACACCTCTGCGAATAAGGGCAAACATGTCACTATTCGCAAAACTGTGATTATGTCGCTGCTCTGTCGCTTAAAATAAAAATATATGTATATATATATATATATATAATTATATTAAATAAATATATATATGATATATATTTATATATATTTATTATATATATATATGTATAATATATATATATATATATATATATATATATATATATATATATATATATACATATATATACATATACATATATATGTGTGTGTGTGTGTGTGACCTGAAATACATATACATGCTTTAGTAAATATAAAACATAATTTCTTGTTGGTTAATATGGTGCTAATTCTAAAATAAACAAAGGTCTTTATGGTATGCTATTTGAAATAGTTATAGTCATGTAGCATATAGATGCTATCTTCATGCTTTTAGATACTGTATTTTAGGTATTTTAGGTATTCTTTACACATTTATTTTTAGGTATGTTTGTAAAGCGCCTGAGAGCAATTTTAATTGATCGGGCGCTATATAAGTATTGTATTATTATTATTATGTTGGTTATATGCATGTACTTGAATAGAGGTCATATAGCCTGCCCTATCATTGACAACACGTAGACTTTTAACCCACAAATGTTTGCCTAATTCATAGAGTAACAATATGCAGAGGTTACGCCACTGAGCTTGATTTTCGAGGATATTGGCGCAAAAGAAGTACCTTTTGGTAAAGAAATTTCTCATCACTAAAATGGGATCAAATTACACTAAGTGCAGGAATCCACTGGTTCAGCTGTATAGCCGATATATAAGCATCCACCAGGCTGCAATTCAAGAGGAATGGGTGAGAGGGCAAACAATTAAAACACGTTTTACTATATGGTTTTAATTACTACATGCAGTACGTGAATACCATAATATATATAGTTTACTATGCATGGTTTACTATAGTGAATATCACAATTTATTATGGTTTACTACAGTGAATATCATATTTTACTATAATTTACTACAGTGAATATTAAATTAAACTAGTGAATATAGTATATATATATACTACATTTTATTATAATTTACTATGGTGAATATATCGATCATTTACTGTGGTGTACGTCTGTGGTAGGTACCACAGTGAATATTATGCATAACGGGTTTTGATCCTCTACACATGCCATAAAACTAAATGCATCAAACAATGTGTTTAGTATAATTAAATGCTTGATTAACATGTTAAAAGTTTATGAATGACATGGCAGCAATGCGCCCAAAATGCTGTGCGGTGATTGCATCAATTTTGCACTGCGAATAAGGGCAACATTTGCCACTATTCGCAGAGCAGTAACGTCACTGCTCTGCGAATAGCCAGTAAGATAAAATGGGATATGGCCGGTGTGTTAAAGTTCTACAAAAATGGTAGTATTTAGGGGTGATCCGTGTGGTATTATTTGTCTGGTGATCACTTATGGAGCTGTTTTGTATGCTGACTACGTGGTAGTTCGACATTTGGTGATACCGTCAATGTCTGACACGTAAGTGACGGAAAGGTTCGGTGATATGCATAGTCAAAACTGAGTGACACTGACAGTAAGTGAGTGCACAGTCAACACGGACTATCTACAGACCGTGTTGTGTCACTAGCTGTCAGTGACTGAAGTTAATGGGTGAACTCATGTAATATTGGGTGTTCTTGTATTCACGGAGCGTGTTCTGTCTCATTAGTTTTAACTTGATGGAGCTGAAAGTTTACGCTTAAACTAACTAATGCAATTATGTAGTATATAAACAATAGTCAATAGTCAATATAAATAGGACTCCGATATACATATGAATATGGAGTGGCTATTTGACCGGATACTGTCAAATAGCCTGGGGGACTATTTGACCGTGCATCCAGTCGAATAGTGTAAGGCGGCTCCCAGACCATTTGTCCAGACAAACAAAAGTGATTTTGAGAATTTGCGGATTATTCAAACTCGGCAGAAACTTCGTAAACATTTTAGGCATGATAGTCCGACAGTCAAAGCAGATATCAAAAGAAATGTACCTGCAAGCCGTATGACGTCAACGTATCCATAACATATACGTTTTTAATGTGATGATTAAAATGGACAATAAAGTATCTTGAATCTTTGAATCAGATACGGGTCATTCTGAGTGAACGCAACCAAAATTCCAGAAATTGGTTGCTGTCATCTCTTAGATTTTTTAATAGATCAGTATGGTGAGAGCCTTTGGTAAGATTAGTAAGAATCCTAAATTTGAGCGTTCTAGCTTAACTAGTTTTCAAGTTACGGCAGGTTGAAATTTGGGACTTAGACGTTTTTCGACAGCTTGTTAAAAATAAATAATTTGATTCACATTTCACTAGTCAATATCTTCTACACTCTTTAGCCTGTGTCAGTGAAATTGTGTGGAGTTGTTCTCTATAATATAAAGATTACATAACTACAATTAGAACATAAATACAGTGTATGGTTAATGTGCAGCAAGTTGATAAACATCATGATTTATTCAAAATATCACACGCGGGAGGGTTTTCAGACCCTGATTGTGAGCAAAATACACACACCTTAGATCCAAATTGTACATATTTGGTACCAAAACACAAATATATGCAAATCTGAGAAATATGGCAGGTTTAGCTGCCTTAATTATGAATCTATGCATGTACAAAGACGGTACGTTATTATATTTCTTTAAAAATGACCAACTTCCGACCCAAAAACATCGATGAGGCATAGCTTGTATTATCACAAAACTTTTTCTAGGTGTTAGTTCATTTCTATAACTCAAATAACTATTAAGTCTCAATATCCTTTCGAGCTTCCTTCACAACAAAAATGGCATACGTCTGGGTGCCCCAACTTTTAAAATAAATTGCTTGTATATACGAAAGGGTTTTCAGACATTGATTGCAAGCTAAATATAGATTGTTAAATGAACTGTTGTGTCTATTTTACATATATGCATAACACTGCATATTATCAGAGCAAATATGGCATGCCTGACTGTCTTAATTATGAATCTACACATACCCAAATATCATATAATTTATGTTTCATTAAAATTAGCAAACGTCCGAACCTAAAAGGTCAATGTGGATTAGAAGGTATTGTTATCACATTTTTACTAGGTATAAACCAGTTCAAAGACAAATTAACCAGTAACTCTCAATATCCTTCCATGCATCCTTCTCAAGAAGAATGGGAACCCATTGATACAACTTTTTTAATAAATTGCTTGTGATATACGAGAGGGTTTTTAGACATTGATTGCAAGCTATATATGAATGGTTAAATGAAAATTGTTGTGTAATTGATATATATGCATATAATTGTGTATTATTAGAGTAATATGACTTGTTTGACTGTTTTAATTATGAATCTACACATACCCAAATGTCCTACATTTTATATTTCTTTAAAATTAGCAAACTTCCAACCTTAAAAGGTCGATGTGGATTAGAAGGTATTGTTATCAAACTTTTACCAGGCATAAAAGTGTTTATTGACCCAACAAAAATATACATAAAACAATGTTCATACAAATTACCTACAGCTCAAAATTCCCTCAAATTATAAAATAATATTAAATTAGTAATTGCGTAAGAAATAACAGAAATGTAATTTTCAGTGATTATGAATTGTTACTGTAGGTAAAATAACCAGGGGTCGAGGAGACTCACTAAGGTTTTTTGGTCGCTCTCGTGGCAGCCACCCCATTAATTACATCACAATTAAATATAGTTAAGCACTTCCAAATAAACACGTGCATAATACAGCAACACTAGAATGTCATTACTGGTAACAAATGTCACAAATCTCGACAAACAAAACAACACAATTAGTAAAGGCAAAAAAAGCCAAGTTCTTATATAGTGCAGTATCCAGGCCTCACGACCATTCAAAGCGCTTTACACTTTACTTCCCTGACAGACCTGTTCACTCAGACACCATCTCGACTTATTTGGGAAGCGCTCTAGTACACTGTACATTAAATTCATTTGGAAATTAGCAAATGATTACAATCTCATAATTAAATAACACTACTTAGCATACATGTACTTTTACGGAGGTATACAAAATGAAAAATGTAAATTAGTACATTAGTACAACTACCACCACCGGGTAGTCTGTGTTTGTCTCTCATGTTATGGGGTGTTCTCTACCAGTCTGTGTTTGTCTCTCATGTTATGGGGTGTTCTCTACCAGTCTGTGTTTGTCTCTCATGTTATGGGGTGTTCTCTACCAGTCTGTGTTTGTCTCTCATGTTATGGGGTGTTCTCTACCAGTCTGTGTTTGTCTCTCATGTTATGGGGTGTTCTCTACCAGTCTGTGTTTGTCTCTCATGTTATGGGGTGTTCTCTACCAGTCTGTGTTTGTCTCTCATGTTATGGGGTGTTCTCTACCAGTCTGTGTTTGTCTCTCATGTTATGGGGTGTTCTCTACCAGTCTGTGTTTGTCTCTCATGTTATGGGGTGTTCTCTACCAGTCTGTGTTTGTGTCTCATGTTATGGGGTGTTCTCTACCAGTCTGTGTTTGTCTCTCATGTTATGGGGTGTTCTCTACCAGTCTGTGTTTGTCTCTCATGTTATGGGGTGTTCTCTACCAGTCTGTGTTTGTCTCTCATGTTATGGGGTGTTCTCTACCAGTCTGTGTTTGTCTCTCATGTTATGGGGTGTTCTCTACCAGTCTGTGTTTGTCTCTCATGTTATGGGGTGTTCTCTACCAGTCTGTGTTTGTCTCTCATGTTATGGGGTGTTCTCTACCAGTCTGTGTTTGTCTCTCATGTTATGGGGTGTTCTCTACCAGTCTGTGTTTGTCTCTCATGTTATGGGGTGTTCTCTACCAGTCTGTGTTTGTCTCTCATGTTATGGGGTGTTCTCTACCAGTCTGTGTTTGTCTCTCATGTTATGGGGTGTTCTCTACCAGTCTGTGTTTGTCTTTCATGTTATGGGGTGTTCTCTACCAGTCTGTGTTTGTCTTTCATGTTACTCTCATGTTATGGGGTGTTCTCTACCAGTCTGTGTTTGTCTCTCATGTTATGGGGTGTTCTCTACCAGTCTGTGTTTGTCTCTCATGTTATGGGGTGTTCTCTACCAGTCTGTGTTTGTCTCTCATGTTATGGGGTGTTCTCTACCAGTCTGTGTTTGTCTCTCATGTTATGGGGTGTTCTCTACCAGTCTGTGTTTGTCTCTCATGTTATGGGGTGTTCTCTACCAGTCTGTGTTTGTCTTTCATGTTATGGGGTGTTCTCTACCAGTCTGTGTTTGTCTCTCATGTTATGGGGTGTTCTCTACCAGTCTGTGTTTGTCTCTCATGTTATGGGGTGTTCTCTACCAGTCTGTGTTTGTCTCTCATGTTATGGGGTGTTCTCTACCAGTCTGTGTTTGTCTCTCATGTTATGGGGTGTTCTCTACCAGTCTGTGTTTGTCTCTCATGTTATGGGGTGTTCTCTACCAGTCTGTGTTTGTCTCTCATGTTATGGGGTGTTCTCTACCAGTCTGTGTTTGTCTTTCATGTTATGGGGTGTTCTCTACCAGTCTGTGTTTGTCTTTCATGTTATGGGGTGTTCTCTACCAGTCTGTGTTTGTCTCTCATGTTATGGGGTGTTCTCTACCAGTCTGTGTTTGTCTTTCATGTTATGGGGTGTTCTCTACCAGTCTGTGTTTGTCTTTCATGTTATGGGGTGTTCTCTACCAGTCTGTGTTTGTCTTTCATGTTATGGGGTGTTCTCTACCAGTCTGTGTTTGTCTCTCATGTTATGGGGTGTTCTCTGCCAGTCTGTGTTTGTCTCTCATGTTATGGGGTGTTCTCTGCCAGTCTGTGTTTGTCTCTCATGTTATGGGGTGTTCTCTGCCAGTCTGTGTTTGTCTCTCATGTTATGGGGTGTTCTCTACCAGTCTGTGTTTGTCTCTCATGTTATGGGGTGTTCTCTACCAGTCTGTGTTTGTCTCTCATGTTATGGGGTGTTCTCTACCAGTCTGTGTTTGTCTCTCATGTTATGGGGTGTTCTCTACCAGTCTGTGTTTGTCTCTCATGTTATGGGGTGTTCTCTACCAGTCTGTGTTTGTCTTTCATGTTATGGGGTGTTCTCTACCAGTCTGTGTTTGTCTCTCATGTTATGGGGTGTTCTCTATCAGTCTGTGTTTGTCTCTCATGTTATGGGGTGTTCTCTATCAGTCTGTGTTTGTCTTTCATGTTATGGGGTGTTCTCTACCAGTCTGTGTTTGTCTCTCATGTTATGGGGTGTTCTCTACCAGTCTGTGTTTGTCTCTCATGTTATGGGGTGTTCTCTATCAGTCTGTGTTTGTCTCATGTTATGGGGTGTTCTCTGCCAGTCTGTGTTTGTCTCTCATGTTATGGGGTGTTCTCTACCAGTCTGTGTTTGTCTCTCATGTTATGGGGTGTTCTCTACCAGTCTGTGTTTGTCTCTCATGTTATGGGGTGTTCTCTACCAGTCTGTGTTTGTCTCTCATGTTATGGGGTGTTCTCTACCAGTCTGTGTTTGTCTCTCATGTTATGGGGTGTTCTCTGCCAGTCTGTGTTTGTCTCTCATGTTATGGGGTGTTCTCTACCAGTCTGTGTTTGTCTCTCATGTTATGGGGTTTTCTCTACCAGTCTGTGTTTGTCTCTCATGTTATGGGGTGTTCTCTACCAGTCTGTGTTTGTCTCTCATGTTATGGGGTGTTCTCTATCAGTCTGGGTTTGTCTCTCATGTTATGGGGTGTTCTCTACCAGTCTGTGTTTGTCTTTCATGTTATGGGGTGTTCTCTACCAGTCTGTGTTTGTCTGTCATGTTATGGGGTGTTCTCTACCAGTCTGTGTTTGTCTCTCATGTTATGGGGTGTTCTCTACCAGTCTGTGTTTGTCTCTCATGTTATGGGGTGTTCTATACCAGTCTGTGTTTGTCTCTCATGTTATGGGGTGTTCTCTACCAGTCTGTGTTTGTCTCTCATGTTATGGGGTGTTCTCTACCAGTCTGTGTTTGTCTCTCATGTTATGGGGTGTTCTCTGCCAGTCTGTGTTTGTCTCTCATGTTATGGGGTGTTCTCTACCAGTCTGTGTTTGTCTCTCATGTTATGGGGTGTTCTCTACCAGTCTGTGTTTGTCTCTCATGTTATGGGGTGTTCTCTACCAGTCTGTGTTTGTCTCTCATGTTATGGGGTGTTCTCTACCAGTCTGTGTTTGTCTCTCATGTTATGGGGTGTTCTCTACCAGTCTGTGTTTGTCTCTCATGTTATGGGGTGTTCTCTACCAGTCTGGGTTTGTCTCTCATGTTATGGGGTGTTCTCTATCAGTCTGTGTTTGTCTTTCATGTTATGGGGTGTTCTCTACCAGTCTGTGTTTGTCTGTCATGTTATGGGGTGTTCTCTACCAGTCTGTGTTTGTCTCTCATGTTATGGGGTGTTCTCTACCAGTCTGTGTTTGTCTTTCATGTTATGGGGTGTTCTCTACCAGTCTGTGTTTGTCTCTCATGTTATGGGGTGTTCTCTACCAGTCTGTGTTTGTCTGTCATGTTATGGGGTGTTCTCTACCAGTCTGTGTTTGTCTCTCATGTTATGGGGTGTTCTCTACCAGTCTGTGTTTGTCTCTCATGTTATGGGGTGTTCTCTATCAGTCTGTGTTTGTCTCATATTATGGGGTGTTCTCTGCCAGTCTGTGTTTGTCTTTCATGTTATGGGGTGTTCTCTACCAGTCTGTGTTTGTCTCTCATGTTATGGGGTGTTCTCTACCAGTCTGTGTTTGTCTCTCATGTTATGGGGTGTTCTCTACCAGTCTGTGTTTGTCTCTCATGTTATGGGGTGTTCTCTACCAGTCTGTGTTTGTCTCTCATGTTATGGGGTGTTCTCTACCAGTCTGTGTTTGTCTCTCATGTTATGGGGTGTTCTCTGCCAGTCTGTGTTTGTCTCTCATGTTATGGGGTGTTCTCTACCAGTCTGTGTTTGTCTCTCATGTTATGGGGTTTTCTCTACCAGTCTGTGTTTGTCTCTCATGTTATGGGGTGTTCTCTACCAGTCTGGGTTTGTCTCTCATGTTATGGGGTGTTCTCTATCAGTCTGTGTTTGTCTTTCATGTTATGGGGTGTTCTCTACCAGTCTGTGTTTGTCTGTCATGTTATGGGGTGTTCTCTACCAGTCTGTGTTTGTCTCTCATGTTATGGGGTGTTCTCTACCAGTCTGTGTTTGTCTCTCATGTTATGGGGTGTTCTATACCAGTCTGTGTTTGTCTCTCATGTTATGGGGTGTTCTCTACCAGTCTGTGTTTGTCTCTCATGTTATGGGGTGTTCTCTACCAGTCTTTGTTTGTCTTTCATGTTATGGGGTGTTCTCTACCAGTCTGTGTTTGTCTCTCATGTTATGGGGTGTTCTCTACCAGTCTGTGTTTGTCTCTCATGTTATGGGGTGTTCTCTACCAGTCTGTGTTTGTCTCTCATGTTATGGGGTGTTCTCTACCAGTCTGTGTTTGTCTCTCATGTTATGGGGTGTTCTCTACCAGTCTGTGTTTGTCTCTCATGTTATGGGGTGTTCTCTACCAGTCTGTGTTTGTCTCTCATGTTATGGGGTGTTCTCTACCAGTCTGTGTTTGTCTCTCATGTTATGGGGTGTTCTCTACCAGTCTGTGTTTGTCTCTCATGTTATGGGGTGTTCTCTACCAGTCTGTGTTTGTCTCTCATGTTATGGGGTGTTCTCTACCAGTCTGTGTTTGTCTCTCATGTTATGGGGTGTTCTCTGCCAGTCTGTGTTTGTCTCTGATGTTATGGGGTGTTCTCTGCCAGTCTGTGTTTGTCTCTCATGTTATGGGGTGTTCTCTACCAGTCTGTGTTTGTCTCTCATGTTATGGGGTGTTCTCTACCAGTCTGTGTTTGTCTCTCATGTTATGGGGTGTTCTCTACCAGTCTGTGTTTGTCTCTCATGTTATGGGGTGTTCTCTACCAGTCTGTGTTTGTCTCTCATGTTATGGGGTGTTCTCTACCAGTCTGTGTTTGTCTCTCATGTTATGGGGTGTTCTCTACCAGTCTGTGTTTGTCTCTCATGTTATGGGGTGTTCTCTACCAGTCTGTGTTTGTCTCTCATGTTATGGGGTGTTCTCTACCAGTCTGTGTTTGTCTTTCATGTTATGGGGTGTTCTCTACCAGTCTGTGTTTGTCTTTCATGTTATGGGGTGTTCTCTACCAGTCTGTGTTTGTCTCTCATGTTATGGGGTGTTCTCTACCAGTCTGTGTTTGTCTTTCATGTTATGGGGTGTTCTCTACCAGTCTGTGTTTGTCTTTCATGTTATGGGGTGTTCTCTACCAGTCTGTGTTTGTCTTTCATGTTATGGGGTGTTCTCTACCAGTCTGTGTTTGTCTCTCATGTTATGGGGTGTTCTCTGCCAGTCTGTGTTTGTCTCTCATGTTATGGGGTGTTCTCTGCCAGTCTGTGTTTGTCTCTCATGTTATGGGGTGTTCTCTGCCAGTCTGTGTTTGTCTCTCATGTTATGGGGTGTTCTCTACCAGTCTGTGTTTGTCTCTCATGTTATGGGGTGTTCTCTACCAGTCTGTGTTTGTCTCTCATGTTATGGGGTGTTCTCTACCAGTCTGTGTTTGTCTCTCATGTTATGGGGTGTTCTCTACCAGTCTGTGTTTGTCTCTCATGTTATGGGGTGTTCTCTACCAGTCTGTGTTTGTCTTTCATGTTATGGGGTGTTCTCTACCAGTCTGTGTTTGTCTCTCATGTTATGGGGTGTTCTCTATCAGTCTGTGTTTGTCTCTCATGTTATGGGGTGTTCTCTATCAGTCTGTGTTTGTCTTTCATGTTATGGGGTGTTCTCTACCAGTCTGTGTTTGTCTCTCATGTTATGGGGTGTTCTCTACCAGTCTGTGTTTGTCTCTCATGTTATGGGGTGTTCTCTATCAGTCTGTGTTTGTCTCATGTTATGGGGTGTTCTCTGCCAGTCTGTGTTTGTCTCTCATGTTATGGGGTGTTCTCTACCAGTCTGTGTTTGTCTCTCATGTTATGGGGTGTTCTCTACCAGTCTGTGTTTGTCTCTCATGTTATGGGGTGTTCTCTACCAGTCTGTGTTTGTCTCTCATGTTATGGGGTGTTCTCTACCAGTCTGTGTTTGTCTCTCATGTTATGGGGTGTTCTCTGCCAGTCTGTGTTTGTCTCTCATGTTATGGGGTGTTCTCTACCAGTCTGTGTTTGTCTCTCATGTTATGGGGTTTTCTCTACCAGTCTGTGTTTGTCTCTCATGTTATGGGGTGTTCTCTACCAGTCTGTGTTTGTCTCTCATGTTATGGGGTGTTCTCTATCAGTCTGGGTTTGTCTCTCATGTTATGGGGTGTTCTCTACCAGTCTGTGTTTGTCTCTCATGTTATGGGGTGTTCTCTACCAGTCTGTGTTTGTCTCTCATGTTATGGGGTGTTCTCTACCAGTCTGTGTTTGTCTCTCATGTTATGGGGTGTTCTCTACCAGTCTGTGTTTGTCTCTCATGTTATGGGGTGTTCTCTACCAGTCTGTGTTTGTCTTTCAGACTATGGGGTGCCCTCCATGTGTTTGTCTTCAACCTGATTGTGTTTCTGCTGGGGATTGCTCATCTTCAGGCTGTCTTCTCAGACCCAGGCATTGTGCCTCTGCCCAACTCCAGCCTGGACTTCTCTGACATCCGGTCGGGGCAGCAGAAGGCCAATAAGGTGGGTACATGACACTCACGCAGGCCTTTATGTGTCTAGTCACTGTATGTGTTGAACTTCTTTAAGATCAGACATTGACATTTGCATTTAGTATATTTCGTCTTGGACACAACTTGATTAGGATTTGATGACTTGATGTCAGACATGTACATGTATAGGTAATTTTTATATTAGTCCAGCAGCAGTAACTAAGAAAGATCTATGATATGTTATCAGTGTGTAAAGTCATTTGACGTTGGAGTTGCTCTCTTACTTCCTAACAAATTGTGATCGATCTGATTTTTATCAATGAGGATTCAGTTCTATGTGGCCACTCATTTATATTAAGAGAAAAATTACAGTAAAATCATTTGAAGTATATTGGACTTGAAAACCAGTCTGTATATCATATCAACACTGTACATTTGTCCAGATTATAATAATGATTGGTAACTGTGGATGTGCACCACTGCCAACCATACATAGACATCATTCTAGATAAGTCAGGAATATATAACTATTAAGTACACACAGCAAAGGGTTAATCTGTTCTAAACAGGGTTGTAAATGGATCAAATCAGTTACTAAATAACAGATGCCAAAACTTCACAGATTGAACTTGAAGCCAAATTACTTGGTCTGTCATCTCATTTTGTGACAAACGTTACTGCGTAAATGAACCTGTCAGAATGATACGACACTGTAAATACACACTCAGTTGAGAACTGTGTCATTGGAGTTTGGGATTATCTCAAAATCAGTCACCCATACACACCCGCACGCACACACACATGCACGCACACACGCGCACACACCCACACACACACACCACGCGCACGTGCACGCGCACACACACACACACACTCAGTGACCCGTGGTGTCTGTCTGTGTAGGAGAGTGGGTGGACGGTGTGTGTCAAGTGTGAGTCGTACAGACCGCCTCGAGCACACCACTGTCGCATCTGTCAACGCTGCATCCGACGCATGGACCACCACTGTCCATGGTAAGTGTGTGTCTATACATAGTAAGTGTCTAACTGTCTACAGTAAGTACCCCACTGTCCACAGTAGTAAGTGTCCTAGTGTCCAAATGATCCACTGACCATGTCAGTTTCATTTTTCCCATAGTACTGTAAGGTTCACAGCCTATGGTGAGTTATACTGTCCACGGTAAGTAAGTTTCACTGTCCATGGTAAGCTTAGTGCCTCACTGTCCATCGATTGTGACCCACTGTGTCTGTCCTTGTGGTCCCAAGTAGGTCCCCTCTAGAGAGGGTCCCCATGGCATGGTCTTGCCTGTGGTCAGGGTCCGCATGGCAGAGTCTGGTCCTATGTAGGTCTCCTGTAGAGAGGGTCCACATGGCAGGGTCTATGGTCCCATTTAGGTCCCCTGTAGAGAAGGTCCACATTGCAAGGTCTGTGGTCTCATGTAGGTCCCCTGTAGAAAGGGTCCACATGGAGAGTTTGTGGTCCCATGTAGGTCCCTCATAGAGAGAGGTGTTGTCTCAGTGATCACTGTGGTCTATTAACTCTGTTTTCAGGATCAACAACTGTGTAGGAGAGTTCAACCAGAAATATTTTATCCAGTTTCTCTTCTATGTAGGTAAGTTTGTCATCATTTAGTTATGATACATCACAAGGTACTGGTTTTGTTATTTGTGGGAATGTCAGTATAAAATATACAAATTAATAGATGTGTGAAATTCCAGTTGTGAATCAGATCACAACTTGATAGATGTGTCAAATTCACGTTGTGAATCAGGTCGGTAATTACTTACAAAAAGCTTTCACATTGGACATCGTACATGGTCTGTGCCCCAGCTGATTAAATGGAACTAAGTGAATAAATCATAACATCACATGTTGTAAATGTATCTAACACACTGAGACTGCAGCTGATGGGACCACTGTGTGTTGTACTAGTGAACTTTATGAATGTGCTTATCTTATAAGTAAAATATATCATATTATCAATAAGCATATACATGTATACATATTAATATACTCACAGCACCTCCAAATGGATTTATCTAGATTTATGGTGCTATTTAAATGTTCTTCTTCCTATTATTAAAACAACTATTTAATAGTGATGTAGGTGTAAGTACAACTGTTTGCACTGACCAGCGACTGTTGTAGTGAGACCTGTGTTACTGTGGTGTCACTGACACTGTCATTGCCCCACTGGGGGTGTTGCAGGAATCATCAGTGTCTACTCCATGGCGCTGGTGGTGGCTGCCTGGGTCATTGACCCCAAAGGCAAGACTGGAGAACCCCACCAAACCAGAGTGTACGTGTCACGTTTTGTCTCGGCCCCAGTGCATCGTGGGTAGCACGCCACACTGACGTGTTGGTGTAGGAGACATGTCAGTGTAGATCAACACAAGCATGTGTGTGGGATTGCAGTCAGATTGGTTGTGGTTCAGGGTGGCATGGGTTGTGGTTCAGAGTGGCATGGGTTGTGGTTCAGGGTGGCATGGGTTATGGTTCAGGGTGGCATGGGTTTTGGCGTAGGGTGGGATAGATTGTTAAGACAAGACAAAGATAACACAGATGTACATGTACTATTGTGACTCATCACTAGCCTAATACAACTACTGCAGCACACATGTCAACTGTCAACACACACTACGTAGTCAGTTCTACACCTACAGTCTCCTGTCTCACTGTCACTGCTGTGATCCTCTGATGATCTACATGTCACGTAAGCTCCAGTCTCACACAGCTACGATCCTGTGATGATCCACATGCCATGTAAGCTGCTCGTGGTAATTCAGCAACTTTCCTTTGCAGTTTACATTCTGTGGCGCTGGTGATTGAGTCGATTCTCTTTGGCCTCTTTGTCTTCGCCATTGGCTGTGACCAGGTACGTACTTCACATGACCACGTCAACTTGTGCAGGTGACAGGGTGGCAGGGTGGGGTGGCAGGGTGGGGTGGCAGGGTGGGGTGGCAGGGTGGGGTGGGGTGGCAGGGTGAGGTGGCAGTGTGAGGTGGCAGGGTGGGGTGGCAGGGTGGGGTGGCAGGGTGAGGTGGCAGGGTGGGGTGGCAGGGTGAGGTGGCAGGGTGGGGTGGCAGGGTGGGGTGGCAGTGTGAGGTGGCAGGGTGGGGTGGCAGGGTGGGGTGGCAGGGTGAGGTGGCAGTGTGAGGTGGCAGGGTGGGGTGGCAGGGTGGGGTGGCAGGGTGAGGTGGCAGGGTGGGGTGGCAGGGTGCAGTGGCAGGGTGGGGTGGCAGCATAGGGTGGGGTGGCAGTGTGGGGTGGCAGGGTGGGGTGGTATGGTGAGGTGGCAATTTCAGCATATTTTGGGTGAGGTGGCTTAGAAGAACAGTGAGTCGGCCCACCCCACTCGGCATATAGCAGAGGAAACAGTGTATTTATTTCTGAGAGGTGTGGCAGTTAACTCCACATTAAAACACAGGTTTCTGCAGTGTTTATGTAGTTCACGATGGCGTTGTTTGCCTCATGTTGCCAACTTGTTGGCTGACATGTTTCATAAAATGTATTTAGCGTGTAAATTTATCTCTTACATTCTATCGTAAACAGACCTGTATAACTTCATATATCTCACTGGTATAACTCACAAAACCACAGTCAGCAATCATAAGAAGGTCATATTATATTTAACAGATGTCATTATTATATCACATTTTAGTAATGGAGACATTATATATAGTATGTATTATATATATATATATATATATATATATATATACACGGTACACTGTATATATATTAATATATATATATTATCTAATATATATATATATTATATATATTTATATATATTATTTACACCCTGTACTATATAACACAAGTGTATATGATAGAATCAATCAAACACTTCACCTTTAAGTTATAATGAACTAATAGCTGATGCTGTGTGATGTGTTGAGTGTAGTTGTTGTGTGGTGTAGTTGTTGTGTTGAGTGTAGTTGTGTGGTGTAGTTGTTGTGTTGAGTGTAGTTGTTGTGTGGTGTAGTTGTTGTGTTGAGTGTAGTTGTTGTGTGGTGTAGTTGTGTGGTGTAGTTGTTGTGTTGAGTGTAGTTGTTGTGTGTTGTAGTTGCAGGCAATCTTCCAGGATGAGACGGCCGTGGAACAGGTGAAGAGACAGGGACCTTTCCGACCGCGCAAGTCTAAGATGTCCCTCATGGCTGAGGTGTTTGGACCAGGTGGGTATCTATCTAACACTTGGACACTGAGTGTAGGTAAAGGACGTAATATAACATTGCTTAGGTAAACATAAATATGTTGATGCACGAATATGTTATGTAGTTTTGTGAAGGAACCAGAAGAGAAGATATAAGAAAAACATCAACTTGGAGTCATTTCACAAGCACATGATGTCCCTACATTCCGTCCTACACAGTTGTTGCATCGAGACTGGCAACTGTACAGTTGAACATGCAACAGACAATTTTTTAATATTTGCTGTATTTCCAGACTTGCGATTGTTGATTAACAAAATATAAAAATAACAATATTTCGTGGTGTGGCGTGGCTTGGCAGGACTGAGATTAGAAAGGTGCATGTTTAAAAATTGTGTGTGGGGGTTAGTTTTGCACATGCGAGTCCAGCAGTTTTATATTCACACACACACACACACACTGTCACAGAAACACACGCATAGTCCAACACCCATGCATACACGCACACCCACACACACACAATCACAACCACTCATAACCATATACCCACTGTCTTACACATAAACACATGTTCACAGCCACTTACACACACGCACGCACGCACGCACACATGCACACACACACACACATAAATTATCTCTCATATACACATACACACATACACCCTGTCTCTCTCTCTCTCTCACATACGCACACACACACACACGCACACCATACACACGCACACACATGCACACACCCACACACACACACACGCACACCATACACACTTGCGATTGTTGATTAACAAAATATAAAAATAACAATATTTCGTGGTGTGGCGTGGCTTGGCAGGACTGAGATTAGAAAGGTGCATGTTTAAAAATTGTGTGTGGGGGTTAGTTTTGCACATGCGAGTCCAGCAGTTTTATATTCACACACACACACACACACTGTCACAGAAACACACGCATAGTCCAACACCCATGCATACACGCACACCCACACACACACAATCACAACCACTCATAACCATATACCCACTGTCTTACACATAAACACATGTTCACAGCCACTTACACACACGCACGCACGCACGCACACATGCACACACACATAAATTATCTCTCATATACACATACACACATACACCCTGTCTCTCTCTCTCTCTCTCTCACATACGCACACACACACACACGCACACCATACACACGCACACACATGCACACACCCACACACACACACACGCACACCATACACACGCACACACATGCACACACCCACACACACACACACGCACACACACACAAGTGCACACACCCACACATACGTGCACACACACACACGTGCACACACACACACGTGCACACACCCACACACACGTGCACGCACACACACACACGTGCACACACCCACACATACACACACGTGCACGCACACACACACACACACACACACACACACACACACACACACACACACCTTCAATGTATTTCTCAAGGTATTACTACTTGAGAATGGTTTGTTGTTCTTGAATCCTCCCTCACTGTTGTGTCCTTGCAGGTCCCAAGTTCCTGTGGCTGTGTCCGTGTCAATTCCATCGACGTAGCCTCGAGACACCTGACCACTACGCCATATGACACGTCAGTGTTGCTCACATTGTGTGTGGCTCAACGATACATTCTTGTTGTACTGAATTTGTACACTCAGCTTTTAATTTATGCAGCATGATTGAATGTTTTACATGCAAAGTCACAGATGATGTTTTATGGTTGACATGATCACATGACATGACATGACATGACATGAGAATTGTATAATGGATAGGTAATGACACAACGACACAGGTGACGATGACTGATATTCAACGACACAGTGACGAGATAGCATGACCTGATGAATGACACTCGAAGACAGGGGAAATTGTTGATTTACCTACAAACACAAACACAATGTTCTTCACCATCCAACTTGGTATGTCTGTCCATCACATTAGGGTCAACAGCTGGAGTGACATGATAAGTTGATTGATTGACATAAAGACTTAATTGACGATTGACATGCAGACTTTATTGTAGACTGATGTGATTGATACCGAGAAGACACTGCTGATGTATGGAGCGTGTATTGACACACTCAGAAACTATTTACCAAAGACAACAGTGCATCATTTCAGTTACCAAGGCAGTGTTGCCAAAATGTACTAATCATGTTTTTGTGTGAAGGATTTGTGGTGTGTAGTTGTTTAATGAAACAGGAAGCCACGTATTGAACTGTTGTACAGCTCTTACATTGTTATGCTTAAAACTGCTTCCACAATTAAGTTCACTCCTTGTGGAATAAATTAGCAAAAATCAGTCCAATTTATTGTCATCCATGTGTAAACGTATTATAAAGGTTTGGGTAAATGGTTGGAAAAACACCAAAATTTCTTCAATATAAGTATACAATAATATATATGATGTAACACCATTCATACATTGCAGGATACCCAGGGCAGTTTTTTTATTTTAATAAATAATCTCTTATTAAACTCGTGCAAGACGGATTTAAATGTCGCCAAATGTGATCCATGAGGCAATGAATTAATTGTTGAAGTAGCTTTTGGCAGTGTGTGTTCAGGTTCAATATGAAAACATTGACTTTACAAAGTTTCACTTGTCGTGATTGTTGTGTCGTCCACTTGGTAACTTGACTACTGATGAGTTGAGATGACGTCTGCTGTGACGTCTGATGTGATGTCTGATGTGACGTCCACATGTCACCTAGTGATTGCGTTGTATTTAATCGTTTTAGATGTGGACGTTATAGTAGTGATATCGAGAAGAGTCATGTATGTTTGTTTTTTATTAAGTGCACATTTTGTTGTGAGGAAGTTATTCTTCACATTGCCTAGAAGGCAATGTAATCTCAGTTGTTCTCATCAAGACAATCTACCTTCAGGTGTTATTAGTCCTCAAGACTTGTCATTAATTACTGAAGACAGTCTACACGTGGTTGTCATTATTCATCATGACAATCTACCCTCAGTTGTTAGTACTTCTCGAGACAATCTATCCTTAGTTGTCAACACTTGCTAAAGATAATGTACTTGTGGTAGTCATTTTTCAAGACAATCTACCCTTGGTTGTCATTACTTACTGAAGACAATCTATCTGAGGTTGTCGGTATCCATCAAGACAATCCACCCTCAGTTTCAGTTCTGAAGACACTACAGTCAGGTGTCGGTGCTTGTGAACAGTGTGGCTACAATGACACGTACTATACATAATATCTATGTTGCGATGCACTTGCTACATATGTCACACTTGAGCTAGAATGCAGCTAGTTTACTTAATGTTTACTGTTGTAACCTTTGAGTGTTGTTGCACAACAATATGTAACTATTTAGTGTTGTTGCACAACAATATGTAACTACCTAGTGTTGTTGCACAACAATGATATGTAAATATTGATATGTAAATTAAAATTTATACAATACTAGCTAAATTACGAATGGCATGCTTTTTACTGCTGTTGTAAGTTGCATGATGTAGGTCTACATTAAATGTGTTTTATTATCTTGCTATTTGAGATTAACTAATCAGAAGACCTCAGTCATGCCTAAGAATGTTTGTGTTTAGATTTCACGTGTACAAAATGTGCCCGTCTGGTGTACCTCAGTCTAGTGTACCTCAGTTTAATGTACCTCAATCTGGTGTACCTCAGTCTAGTGTACCTCAGTTTAATGTACCTCAATCTGGTGTACCTCAGTCTAGTGTACCTCAGTTTAATGTACCTCAGTCTAGTGTACCTCAGTCTAGTGTACCTCAGTCTGGTGTACCTCGGTCTGTGCAAGATGCTACAAGAAAAAATAAGTGTTTTTCATTGATATGTGCTTATAAAGTTGTATAATTCTGGAATGTCTGGCGTCCTTCCTACAGCTGCAGTTTTTGCCTGGCACACAAAGAAATTACAACATATCTCAGTGAATAAAGTGTATGCATAAAGCTGCATCATAAAATGTGAACATATTTGCTCCTAGAATGCCTGTGTGTAAATATGACTTCTTGTACCCTGAATCACGGTAACTTTTTGCAAAGAGAAAAGACATTCCAGCCATGCGTGGCACATGGTATGAATGTGGTGCTGTTAAATCGTGTCTCATTGATGCAACATATTGCCCTAGAAACGAGGTTCATATTTGTTGAACGAATTTGGTTCTTTGTGTTGAATCAGAATGGTGTCTGTCATAACTTCTGACCCAGCGGTGTGTTGATTCAATGAACTTGTCTCCATGTGTCCTTGACCTCCTACACTTGGGGGCACCACAGGTGAACCTTGGCTGAAATGTATGCAATAAATATATCACCGGTACACATATCTGTGAATGAGATTTCTATAAAACTACAAACATACACAGTATGTATACACATACGGTTGTGTGTGTGTGTGTGTGTGTGTGTGTGTGTGTGTGTGTGTGTGTGTGGTGGTGGTGGTGGTGGTGGTGGTGTGTGAGTGAGTATGCATGTTATACTGTGTATGTATGTAAACAGTACATTACAGTACAGAGTTTACTATATGCATGTGTGTACAATGTTATACACATATAGAATTGTATGAAAGAGAAATACAAAACTGAATTAACATAGAAAGAGACGAGTGAACTTAAGAGGTAGTGTTAGCTAAATGTTTTAAAGTTACTATAATCCATACATCCATTTTCAATCGATTATGAGATTACTTAATCCCTTGGTTTTGTCACTCCGGACACTGAGCATTCTCTTCGAGTATAAGAAATAAATATTATTAATACATATACCGGTATATATATTATATAAAATTGTATTATAATTATAAATTCTTATAGTGACATCTAAATTATCAACTGTGTAATCATGTGATAATGTTAGTGTGTGCCATAGAATTTTTGTTTTAAATAATAATTTTTATGTGGGGAGACGTAAGACCACATTCGAATTTTGCAAAGGGGATCATTATATCGTTTCGATAAGTCTTACTGAAAATGTCACAGCATCCACAGATAGAAGTGCTCTAGAAAATGCGATCTGACTCTGGCAGTGTGGTGTCGCCCCCTGTGGGCTTGCAGTGAAAGCGATGTTACGCCACCATGCGACTATTGGAGAAACTTTGGAGCCTACCGTGGAATCGTAAAGGTGAACCCCGAATCAGCCTCTTTTTCGTGCATCTGCTAAACCTTCGAGGTGTGTTAGAAATTATGAGTAATTTTACACATTTTTGTTGTTAATAATTTTTATTCAAATACTATTCCTTATTGCATACATAATAAAGTGCGCCATAATATATTAGTGTAACATGAAATACGTTAATTTGAGGTTGTAATGGTTTTAGCCTGACACAAAGACAAAATCCCCGAATATCGCCGATTACAGTCGGCGTGGAACAGATTATTCCAGTTGTGATCCCAGTCAGTAATAAGAAAAACCACGTTATTAGTGAACATATATTTAATACACAACATTATGATATTAAAAATTAGGTAATCTTATACTTAACTGGCCTAAATTATTATGGCCTTTTAAAACCGTTTGTTTCACCTTATATCGATGTGTATGTGTTCGCAATGTGATTCTACATCACTTCCGGTACAAAGAAGTCAGATTAAACTATTTTAATTTGTGTTTTAGAACAATTTAAACACGCCGAGTCGAAGTAAACAACGCGATGTCACCGCCGCAAATATGACGCCAGCTGTAGGAGCCTCCCCAGCACCAGAACCGCGGAGGCGATTTCTTTCAACTCGTCGTGTTTAAATTGTTCTAAAACACAAATTAAAATAGTTTAATCTCACTTCTTTGTACCAGAAGTGATGTAGAATCAAATTGCGAATAAATACACATCGATTTAAGGTGAAAAAACGGCTTTAAAAGGCCGTAATAATTTAGGCCAGTTAAGTATAAGATTACCAAAAATTATGTCTCGTGTCATGAATAGAATCAAAGCAAAACAATTTGGCTGTGGTTTTTGTGAATAACTATATTCCTAGGTCACAGTAGGTGTCTGTAGCTTCAGATATTTTATGTTGAAAATTATTGTTATTTTCTTCAAACGACTTCGAATTGGGGGTATTGACAATGGGTTTCCTGGGTGTGGAGTCACCAATACATTTGTAAGACGAGACTCATTTTGTACTTTGTGGAGTCGGTTGTATTAACGTGCATGTTTTAGACTGTAGCTGACTGGTGACTGTGCGGTGTGCCTGTCGGTCAAACAGACATGCTAGATCATACTTTTGTGGCATTAAGGACCATATACCGGAAGCTACCGGTGTTCTGGTAGTATTTGTCACAGACATTTCCCATATATTAGGGGATCCTTGACTGTAACAAATTTCCTGGCTTTTCTTAATGCCTGTTAAAGTGTATATTTTGTTTCACAACATTGGTCATGTGATATCAGGGCTCAACATTTGTCAGTTACCTGGGCAAGTAAACCAAGTTTGTTTACAGTCGTTGGAGAATACTATTTATTGAATATATGGTAGATGTTTTATACAACAGATAACTAAGCAGTTATTTTCTAGTTGTCCTGGCTGTAAACTAAGTTGTTGCTGATGACGAGTAGTAGTACCTTTGGGAAATCAAGTTGTAAGCTAACGGACTGTTTGTAGGACAAAAGTCAGTTTCTAGAGTAGTTGTAATAACAAATATACATGTGTATGGTTAAAACTCGTTCATAAACCTGTGTTCGACTATGATCTTTACATTGTCTGGCAATTTTCTGCCCTCCTGTTTATTTTATCAGCTTATGTTCTACTGTGTGTTGCAGATGCCAGGCATTTCAGTGAAAGACGTGGATCAGCATGAGTTTGTGAAAGGCCTGTCTGCCTTTCTGAAGAAGTAAGGGAGTTATTATATATAAATATTAAAGATAGTATGTTGTACTCTTATCATAACTTTTTTGAAATTCTTGGTGACTAGTAAATGTAGATTTTGTTGTAGTACTTTAGAGACAATTTTGGTGTCAAAGTGCATATAAAAGTGTAATTTATTATGGTAAACTTGAATAAAAAGAAATGTTACCAACTGAGTCTAGCAAAGTAGAGGGTTAACTGAACAGCACATGTCAGCTGCTAATCCTGTTTTATCATGTTTATTCAGGGAACAATCACATGATTAATGAAACATCAACATTGAAAGAAAGTCTTCGGATATTTAAAAAAGTATGATTAAAAACCACGGACACTTCCTGCTGTCATCAGGTCACATGACCAAGGTTTCCCACCTAGTGAGTCTAGGGAGAAGGAGCACGCTGGCTTGGGGAAAGTAAAGCAGCAGAAGTCTTGTAGAACATGATTTATATTTTGAATTTATATATTTACTGTCATTTTGTTGAAAAGATCTTGTTCATATAGAATAAATATTACATCTGTTGTGACATTATTTATTTCTATTTAACTTTTAAAGCAAGTACTTAACTATGAAGTGATCCCATACAGTTACTCCCATGTAAGTGAGTAGTGTTGATGAAAGTGGCAGTAGATTGGTGTGTTGTAGAAATGTCAATATATGAGTATCTCTAAGTGAATGGTGTTAATGTAGTGGTATTGTTGAGGTGGCAATAAGTGTTGGTGTGTTGTAGAAGTGGCAATAGGTCTGTGTTGTAGGAGTGGCAGTGGGTGTGTGATTGGTGTGGATGTGTTGTAGAAGTGGCAAGATGAAGGTGCCTGACTGGACAGACCTGGTCAAGCTGGGTCGACACAAGGAGATGGCTCCGTACGATGACGACTGGTACTACACCAGAGCAGGTATGTCTCACTCTCTCTCTCTCTCTCTGCAGTGTTTCCCCTGCTATATGATGAGCGAGGTGTACCACCTCGCTTTTTTCTAAGCCACCAAAATATGCAGAATTTGCCATCTCGTGGCTATTTCTGGCTACAAACATGTTTCAATGCTGATATCTTTGTAATTATGCATTTGTTTCCCTTATAGAAACCAAGGAATAGACTGAAACACCTTTCAGAATGTGCCATTTTAAAGTTTTGTTTTTTAATAGTTCCAGGTGCTATGTCCCCAGACCTACATAACATTGCATCGCACCTTCTGTGCTCACTCAATTCATCGCCCATAATTTCATTCAGGGGAACAGTGCACTCACTGCACATACTGCCTAGATAACTGTCAGACTGACTCGAGACATCATGTTTTTCACACTTTTTGTAATGTCAATGTTTGGCTAGCAGCAATAAGAAAATTGGCCTAGATGTTAACCCTCTCAAGGTCAGAACGCCGAATCAACCTGAGTCCCTTTCATGGCCTGAGTACAGATGCACATTTAATCCAAGAGGTGTCCAAGAAAAATCCTCTAAAAAATCATAACTGCTAATATTGGTCATAAAAACATAAATTGTTGCATCACTTTAACGCTAAAAGGATGCTTTATTATGATGAAATTGTAGTATCTTTAGAACAAAAAAAATTCATGGGATATTTCTTTCTGAAATTTTACTTGAAAATAAACATTTCATCCTGCTGCCAGATATTGTGACACCGTTTAGACAAATGTAACACTGCTAAATGAAACAAACCCATTCAGAACTATTGTTTTTTTAAATAAAAAAAATACACTGATTCAAGCCAGTCGATTGCGGCTGCGCTCATTACCGTTGCAACCCATGCTCCCTGCCATTTACTCGGTTCCCAAGTCAATGGACTAATATAATAACCTTGACTTGAATACTGTCAAGCATTTTGTAAAAATATCAATGCAGAAACTTGAGACAATCCAAAGGAAAGTTGCGAATCGGATAAACTATTGTTTACCACTCCAGCATTTTATCTCCAACTTTGGTTTTGTGGAGTCGATGACACTACATTTGAAATCACGGTTCTGGTCGACTGAATCCATATGACTTATTTTTTGGCAGATTGGGCACTCACAGAACTTTCTATTGATACTGCATGTGTGGAGTGTAGACTTTATGAATGTATGCATAAATTCATTCATCAGGGCATAGTAAAATCCCCCAAATATGGGCGGCAACATCACCTGCATTGTAAACGCGATTTTACTATCTCATAGTGAGGGACGAGTTGTGGGCGTACCTCGTGTATTGTGTGGGGAGGGCGTCGGACATTAACTGTGTTGGTCAGCTTGACCACCAGACATGAACAGATGAGGTCACTCAGCCCTGTCTGTGTGTTGCAGCATCCATTGCCAGACATCTGTACATCCGCGCCCCCGCTGGGGTAGGGTCCTTCACAAAGATCTACGGAGGTACGTACACAGACTGAGGGCAGCGGGATCATTTGATGTTGTCATCTTCATCTCGTTTCCCATCTCATCACCACAACACACTGCCAGTGCCACTCCACATTCAGGCGTGTTCCAGGTCTGGCTCAAATAGTACAATGTTTCAGGGATAGAACTACTCGCATGTCCGTAGACTAGTAAAGATCAGGGCCGACTAACTACTTCTCGGTCTAGTAAAGCCGGTCAATGTGTCATCTGATGTACGACCACAATAGTGGGTTTGTCTGCAATAACCCAACGAATAATTACCCTATAGCAATAGCATTATGCTAGCTGTCTGAATTTCTGTGAGTCCATGTATTGGGTCGAGTGAGTAGAATTTTTTTTTGTGTGCAGCATGTTAACAGAACTGTCAGATTATGACAGCGAGTCTTTTCTCCAACACAACACGTCACTGTCTGATTCTAGCAGGAATTATATTAGATTAGGAATTCTTTGATGTGTATTATATTTTCGACAGTGCAATATTTCTATTTCCATAATGCAGGAGCAGTTTTCATCAGGGTTCGCACGGGGCATGGAAATCCTTGAATAGCATGGAATTTCATTAGTTCAAAATCAAGGCCTTGAAAGCATGGAATTGTATAAAATAGCATGGAAAACCTGGAATTTTTAGTTTTCAAGAATAAAATGGCAGACGGGCCGCGAACCACTATAAGTTTCTTACATTCCCCCAGGTGGCACCACTTGTTTAATACCTAGCGGACAAAGATAGAACCGTCGAAAAACCCGTGATTTGGGTAAAGTGAAACCCGTTTTTGTGGCCGGTTGCCTCTGCGTCTTTTTGAGTGTAGTGTAAATACAGTAATTATCAGTCGGAACATTTAATACTGTCAGAAAGGAGGCTAATTATGGGGAAATCGCGGTTTCAAGACCATTTGCTTCAGCGGCCAGAGTTTACTGGTTGACTACGTCGCGATTCTAAGGACGTATTTCGCGCGTCGTGTCGCGTGTGTCAACGAAGTTTCGACATGGGCGAAGGTGCCATGAAAAGTCACGGCGGCGGCGTAAAGCGATATAGCCAACATGAAAACATCTACCTGGGGTAGTTCTGACTGAGACACTGAATGAACGTGAAGTTTACTGAACTGAAGTTTACTAAACAATCTGTTTATCGCTCATTCCGTGTGCACGCGCAGTAACACATGCACCGCTGCGCTTGCGACTGGCACAAATCGGAGTGCTATTTTGGTTTCAAAATGCAATATTTGTGAAATATAAATATACCTGGGTATGCTGATTGATCATGTCTAGGATTAGAGTTTGGGTAAGGTATCCAATATAGGCATATATGTAGTTATAATGGGAAAATCGAGGTGGGTCCGACTTCTGCATAAGTGCCTTGTTTTGATTCAATAAAGTTTGATTTCTTGAAATAAATAAAACTCAATATTGTCTGTTTACTTTGAAGTTTGTAATTATAATATATGTACTATTACTATTAGAACTTTAAGATATTATAATGAATTGATTGACGTTTACTATAGTATTAACATGTACGAACAGTATTGATGAGTAACGTAATTTAATAGATTATATAATATAAATATACTATGGAAATGTTACTAAGCTAACTGAATTCACAGTTGCTGTCCTGGGTTAGTTCAATAAATGGATGTAAAATTAAGCAGTGTACATTCTGCATCTATTGTGGTCAGTGTACTTGTAAGTCGATAATTAGTTAGCATGGAAATTGTATTGAGAGAGAGCATGGAAAAGCATGGAAATGGCATGGAATTTTATAGTTGCTGAAGTGTATGAACCCTGTTTCATAACACCGTAATTTTAGGTCAATTCAAGGAATGATTATCAGGGGTCGATAATAGCGCTGGCCCGATGGCCCGACGCATGTTTTGAGGGTGTCGGGCCACCAGTTTTTATATTTTACTGGCCCGATGGGCCACTGGTTTCAAAAAGTTACAATGGTATTATTCACCATTGTTTTATATAATTTCCATCAGTTGTCTCTCATTACGCAACAATTAAACATAATCTGTGACAGCGTGGACTCGCGTTATCAGTCGAAACTAGTCTCCATCTTGTCTACGAATTGCAAGTTCTCCATAACTTTGCACAGTGTCGCTACTGGCGACGTGAGGCGGAGACGCGAGGCAGACACCTCCCTAGTTAATTAGCTAAGATAACGCTTCGGATTTTGTAGTAATAGCCGAGTGGTACCTAAATAAAATTTGTCATTGAATTTCACATTCTCCTTTATTGTTGCAATCCTAATCTGTAAACTATTAGACAAAATATGTTGAGCATGTCACGACGACCCCTTGTGGACTTCTTGTGAACTTGTATTAAATAATAGTATTAGTAACGAAATAATGATATTGAAAAAGTTATAGACCGTAACTATAGGCTAAGTAATAACTCGCATAAAACAGTCGTGTTGTAGCTGAATTTTCTAACTTGTTTATTCCAAAATATATCCATTCCAATAAGTAAAACGTCAAGTTGTCACAGGATTTCGCCATGCCGCAAACGGCGAAACGCCACCAACGTTAACGATCCCCAGCTTCCCGTTCGACCTCCGGCTGTCAGCGCTAAGCAGTCGCCTGCAGCAAATACTTCTATGCACGCCATCGTCGCCTTCCATTTCTTTCTCCGATTAAAATGAATTCACACCTTGCGGTAAATTTATAACGTTTGGCAGCGACAGGATCCACACCAACGTCGTCTAGCTAGCGCCATGGCATTATCTAGGTCACTTCGTGTCACGCGCATAGCGGCCGGAAGTCCCCGAAGCTGACGAGCGGTGAACGCCAAATAAGGAGATAGTCGGTCGAATGTTTATTTGGATTTCCCGTGTATACAGGTCAAAGGGGGGGATGCCGTCTATGCAAGCAGTTAGAGGACAGTTTGGCGGTTCTATTCGTGCCACACAACATGGCGAACAGTGAGAGTACGGTGGCATTACTAAGGTCTAAACATCACGTATTTTCGAACATATCCTGCGTCTTCAAAAGGAAAATGGATTTCACAATCGATAGGGGCTCATTTGTTATAGCAAACAAATAACTTAGAGGTATGTAATTAATATAAAGGTGAACTTTATTGACAGAATACATAGAAAATAATTAGAAAATGGCAAAAACATGTTTTTGTTTATTTGTCATTTCAGCTGCCGTTTCTATTTTAGTGTCCTAAATATAAACAAGTATATTTTATTGTACAATGTACCTGTTTTTATCAGAATAATTTTTTTGGCCGGCCAATAACTTTTAAAGTCCACTGGCCCCCCGGGCCAGTGAATACAAAACGTTATTGTCGACCCCTGATTATGGAAAACATGTAATAGTAAGCTGCTCTCTACCTAGTAGAGTGGCACCAGCCAGTGAGCACAAGTGGCACCATTTTATTGAGAAGATGGTAGCTAATTAAACCAAAAGCAGCTTGAGAATAAAACGCCAGTGCATGAAGGTTAACAAATTATATAAAATATATTGTGGCTCCGTTCTCATCAAATCATGGTCACATATCCTCTAAATGGCATTTTTGTGTTGTGGCAGTAGTTATTCAAACATTTCAGCTTTTAAGTAAAACACCTCAAAATGCATATTTTCTTTCATACAGAGTGCATCCCATATTCCTCCAGCTCACTTCCTTGTGAATGAGACTGAAAGCCGTCATTGACTTGGTCAGCCTTCCTACTGTTGCTTTCTCGGGAGTGATCTCTTTGGGCAATATATCCACATACAATTATAATCCCCTTACACATACTATCAGTGCTAACAACTTACCAGTGTTCTAATGAGGAAACTGAGTGTGTTCATTACAGCAAGTGCTGTGGTCGTTGTTGTCAGGTCGCAAGAGGAATGGCACGTGTCCCAGTCACTTCAGTCGCAGCTCCACCTCCATCGCACGCAAGGTGCTGCAGAGTCTCGAAGGCATCAAGTTTGTGGAGAAGGACCCCAGCGGGTGAGAACATAGACCTTACTGTTTGTTGAGAAGGACCCCAGCGGGTGAGAACATAGACCTTACTGTTTGTGGAGAAGGACCCCAGCGGGTGAGAACACTGACTTTACTGTTTGTGGAGAAGGACCCCAGCGGGTGAGAACACTGACTTTACTGTTTGTGGAGAAGGACCCCAGCGGGTTAGAACCTTACTGGCACTGACCAATGCCTGTCCCTGTAAACTCACAGACAACCCAGTGTTTGCCCATGGTAATATGATGACGTTGATGGGGTGAGCCTACCAACCACTTGAAGGTGTGAACCTTGGGGTCTGGACACATTAAATTACCGTCAAAACGAAGTGGAGTGTGTCTTAACCTACTGCCTGGTAGACAAGGCAGAAAGAAATGACAAGTTAGCATGTAAATGTGTTTGTAGCATTACTTGTAAATAGTTAACATAAACACAGCCTACAGGAGATAGTTTTGGCAAGGTGGCCCACGTCGCTCGTCATGTAGCACGGTGATGACAGTGGAAACAAGGCAGCGAACAACAAACTATGTCTTCCTTTATTTGCAATGTTACTACTCAGTCACATGCAACTGTCACTAGTACCCCAGTTACAGTGATACACTAACTACACGTCTGTTACACACGTTACTTTCACAAGACAGGACAAGACAACACTGATACGTGTAACACTGATAGGTGTAATGAAACAAGGTTCATTACAATGTCTTCTGTCTAGACTCACTTGTGAAGTCAACCAAATAACCAGCTTGGCTCGTTTTAGCATCATGATGGTTTCTTCAGACAGCTAAGAAGTTGGTGTTCTGCTGTTGATGTGTAATGTGTTGCAGTGGCTGTTGATGTGTGTAATGTTTTGCAGTGGCTGTTGATGTGTGTAATGTTTTGCAGTGGGTGTTGATGTGTGTGATGTGTTTCAGTGGCTGTTGATGTGTGTGATGTGTTTCAGTGGCCGTCGGATGACGCGTGAAGGTCGTCGTGACCTTGACAGAATTGCGTCCCAGATCCACGCGAAGGCGAAGAAGGCAGCTGCAGCGGCCGCCCTAGCCCATGTCGAGTAGCCCCCGACTTCATCTGTTACTTGCAACTGTACAGACAGCACAATAAACTACTCTGTCAAATAGACAGTGTCTTGTCGTGTGTGGTCACCACAGTTAATTCACAGTAGGGGTTGACCCCAGTACTGTAGGGGTTGACCCCAGGACTGTAGGGGTGGTCTCAAGCCAAATCTAAACGTGTGTCATCAGATCCATGTGAATATTTCCCCAGTCGTAACCAAAACATGCACTATCTATCTGGACAGTTGTTTGGGGCATGTGTTCATGTGCCTACTTGCACGCTGGTAATAATGCCATTCTGTGTCACTTTCCTATGGCACCGATTGTAAGAACTCAGTTGTCTACATTGTTAGTTGGGGATCATTTACCCACAGATTTCACGACAACTTGTAGATCACAATCCACAGTCTAGTTCATTTTACTGCAGAATGATCAGCTTTCTTGTATTTCCGCCCTGTAAGCACGCTTCTCGATACTGCCTTGGTGTCGATGCTGCCACCTTGTGAGTGCACTAGTACTTGCCTGTAGAGGGCAACAGTGGTGGTAGAAATGTTTAGCTCATCATTTCGAGCACGAGAGCGTTCATTTTGACACTGCCATCTAGTGACATGCTGAGGAAGCATTCGGCTGCCTTTGCACTGACCGTGCGTAGAGTTGGTAGACGTAGCAGCATGCGTGCATGTCGCTTTGGTTCGTTGGGGTACGCCTTGGAGGTGTACTTGTGGAGACAGTCGAGGATCTTACACTGCAGGTTTGTAATGGCAAGTTTGTCCTGGACCCCTATGGCATCTACAAACAACATTAGACTGGTACAAGTTTATCCTGGACCCCTATGACATCTACAAACACAACATTAAACTGGTACAAGTTTATCCTGGACCCCTATGGCATCTACAAACAACATTTAGACTGGTACAAGTTTAACCTGGACCCCTATGGCATCTACAAACATTAGACTGGTACAAATTAGTCCTGGACCCCTATGGCATCTACAAACATTAGACTGGTACAAATTAGTCCTGGACCCCTATGGCATCTACAAACACAACATTGTACATGACAAGTTTTCCTGGACTGTAAAATTGGTATTAAAAAGACTCCCATATTTGATGCGTTACAACTGTATCTGTAACTCAGCATAATGCAAAGTAAAATATATCACTGATTTCTCTATGAATTATGCTACCTAATATACATACATCACAACACATTCAGTTTTGCCTTGGACCTGGCTGTCATCAAAACCATTATAAACCATTTCTATTTTTTCTATTCATTTGATACAGCGATGCTTTCATGGGAACTATTAAACTTGGCGTCGCTGTATTCCTAATAAAATCGACACTGGCACGTTTTATTTCCGCCATTTCCTGACCCGTTTCCCGCAAGGAACCCACCTGGGTAGGTGAGGACGATGGCGTTGAGGATGCTGAACTCTGTCGTGTCCATGGAGATCTCCTTGAGGCGCTTCACAAAGGCCAGGTTACAGTTGAAGAGCTCCTTCACCCACTCACTCTCACTCGTCCCACCCCGCCCCACCACCACCCCGTCCGCATAGTGGATGCTGTCGGTGCAGTCCAGCGACCTGGCAACAAACAACACCCTCCGTCACATGACAACAAACAACACTCAGTCACATGACAACAAACAACACCCTCAGTCACCTGGCAACAAACAACACCCGCAGTCACCTGGCAACAAACAACACCCTCCGTCACATGACAAGAAACAACACTCAGTCACATGACAACAAACAACACCCTCCGTCACATGACAACAAACAACACTCAGTCACATGACAACAAACAACACCCGCAATCACCTGGCAACAAACAACACCCGCAGTCACCTGGCAACAAACAACACCCTCCGTCACATGACAAGAAACAACACTCAGTCACATGACAACAAACAACACCCTCAGTCACCTGGCAACAAACAACACCCGCAGTCACCTGGCAACAAACAACACCCGCAGTCACCTGGCAACAAACAACACCCGCAGTCACCTGGCAACAAACAACACCCGCAGTCACCTGGCAACAAACAACACCCTCCGTCACATGACAACAAACAACACCCTCAGTCACCTGGCAACAAACAACACCCTCCGTCACATGACAACAAACAACACCCTCAGTCACCTGGCAACAAACAACACCCTCAGTCACCTGGCAACAAACAACACCCGCAGTCACCTGGCAACAAACAACACCCGCAGTCACCTGGTTCTTAGTTCTTAGGTGGTTTTCTCCAAACAGCCCAAACTTGGGCTAACGCAGGAGTTCTTCTCTAGAATTAGTGAGTCCACTACAGGTTACACATTTACCCCTGTGTGGGATCTTTTACTTCCCCTGCACAGACACCAACCAGAATCTGATAGAAGGGACCACCAGCTTTTATTGTCTCTTCCAAAAGACACAGGCAAATGTGACGTGAACGAAATTGCCTAAGTTTTGAAACAGTGGTAGGTGGGATTGAACCACCATCCCCTTGACTGACAGTCCGGCGCTCTACCACACGACCATCGCTCCCCACAAACTACACCCAAGTCACCTGGCAACAAACAACACCCTCAGTAACCTAGCAACATAAACAACATCCCGAGTCACCTGGCAACAAACAACACCCTCACTGACCTAGCAACATAAACAACATCCCGAGTCACCTGGCAACAAACAACACCCTCAGTGACCTAGCAACATAAACAACATCCTGAGTCACCTGGCAACACAAACAACACCCTCAGTTACCTGGCAACACAAAAAACACCCTCAGTTACCTGGCAACAAACAACACCCTCAGTCACCAGGCAACAAACAACACCCTCAGTCACCTGGCAACAAACAACACCCTCAGTCACCTGGCAACAAACAACACCCTCAGTCACCTGTCAACACAAACAACACCTGCAGTTACCTGGCAACACAAACAACACCCTCAGCCACCTGGCAACACAAACAACACCCTCGGTCACCTGGCAACACAAACAACACCCTCGGTCACCGGGCGACACAAACAACACCCCCAGTTACCTGTCAACACAAACAACACCATCAGTCACCCGGCAACACAAACAGCACCCTCAGTCACCTGGCAATGCAAACAACACCCTCAGTCACCTGGCAACAAACAACACCCTCAGTCACCTGTCAACACAAACAACACCCTCAGTCACCCGGCAACACAAACAACACCCTCAGTCAGTCACCTGGCAACACAAACAACACCCTCAGTCACCTAGCAACACCCTCAGTCACCCGACAACACAAACAACACCCTCAGTCAGTCACCTGGCAACACAAACAACACCCTCAGGCACCTGGCAACACAAGCAACAACCTCAGTCACCTGGCAACACAAACAACACCCTCAGTCACCTCGCACCATAAACAACACCATCAGTGACTTGACAACACTGGCAACAAACAACACCTTCGGTGACCTGCAACACAAACGACACCCTCAGTGACATGTCAATACATATGTACAAACAACACCCTTAGTGACTGACCTATACCTAATTCTGCACTGACCAGTGGCTAGTCCTGCACTGACCTGTAGGCGAGACGGAAGACGTTGAGCTCCATGAAGGACGCCTTCAGCAGCGACATCTGGTCCTCTATGAGCAGGTCAGAGAAACCTGAGGCAGGAACAACAATGAACAACAGTGAACAACTGTCCTTAGGTACACACATGTACACACACGTTTACACATATGTACACACATACATACACACACGCACACACCACATACACACACGCGCACACACACATACACACATATACATGTGCATACACACACACACCACACACACATATACATGTATACACACGCACACACACATACACATGTACACACACGCATGCATGCACACACACACACACACATATACATACACGCATGCACTCACACGCACATATACATGTACACGCACGCATGCACGCATGCACACACACACTTTGGTGTATATGTTCTGAAGGTTCACCTGACTTGGTTCCATTCAGTCACTTCCTTGGGTCACTGTCAAACTTTAACATATTTAACTTGACAGTCGTAGCCTTGGGTGGAAGTCGTCTATGGGAGGTGAGATGGAGGTGAGATGGAGGTGTGATGGTGAACTGACAGGAAGCGTTTACTGCCAGGAAATTATAATCAGCTCCACACAGTGCTATAATTCGCTGTGTGCAGAAACTAGATGAATAGAGAAAACAGGTTTAAGATTATTATCCTATAATGGTGACAATGACTCTAGACAACATGAGACGTCACCTGGCACTTTGCGGGCCCACTCTATGATGAGGCGCAGCTCCATGTAGCCGTACTGCATGAGTTCGTTGACCCCCAACTTGGTGGCCTCCTGTAGCACGTCACCTGACAACACACAGAGGCTGAGACACTTACACAAATAGGACCTACACAGGACCTACATATGACCTACACAGGACCTACATATGACCTACACAGGACCTACATATGACCTACACAGGACCTATATAAGACCTACACAGGACCTACACAAAACCTACACAGGACCTACACAAGACCTATATAAGACCTACACAGGACTTACACAGGACCTATATAAGACCTACACAGGACCTACACAAGACCTATATAAGACCTACACAAGACCTATATAAGACCTACACAGGATGTACACAAGACCTATATAAGACCTACACAGGACTTAAACAGGATCTACTTAGGACCTACACAGGACCTGCACAGGAGAGTGAAATAGGGGCAGTGGAGAGTGAAAGGTATGAGGGTGGAGAGTGAAAGAGGGGCAGTGGAGAGTGAAAGGTGTGAGGGTGGAGAGTGAAAGAGGGGCAGTGGAGAGTGAAAGGTGTGAGGGTGGAGAGTGAAAGAGGGGCAGTGGAGAGTGAAAGGTGTGAGAGTGGAGAGTGAAATAGTGGAGTGGAGAGTACATGATAGAGGGGGATGTATGCAACTAGTGCATAAAAGGTTTCTTGTATAAGAAGTAAATGGGCATCTACTGAAAAAATACAATTTAAGTGAATTTCGTCCCAAAAGCGGGACCAAGAAAAATATACCCTTAATAAACATCTAATGTTGACGTGTGACCCACTGTACTTGACACTGTACTTGACACTGTACTTGACACTGTACTTGACACTGTACTTGACACTGTACTTGACACTGTAATTGACAAATCACCTTCAATGTTTGGAATGAGATCTGGGCGTGCCTCGACCAGCTTCTGTGTCATCAGGTCGTCACCCTGGCCTGTCACCAAGATCGTGTTGATCTTGACACTGCCGTCTGAAGGCAAGTCGTCAACGCGAGCTCGTTTATGTCGGTGCTTCCCACCAGGGGTCCGATCTTCCCGAACCGCTGCAATCAGCAAAACAGGGAATTGGTAATCTCAGATATGTGAATGAGGCTGAAGTAGCTCACTTTGCACGAAACACTTGTGGCCAAGTCACGAGACAGACTCTGACAAAGATTAGTAAATATACCAACATTCATCTATTTTAACAGGTTCAACTACAACCAGAACTAAGGTTACTGTGAAATAATAATTTGTTGGCATGTGATAATTGTTTGCATTCTACATTTCACGTCTCTTCTTTGACAATCTTTAACATTTTAATAATACATCTCTAATATGTACTACACTGTACGTGCATTTCTTTACACGAGGTCATGCGTTGTACAAGTATGACAAACATCCTTCTTAGGATAATAAAATGAACTGAATGTGGGAAATAAAGCCACAGTATCACAGGAAACAAAGTCAGACTTTAAACATGTCTAATTCTTTGTATTTAGAATGTATAAGTTGATATTCTACACACAGTGAGATGGAAAAGTTATATTAATAATAAAATATCATAAATTATTGTGTACCTCAGATGAAAATTAACTTGTACTGCATAGAATAACAAACTAAACACACGGTAGAGTATCTTCAGTGTGCCTTAATCTTCAAACTGTTTTCTGCTGAATTAACAACAAAAACTGCAACATTTTTATTTAGTGTAAAATCTCCAAATAAAATATTGTGGTTTGCAAAAATTGGGACTTCATTTACGTGTTTTTTTAATGACATATTTGCCCGTAACAGCGGTACACAGGCGCGGAGGCGACACTTGCCTTCGCGCTTCATGCCCATGTCCATGCACTTGTTGAAGCGACAGAACTGACAACTGTTGCGAGTGAACTTGTTGATGACACAGTGCTGTCCCTCCTTGCACACATACTCCAGGTTCTTCTGCACGGTGCGCTTGAAGAAGCCCTTACAGCCCTCGCAGCTGAACACACTGTAGTGGTAGCCCGAGCCCTTGTCCCCACACACCAGGCAGCTGTCGGGCATCGTGCCTGTCATGTCGATCTGTTGGAAGTCGTCGTCCCCGCTCCCCTGGGACGTCTTCATGAGTACACCCTCTTCCTCACTCCCTGCCTCCAGCTTGTTGGAGTCAGGCTCACTCACCACCTCTGTGTGCGACACGTCACCGGACATCGGCGCCAGTTCGTCCTGACACACGACGTGACCCTGCGACATGTCGCGGCCGACCGACGCCAACTCGCCCTGGCTGATGATGTCGACTTGTGACATGTCGTGTGTCACGTGCGTCATCTCGGTCTCGTTTGTGTCGGTTTGTGACACGTCACCGTCTATGTCGGTGATGACGGGGGCAGTGTCGGAATGTGACACGTCGTGGATGACGTCGGATGGCGCACTGGTGACGTTGATGGTTTCTGCAGCCATTGTGACAGCTGTGTTTGGTGATGTGTCATCCATTGTCTCGTGTTTTTGTATCTGCTGGAAGTAAAAAGGTAAGTTCTCATAGCGTGGAACAGACAGCATTTCTAAAAAAACAAGCCTTAATTGTTTACCTCCTAATTACTGATAGACCTGTTCAATCAAACACTACCTTAATTGACTTCTCCGGGAAGCATTTAGTCATTTAGTGACACTGTAAAGTACGCAGTCACTGCACAATGACTATGTGTAAACAAATAGTCACCACAGGAATGAGGCTCTGTAATTTGTTATCATCATGGCACTAATTATAATATAATGATAAAACAATAACGGCAAATGCAGAATTAGTAACTGTTTCCATACAATAAGGTGCCTACATGTCAGGGGCTGGATACATGTCGTTCTTACGCTTAGAGCTTAATTAGCGTCCCAATTATTAATGAGACGGGAGAGTCTATGACCGACGGCGACACCGTCAGGCGTCACACAAACACAGGTGTTCGTCCAAGCCACAAGCCTGACAAGCACAAGGCAACGGGCCACGGGCTTAGCCCGAGCCCTAGATCTTTCACGATCGATCGATAGCTTACCCGACTGTCGCCCGTTTGGCTAGAAATCCTTTTAATCGAAGGTAATAAAACTAATATATCAGAAAGCTTACGGGATAATAATATTATGCCTTTGACGAACGATAGGTGGAACTACGTCTACCTACAATACATCGTAAAAAAACATTGGTATACGCGAGGGTCCGAGTGGATCGGATTAGAAGCCGAAAAGCGCCGAAAAGCACCGGATGGCGTTGTACGGTCGTGGATAGCGCAGACCGAAGCTGAAACCTATAATGTTATACTGCATTGTGTTATGACTAAATTTAAGGGTGCAAGGGACATTAAAAAAATTATTGCATTGTTATCGTATATTACGGAGCAAGTGCGATCTTATGGCATAATAAATAACACAGTTTTGCTATTAGATTGCCTAGAAATGAAAAGGCACAAGGCGTAATGACTGACAACGGAATTATGTTTTACAGTGATAAAAGGGAGTAAGTGAATTTCCAGTAGCACGATGCGTTATTAGAGCAAACATTTAATCAGTGCTACTTTCGTACTCAGTGTAGCGAGCGGGAGAAAACGCAACGGTGAATCGTTGGCGAATATGTGTATATATAATCTTAAGCAATCATGAATTATTGGCAGTCGCCTAGCTGCATGTGCAATTCAAAGAATTCTAATTAACCGACAACAAAACACTTTGCTAATGACTCTCTTCAAAATATTACCATATTTGACAAATTCCACAATGAGAAATCAAACTGTAACTCTGTTTTATCACAACAACAATCAGATCTTCCCGATAATGCAAATTAACACGGAATATATATATACCCTTACAAAAATACCATTCAAACCATTCAAAAACCACTGAATGGTATTTGAATGGTCCCAGGGGGTATTATGGATACGGGTATTTGCACTGCATGAGTCCTACTGAAATATCATTGAATGGTCCAATGGTACTGAATGATAATGAATGTATTCAATTATAATCAATGGTATACCATTGGCTTTTTTGTAAGGATCCTTTTTGTCATTTTACTAATTAAGCCATCGATATTGAAACAATACTATGGCAAAAACAAGCAGGTGTTATTAAAATCAAGACGGGAGGAACTACAACTGGATCTGGTAGATGTATATTTATAAGAACATATTATATATATATATATATATATATATATATATATATATATATATATATATATATATATATATATATATATAATTTTGTATATATATTCTCTATGGGACTTCATAATACTAAAATTCCATTTTAAAGGTAAAACCTATTGTTTTCTATAACTACAATCATTATAACAATTGTAGCACAGTGATGTTCGTTACTAAGCGTTTTCGATTAATCGACACTGCTGTCGCAAATAGCTACTCGGTGTCGTTCGGTTTCGCTCGGTTTTATTGAATAAATAACTTGTTTATAAATAGCCTAATCGTTGGGGTCGGTCGGGGCCGAGTGTTCGGGTCTTCGTTATGACGCTAGTTTATAACGATTCCACCAGAGCGTTGAATGATCGGAAAGACTAAGACAACGGTACAAATGGTGATTTGTATGCATTGCAATAACTCTGTTAATTGCTGCAAATTAACAGTTTTTCTCTTCTGCGTAATCTAAATTAACCTCAATTATCGCCCTCTTTCCCATTATACAGCATCAGCATCGCTTGGTTGCTTAAATTAGCTGTCAATGTCAGCTAAGGCCTTAGCTGTAACTTAGGATCTACCATCTTAATTCATGTCTGTATTAATTTAGATAAGTATGTGTCGTTTGGCAAAACACGCTACAGCACAGTTTATGTTCATGCCCATGACTGATGACATATGACAAATGCCATTGGCATTGGCATTGTCAATCGCAATGGCCAATGCCAATGGTTTAGAGACTAGACTCGGTCTCATAAGCATAGCCTATACTATGTCTATGCCTATGGGTAACGTCGACGGTCTATGGGCCAAAGGCGGATTTCGATTGGCCTGCTTGGGTTACTCGTGTAAGGTAACCCTAGTCTGGTATCCAGTTTACACTGCGCACGCAGTACCACTAGAGTAATCCAACTAAACAGCGACGATCATGATGTAAATAAATTAAACAAAGTCATTCAGTTGTTCAGTGATGTTCATCTTCTTGGTCTTAAATGATAATTCATAGAATGTGGTGACTTTAATGCATATTTAAATGATTGTGTCATGTAATGTTTAATTAATTTCTTGCGTAGTAGGGGCGTACGTTCCCTATTGGCTGTCACTGCTAATGAATTCAGTTATTCAAGTGAATCCTCTCCAAACTGTGATTGCCTTGGGTAGTAGCCTTGAAAATTCACCTTGTTTATCTATGTCAAGAAGGGTCACGTGAGCAAGTAATCTTGGATGTTCGATTGGCACTTGGGTTATTCGAGTTACTCACGTAGCTCAATCAAAGTCGGCCATAGATTAGATGTTGGGGAGTGATAGTCTACTTTTACTTAAAACAGTTACCCTAGATTTATCCTACATACCCTAATGTTCCTCACCTGTGCTTCTACCTGTGCCTGGTTTGCATACCTGCCAGATGCTGGTACACGCGTGTAATACTTTAGGCCAGTTAAGTAAAAGATTGCCAAGAACTTACCAGTCTCTGAGACGGAGTGAGAGATGATATTATGAGAGTTGTTTACTTGCTAGTAACATCTAGGATGTCATGTGACATTTCCATTGTCACAGTAGTACTGTTGACATTGTGGGAAGCAGTGATCATGCAGTAGAGCGCTGGACTCTCAATCGATTGGACGGTGGTTCAATCCCACCTATCGCCGTTTAAAAACTTACGCGATTTCGTTCATCCCACATTTGCTTGTCTCTTTCGGAAGAGAAACTAAAAGCCAGTGGTCCCTTCTATCTGGTGTCTATGCCAGGGGAAGTAAAAGATCCCATACATGTATATGTAATCTGTAGTGGACTTACTAATTCTAGAGAAGGATAACTCCTGCGTTAGCCCACGTTTGGGCTGTTTGGAAGACACCACATGAAACGTGAGCTCAAATAATACCGTTAACCAGTTATCCAATGGCAGTTAACTTGACGAAAACTGCAGTTGGCCAGAAATCTCACCTCATGTTATTTCCGTGATAACATTGCAGTAAACATCAACAACAAAGGCAGTGTTGTAAACGTGATGTTCCAAACAGTTAATGTTTTCTGTTTGCTTAAATGAAAGTAACACATCTGTGGGTTTGTGGTCATCAAATGGTATTATGGTTTCTCTTATAATACACTGTTCTGTACAAAGTGTCATGCACCATTTGGCAATGTATACTTAATACAAAAACCAATGTAGATTAATCACACAAGGCATGGTTAATAAATAACCAATGTAGATTAAACACACACTATACACTAACTCAGTTTGACTCTCAATGTCATGTCAGTAGTTAATGTAATCAGTATTATAATTATCTATGTGCTGTCAATCCTAGCAGTGAGACTCTTGACACTGTGGTTATTCAGTCCATATATATGTACCAATAGAAGTTTTTCCAGTTGTTAGCTCATTAATTTAATTTACATTATAATTATCATTATACATACTGTTGGTGGTGATAATGGATAGATATAGCCTCATAAAACTGGATGTTTAATGATTTCTGTTTCAGCTGACTGAGACACCTTTTTCAGTTTCGTCACTTCACAAAGACTTCTTAAGTAACGGTGACACTCACCAACCATGAATGCCTTAAAGCAGCGGCTCATTGGTGTCAAGACATGGCTAATGTCACCAACGTGTCACACGACAGTGAAAGGAACAGGTAATGTATATGATTGATATTGTTCAGTTCCTACTTATCACCAAAATATTGATACCTCAGTAGCAGACGCTAGATATGTGACATGAAATAAATAGTGGCGGTAGTTGACACGCCTCTGTCAACCAACAGTGTCCAAGTTTTACTCTAGAAGTATGATGACATTATTCTGCTGGGAGGGAATAGATCATGTCAACAATAATGCCTACCTCTGTTTAAAGGAAACAACCTCTATCTATCTTCTAGCCCAAAACGATGATTTGACGTCTGAAAGATTTCAGAAGTGATGTACCATGCATGAATATAAAACAGTCTGTTGTAGTAAATAAGTAAAGGTACAATTGCTTTTTCCACTACGCTATCTAAGTATTTAATTTGTTCAGATTATGTCATGTACACATGAACCCTAAATCATATCAAAAAAAATCTTAAATTTCAGCATACCCCCACTTATCTGCTGACAATTAAACCACGTGTTGGTAACTTCAGTGTTATATATTTATGGTGTTCACACATTTAAGTTGGTCAGGCTACAATGTTTGTATGTATGTTTACTGTCATGCTGCTGTATGTTAGTTCCATTGTCACCCTACAGGTGTGCTGTTGTGTAAGTTAGTTCCACTGTCACCATGTAGGTGTCCTGTAAGTTAGTTCCACTGTCGCCCTGCAGGTGTCCTGTATGTTAGTTCCACTGTCACCCTACAGGTGTGCTGTTGTGTAAGTTAGTTCCACTGTCACCCTGTAGGTGTCCTGTAAGTTAGTTCCACTGTCGCCCTGCAGGTGTCCTGTATGCTAGTTCCACTGTCACCCTACAGGTGTCTTGTTGCTGTAAGTTAGTTCCACTGTCACCCTACAGGTGTGCTGTTGTGTAAGTTAGTTCCACAGTCACCCTACAGGTGTGCTGTTGTATAAGTTAGTTCCACTGTCTTGTTGCTGTTTGTTAGTTCCATTGTCACCCTACAGGTGTCCTGTTGTGTAAGTTAGTTCACTGTTACCCAACAGGTGTGCTGCTGCTGACACTGTTCGTGTGTGCGAGCATCAAGCGGTGGATCCGTGTGGCGTTTCGCGTGAGTCCCCTACTGGCCATCAACGTGGTCATTTGTTCGATGCTGTGTCTCCTGTACGTCTGGCGACGCTATAAGAGCGAGATCTGCATCACGATATTTCGCGCGGCCATGACCAGCATGCACTGGCTGCGTCACGTGCGCGACACGTACCTCATGTCGACGTCGGCCGCCGAGACGGAAGTGGAGCCGGAGAAACGACGCAACCGGAAGTTGATCCGCGCCGCCATCGTGCTGCTGATGGTGCAGCACTGCGTGGCGTCTATCAACCACTTCGTGTCGCTGCACTCAGTGCTCGCCTACATCTTCACCGTCGACATCGTCTCGTTCGTCAGGAGCCAGGTCCACGACCCCACGGTGCTCGGCCTGCTGGACGACGACCCCCGGCAGCAGGCCAACGGTCAGACGGTCAACCGGCGCGAGGTGCTCGTCATGGTGATCGTGCAGGCGTTCAAGTGCTTGGTCGTCGCCACCGTCGTCTACCACCAGCTGTTCTGCGTGCGCGTGCAGTACCTGCTCGTGACGTCACTGTACTTCCTGCTGACGAGCCGCGCGCTCGAGACGGCCGTGACGTCGGCGCTCGAGGCGGCCGAGCTGGACGTGTTCGAGGGGCTGGAGCAGTACTACGTGCGGTGCGTGCTCGGCTTGCTGGACATCACCTTCGCACTCACCTTCATGGTGTGGACGCTGCTGCGACGCACGCAGGTCCTCATGTTCATCGCGCTCTACACGAACGTCTACTCGGGCGGCCGCGAGCTGCTCGCCACCTCCGTCGTCACCGCCTACGCCGAGTGGTCGGCGCTCGCGCACTTCCGGCGCGCCACCAGCGACGAGCTGGCGAACCTCGACGACGTGTGCGCCATCTGCCTGCATCCGATGGTGACGGCGAGGCGGACGCCGTGTCGTCACTTCTTCCACGGCCGCTGTCTGCGGCGCTGTCTCAAGCAGAAGGCCGCGTGTCCGCTCTGCAACAAGCGGATGGAGTTCGGCTGACATCCGGGGACTGTGGACGAGTCGCCCGCCCCTGTCGTCCGCCACCCGAGTGGCGCCACCTTGTGTGACTATGGAGAGTTATTATTGTGTGCGTCGATTTTCGGATATCAGCTACTGGGTAGCGTTGATATCATGCTGCCGTTGGTGTATGGTTGCCAGCTACCAGGCCGGAGATAAGGGACGGCCCCAGGTCCCTTTGTGAAGGACGCAAGATGTATGTCATAATTACGGTGTATTCCGTGTGTTTAAGCGACGGAGGGCGACCCTAGTTGTGCCCCTCCCTGCCAGAGAGCTTGCCCTGTGACGGACGGTGATTCTGTGCTACTGTCAGTTTGAGCGCACAGAAAGCAGCGTGCGCTGAAGTAATGAGTGCCGTGCTACGGCGGTGGGACGAGTCGACGCCATGCCCGGCTGGCGGCACACGAACTGTCACCGGCTGTGGTCTCTCCCCGCCGGGCCAACGGGCTGAGTCACGTTGCCAGGATGTTGTCACAGTGAAACTGTGCAACACTATCCTGTGTTCACAACCGTCATCAGATGACAGTAGACTAGAGTCATGTACATTTACTAAACACACACGGGTACCACAATGAACACATGCATGCAATACATGCACAAACGCACACACGAGCATGCGGTTACACGTGTACACACGCACGCACGCTCGCACGCACACACACACACACAACCACATCCATGTGCACGTACACACGCGCGTTATTGTCTTTCTGCATATGAAATTAGCTTGTTATCCATTGGGGAACATAGCGTTAAGCAACTCGGGCCTCGTGCCGTCAACCGCCAGCGTTCCGTTACCCCGTTACGCCGTATTCGTTCGTTACATCCAGCATTTGTTAACACACATTGTAGATCAGCATTATAGTTAGAACAGTTGTAGTCTAAAATAATTTCAAGATGAACTAAAAAAACAGAATACGTCACATGCCCGAGTTGCGTAACAGCGCCGCCTAGCGACCGTGAAGGTTCCCCTATCCCCATACACCTCTGATGACTCGAGATGTCGTTGTTACATTCATCGCGTACGTTGTTACGTCATCGCGTGCGGCGAGTGACGGGCGCTGATTGTTTACGTTTTAAAAATAAAATAACGACTTTTACCCGTTCACTTGATCAGTGGTTCCGCTTTGCCGCATCCCGTGGTATCACGTGTCGTTCGTGTCTAGCAGACTCTACGTGTCTGTCACAGTTTTAATTAGAAAGTGTGTGCGTGCATGCGTGTGAGAGAGTTGTATGACAGTTGCGTGTGTTGCGTGCGTGCATGTTTTTGTAGGTGTTGCTACAGTTATTAAACTTAAGGATATTAAGCACTGGTCAGCGTCTTCTAAAGCGGCCCGCACTCCGAGAAGACTCGCTCAAGACGCAGTCGTGGCCAAGACGCACGAGTGACGATCTGCTCCGGCCGTTACGCCGCTGTAGGCGCCACCAGTCCTCTCACTGACGGTGACACAGCCGCTGTAGGCGCCACCAGTCCTCTCATTGACGGTGACACAGCCGCTGTAGGCGCCACCAGTCCTCTCACTGACGGTGACACAGCCGCTGTAGGCGCCACCAGTCCTCTCACTGACGGTGACACAGCCGCTGTAGGCGCCACCAGTCCTCTCACTGCGGTGCTAGTTCACACCCTGTTGGATATGTTTCTAGGCTTGAACGTCGAGCCGACCATAACACACAAAGTACCGTCTTTTGGCTTTGCAACTGGTTTTATTGGGAGAAAAAACATCGATAATGATTGCTGATCTAAACTGCAGCTATACGTATAATATGGGTATATTTTGCATTTCCGTATAAAATATCTGTAGTAGATTCATGATCTGTTGTTCAACGACTGATGAAAACGTGAACAGTTGTCGTATACACAACACTTAGTGAACGCTTGAACATATATTTTTACGATTTTCCACTACCAGGTGTGATGATCGCCGATGAACATTTTAAGACTTTCTCTGTACAAAACGTTATTAATGTTGAATACATTTTAACTTGCCAGATACAATACACCTTGAACGCTCGATGAACACAATTTAACAATTTTCATGTACAACATACCATGAACGCTCGATGAACATAATTTAACAGTTTCCCTGTGCAATACACCATGAACTCCCTTCAGGCAGATAACGTTAACTGACCCGTGTTACAATGTTGAAGAAATGTCCACGCGTAACTGACAAACGGCGTTAGTGTATGTTTGCATTTCGGACGAATAATTTACAACCTGTTCGTTCGTCCTTCGCATAATTACCCACTTATGCTGTTTCAGAAAGTAGACTACGATGTCAGTGCAGATATTACTAACATGACAATCCGCTTATGTTTGAACACCACCTGGGCAAGAATAGATTATAATGTTATCTACGTCAATCGGTTAAGATTAATCCACAGCTGTAATCTGAGGTGGATTATGACTTCCGCCGTGGCTGAGGCTACAGACAACGACAATAGGAGCACGACACAAAGACAACGCGACCATTACATCGTCTAAGAAGAGGCGGGCGATGGTATTGAGAAACCTCGCCGAGATGGTGTGCTTGACGTGGACACGTGTCTTGCTACAGTAACACACACTACGGTAATTGGACACGTCAGTGTCGTATGATATCAAAGACGACAAAGGACAACAGAAACACGACAACGAGGCTGTGTCCTATCGCAATGTCATGTGACTGCGAGAACTTAAACAGTCGATACGGTGCTGCCTTTATGAAACATGTGTCCTACTTCTGAGTGTTTATAAAACGCCGACGCACTGAACGTGAACTAACTGCTGCCTGTCACATGCGTGTCTCCAGTTCTATTCTACAACGACACAAACGTGGACGCGTGTGTGGAGCGATATGAGATGACGGATAATATACAAATGTGCACGAACTAACCACGACAAAATCCGTTTTGCGTTGACACTGTTCACATCGTTGCGACAACAACACGACGCACTGAATGAAACTGTCCCAGTACTTCCGGGACACATGCCCGGTTGCCATCAATAACGGTAATCAATGCTACTGCCGTTATTAACGGCACCCGCATCCCCGATCACTGCCATTATTAACGGGTTCCGAGTCACGGATCATTCGTCTTCCTTTGTGTGGTCCTTGAATCCCTGCACGTATCCGGACGCGTCGACGACGTCCTTCCGCCCCTCGATGCCCTTGCCCTTGCCCGCCCCGTCGAACCGCTCCTTGTGCGTGCCCGTGTACTTGGACGTGTCCGTCAGACGGTCCACGGCGCTGCTCTTGGCCGCCTTCTGCAACGACACACGACGACATTATGACGTCACAGTGACAGAGAACAAAGAACAATCACCTGTACGTGTCGCCATATTGCTTCCTACACGGAGACAAAACTGGTTTGGTATCTGCTCCACAGCTGTGGAATTATCTTCCACTTGATTGTCACCTGTTGTCTCCTGACTTTTAAAAGACTGTTTAACACTCACCTATCCCTGGCTGTCTTTGCGATACAGACACCTGCACGTTTATTAACGTTTTATTACTTAATTTTTAGTTTAGCTATTTTTTTCTGGTACATGGTTATACACTAATTTTACACAATGTCTTCACGTATTATCAATACACACTTTATGTTAGTAATGATGTTTAGCTGTAACTTATTTATATATCATTTATTACTATTTTACATATTACATTTTTATCTGTTGTCATTTACTTTAACACATGTAATATTACTAATGTTACACAACTTAATAATATTTTGCATTATACATGTATACATGTTTATGTACTCACCGCGCCTCTAAGTTAATTTTATTTAGCTTTAGTTTCAGAGATTACACGGACAACGTCAGAACTACACGCACATAAATGCACACGCACACACACGCGTAATATACAAAATATACATACATACATACATACATACATACATACATACATACATACGTACATGCATACATACACACATATATATATATATATATATATATATATATATATATATATATTATATATATATATATATTATATATATATATATATATATATATATATATATATATATATATATATATATATATATATATATATATATATATATATATATATATATATATATATGGTGAGAAGAGCTTGAGCTACATAATAAGGTATAATTGTTTTTCCTGTGATCTTAACCACAAATGGCCAACACTGAGAATTTGACACGATAATTCAAGTCAGTCGAGAAGTGTCGCCGTACCGTGACTCCGTGAGCCGTCGGCCCCTGGCTCTTGAGGATGATGGCGGTGAGTTTCTCGAGCCCCGCCTCGTCATCCGGGTACTTCTTGGCCGCCAGCATCTTGAGCGCCTCTTGGAACTGCTGGAAGGTGATCTTACGTCTGAAACAAGCGACCCGAAACAGCCTTTGATGACACCGTGTGACAGACATGACGCCAATCGATTGACACCAGATAGAGCAAACACGCGAGAGGCAAACGTGATCTGACAGTGTTCTTTGACCGCGATACTAATGGAGTTGTTTGTGTAACGTTATTGATTATTGTGTCCTGTGATGGCGTCCGGTTTGGTCTTGTCGGAGTAGTGGTGATGGACAAAACAGTATTTTGATTAATATTTCCATCGCCGTGTCGCGCACCAGAGGTCGCTGCCGCAGTTCCAGCCCCCCCCCCCCCCCCCCCCCCCCCCCACCCAGGCACATCCTTCTACCCCAGGCACATCCCTTTGAAAAATCTCTCTTTTAATGTCAACCTGTGAAATCGCCCACGACAAGTGTGGTCGGCCTCCGGTCACGTGATGTACAGTTGGGTGATTTCAGCCACACGTTGCTCGTGTTACATGCAACGTTGGGGACGTGAATGGGTCATTTATTGGGATTCCCAATTCCCACCAGTCGTGTAGCCGTCATCATATTTGGGCGGGTATTTGCGCTGTTCCCACGGCTGACGCAGTAGCGACTGGCGAAGTCAACTGCTGTAGTTTTAGAGGTCACTCCCAAGTTTATCGGAAACGAGCAGCCAATGGTACAGTGGCACTGTGCAGCGACTCCTGGCGTGCGAGGATGTTCCATCGACTGATATCATGGCACGGTTTACTGAGATGGTCAGCATGGATGGTTTGGGTGCTTGACCACTTGGTTGACACCCGTGTGTAGAGTGTCCGGCCGGTCATCCTGTCGAACTAAGTCTGTCGTATGTGTGACTAACATAAAGTAATTTGAAGACAAAATTATCCATGGAAATACTAACTTATTAGTTAAGTTTCTTACTTGCCTGGTACATACATACTTGCTTACTTATGTTATCCGTTTATCTCTATAGTTATAGTTATGACAGTTTTAACTTATTCGAGTGTTGAATTCCTGTTTCAGTTGTTCGCTGGTATACCGTTTACCTGTCATTCTACACGCGTATTTCACTCTGCGCTAACTAGCTGCACGATACCGCCCTATCAGGTCATGTTTACAACATATACCTATACGCACTCTGATTTCGCTTTCACTTTGCTGAATATGATGTCGACTTCGGTGCTTGTGAGACGTTTGTCCAGCAGTTTGAGATCACGACACAACTTGGCCAGTTTTGACCCGTCCATCAGAGGCGCGGCGCCTTTCGCTCCAAAGGCGCAAAACGACTTGAACACCTCCTCCATGGTTGTAGATGGATTCCCTGCAACACAAACACAGCGCTGTATGTATAGTTTATATATCATATACGTTACACACCAGTGTCATATTTACATTTGGTATTGTAGAGCGCAATGGCTCAGGGGTAGAGCTTCGGACTCTCGACTAAGAGAACCCGGGTTCGAATCCTGTGCTGCGGTGATAACACCTTGGGCAAGTTTGTATAAATGAGTATCTGGCTAAAGACAATGGTGGATTATTGGATGTGTGTACGAGCAGCCTTCGAGCATTAATTGGTGCATATGGCTGGATGCTTCCTAGAGAAGTTGAGACGGTGTTTGATTGAACAGGTCTGACAGGGAAGTAAAATGTAAAGGCGCTTTGAGCAGTTCCGAAAACCTTATACTGCGATATATAAGAACTGACCTTTACTTTTATTGTAATTACTAGCATTTCTAGAGCGCGGCATCTGCGGGACCAGCCCGTTCGTAGGCGCGTACACATATCATAGTAAAACGTACTTGGACTCATACAACTGTTTAAAACAATGTATATCATGGTGAATGTGATACTATATGATGTAACGCGGAACTACGAACAGACGCAGATCAGTAGACCGGAGGTGACGGTTCAGCGAGACACTTCAGATAAATGGTAGTGTGTTTGTGCCGGCCCAGGCTATTTGCTACCCCTTCACTTCTCTATCATATCAATGTACAATGTCTTGTCTCCATCGTATTAACGTACAATGTATGTTCTCCATCCTATCAACGTACTGTATCTGTTCTCCATCGCGTCAACGTACCCTATTTGTTCTCTATCATATCAACGTACAATGTATCTGTCCTACATCGCGTCTCTCTCAGTATAAGACTCATTAATGTGATATCGATCTATTGTAATCAGTCTCGGTGGCGACTGTCGATTGACCAACAGCAATCAACGAGCCTCGCGGGGCAGTCAACCGACGGCAACTCCACACACGGCTCATGAGACGGGAGATTGTCTCGTCTGAAGTGAACATCGCCCCGTGTCGCATCCCCTCACGCAGCACGCAACACGTGACCTACACGTGACTGAGGGATCGGTGTCATTTGATTATGATGATTGATTAACTGCACTATAATATTTCGTCGCGGAGTGATCACACAGTTAATGTAGCGGGACGCGCCCAGTGATGGCGGCCGCTGTCTGTGTCGTGCCTCGCTAACTGCAGTCTCTGAGTCCCTGACTCTGAGACTGCAGCGAGACCACGAACTGTGACGTCTAGTATCGATGGTCCCGGTGTTCTGGGCACGAGAGTACACGCGTGCATGCACGTACGAGTGCGTGCCTGCGTGTATACCCGAGTATTAGCCAATATAATGGTCCGCACCTGAGCCTCGATGTGGTCGGATATTGTGCAGAAGCTAATGAACATATTTCAGCCGGTATCGATTACCCGGTCCACATACTATATATATATATATCACCCGGCGGTGTCACGGAAGTCTCTTACGGGCGGCGTGACACTGTACACGGACAGCCGTGTTTACCAGAATTCGATCTAAGCAGAGCCGGAGCGCGGAATCGCAATCAAAGACTGGTTCCAACTCCATTTCCGGGAATTGGCATCGGTCAACATGGAAGTACTGGAATTGTGGTAGGAATCAGTTGTGCTGGAATCGGAGTAGAACTCGGTTGATTTGAAACAACGGCCCTACAATGGGCCTGTGTTGATGTTATATCAACGACGGGCATTTTCATTATCTTTTGCGGTCATACACACACACACACACACACACACACACACACACACACACACACACACACACACACACACACACACACACACACATAAATATATATACACACACATACACACACATAAATATACACACACACACATATATATATATATATATATATATATATATATATATATATATATGTGTGTGTGTGTGTGTGTGTGTGTGTGTGTGTGTGTGTATTTATGTGTGTGTATGTGTGTGTATATATATATATGTGTGTGTGTGTGTGTGTGTGTGTGTGTGTGTGTGTGTGTGTGTGTGTGTGTGTGTGTGTGTGTGTGTGTGTGTGTGTGTGTGTGTGTGTGTGTATTTATGTGTGTGTGTATGTGTGTGTGTATATATATATGTATGTGTGTGTGTGTGTGTGTGTGTGTGTGTGTGTGTGTGTGTGTGTGTGTGTGTGTGTGTGTGTGTGTGTGTGTGTGTGTGTGTGTTATATTAACAAACAACGTGTGTAGTTTTTAAACAATGTGTATTCCACGGCACAGTAAATGGACTCCCTCTCCATTTACAATAGACGTTCATTTACAACCTTACACCGCCAGTTCCGATTGATCTGTAACTGCCACCTCAGACCAATAAGTGACCTGCGACGGGGCAATTATTGGCTTTAACGGCGAATCGACAGTGGCGGGGAATCGACCAATGGGGGCTACAAAACACATCAATGGCTCTGTATGACTTTGCGACCCAACCATTCCCGGGGTCAGAGGGTACGTGTCTGTCACCGACGTGGGTTGAATTCTTCTCTTACTCAGCCGTCGATCTAGGTCAGAACTCGACGCGTTCTGGGCCACTCAGGTAGTTCGTTATCTGGCTGCCCAGTAGAACTATTTATACGTGAGCCGCGGGTCGACTGCTGTAGTCCGCGATCAAGGGCAGCAGATACGCTACAGGCCCGAGTTGTCGCAGTCGGCGCTTACACACCGATACACGAATGTAATAACTACCACTTGTACATGTATGACGTCGGTCCAGGGATGGGCACGGGGCGAGGGGCACGACTCACGAGGGTTGACCACGGGGCGAGGGGCACGACTCACGAGGGTTGACCCACGGTGCGAGGGGCATGACTCACGAGGGTTGACCACGGGGCGAGGGGCACGGACTCACGAGGGTTGACCCACGGTGCGAGGGGCACGACTCACGAGGGGTGATACACGGTGCGAGGGGCATGAACTCACGAGGGTTGACTCACGGTGCGAGGGGCATGGACTCACGAGGGGTGATACACGGTGCGATGGGCATTTAATCTAACGAGGGTTGACTCACGGTGCGAGGGGCATGGACTCACGAGGGTTGACTCACGGTGCGAGGGGCATGGACTCACGAGGGTTGACTCACGGTGCGAGGGGCATGAACTCACGAGGGTTGACTCACGGTGCGAGGGGCATGGACTCACGAGGGTTGACTCACGGTGCGAGGGGCATGAACTCACGAGGGTTGACCCACGGTGTGAGGGGCATGGACTCACGAGGGTTGACTCACGGTGCGAGGGGCATGAACTCACGAGGGTTGACTCACGGTGCGAGGGGCATGGACTCACGAGGGTTGACCCACGGTGCGACGGGCGAAGGGTGCGGATGTCGCAGGGTACAAGGGATTGGGAACTCTGGCAGCGTTGACAGATTATATCTTGATGCTTCGGATAGGACGTTTGGCGACTTGTCTCCTTTACAATTACAGGCACATGCGTCCGTTAAGCACCACGAGCCTCGGTACAGAGTGACCGTTCAGCTGCACTGGTCAATACGCACATTCCAGCCAGGAGTTGGTACTGACCCCGGCAACTTTGCATGCCGGTCGGACACATCTTTATGATAAGATACACTGTCAAATAAGATGTATTTATTGTCATGTGCCAACGTTTTAAAAGACGTCACCACGCAGGACCGTGTTTTGTTTCTCGTCGTCAGTCAACACATTACGTCGGCCCCAGTGCCGTGTGTGGCCAGCGCTCGTCGCTTCAGCTGCGCGCACAGCTCTTTCACTTCATGGCTGGTGTCGGACCGACACATCCGTCTTGTTGACGGCCCGGTAGACACGGCTGCCACCGGCCACCAGGTTATTTCCGTTTGTATTTTTTTTGTTGCTCAATTCTCCGGTTCTGGCGGCAGGCTGGAGTCGCTGTGAGAACACTGGACCACGATTAACCGTGGTAACGATATCTAACACGCACAGGGCCAGCTGGTTCTAACGTAACACAACGCCAGCCGATTAGCGATAGCTGCACATAATATCGTGTTCATATAATCGTTGTCTACGTCAGCTTTTTGCCAAGATTATCGGCTCACCTAATTCTTTCCGTTTTAATGCAGACAGACAGTGCAGAAGACCATAATAAATGTTGTTATTGTTTATATATATATATATATATATATATATATATATATATATATATATATATATATATATATATATATATATATATATATATATATATGTCATGGACAGGCCATGATAACGATTAATCGGTGACGCCACCTGGGGATTAATAGTTAGTATTAATTAAGCAGTCACAATAGGTGGCACTGCAGTAGGTTCAGCGGGATTTGGGAGTTGCGTGGGAGGAAGGCGCGGGACTCGAGACTTGCAAACAACGAAGTCGAGTAACCAACCGCATACATGTACGTTACGAGATGTGACGAATTGTCTTGAAAGATTTGTGTGCTGCTCTAACTGATGCACCAAGAAGTGTGTGCCTGACATTCCTGGCTGTGGGCAGGGTCTTGTCTTGTTCTTCATGTACAATAAAGATTGTTGACGGTTACCGCCCGCTCCGCGTCCATCCTTGACACACACACACACACACATATATATATATATATATATATATATATATATATATATATATATATATATATATATATATATATATATGACCATTTTCACACGCAAAGATCTTCAGACACAGCCACGTTGTACAACCACGTAGAACGTGGCCTACTACAGTGACACTGCTATCGCTTTACGTACCAAGGCAGCCTTGTAGTTGTAGAGTAGACACGATCAGTGTAACATTTACCCTCGCTCTGAGTCAACGACTGGTGATTGTCAACGACGTGATTACGACTTCTTGTAGGCGGCCCACTGCCGACTGACGGGAGAGGAGAGTCACGCTACAGGTGTAGCGTACGTTACAGTTTTTTAATCGTGCATCACGTACGCACTGAACCGTGACGGCCGCGTGAACGGAGTCGGTCGACTGTGACAGTTTGTTCAACAGCTCGGAGGCCGCCCGCCTACTACACGACAGTTGTCACTGTGCCCACTTCCTGTCGTGTTATGTCGCTCCCACAAACACACATCATTATATGCACTGTTACAACACGGCCACAGCTGTGTCACTGGCCGGTGTCTAACGGGTGTATTATGTGTATTCGCTCAGCAATCGAAACCAGTGAACACTAAGTCTTCCTCACTGTCGTACGAAAGTAAACAAGTACGTCACCAGACTATTTTATTCAGTGAGGTTAGCTAACTGGGAATGAAAACATCCCAAACGGTAAACGACTAGGAATGAACACATCCCAAACGGTAAACGACTAGGAATGAACACATCCCAAACGGTAAACGACTCGGAATGAACACATCCCAAACGGTAAACGACTAGGAATGAACACATCCCAAACGGTAAACGACTAGGAATGAACACATCCCAAACGGTAAACGACTCGGAATGAACACATCCCAAACGGTAAACGACTCGGAATGAACACATCCCAAACGGTAAACGACTCGGAATGAACACATCCCAAACGGTAAACGACTAGGAATGAACACATCCCAAACGGTAAACGACTAGGAATGAACACATCCCAAACGGTAAACGACTAGGAATGAACACATCCCAAACGGTAAACGACTAGGAATGAACACATCCCAAACGGTAAACGACTAGGAATGAACACATCCCAAACGGTAAACGACTCGGAATGAACACATCCCAAACGGTAAACGACTAGGAATGAACACATCCCAAACGGTAAACGACTAGGAATGAACACATCCCAAACGGTAAACGACTAGGAATGAACACATCCCAAACGGTAAACGACTAGGAATGAACACATCCCAAACGGTAAACGACTAGGAATGAACACATCCCAAACGGTAAACGACTCGGAATGAACACATCCCAAACGGTAAACGACTCGGAATGAACACATCCCAAACGGTAAACGACTCGGAATGAACACATCCCAAACGGTAAACGACTAGGAATGAACACATCCCAAACGGTAAACGACTAGGAATGAACACATCCCAAACGGTAAACGACTCGGAATGAACACATCCCAAACGGTAAACGACTCGGAATGAACACATCCCAAACGGTAAACGACTCGGAATGAACACATCCCAAACGGTAAACGACTAGGAATGAACACATCCCAAACGGTAAACGACAGAAGAGTTGCGAGAACTTTCAGATACGAGGAGAGAAGGTGCTACATAATGGTTTGGCGCCTGGCGGGCCGTCGTTCCAAGAGAGAACGAGCGACGCCGTCACTGTGCGTGTCACATGCACCGAGGGGACCAGGGAACCAGGGGGATACTCTCGTACATCAACATATTGACATAGCACAGAGGTGGGAACGGTGGGGGGCAGGGGGGGGCAAGAGACACAGCTGCCCCCTTGAATTTCGGGGGGGGGACAGACACATGGTTTTGCCCCCTCGCAAGTCAGAATTTACGATGAGGCGGTAGTTAAAATAAAATGGGTCAATAGCACGCACGCACGCACGCACGCACGCACGCACGCACGCACGCACGCACGCACGCACGCAGGAACATACGCATGCACACAGACACGCATGCACGCACACACAAACGTGTGAAAACACTGTCATTGAAGGATATTCGCGAGAACATGTGAGGGCAGGGGATAGCACAGACATGTTGAGTGCGGAATATAGTTTTCTGCCTCGCTCAGTAAAATAGTAGCTAGCGAAATTTCGGTCGATGCAGCGCTTATAATTCCAACAACATTCCCCCTCCTACCCTCCCCCCTCTCCCTATCCCCCAGAGTAGAGCGGGAACTCCGACGATTTATAGCCCCACAATGAAATTACTTCGTGGGTCACAACAATAAGACGACACTCCACGGGGTCGCGGTGATTTGAGAAATACTCTGGATATAGCCAGACAACTTACCGAATGAGCAATTTACTCGACTCTTGTCACGTCGGATGACAATCGGAATGCAGCCGGTAAATTAAACATTGAAAAACACAAACGTTACGCAATGCCTGGTGCAACACCCGCCTCTGTATCGCACGCGCAGACAACCGCTGACTCAACTGTGGCGACCGGAAGTGACGCAAGTGACGGCGGTCCTTGGCGAGTCGCACTGGTGGTTTCAATGATCACCTGACATCACCGCCGTCTCACCTCACACCGGCGACTTCACGCCACATTGTCCGTCATCCAACTACGCATAATAAACCGATTTGCTGCGCTCTAAGGAGCCTTTCAGCCCCGGCCCCAGGCTCTAACAAAACGTTGCCAGAGGACACATGTGTCTGTTTGTCTGATGGTTGGCGCCCTGGTTATGACTTCTATCAATCGATCACAAGTGGTCGCGGTTATGTGGGGTCAACATTGCGCACCGAGAGATAGTTAACCACTGTCACGAGACCTCTGTCTAATCGTCTATCAACCTGTCTATATCTCTGTCTGTCTGTCTGTCTGTCTGTCTGTCTGTCTGTCTGTCTGTCTGTGTGTCTGTCTGTTTGTGTGTCTGTCTGTGTGTCTGTCTGTGTGTCTGTCTGCCTGCCTGCCTGCCTGCCTGCCTGCCTGCCTGCCTGCCTGCCTGCCTGCCTGCCTGCCTGCCTGCCTGCCTGCCTGCCTGCCTGCCTGCCTGCCTGCCTGCCTGCCTGCCTGCCTGCCTGCCTGCCTGCCTGCCTGCCTGCCTGCCTGCCTGCCTGCCTGCCTGCCTGCCTGCCTGCCTGCCTGCCTGCCTGCCTGCCTGCCTGCCTGCCTGCCTGCCTGCCTGCCTGCCTGCCTGCCTGCCTGCCTGCCTGCCTGTCTGTCTATATATATATATCTTATATTTATCTTCCGTCTGTGTCCCTGTCGATCTCTCTCTCTCTCTGTGTCTGTCTTTCTCTCTCCGTTTCTCTCGCTCAGTCACTCAGTCACTCAGTCACTCAGTCACTCAGTCACTCAGTCACTCAGTCACTCAGTCACTCAGTCACTCAGTCACTCAGTCACTCAGTCACTCACCCACTCACTCACTCACTCACTCACTCACTAACTCACTCACTCACTCACTCACCCACCCACCCACCCACCCACCCACCCACCCACCCACCCACTCACTCACTCACTCACTCTCATGTCAGTACAGCCATGTCGCCACAGTGATGACAATCGGGCCAGCTCCTGGTGCTATCAGTTGGCGTGTACACAGCTATCTGCCGTGTCGTTGACCTGGAGCGTGCTGCGTGCTGCCGACGGTCGCCAGGTCGCGTTATCATTCTGGGGTTATCACAACACATCGAGTGTCGCAATTTGGTAATTAGCTATATCATATTACCTTTATAATCACAGCTTCTGTACTTGTAGAGTAATGAGGCAAAATAACAAGATACATTACCACGTAGACTCCCTTTGACACAAACACACGTCGCAAGAGTGGATTCAAGAGACTTTACTGTCTGTTCATCACATTAAAAACAGATGTTTCTCCAGTTACACACTGGCACAATGGCCGCGCCACGTCTGGGAAGAAACCAAAGAAAAATGTACGACATTGTTGTAGGTCGGACGTAATGACCACTATACTCCGTGATACTGCTTATTACCAACGTCACACCGGGCAGCATCTCGTCCAGATGACCGCTGTGCGGTCACACCTCCGGTCAACTGGCCTCGGTGAAAGGAAGGCCGTCCCCGCTGGCTCTAATTATTCGGGCGTCCTGTCATTCCGCGAACCACAGCGTACGCTTTGTTCACAACTCTCCCGTTGTCTCCGTAATAACGTAGAGTCGTCACCATGGCAACCTCGTCATGCAATGCATGAGAATATTATAATGATGTTGTGTTATGGAGCGTTGCGTTAGGATATGTGCGTCGGCTGCATGTTTCAAGACTTCAATAATATATGTTTTCAACGGTTAAATTAACTTCAGCTCTGTAAAGAAATTGGCCCACTCTTCTCTAGACGAGGTGTATTCGTTAGCTTTGACATACCCAGGAGGCTCGGCATATCACAGGCCCTGAAATACCAAGGACTCAAGAATTAAGCGTCCCATGTACTGACTGACAACACATGAATCCGGGAACCAAGCTGCCAGTGCCTTGACAGGGGACAACTGCTGAACCAATCATACAAGGTCATATAACACACGTGGGGTCCCGCGACCTGTGACTCTCGGTGATGTAGGAGGCAGACACTGACTGGATTGTGACGTAGGAAGGCAGACACTACACTGACTGGACTGTGATGTAGGGAGACAGATACTACCATGACTGCGACGTAGCAAGGCAGACACTGCACTGACTGGACTGTGATGTAGGGAGGCAGACACTACGTTTACTGGACTGTGATGTAGGGAGACAGACACTACATTTACTGGACTGTGATGTAGGGAGGCAGACACTACATTTACTGGATTGTGATGTAGGGAGACAGACACTACATTTACTGGACTGTGATGTAGGGAGACAGACACTACATTTACTGGACTGTGATGTAGGGAGACAGACACTACATTTACTGGACTGTGGTGTAGGGAGGCAGACACTACACTGACTGGATTGTGGTGTAGGGAGGCAGACACTACACTGACTGGACTGTGACGTAGGGAGGCAGACACTACACTGACTGGATTGTGGTGTAGGGAGGCAGACACTACACTGACTGGATTGTGGTGTAGGGAGGCAGACAATACACTGACTGGACTGTCGCAAAGTGTGTATTCTCGTCGAGCGAGCATCTGCAACCACAAAAACGTCTAATTCGTCTATGACATTTCGGTCACAAAGGACCCGTTGTCATCGTATCCTCTGATCCTACACCCCGTTACTGTAGTTACAGCGTTACTGCCCCGTTACGGTGGTTACGGCGTCACTGTTCGGTCACGTCTGTGTTGACAAGAGCACCGGTCGATCAGAATTTCCCTGATGATTTCCGGAAATACCAACTGGCCGCATAGCGACGGTGGAGGCGCCAAGTGCCGCCCACGCCCCTGACCCCACCCCCGCCCATACAGCCCCACTCAGTCGTCGTAACACGAGCACAACACTCGATGTACGTCACCACGCCTCGAGCACCAGCTGACTGCTCCAGTTGCTAGGTTTGACGTAAGACCGAACGCTGACATGCACGCAGTCGTACACACGAACGCACGCACGTACCGTCACACGAACATGTACTCGGATGACCTCACGTGTATGTGTTATAACAACGCGCGAACATTCGTACTCACACAAACCACACACATTCAGTGAAACCGATCGGCAGACAGACACATGCCGGCACGTACTCACAGACACATACACACACACTCACGCACACACCGACAGTACTCCCGGGCCAGGTTATATAGGGTCACTGTCAATTCTGGCTTCACTCCACTGTGAGAACTGGAAGTGACCATCCCCCGAAATGAAGGTTCCAGAGACGTCACATCGCCGTGACAGATTTCACGCGCAGTATCCGCCGTCTCATTGATGTCATCATCACGACACTCACCGTCACTCACCTTAGCGTGTGTCGTTGCAGTAACCTCCCTCTGGTGCCAGTGACGGGGGTGTCCAGTCGGTGTGGTCAGTGCGTCTTTCACCCGGTGCCTGGACCGTGTTCGACGTCTTCCTGGATGGCGGTCGATCGATCGCTGTGACCGGAGCCAGGCGCAGGCGGCGGCCGGGGCGGGGCGAGACGCGAGGCGGCGCGCCACTGGGCCACAGCACATGACGCGCCGCATAACTGATGTACATCCGGGCACTCGGCAGTTTATTGCTCGCTCGCACGTCGTAGTGGCAGCGACTGGGCGTGAGTGACGACAGAGCTAGCGAGGTCGGGCCGTGAGTTATACCCATTCACGCGCCGTGAGTTATATCCATTCATGCGCCGTGAGTTATATCCATTCACGCGCCGTCTATAAACGGACACTGATCTGCGCGTGCTGGATGTCGACCAACTACGCTATTAGAAAGTGGCAGGCTGTGGTGTAGGTTAACACATTTATTTTATTTTGTCACAAAATACAGACCAATCACATTTTGCCGACACACGCGACTTGCAGTCTGCCGCACTCGGGGATGTTAAAAATTGACGTCATAACAGCTACGGCTAATGATAAAGGCTGGTCGTTACAAATAGATAGGGCGGCTAGTCGGATTCTCGACAACGACCAATCAACATGCGGAGTGTATAGCTACTGTTTTGTCTGACGATATGATCTAAGATCACAATTAGGTGCTCGTCCGCCATTACCCAACCAAAGAATACCCTATAAAAACAGTATTATACAGGTTGTCTGAATTTCTGTGAGGAGATATGTAGTGTGGAATGAGTAGAAATGATGTTTTGTGCAGCGTGGCACCAGAGCTGTCAAATTATGACAGCTGTCAGTCGGTGCATTTCTCCATATTAATACAGTTGTCATTTTGCTTGGTGATGTAATCAGGGACAGAAATGGATATGTGTAAGGTTTGAACGAAGTTTGTGGGAGCCTGAGGTATGAAAAGTTCACGAATGTTTCACTGAACTTCTGTCTGTGGAGGGTAAATATGCTGTGAAATTGTCAATAACAGATCTCATCAAGATTAGTAGGAAATGGACGTTATAATGGTCGCCTATGGAAATTGCAAATGTGGTCTGACTCCATATCTTGTCTTGTCATCCCCCCCCCCCCCCCCCCCCCCCCGTATAACGAACACACGAACCAGCGGGGTGCGGGAAGACATATTGGGGGGCCTCGCGCGCTAGAGGTCGCTGCTTCTGATTACGTCACTGCCAGCCAGCAGTACCCCTGGCTGATCTGCTTGTAGAACCCTGAATGTTAAGCTCAGCCAATAAAACCGCTCAATAGGCGTGTGGTCGGCCTCTGGTCGTGTGATTTTAACTTTGGGTGATATCAGCCACACGTGGGTAGTAGACGCAAGTTTTCGAATACAAGTAGACAAACAACCTCACGACTAACAGCAAGACTATTATTGTGATACCGTATACTATCCAATGTACACCCAATACAACTGCATATATATATATATATATATATATATATATATATATATATATATATATATATATATGTATGTATATATATATATATATATATATATATATATATATATATGTATATATATATATATATGTGTATATATATATATGTATATATATATACGCCTATATATATATATATATATATATATATATATATATATATATATATGTATATATATATACGCCTGTATGTATATATATATATATATATATATATATATATATATATATATATATATATATTTATATATATACGCCTGTATATATATATATATATATATATATATATATATATATATATATATATATATACATATATATACAGGCGTATATGTATATATAATAATAATAATAATAATAATAATAAAAGCATTTATATAGCGCCATAAATCCAAGTTACCTTGTTCGAAGGCGCTGTTACAACATATCATAGAAAGAAACTAAAACAATCATAAAACATGGCATCAAATATCGAAATAAATTATCATAAAAATATACATACTAATAAAATAAAATACTTATAATAATAATAATCGTACATATTATGATTGTAAAAATACTAAAAACAGCTCTGAATAATAAATAAATAAATAAGTAAATCGTAAAAACTTAAAACGTCCGTCTGTGTTCAGTGTTCATGAGTAAAAAGCTCTTTTGAATAAACAAGTTTTAAGGAGTCTTTTGAACTGGTATAACGAATCACATGTTCGCATATTGCGTGGTAGATCGTTCCATACGTGAGTAGGAGCGATGCAGAACGCTCGATCACCGAACTGGCGGAGATGTGCCCTGTTTACAACCAGTAGGGACTCTGATGACAACCGCAATGTTCTGATTGGCTGGTAGAACTCGAGCAGATCGGCAAGGTAGCTAGGCGCAAGTAGATGACTGGCTTTGTACGTTGTTAGTATGATCTTGTACTGAATGCGATATCGCACGGGGAGCCAATGGAGAGTCTCTAAAATTGGTGTTACGTGGTCGTAACGACTAGCTTTCACCACAACTCGAGCTGCTGCATTTTGTGCTCGCTGCAGCTTGTCTAATAGCAGGTCCGGTAGGCCGTAGAGGAGGCTGTTTCCGTAGTCGAGTCGCGATATAACGAGGGCGTGGACCAAGAGTTCAGTAGCGTGCTGTGTCAGGCAATCTCTTATTGCACGAATTCTACGTAGATGGTAATACGCTGCCTGGCACAACTTTGACACTTGGGATTTCATGTTGAACGCACTGTCAAACATAACTCCCAGGTTGCGAGCGACGGTAGTTGGTTTGAGGATGCTGTCACCGATGACAACACCAGTTAGGTTGTGTTTGCAGCCGAACTTGGTGTGGTGAATACCAGTACTTCAGTCTTGCTGTCATTAAGCTGAAGCCGATGATGAATCATCCATGCTTTCTATTCCTCAACACATGCTTATATGCGTGCAAGTGCAATGGTCTCGTCATTAGTGTCATTGATCTTAAATGAAACATACAATTGAGAGTCATCAGCAAAGAGATGGAAGTCAAGACGGTGCCGTCTAATTATTTGCCCGATGGGTCCCGTGTAGAGTGTGAACAGAACTGGGCCAAGAACAGACCCTTGCGGCACCCCCTGGAGCAGCTCCAGTGTGTCTGACTTGGTCTGGCTTAGGCAGACAGTTTGAGTCCTTGAAGACAAGTATGACTCAAACCACTGATGCGCAACGTCTATGACACCTATCCTCTTCATGCAAGCCAACAAGAGCGTATGGTCTACAGTGTCAAAGGCCGCTGACAGATCGAGTAGGACCAGCACGACACCTCTCTTGTTGTCCAGTGCCATCAGGGTGTCATTCTGGATTCTCATCAGCGGAAATTATGGAAATGGAAAATATATACGCCTGTGTATATATGTATATATATATATATATATATATATATATATATATATATATATATTTATATATATATATATATATATATATATATATATATATATATATATATATATATGCGTATATATACACATATTTATATATAAGTATATATATACGCCTGTATTGATATATATATATATATATATATATATATATATATATATATATATATATATATACAGGCGTATATATATATACGCCTGTATATATATATGTCTATATATATAGGCGTATATATATAAATATATATATATATATATATATATATATATATATATATATATATATATATATATATATATATATAAAGTGGGAACTATTATGTAGATAAATTAGTATAAATTGTTTGCGTACTGCATGCAATAATGAGATTTTTACCATCAATCTCCCGTCCATATATATCCCGTCCATATATATATATATATATATATATATATATATATATATATATATATATATATATATATATATATATATGGACGGGATAAAAACTCATCCAGAAAGTGGGAACTATTATGTAGATAAATTAGTATAAATTGTTTGCGTACTGCATGCAATAATGAGAACGGCGCACTAAATTTTGCCATAAATATCCCGTCCATATATATATATATATATATATATATATATATATATATATATATATATATATATATATATATATATATATATATATATATATATATATATATATATATATACATACATACATACATACATGCACACACCCATAAACACACATACTCACCCATAAACACACAAACACACACACACACACACACACACACACACACACACACACACACACACACACACACACACACACACACACACACACACACACTCACTCACTCACACACACACACACACACACACACACACACACACACACACACACACACACACACAATTTGGAGAGCAGGTACAGACGGAAATATTGATTACTCAATTTTATTTATATTCACATTATTTCCAGAGATACACCTATTTGAATGTCGTAAATGCAAAATGTACTAATCTGAGAAAAACGGCTTTAAAGTATTCACTCCTATATTTGTGAATATGTCACTTCTTGCAGACACGTTTTGCTCCAGATGGACCAGTTTAAATACATAATAATTATGATAGTGTATATCTACGCTTGACGCCTAACACCCATATTTATAATTTAGTATGCACGACTACAACATTTTAGAGGCAGGCATGATCATTAATTCTAGTCGGAGACGAGAGTGACAAGTCAGATGCAAACACAGGACGTAATAGCAGTCGGCGTATTTGAATGTTTTACGCAGTCCGTTTTCATAAGGCAGACAAACCAGCCAATACATTACACACTCATTACATTATTATTGAAATAATCTTTAATGTTAGATTGCTTTACGTACTGTATGTTTAGTGGTGAGAGAAATGATGTACCATTGCCGGATTTTAGCGTAGTGCTAGACGGTAAAACTAAACTGCCAAAAATACCCCGTCACAGTCATGCATGAAATAATCGATTGCCATCTCTAAGACTCGTATCGCTGAGGCCACAGAGAGCAGTTACATGTAGAAGATAAAAGACAATGTTCTCCTTGCTTAAATTCATATAATAATACTGAAATCGTTCGTTTTAACAGTGAATTTTCAAGAAAAAATGCGCGTAAAAAAGACCGGAAGTTGATCTGACGAGCCATAAATGACAGCTAGCCAATCAGAGAGCTGATTTTTGGTCACGAGGCGACGCCTAGCCTTTACGAAAGCTCCATTAACAAATTTATAGAAAGTCTTTAATGAAAATGCTCTCAGTGTTTAGAATAGAAATCCAGCTTTCCGGTGGTAACAACCATAGCGCCACCGGAGACAATTTACTTGGATTATTCTTGAAGAGAAAGTTCGTCATTTTTCGTGTCTAAAACAATCACACTCATTACACGACGTTTGAAAGGTGTCAAAACACACCCAGATAAACACATTTAAACATTAGTCATGACATTTAAACAACTTACATATGTTAGATCATACTATTTGGCAACGATTGCCGCTGGAAAGTCATTTTTGAAAATATATGAGTGTCATAATGTTTTAGCTCGTATATCGTTATAAGCTCCGGCGAGAAGCGTCTCATTTTGGCGTGGCGGGTCACATATGTATATAATTATAATACGTATGTGCGTGCATCATCAACGTGGACACCCTGGAGTAAGTAACTTGTCCACCAGTTGATGTTTCAGTCCCCTCACATAGATGTCTGGTTCCACACAGGCATGCTGCTTGCCGGGGACAGACTGGCTATAGCTGATACATGACGTAGATTTCTTCGAGTTAATTATATTAAATACTAATTTCGAACTTGTCACGTGCATTGGAGAATATTTCTGCAATGATTAGCTGCAACGATATACATGCAAGCGTAGAGGTGTTGTTGAGAGCGGAGTATTATGTATGTATGTTCTATTTCAGCGAAGACAAAGTCACCGATAATATCCTGCAATACCTTAGTCTTCACTTGATGTCTTCTCAAGTAGAATTGACATCCGTCCCCATCCGTCCCCATCCGTCCCCATCCGTCCCCATCCGTCCCCATCCGTCCCCATCCGTCCCCATCCGTCCCCATCCGTCCCCATCCGTCCCCATCCGTCCCCATCCGTCCCCATCCCGTCCCCATCCGTCCCCATCCGTCCCCATCCGTCCCCATCCGTCCCCCTCCGTCCGTCCGTCCGTCCGTCCGTCCGTCCGTCCGTCCGTCCGTCCGTCCGTCCGTCCGTCCGTCCGTCCGTCCGTCCGTCCGTCCGTCCGTCCGTCCCGTCGTCCGTCCGTCCGTCCGTCCGTCCGTCCGTCCGTCCGTCCGTCCGTCCGTCCGTCCGTCCGTCCGTCCGTCCGTCCGTCCGTCCGTCCGTCCGTCCGTCCGTCCGTCCGTCCGTCCGTCCGTCCGTCCGTCCGTCCGTCCGTCCGTCCGTCCGTCCGTCCGTCCGTCCGTCCGTCCGTCCGTCCGTCCGTCCGTCCGTCCGTCCGTCCGTCCGTCCGTCCGTCCGTCCGTCCGTCCGTCCGTCCGTCCGTCCGTCGTCCGTCCGTCCGTCCGTCCGTCCGTCCGTCCGTCCGCCCGCCCGCCCGCCCGCCCGCCCGCCCGCCCGCCCGCCCGCCCGCCCGCCCGCCCGCCCGTCCGTCCGTCCGTCCGTCCGTCCGTCCGTCCGTCCGTCCGTCCGTCCGTCCGTCCGTCCGTCCGTCCGTCCGTCCGTCCGTCCGTCCGTGAATACTCTCTGAAGGCATCGGCCAACATGGCCACGAGCAGAGGACGAGTCGCTCTAATCCAAAACTTGATACTGGATTTGTGAAGAGAGAGACTGCGGTTCTGCTCGTGGCATTTGTCTGCTAGACAGTGTGTGTGTGTGTGTGTGTGTGTGTGTGTGTGTGTGTGTGTGTGTGTGTGTGTGTGTGTGTGTGTTTGTGTGCGCGTATATATATATATATATATATATATATATATATATATATATATATATATATATATATATATATATATATCAGACATGGTATCAAATACATTGAAATGTATCTAAATACAAAAACTCTTGAGGGATTCAAATACAATTATAATTCAAATACAGATTAAATACAGACTGAAAAAGTAACTGAAATACTTTCCAATGTATTTATATACATTGGAAAGTATTTCAAATACTTGTTCAGATACTTTTTAAATACTTTTCATTATTAGTATAATACAGGTAAAAAATATCAAATCATACATAGAGACATCTAGATTATGGTGACTCCTAGTTTATAGCCGTAATTAATGCATTGCTGATTTAACGACAACCAGACCAGTGCTAGGGAGTTTTGGTATTGCGATAAGTACATCACAGAAACAACTGATTCAGAACTTCTGCACACAAAGGTAAAGGCCATAAGTTGTTGTTTGTTATGTCCACATTGGCCCGCCCGCCCGCCCGCCCGATCGTATCTCTCCGTCTCGACCGGCGTGATGCTATCGGTGTTTCGCGTACATTTCAAACATCGACAAACTCGTATGTCCGATGATACTTGAAGGGAAAACCCCTACACGGTGACGTGTCACATACAAACAGTCTCATTGGCTACGCTTCGTGCTTGGGGCCGCCCAGTCAGTAGTTTGGGTGTGTGGTGGTTCGAGTGGAGTAGGCTGTAACTAACGACACTTGACGGCTAACTACACTTGACGTCTGATTTCGGTGTAGTCGGCGTCATGGCGTTTAGAAGAAAGGATTAGAGGAAGACAACGCTGAAGTATTCAGACACGGTAAGTCATCACTGCGTGAATGTATTATATAACTTATGACATCAAAGACGTATCGTAATGTGAATTGCAGCGAAATATGGTAGACATGTTGTATTTTAATGTCGCACAGAGCCACTCCCCTCGGACGCCGGCCCAGGGGACGTGTGTTACATTTGGTTCTTGGGAGTCACACCCGTGTGCATGGCTGGGCATCCAATGACAGACAAATATATATATTGTTGACAACTTGAGACGAGACGGCAGAATCATACAATTATCTCCCTTTTCACCATCTATCGATGTGTTCACATAGCAAAGTTCACCTTCAGAGTGCACGCCAGTCAACCATATCACAGCGCGCCCCTCAACCGTATCGCAGGGCACGTACCACGCCATAACCGTTATATAAAATGATTAGCTACACAGCAAAACACGTCTAAAAGAATTAAGTTCTGTCTACCTACTTAAAGTCCGTCCGTCCGTCCGTCCGTCCGTCCGTCCGTCCGTCCGTCCGTCCGTCCGTCCGTCCGTCCGTCCGTCCGTCCGTCCGTCCGTCCGTCCGTCCGTCCGTCCGTCCGTCCGTCCGTCCGTCCGTCCGTCCGTCCGTCCGTCCGTCCGTCCGTCCGTCCGTCCGTCCGTCCGTCCGTCCGTCCGTCCGTCCGTCCGTCCGTCCGTCCGTCCGTCCGTCCGTCCGTCCGTCCGTCCGTCCGCCCGCCCGCCCGCCCGTCCGTCCGTCCGTCCGTCCGTCCGTCCGTCCGTCCGTCCGTCCGTCCGTCCGTCCGTCCGTCCGTCCGTCCGTCCGTCCGTCCGTCCGTCCGTCCGTCCGTCCGTCCGTCCGTCCGTCCGTCCGTCCGTCCGTCCGTCCGTCCGTCCGTCCGTCCGTCCGTCCGTCCGTCCGTCCGTCCGTCCGTCCGTCCGTCCGTCCGTCCGTCTCATCCTATCCTCACACATTCGTTATTTAAACATCGCACATTTTCTTTTTCCGCTGCTCCATTTTTGTTATTATTTTTACATGGCTGTTTTCTCTCATGTACTGGTCAAACCTCTTCCGTCATCCTTTCCCTCTGCCTCTTTTTCACCACTCGACGCCTAAAATATTTATCTTCTGACTATATGCTCATCTTATCGTGTGACCATCTGCCTACCTGCTTATCCTCTCCTCATCTTTTAAACTTTCTCTCTCTCTCTCTCTGAATGAATGGAACAGATTATCGGCTGATTGTGTAAGTGCTAGTAGTGTTAATATGTTCAAAAATAAAATTGACATGTACCTAAGAAGGGCGGGGTACATTTAGATAGATAGGTTGGACTCTCGATAAGCCAAAGGGCTTCCTTGTCCACCTGCCATCTTGAGTTTATTCTCTAGGTGGCAATCTTGTTAAATCTTGTTAAATCTTGTTAAATCTCTCTCTCTCTCTCTCTCTCCCATCTTCACCTTCTTTTTCCTTCCCATCATATATTTCTCTTTCCCCTCTCCTTCCCTTTCCCCTGCTCAACTCCTCCCATTCTCTCACCACGACTTACTTTTCTTTCAAACTCCTGTTCTGTTCGTTTCATCGCCCATGTTCTTCTTATTATGTCCTCCTCTCCCTTCTTACTTCGGCCATGTATCCTCCTCTCGTCGATCTTTTCCCCTAACTCTCTCACCTTGGTGCAACAATCCTCTTCTTCTCCTCATGTCCTCCCACTCATACCATCCGTTTTCCTCCCCGTTCCCTTTTTATACACACCACGTCTCTCTCACTGCCAGCTCTCCCCGTCTTCTCCGTCGTTCTCTTCTTGTCCCCGTCTGCTCCCTTCTGTCCCAACCCTGTGTTCCCCGTCGTCTCCATCGTTCTCTTCTTGTCCCCGTCTGCTCCCTTCTGCCCTTATAAAAATATACCATTCAAATACCATTGAATGGTCCTAGGGGGTATAATGGCCAATGGTATTTGAATGGTATCTGAATGGTATCTGAATGGTTTTTTTAATGATATTTTGTATTCAGTGTACCGTTCAGTGATATTGAATGGTATTTTAAATTACCGTTGAGAATACCACTGAGTCCTGCTGAAATACCATTGAATGGTCCAACGGTACTCAATGGTTTTCATTGGTATTCAATGGTATACCATTGGCACGTTTTTGTAAGGGTGTCCCTCTCCCTGTGTTCCCCGTCGTCTCTGTCGTTCTCTTCTTGTCCCCGTCTGCTCCCTTCTGTCCCTCTCCCTGTGTTCCTCGTCGTCTCTGTCGTTCTCTTCTTGTCCCCGTCTGCTCCCTTCTGTCCGTCTCCCTGTATTCCTCGTCGTCTTTCGCGGTCTTTGGTCATCATCTCGTCTTCTCCTCTTGAACATGGCAGATGTTTGTCTTGCAGAGCTAACATGGGTAACCCGTTCAGCGCTCTCAGGACACGGCTGCATCAGCGGAATGCAGCCAGAGCAGTTCGAAGATTCCGTCGGCCAGACTACCTGAATTGGCTGAAGGCCGGCATGGCACTCAAGTGTTGTGGCGAAGGCTTGGTTGATTTCTGCCGTGACGTCATAACTACATTTCACACCACACTGGTAACGCAACATGGCCCTGCAGTGTGTTCGTTCCCACTCAAGGCCAAGATGATGAAGAGGAAGCAGTTCCTGGAACGTCAACTGTGCTTGTGGCGTGTGCGACACTTGGCTGCAGAGCATAGCGAGCGAACTCGCTACAAACCAGTGCAGCTGGAGAAACACCGACGTCAATGAGTGGCCACTTCACCCGTGGCAACTCGCTAAGGTCTTCATAGGCCCAGGCAAGGACCCAACAAATCGCGACCCGGCTAACACCGATACTGCCGGTTTTCTACAGTTGATTATTAACTGTAGGTTATTCGCAAATCGGTTGGTTGCTGCCAAAGTAAAATCGGTAAGTTGTGTGTTTTATTCTACACCGTGGTTACTTCGTTTACAAAACTCAGTAAATTACGGGGGAAGTGCAATCAAACATGAAATATCCATGCTTTCTAGGTACTTATAAGTCGTACATTATTTTGAAAGAATATTACTGAAATCCAGTAAACCAGTTTTTAATAATAGTCGAATTATGAAATAGATGTCTTTTAATTATTATCTTTATGATTAGTATGCAGCATGTGATACATTCACGATACAAATCCTATACTATGCCACCGATATAATTGTTAAACATTTGAAAAATCCGCGGTCAAGAAATTGTCTGTAATTTACCTTGGCAATTATGAAATTATCACCCTATAACAACAATATGGGCGTTGACAGTCGGTGGACTTTAGTTACAACTACACTGCAGAGAAACGTCTACACAAACGCGTTGTCTTATACTCACATTTAAGAAAGCAAGAAATAAATTGTGCTTTAATTTGTCCCGTTCATTATGCAATACATCGTAAAATCAAAATAAATATACAAAGACGTAAACGTACAGTAAACACGGTATAATAAACGAGAAAGGTATAACAAAAAAGCATAAAAACAACGTAATATATTAAGTGATTGACGTCATTATTCGAATTGTTTTTATATAGTGTATTACATATAATTATTATATATTCGGTGTTGTTGAGTGCAGGAATCATATCATTCATTGCTATCACACGATTGGTCAGTCAGCATCAGATGTCGTGATGTTGTATGTTTAAAGGTGAGAGAAGTCAGGAATGACATCCTTCATTCTGCCAACCTGGAGGTGACGTCAGCTGATTTGACAACCTACCTGGACAAAATGAGGGACTTGTTGCAGGAGCCGGCGTTGAACAACTATGCTTCGGCGCATAGAGCAGTCGATGAGATAAACAAGGTAATTGTGTTCGCAATGTATTTGATAGTGTATGACAGATAGAAGTGCAACTAACTGTGTCGATGTAACAGGTACTCTTTTTATGTTACAGAAATAGATCATATAGACCAAATTTTCACTTTTTATAAACTACCTGGTTAATATAAATTTATTATGATAAAATGTAATTGTACTTACATTTATAACATAATATAAACTGTTGCGTGTATTCATGAAAACATCTTTGTCCTGATAGTTTGCTAATAATAGCAACATGTTACTGCTCGAAAAGTTACGTTTCTACTATAAATGCACATATTTTATTATCAACCTCCAAAGCATAAAGCAGCTTCATTGTTGCCTGGTAGGTGAGAGTGCAATGTGTTCGTTTACGTATGTGCGTGCATACATCCGTTTTCTACATACTGGTTTCTTTGTTTTGTTTGAGTGTTTATGTATTACCATGTTCACTAGTTTGCTTTCCATAAGAGTACACTCATGTCTGACATTCACAAATGCAACGCCTCCGCCATTTTTGTAATGTCGTGCCTTGTGAAAGACCTGGTAGTGTGGTTACTTTTGATTATGTCCATGTTTCTGATATTGCAATTATATGTACTTGTTCATTTGTTCATTCGTTCGTTCGTTCATTCGTTTATTCACTTATTAATTTATTCACTTTCTAATTTATTCACTTTTTCATTTATCCATTCATTCATTTATTCATTCATACATTCATTCATTCAAAAATCGATCCATGAATTCATTCATTCAGCGGTATGGGTATGGAATGGCACAAGCGAAAGAGACGTGATTTAGTTATTCACGTTTGGAACTGGAAAGTACAAAATAATAACAATACCGACTTAATGTGCCTTTTTACCGGTGATGCGTCTTTGCTACACTTCCCCCATACAATGCATATCAATGCCTAATATAAGTTGTTGTTAACCATAAACCAAATCCCAACCCTAAACCGCACCCTAAATCTAAATGTTCTTCCATGCCAAAACATCCATGACAGGGCATTTATACGTATTAAGAGTTGCAAAAACACATCATCCTCTTACTTTAAATTAGTTAGTATATCAAATGATAATAAATATGTCATCAATGTATCTTTGTTGTATGTTAGATTGACGCCACGAGTCAACGTCGCTGCAGTGCGTGAACTTCAGTGCAGTTTGTACAAACAGATGGTTCAAGATCAGGCTACAAACATAGACGTATGTCGTCGACACAAACAAACAAACACGTATTGTGATTTAACTATTATAATACGATACTTCCATATGTATATCAATTATTATTATTATTATTATTATTATTATGAACTTAGTTGTAAGTGTGTACTCTCTTAACTGATTACATACTAGTGGCTTATTTTCTATCACCAGTGGAAAAAATCTTTAACCATAAACCAAGGAAATAAAAGAAAATTGTATCAACAAATTAAGCCCAAGCAAGGACGCACTTACATTATATACACATATATACACGCGCATGCACACAGGCACATACGTCTATATGCACACGCACTTTCTCACAGAATAACAAACCACGCCCGTAAACATGCACTCGCACTAAACACACACACACACACACACACACACACACACACACACACACACACACACACACACACACACACACTCACACACACACACACACACACACACACACTCACACACACACACACACACACACACACACTCACACACACACTCACACACACACACACACACACACACACACACACACACACACACACACACACACACACACACACACTAATTGCTTATTTGTCAGTTATCAGATCTGCACTTATATCTGTGTTGCAGGTCCTCAAGAAACGACTCGGCGATGACTTCATCAGGCTTCAGCAAGATGTTGGAGATGTGAAAAGAGTTGTCCAGGTTCTACAAGTAGACATGAACAGTATAGGTATGTATATTCTATGCCAATGACCTTTTCTCAACAGGCTGGCCTATCGGTTATTCTGACATGGCGCCTAATGTTAACTGAACATTATACACAGGTGATTGTCTTTATATCGTTGCCGGGTTCTATAGTGCATTTGAGATGATGTAATGCACAAGAAGATCAACTGATGTGTTATCGTGAAACTAGATGTTACTAGTGTTTGTTGTAATGTTATCAATGGTAGAAGGTAAGCATATGTTCACAACCTATTTAGTGGTACAGCTACGCAATAACCTGCTGCACTTAGGCCATTGTGTCGTCAAATAATAATCAATGCAATAGCAAAGTGTCATGATTTCATTTAGCGCTTTGAAAAATCACCTAGCAAATTTGGTGTTGTGAAATAGTATCAAAAAATATAAATAACAACTATTTACATTACATTTATTTAGAGTGGTTTAAATTTACGAAGAACATTTATTTGAGCTTTCTTGTCGCACTCATTGATTAATGTTGCCATTTTATCTGATTGTCGTCGAATCCAGTTAAACATTTGTAAACGTTGCTATAGAATGCAACAATCACCTACAGTGTGCTCTCTCACGTAGTATGGTATCGTGATTTCAATTTAATTTGTTGCGGTACAAAACTGACATCGCGACCACCTGAACGTTATTTATTTATAATAAATTCATATAACCTTAGTTGGAATAAATATAAAGAAGGTGTTCCATTAAGAGTAGTTTAATTTACAAAGAATGTGTTATACTACATAGAGAACGGTGGTCGTGAGGAGCGGTGGTCGCGCGGTGAGGAGCGGTGGTCGCGCGGTAGAGCGCCGGACTGCCAATCGAGGGGACGGTGGTTCAATCCCACCTACCGCCGTTTCGAAACTTAGGCAATTTCGTTCACCTCACATTGCCTGTGTCTTTCGGAAGAGAAACTAAAAGCCGGTGGTCCCTTCTATCTGGTGTCAATGCCAGGGGAAGTAAAAGACCCCACACAGGGGGTAAATGTGTAACCTGTAGTGGACTCAGTAATTCTAGAGAAGGCCAACTCTGAAAACCAAGCTCGACAATACTCTAGTCACAAATATGTGGCTAACATAGAGTGATGAGCTAACCATAAGAAGAAGAAGAAGAACGGATGTTGCATTTTTGTTTAAAGGGGAAGTGAAACACAACTATAACATTTCATATACCTAAATGTACACTATATAAGTATACATTAATGGTGACAGAAGCATATTCACTTATCAGACAAACTGGAAAAAAATATTTTTTCAGTGCCTAAATCGTCGACATTGAACACTGCGTATCGCCATCTTTATTCCAAACCGAGTGGTTTGATTACCTCCTATCTAGCCCATGCAAAATTTTGTTTTTTTTCGGTTTTCTTCGTTATTGGACATTTCTGCGCAAAAACAAAGATATGGTACCTTATTATACACGAAAGGGGTCCTATGTGTCAACAAATAATATTTATTTGCATTCGAAATAAAAAGGTGGAATTAAATGTCAACGATTTTTAACCAATGAAAATATTCCTTATTCCCGACAGCAGAATTGACAGACTTCAAGGGGCGGGGCTACCGAACGGCAGGTCAACCGGGACTATTTTTTACTTTTGTTGACAAATATGTCGGAAGTGTTTTGCATTACAGTCAGAGGAAACGCTAGTTGCTAGTGATCTTGGATAAATCACAGTAGAAATGGATCCGACAGAGGAAGCATCTGTAGCATAAGTGAGAGGTTGACACACGTGCTTCAACCAGCGTGCGAGCCGAGGTACGAGGCGTTAAACCCGGCCCGCCGAGACGGCGAGAGACTCAGTCTCAGAGGTTCGCCATTTTTATGGAATCGATGATCTTGGACTTTGGGATCAACGGTGCTGAAGTCTGAACAGTGTGAATAATTATGATGTTTGTGTGAATACTGCGTCCCAATGTCGACGGACATGTTGTTGAGAGATGGCTTGCCCGACCGTGCTGACAGATGCCTGCATGAGTCATGACTAACCACGAAAACTGTCGATGTTGGGAGTATCGGACTGCTGTCGATGTGCGATTTGCCTGGAGACTCGTTCGTTCGACCAATATAGCTAGTAGGTAAGTACTTACTAATACGTAGTTCAACATGTATCGAAAAATAATTTAACAATTCAAACCTAAATAGAGCAATTATACTTGTATGGCTACACATATTAAATAAAAAAAAATCTATCTTCAAATTCGTAATGTAAATCTTTGTTACAAACTTACTTTTTGTTTTTTACCAGATGTTACATGATCATGATGATGTGTGCATCCTTTTAATATATAATTATTTAATTTCCAATTTAAAAGTGCTAATACAATTTGTTAAATTTATGTAAAATAATGTCATTTGGATATGTGTGCCGCTGTGCAATTTATAATAGTCTGAATAATAAATAGATTTGTAATAAGGAATTCAATTCAAGTGCAATTCACATGAGAATATTGAAGTGAAGTATTAATGTATTGTATTCAATGTATTGGATATGTGCGGGTGTGTACGTCATGACATATGTAGTCTTACAATCATAAAATTCATGTGTTTGCAAAATACTGTAACACAATTACATAACAATCGTTTGTTTGTGAAATGCTGTGAGCATTTTATTACAGTATTTCATAAACAAATCAACCAAAGCGTTGACTTTGCAATGTGATATTGATGAATTACACAGTTTTGCCATTTACTAATTAATTATAAGATAATGATTGTTTACTATTACTATAAATCAATTGTCAGAATGTATCGGTTAGCTGCATATCATGACTGCACATGTTCAATGGGATGCTTCCAAGCGGCAGCAGACATGTTATGCCAGTCAGGGTGTTTTGCAGGTGCAAAAAAGGGAAATTATTTGTTTCTTGTAAACAACAACACTTTCTCTGTTTCTCATTAGTGTCAGAACTGCTTGATTCATCATCAGTGATATCGCTGTCACCCGCTACGACATATTCTGCATAACTCTCTTCAGTCTTTTCCTTCTGACTGTTGCAGACAGAATGATCTGAAGATGGCGACAGTGACACTGGGACATCCGAAGTGTCATCCACATTGATAGGACTGCCATGGTCGAAGAAGGAATGCAGGACTGCGACAACAACTTCGCATACCCATGGTCATGATGAATATTCAATGGAACAACAATATCATCTATATTAATTACTGCATCGTTAAAATATCCCATTGGCGACATAATCACTGGCTCTGTTTGAGTTTGACACTACGAGTTAATGGCATTGCAATATGACATCCATACTGCCATGAGGGACAATGTCATATCACACAAAAAATCTGTATTTTATTGCATCATTCTAAGGGCCTCCAAAACAAAAAGTAATGCTGGTGATTTGGTTTTTGAGAAGGTCCCTTGAAATCACATCTCAAACCCCATATCAGTTTTGTGGATTGGGTATCTGCTTTGTGGCTTGTCTGCTACTGCTAGCCAGGATCACTGGTCAACTTGATCTCAATGGGACCAGTGGACAGTGGGCTGACCAGGGTGTTGTGTTTAAACCAGGGAACATTCATGCAATAAATAGAACATTGCCTTTTCAATGGTGCATTCTGTGCAGATTCCATTATGCGACTAACCTTCCTGGCATATTTTAATATGTATGTATTCCGAGTCATTCAGACATTCTTTTCACTAAGATTGTGATCTTATTGCCTAATTTGCACTAGGCTGTTAATGGCAATTAGTAACAGCAGACCTCTGTTGTACTTTGATAATGATGTTTACAACCCTTGCATGTAACAATGCAGGCTATGTGCTAATGTAAGGTTCCAAATGTTTTTCACCCATGTAACTATTAATTTTTTAATCATGGGATCAGTGATATTACTAGCTGCTGTCTGGCGACTATTCTGACCCCCAACTAAAAAAGGTGTGCTTGTTTGTCACTTGGAAAGCAAAACTGCAGATTCTTAAAGGTGAGATCCACATTTGGGTGTATAATGTTTTGCGGGATAAAAACCGTCGTCTTTGATTATTTATAAATGTATTAATCTGTGATTTTTTAAATATCGGATACTAGTGATATTCTACGGATATTTTATGATGACACTCTTAATATGCCTAAATTAAAATACTAAATGTGTTCCCAAGTAATATTTCCAACTGACTTGTGTTATGATGGGTAGTGTCATTGGATAGACACATTAACATACATAATAGTGACATTATGTTAAGTGTGATTGATTCTGTAGCATGTTTTATTGTTGTTATACTCATTATTTTATAGAAGTTGTGAGTTGCACACATGTACAGATGTTACCAGAAATAAATACAATGATACCATAATCACAATGACAATAATATTTCATTAACCTGCATGGCTGCTGCTCGCGCCAATCTGGTGTCCAATAGCTTCTGCTTCTTGGCTGATTTTGCCAATGAGAAATCAGTAGAGCCAAAGGTGTATGCGGAAAAATCGATCACAGATGGAACCGCATCTTTGACCAAGAATGATGTTTTTTTTTTACCAAGTGTCCTTGTTCATCATAGGTGTCTTTTGTTTTGTAATCGCCATCCACAAAATGATCACTGCAGACTCTCGCTGATTTAGCAGATGGGGGAGACGCCAACTTCAGTTTCTGCAGCCATCTTTTCTGTTGCGATTCATTTGTAGGAAGTCTATGGAAAGTTTTTTCCTTACACCTATAGTACCAGTTTGTACATCCTGGAGCCATGCAGTGCACTCCATGCTTTTTCTTTTCTTTATCTCCATTCTTGTCGGACATTTTCCCAGGTGATGCTGCTGCTTCAGTCATATTGAATCAATGAGTGGGACAGTGTATTCAGGCTAGATGCCCACATGGGGAAGAGGGGATTGTACTAGCCCTCCACCCCCCCCCCACCCCCACAGTGGCATCCTCCATTGCCAGTGGTGGTAGTTGTGTAATCATGTAATTACAAGGTGATAAGGGTTTGTATGTGTGGATTTTAGACCCTATGGTTGTTGTGATACTTCTATAATTACATTATGAACACAATGTTATAGTCTTGCAAATTGTGTGTTGTATTTATTTTTCATGACTGAGATGCATAGTCACCACAGAGTTAGATGATTAATCTTTCCCTTATGGTTGAGGGTAGTGATCTGGACATTTTCCCCTGGGTTCCCAACACAGAGAGTGGTGTAGTGGCTGTAGCCTCCACATTAGTCATTAGGGGAAGGGTTGTGACCTGGAAATGAGTTTCACCTGAGGTCAATACCCCAGGTGGATTATCAGACAAAAAATAAATACGGTTATTTCCTGTGTAGCTGACACAAACAGGATCTGGCACCTTTCCACATGTGAGAATCTCAGTTATATAATATAGCTTAGATAATAGCCTATAGGAACATGGTCCAATGCCATTAATTTTTGGAAATTAACAGTTTTAAAACAGTACAGTCATGAATTACCAAACAATGTATGTTGGCTTAATTAAGCACCAAAACAATTTTTAATAATGTTACTAATATAACAAAAAAGTGACATTTTCATATTCATTGAAGAACTTATTGAAAATATTGCCAGTGAGCATTCTGGTAACAGAAAATGTTGAAAACACTGTTGAAAGCACTCATAATATGTCACTGTTTTGTGGTTTTGCCCTGCCAGCTTTAGTTATTCATTAGGGTGTACATACAATAAATAACAGTAAAAGAAATCACAGAAAAAAATTATAGTTTTCCCTAGGAAAGTCACAGGAAATAAGGTCACAAAATAATGTTATTCAGACACTGTCTTGTTAATACAAAGGTTTGGTCTTGCATACACGAGCACCATAACATCTTTTCATTCTTTGACAATAGAAGAAATAAGATAGCAAAATAATGTCATTGTGGCACAGATCGCTATAGACTGCCTTTTTTACACAATCGTAGCAATGATGACAGACCTAGCTAACAACCAAGTTGATTTGGGTTCTCCCTTTAACACCAGTATCACCATTCACCAGACTGCCCTGTCTTGCTGAGTGATGTTTGAACAACTCCCAAGGAGACCTACTTAATTATTTGGGATACCTGGCTTAGACAAAGGGCTTGCTTATCTGAGCCAGACCTTCTCTAACCCACAAAGGCAATTAGCAGGCTGGTGGTGTCCAGTTTTACTGCCCAGTACCCACAGTGCTAATCTCTGTAAATATTACTAAGCAAGGCCTGAATGAGCTCACATTGGCATTGCTGACTCTTAGCAGAAACTTTTCATTTCTTGATAACCATGTCCAATGTATTTATCATGACATTTGTTACAAGACATTGGCTGTAATATATTAATAAGTATTTAATAACAAAAGTAAAACAATTCTTGAGGGGTTTTAACACAAATGTTCCGTAATGGCTGGTGTCTATTTAATGTATAATATATTAATGAGTAATGAAAATGTCTGGCAGGATATTCAATTACCCAATGTGGTAAGCTGGGGTGCCATTTCCTTCCCTCAAGCAAATATTTCTTATCACTTTGCACCACCACTGAGGCACTGGCACAATAGCAGGCCTTAGCAGTTGCCATCTAGCAGGGCTGGTTACAACAGGGCAAGGGGCATGGAAGCCAAGATCAAAAGACAGGCAGGCCACAGCAAAAGAGGCCTGTTGTTGCTTATTGCAGCAAGGTCCAGAGGTCAGATGTGACAACTGACTACCTGTTAGTAGTAAAGCGCTTTGGTCCTAACGACTGGACACTGAGCTATATAAAAACTTGCCTTTAGTGGATATTAGCTTAACTTGTATGATCAGTGCTGTCATGGTGAATGACTACAGTGACTTCCAACATAATTATTTCAGTCTGACTGAAACAAATTGGTTGATTGAATTTCAAGTAATTAAATGGTTACAAAAAGCAAGGTGAATATAAAATATAACTAGCCATATATTAATTTATATACCCAATTAAAAGTATTTTAATCAATAAAATAATGAAATTGAGTTAATAAAATTAATTAAGAAAATTCAATAAGGATTAGTTATTTTTAATTATTCCATGTTATCTGTTCAATCTGTTATAGGCCGATTTTTGAATGAAAAATTATGCAGGCCGAACTGCGGGGCGGGGCGGGCTGCGGGCTATGATGTGGCAATATTTGTGCCGTTTCGTTTCAATAAACATATATTTAACTGATTCTACATACTTAATACATTCCTGTCATGACTGATTGACTGTTGTTGACGAGTGTTGTTTTGCAAAACGTCTTACGTATGTAGCCGACATTTAAAAAATATTATTTTGAAAAAGGTTATTTCCCCCACCGGCGACTGCTTATGTCGATATAATATATACTCGTAGACGTAGGAACTCTAACTCTATCTACCAACCGTGGCACAATGCCGCTGGTTGCTAGGACTAGGTACAGCTTGCCGGCGAAGAAACGTCAACGACCGAGTGTTCTAGACTAAATCTGTGGATTATATAAATTGCAAATGATATACAACTATCCACACATATATGTACTTTATTATGTTCACATTTCTCATTATATTTAAACTTCGCTAAGATCACATTCGTGTATTATGCAGACAGTGAAATACAACCGTGGGACTAAATTGTCGTCGTAACGATACATGACTGAACTCGTGAGTGCCGAGTCGCCTTGGTAACAACAAGCTGTCATTTCCTACGCGCCGAATCGCCTTCCAAATAAGGAAATCATGTCCGGTTTTCCTATCGAGTTCGACGAACTTTACTTCATCGCTGCGTACTTATTTGCAAGCAAATCGATCAAACACGGACCTGTTGCTCTGATCGAAACTTATGTTTTGATGTTCAGTGTCTCTTTGTGTTCGTCACGTTTGCAATTAGGCTTGCATTAGGCGTTTGAAAGTGACCACCGCAGACTCTTGTCGAACTTGCCGCCGGCGGACACGCCAACTTCATCATGTTTAACCTGCTTTTTCTGCAGGAATCCTTTCGTGGAAGTATGTGAAAGTTGCTTGCTAACAATCATAATATATCTATTAGCCATACAGTGCATTAAATAGTTTAATTATGTTTGTTTTAATGCGTTTGGCCCGTTTTTGTGAGAACTATGCTGCGTTGCCTATTGACTCGCGGCTTCCGCGATTGTAAACAACGCGGCAATCAAACCGGAAACGCCGCTCAGAAGCCCTAGGCAATATGGCAGCGCCCTGTGTTGAAAGTAGCTCAGTTTAAAAAATTATTAAAAATATACCGTGACATGCTTGTCAAATCATAGTGACAAGTGCTGTAAATTATATGTTCTTATGTTTGGGCTGTGGTTGTTCAGCCGCTTCAGTCCCCCTTTAAACAAAGGCCAATTGCTCTTGTTGCGCCTTGTGTTTAGGTGTCCATTACAAGATGTTTTACTGAATTCGAAACCATATATGACGAATAGATGTAATATTGTTAATACATCTCCATACAGTGTATCACTTGACGATCATTATTTCGCAGACATGATTTCCCAGGACTATTTGGCTAATGACCATTTAGCCAACTTATCCTGGAAAAAGCAATAACTTATAGCAAAATACCTGTTATATTTATAAACAAATACAATATGTTTATCCAAATTACCTATCAACATGGAGTGAAACTCCAAATATGGATTCAATTATTGTACATATTATGTAGATACATATTTGTACAATTAATGATTTTGATATACTTTAGTACAAGATCTCGAACAGCGTCCGAAAGCAAAGAAGAAATCAAAAAGAGAACTCAAGAGAATTCGAGGTAGCTTTTTGATTTTATCGATTTTTATACGTAACATGCGTTTACATGTCTGTCATAGTTTGATGGAGTTTTGAATTAAAGGAAGGCGCATATTCAGCGAAGGTAGATAAAAAAATGAAATTCACGCATAGAACAAAATCAAAATAAAGTTTTTGCCCCACAGGTATTTGCTTAGAACAAAACATCGCGATGTCATAACACGCTTATATGGCATATATGCTTACACGAGAATGCAACTTACACAACTGTTGTATAGTTTTTTTTATTTATCAGTGAATGTGTGAACAACGTCTCACAATCGTCACTTTTTGTATGAATTTATTTTAACTGTTCACATTGATGCTTCTTAATGTGTCTACATTTCATCCAGAGCTTTGCAAGTTTTGTTTTCTTGGACTGAATATTATTTTCATATTACCGGCAGAATCCATTGCCACTGAACATTTTGTATTTTTACTTATATTTGTTTTCCATTAATTGTTTTACCTTTTTAGCATACCTAGTATTGTAAGAAATGTGAATTTCTAACAATTGTGTACCATATAGATAGAATTGCTTATTACGATCTGTCAAAAGTTGAACAACTGTTTTCAGCGTCCGTAAAAAGACAGCTACGAACGATGCACTCTGATTCAGAGAGGCATGAAACCTTGAAGGAAACATTCGTTGAAAGTCGTATCCAGAAGACCAGACTTGAACCGCTTCCAGAAGCAATGACCCATCGGGACTTAGAGGATTTGGAGAAACGCAGGCGGGCAAGCCCAGTCGTGAAGATCTCACAGCTGTTTAGCAAGTTGGAGAGTGATGAAAAGGCTCCCAAAACCGTTCTTATTCTGGGTCGGGCTGGCTCCGGGAAAACGACAATTTTGGAAATGATTGCAAACGAGTGGGCGTCAAAGCACCAATGGACTGATATCAAATATCTGTTCGCAATAAAACTACGCGACCTCTTGAAAGATGGAACATGGAGCCTTGCTGAACTGTTGCTAGAAGAACTGAAATTGGAAGACACTGACAAGAACGCTGCACTTAGAGAATTGGTGCGTCAAAGTAGTCACGTGATGGTGCTTATTGACGGCGTAGACGAGTATGAAGGGTATGTGTACTCTGACGTCAGAGCCCCCATTGAAGATAAGGTCGATTTATCAGTGATCATATCCTGTGTGATCAGAGGCAGTCACCTTCCAAACGCAAAGGTCGTCGTAAGTTCAAGACCTACAGACCAGATCCCTTCCAAGTTGTTTGGTCGTGTTGTTGATGTCTACGGCTTCACCAGAGATGGCATCAAGCAATATGTCGATAGTCATTACACAGGCCAACTAAACAATTTCATCTGGAACAACATCGAAAGAAACCCAAACATGGCAACATTCTGCCACACGCCTGTCCAATGTGCCTTTGTCTGCGATGCTTTGGCGAATATGTTCGAGCACACAGAGCGTGGCGCCGTGCCAGAAATCCATACGATGACCCAGTTGTACGTAAAAGCAACACACCGACTTGGCAGGAAGCTTCACCCGTCTTTAAGAAAAGACAAACGAGAGCTTGATCCCCATGCGATTTTCGGCATTTTGAAGCAGCCATTCCTGAAGCATGCTGGACTAGCCAAAGAGTCCATGACGGATCAGCTGAAACTCCTCTTCTACAACGAAGACCTAGAAAAGTATGGCTTTGTCGAAGAAGACAGGGAGACTGGCTTTCTTTCTGCATCAAGGAAAGCAAATCCTGACGACAGTGCCACAACTTTAAAAAGTTGGTCTTTCTCGCAGTTTTCGCTTCAAGAGTTTTTCGCCGCGACTGGACTGGTGGTTCTTGGACCGAGAGATGATGTCTGGAAGCTTCTGGAGAACACCGAAAACTCAATCAAGCAATACGAGATTGTCATCACATTCTTGCTCGGCCTCCTTGGAGACTCATCGAATGAATACTACCTGAAGTACCTCGGCTCAGACGATGCATCGTTGGACTTCTGCAAAGAACTCATCACGAAGATCAAGGGTATGTTGGAGGGTGACCCGTTGAAACTGGTCACCCTCATCTACGAAACGCAGTCGGAAGATTTAATGGACCACGTGCCGGAAGAAATCGGATCGCTAAAGATTTACCCAATGGAGATGCTTGCTCTGTCTTGGGCATTGAAACAGAGAAGATGTCGAATTACAACTCTCAGGTTTGTAAATAACGGCACCATAAATATGTATTTGTTAAAGTTGTAGGTTAGTTGTAGTATGTAGGACGCATTGTACATCCAGATGTACATTGAAGTAATACGCACATCAGATGAATACAAATTGGCATATAATAACGTGTTGGGATGTAATGTATCTATGGATTGATTAATCTTTTACGTGAAATAAATGGCATTTTTAAACGTGAGATGACCAATTCATAAGTTACATTACTCGAAAGACTGCCTTTTACGTGTGATGATGATGGGGTAACAACAACAATTAACATCAGAGGACAACGTTCTATTTTCACTGCGCATTGCTATTTGTCGTGCAATAATTTGTTCTACAGGTTGACTGGTCTTCATTGTTTGGATCTCCAACTTCTCAAACAGCTGTGCGTCGGCCTGAAAGCAAATGCAAGCATCCAGCTGTTGGAGTAAGTAACAATTATTACTTCTTGAATATTTGTTTTTGTTTCCAATCAAACACATTTGTTTCTAAGAAAACTGATCAATTGGTGCACAGTAAGGGTGAATAACTACGTATTGTAGTGTAACCTAATGTTATACGTATAACCCTACAGCTTTGTACAAGAGGTCATGGCATATGTCCGGAACATGTTGAGGAAGAGTCATATTTTACTTGCTCCATTTTAACACGAAAATCATAGCATTCGCAGACCAGCATTTTGATTTGATCAATGATGTTGCATTTCCTGTCGATGATAATCAGTACAACTGGTTACTGAATACTATAACAAATTATGCTTGTTAATTCCTCCTTCACAAATATCAATCTTGATGTATCGTCTAAGACTGAGTCTATACTGCGTTATGGCAAATTACTCACTCACTCACTCATTCATTTCATCGAGGCTAGGAACTCTTTGGGGCTCGGAACATTAAGTCAGATTAGCGGACTAATTATTCCATGGGCCATAATACAAAAATCATAATTCGCTCTGCAAGGGCTCATACTACGTTACGCGTATGGTTCATGGGGGTCGGCAAGTGTAATCTGAATAATCTGAAGTGAATTGCATATCTCATCAAGCCGGTGTATGTCGCCGTTGTATTTGTGAAGCGGGTTATATGGACTGCCGTCTGCCTTTCACCATACAGGTGCTCCAAGTCTTGTCTGGTCCCAATTTGTTTAAATATACCGTACCCTCTTCTGATTATGTTGAGGCACACAGGTGAGTTGAGGCTAAGTTCGTTTTGGACTGTTTTTTTTAATGCGACATGGATTAATTCCCTTAGATTACCAGGCGAGCGTCCCAACCCATCGTCCACGCCTCCTCTGTCCAAACGGATCTGGTTTTCACAGCAGCATCTGTGTCGATACATTGCGGGTGTTCCAAGAAGGAGTGTCGAGCAATTGACGATAATCAGGCATTTACTCCCAGGTGCAGGTGTTGCCCACAGGTGTGTCAATGTTCGGTCATCGTCTTGGCAACAACTGGCAATATTCAATTCAATTCAATTCAATTCAATTTATTTCAAAACATATAACATTAAAAAACAAGCAATGCAAATAATAAGTCACATGGTACGTATGACAGCTGTTGTCGATCTGGTGCATCCATGTCCCAGTGGGAGTGTGTTGTTTATGTGTTCAGTCAATTAGGTCTATGTTTATGTTAGCACAGCGGCACCACAATGGTAACAAATAGTCAACAAAAGCAACAACTGGACAGACTGTTGATTATTGTTAGGAATATTGAAGTGTATTTTCCTTTTCAAGTTATTTGTATCGCGCTTTGATTGTAAATCAACACGTGACTCTTTTAAGCTGGCGAAATTGCATTCTCTTCACAGCGAACTTCCACCAGGTCGTTTGCAGGATACGTCATCAGGCAACAGCAGTTGCTGATTGGTGACGCTAAGTTGAAGACACAGATGAAGATACAATTCTAGACTAATCAGGTCGTGTGCAAACGTTTAACTATAAGTCAACTTAATTCAATCCGGTTCCGTGAGGACGATTACATCGACGTCGGATTGATCCCTCTTGACTCAACTTATTTGACTCAACCGACAACGGAACGTGTGGTAAACGCCATAGTAACATCCTGGTTGGTCTACTGCAATGCTCTGCTGTTCGGTACCGCAAGCAATAACATCGTTCGACTTCAGAGACTTACAAATACTACAGCATGCCGTATAACTCGACAGGCTCGAAGTGAAAATGTGATCGCCATTCTGCGCCCACTGTACTGGCTACCGATATAATAACGTGTTTCTGTGCTTACATTCGAGGCATTTCATGAAGACCTTTCGCCGCTATACATGCAGCAGCTTGTGTGTGCATACACGGCAGCCAGACGCATTCGGTCAATTGAGTTCAACGCTCTTGTTGCACCGAGAACATGCAGTAGAGCCGGCGACTGTACGTTTGTTCACGCAGCGGCACCAGTGTGGGATGCTCTGTCGTTGGGTGGGGACAGATGCAGTCCGATGTATAGATGTTGTAGAAACTCGGAGGGAGCATTGGAACCTTTGGCACCATTTCTTGCTGAATTATATCTTTAGCGTGTCTTTGCTGACGTATGGCTGGGAAGAGCGTCTTCGACGTTTGTGCCACACGGCGACGTACGTGCCAAAATGTCACCGTATTTCATTCCGGTCTAATACGCTGCCAAGATGAGTTCATTTATTTGATTTCTTCTTCTACGGTGCATCTGCTTTGCTGGATCCAGCTTGTTCGTGGGGCAGCTGTTGCTCGTAGATGGAGGTAAACGATTCTGCACAAGCCGCTAGAAGAAATTGTAGCTTAGGCTCAGCCGAAGATAGATGGTAGCTTCATCTGGGTTCTTGAAGAGTTTGAATTTAGGAGTTTTCTTTGCAGGTTGCTGTGTTTTCGTATCCTTGAGCTCTGCATGATTCGGATTTTGTTGATTTTTGCTGTGGCGTCTCTCATGTGTTATCCACAATTTTTTACTTTGCAAGGCATTACAGTTTATATGTAATTGTGTTACATTTTACGGATTATCTTTGTCAGTTTGGTAATTTAAATATTAATAATAAAATATTATTTATTCACGATAACCTTATAAATTTTACATTTTATCGCCCTAAAGGGCGTGATTCCTAACGCAAGTGTATTGTAAAACATAAAACAAATTGACTAAACAACTTGATCGACTACCTGATACATTGGGTAATGCGTTAAGATATAATGAATAAAACGTATTAAAAAATTGATTAAATATTAAAGTAACATACAATTACAATAAAAATAATAATAAATATATAAATTATAAAACGAGATAAATGGCATTAATAAATATACTAAAACGTTTAGTGTTCATTGAATCGTGCGTCACTGTTTTATAGTTAAAACATGATGCATATATGTCGTCTTATAGCCAGAGAGAGAGAGAGAGAGAGAGAGAGAGAGAGAGAGAGAGAGAGAGAGAGAGAGAGAGAGAGAGAGAGAGAGAGAGAGAGAGAGAGACAGAGACAGAGACAGAGACAGAGACAGAGACAGAGACAGAGACAGAGAGACAGAGAGACAGAGAGACAGAGAGACAGAGAGACAGAGAGACAGAGAGACAGAGAGACAGAGAGACAGAGAGACAGAGAGACAGAGAGACAGAGAGACAGAGAGAGTTTCATATTATTTAGTCTAATTCATTCCATATGGTTGCGCCATTTACAGCAATGGAATTCTTGAATACTTGGTTCGTGCTTTTGGGACATACAAATCCCCTCTTTCATTTGACCGGGTTGTTCTGGTCGAGATGTTTGAGATCGGTGTGAACAACGCACACATATAGTCTTGTGCCAACCCATTCACTGCTTTATACACCAGTTGCGACTCTTTGTATTTGACGCGCTCCGGCATTGGCAGCCAGTTTAATTGTTCCAACAGTGCCTACATATGCACGTACAAAAATTGTCAAAGGTGCATGGGATAAACACACATACACACACAAAAACACACACACACACACACACACACACACACACACACACACACACACACACACACACACACACACACACACACACACACACACACACACACACATAAACATTCAGGATGGGACGATGTTACGATTCGTATTCGAAATTTCGAATATTCGAACGTTTTCCAGCTATTCGATTAGATTCGAAAATTCGCAGCTATATAAACGAATACCGTGCGAATATTTTCCTTCATTTCCTCCGCAGCACAATCGGTGCCGCGCGATATTTTACTTTCCGACTTAACTCCGTAAAAGACTACAACCGCCAAACTACTCCTCGCATATCGTTTTCGCGAGTTTGTTTTCGTAATTTTATTCTTTACAGAAATGTAAATTGTTTAATGTTGTGCCCTAATGTGCGTATATTTACATAATAGATGTGAGGATAAGTTTGGCGGCTGAAGGAAGTCATTTTCATGGTCAGAAAGTAAACAAAAATATCGATGCGTATGGCCACGATGCCGATGACGCTGTCGCGCTTACATTTTTCCGATCGTTAAAACCTTTCCGATTGACGTTTCTGCGCATGCGCGTATCTAGGGGATAAACGTAAGCGCTACCTACGATGGTCGCGCTTACATTTTTCCGGTCGTTAAAAACGTTCCGATTGACGTTTCTGCGCATGCGCACATCTAGAGGCGCGCGCGACAGCGCTAGCTAGCTACGCTGGTTGTTGCTCACGTGTATTTGGGAGTTTGAGCGTTATAGCACGGTCTAATTGGACCAGTGACAGCGGATAACAAAGCGCTGTCACTGGTTACGATTGATTGTGCTAGGATTTACTGCTACATCTTTAGTAAATAAAAATATAGTAGTTATTGCTTCGTATACAAAGCTGTATTGTTTATTTATCCTTAATATTAATAGTAATTGGATGGATAAATAAATAGTTGCACCAAGTTTGGCATAACAAAGTTTTGTAATTTGTTGTGTGATAAGTGGCTTAAATATGCATTTAACGCGTACACAGGAGGAAAATAATGACTTATACATTAACAATCTTTAGACAGACTTTACTGAAGTAACATGATATATATTTGTTACATTTATTAAAATAACATCATGATCATCGTCTTACCTTCAGGAGTAAATGTGAAAAGATAATGTTAGTTATGTTCAGTGATGTTTTGTTGAAATGAATCCATACTGATATTTTATTGTATTCTGAATTTACTTCTTGAATAAGCCTGTAGCAGTTGTGTGTAAGTGAAACATATTGATATCCTCTATAAATAGCACATAATGTTATTGTTTTAATACTGGCCTTTAAGTATAATATGAACATAACTGGACCCAGTACAATTCTTTGTGGTATAACTCATGTGGCCGCCATTACCTCTGAACTGGATTGATTAAGCAAACACTGTTGCCTAGTTCATTGTTGAAGCACAGTAGACACACAATTAATCCTCATTCAATAACAATTTATTGTAAAAATAATCCAAAATCCAATCTATCTTGTGTGGCTGTGGCTAAATTGAAATACATGCTGTATATAAAAAATCAATGAATTCTTGGGATACAAAAATTAAAACATTCCTCTTAAAGCAAAATAATTGTACATAGATCGTCTGCATAAAATGTTCAAGATCACATCACATAATGACTAAAAATAAACATATATGCACCCAATCATGCATGCATATTTTTAAAACTGCAATATACATTAAAGTGGTTAGATTTCACGATTCCACAAAAATGTATTGCCAATTTGTTTTAAAGTGTCTTATGTTATTTATTTACTGCTAAAATTGAAACTGTTTATTTACTTTTTGAAAAATACGCATGCATGATTGGATGCATATAGGTTTATTTTTAGTCATTATGTGATGTGATCTTGAACATTTTATAATCTGAGACATTATATGAGCAGTGGCGTGCACCATCCAGCTGTAGCCAAGCATGACAATGTCCAGGGAAGGGTACACTCAGCAGCGCTGAAGCATACTTTAAAAAGTGTGTTCAAACAGGCTAAATTCGAGTCAACTCAGTCAGTGGCAGTGCTGACTCGACATCGTCAAACGTTCATCACAAATAATACTAATTATTATATTAAGTAACGTCATTTGCATCGGAATATAACTATTGGGTTGCATTAACTAAGTCGTTTATGTAGAGTAGAAATGATACAGCAATGATAGGAGTGAGCCCTGCACCAGTGCATGGTCGTGTGTGTTTTCAATATCTTTATTTCAGATTGTCATAGTACATACAGATGTCCACATAAACACTAAAAAAACAAGTGACTAGAACATGGTGGAGGCACTGCAATATTTAGGCTGATTCAGCAATAAGCGAAACACATTATTGTAAGCCACATGAAGATTATGTATACTTGCTACTGTGTAATTCCACCACAGCTGAGCAGTATACATGGGAGAGCAGAAAGTTCTAAGCAAAGTCAGCTTCACTTCAGTGGAACACATGTAAAATTTCCGCAATAGTATATTACCCCTAGCATATAGTTGTCGGCATTGGCGTCAGATATCTTTGTCATCATCTAATGTCTTAGAAATAAAGTGACCCAAATATTTCACATTATCCACTTCCTGGATTGTTTCACCATTAATCTTAAATGATGGAACATCAACATTGTTCATATAATTTTATTAGTTACAACAGATAACAAAGAACTAGGTAACAATCCATGTACAAAAAACCCAGTTATACACATAGCAAGTAAAGGCACAATGCGCTTATCACAATGTTTAAGGTGTTCAGCATATACACCATCCATACCATCAGTCTTATTTATATCTAGGCATTTAATGGCATTTTCAACTTTGCTAATTTCCACAACTACCGGGGTATGTCATTTGTATATTTGGAATCACATTTGATCTGTTGAATGTCTATATCCCTAATACAATTAAAAAGCTGTTTAAAATGAGGCCGCCATAATTCAGTTATTTCAAAAATACCACTAACATCCTCAACACTATTAGGTAAAGGTTTACAGGTAAATGGCGGTCTCATTTTAAACAGCTTTTTAATTGTATTAGGGATATAGACATTCAACAGATCAAATGTGATTCCAAATATGCAAATGACATAGTTGTGGAAATTAGCGAAGTTGAAAATGCTATTAAATGCCTAGATATAAATAAGACTTATGGTATGGTTTGTGTATATGCTGAACACCTTCAATATTGTGATAAGCGCATTGTGCCTTTACTTGCTATGTGTATAACTGGGTTTTTTTGTACATGGATTTTTACCTAGTTCTTTGTTATCTGTTGTGCTGGTTCCTATTATCAAAGATAAATGTAGCAAGATTAACAGCAAAGACAATTATAGACCTATTGCATTAGCTAGTATTGTGTCAAAAAAAATTGAAAACATATTGTTAGACAGAATGTCAGTTACGCGGTCAACAATGTCCAATCAGTTTGGATTTAAGAAAAAACACGGGACAGACTTGTGTATTTATGTCTTAAAGGAAGTTATTGACAGGCATAGGAGTCTAGATGGGTCTATGTTTACATGTTTTTAGATGCTTCTAAATCCTTTGACAGAGTGAAACATTCTATCTTATTTCAAAAGTTGATTGACAGGGGAGTGTCTGGATATATTGTTAGACTGCTTATATATTGGTATTCGAATCAGACTATGTGTATAAGATGGTCAGGCAAATTGTTGGAACATTTTTATGTTGCAAATGGTGTCAGGCAAGGTGGTATACTCTCACCACACCTTTTTAATATATATATATGGATGATTTAACCATAGCTTTAAACAAATGTAACACAAGGTGTGTAATATGTAGTACAACTATCAACCATCTTATGTATGCTGATGACTTGGTAATTCTGTCCCCATCTGTATCAAGACTGTCTGAACTGGTGCAGGTATGTGGACTCTATGGGTTAAATCATGATATCAAGTACAACTCCAAGAACAATGCTGTGTTAATATTTTAAAAGTAAATATAAGAAAAATATTGAAGTTCCATCATTTAAGATTAATGGTAAAACAATCCAGGAAGTGGATAATGTGAAATATTTGGGTCACTTTATTTCTAATACATTACGTGATGACAAAGATATCTTACGCCAATGCGGCAATGCCGACAACTATATGCTAGGGGTAATATGCTATTGCGGAAATTTTACATGTGTTCCACTGAAGTGAAGCTGACTTTGCTTAGAACTTTCTGCTCTCCCATATATACTGCTCAGCTGTGGTGGAATTACACAGTAGCAAGTATACATAATCTTCATGTGGCTTACAATAATGTGTTTCGCTTATTGCTAAATCAGCCTAAATATTGCAGTGCCTCCACCATGTTTGTAGAATACCATGTACCAGATAGTAAAGCTGTAATTAGAAACCTTGTATATAAATTCATGCGGAGACTTGATAAGTAATAATAAGTTGGTAACTGCAATTATCAACAGTGATATAAATAAAATGGCAATCCAGGATAAGACGACATTGGATAAAAATGTTGTATATACATAATAGTTTTTGTTTGAATGTACCATTGTGCAATGTTTTTTTTCTCTATTTACCATGTGCAATACTTTTATATTTTTCTAGTCACTTGTATTTTTTTAATGTTTATGTGGACATCTGTATGTACTATGTCTATGACAATCTGAAATAAAGTTAAAGATATTGAAAACACACACGATCATGCACTGATGCAGGGCTCACTCCTATCGTTACTATATCATTTCTACTCTATATAAACGACTTAATTAATGCAACCCTATACTTATATTCCGATGCCAATGACAACGTTACTTAATATAATAATTATTATTATTTGTGATGAACGTTTGACGCTGTCGATAATCTTATTACTGATAACTGGACTCTGCTCCTGAGAGGCTGAGTCAGCACTGCCACTGACTGGGTCGATTCGAATTTAGCCTTTTTGAACACACCTTTTAAAGTATGCTTCAGCGCTGCTGAACGTACCCTTCACTGGACATTGGTCATTGTCATGCTTGGCTACTCCCGGGTGGTGCACGCCACTGCTCATATAATGTCTCAGATAACTGTAAAACATCTCAGAAACTACCAACTTTCGCCGGTTAAAGTGAAAATAAAGGCAACAGTTTAGTGTTATGCACCTAAAAGAGTTTACACTAACTAATCATTTGCATCTACAATCCAATTTTTCACCTTAGTGGTTACCTCAGAAAGTGGTCTTAAAGTGGGAAAATCTAGCTAAATCACCGACACCATGAACCGGCCCATCTTGGACCTTGCAACCAATCACAACCCAGCAGTTTGGAAAAGTAATACGTCAGAGAGTCGTCTGCTGGTTCAGCTGTCATAACAGAGAGCCAAGCGGTACGCTAAAAGTTGCCTTACGTCGGTTTACAACGAAATCGCGACATCAATATGCCACACTGTTCCTCAAACGCTTATAGTAATAGTACAGTGAAAGACAGTATCAGTAACATGTCTTCTTGTTAACCTATGAATCGAGCAGAACTGAAACAGTGATTCGGTGGATTCGTTTGGACAGTCACAGACACAGCGCGGATCCTAGACGACCCGATTTGATTGACCTTAACCATCAAAACGACCACCAACAGCCGCCAAACTTCTCCTCACATATCTTACATACATATGCATACACTATGTTATGTAATAACATCTCTTGCATTCCTCTAACGAAGAAAATTCACACACAAAAACGCGCAGACCTCGAGTACAACTTGTTCGGCCGCCCAGCGGTACCGTAAAATCGCTTTTAAAAGCTTTACACAAAATACCGCTAGACGCCACGTTTCTGACTGCGAATATTTAATTGTTTTACTTCACACGCGCGAAATAGTTTAATTACTTATAAATAATATAATAATAATAATTAATTATTATCATCACTATGATTTGCAGGAAATTATAAGTTTTATTATTTTTATATTGATATTTTATTTTTATAATTGTTCATATATGTTTCTAGTATATTTATGTTTTTTTTTCTTCTGGTGTGTATTTGTTGTTTAGCATTTTAATGTATGTAAAACGCCATGAACAAGTTTAAATTGGATGTGGCGCTATATTAAATAAACAAACAATGTTTTTATTATAATATAATATTTTATTTATGTAGCGCCACATCCATAATTGTTTGTGGCGCTTCACAAAATAATGCTATTAAAAATACAATAAAGAGAAAACTACCCACAGATAATATTATTTAAAAATAAATAATGAAAATACATGTTTCTATATCATTAACTAAGCTGACTTATCAGTCATAAATAAACATACAAATTACATAACAACAATTGTAATAAATGAATATAAAAATATTACGACGTAATAATAATTTTCATTCAGCACATACACAACCATTATGCATAAGAACATATTACTGAAGCTATTTGTTCTACTCATGAATGACATTTCCACCATCAGATATGTAATAATTATTATTTTTGAACAAGACACTTTATTAATTATCGGAACAGTAAATCACTAAAATGTAAAAAGGAATATGAATATATGGGAAATATTATGGTGGTAGAAAAAGAAGGATTTACAAACAGTAATATTAACATGTTATTGTTTTAGTTATTATTGTTAAAACATCGCTTATGTAATATAAGCTTGCATGCTCGCAGTACACGAGGGATGTTTATAGAAATATTGCTAAAATAAACAATGTGACTTCATTGAAAAACACGTAATTTCCTTTTTCTTTTATAACTAATAGGCAATTTTGGATAATTATGCAGACACATGTATTTTTAATATTTATTTTTAAATATTACCTGTGGGTAGCATTCTTATTATTGCATATACTTTAATAACAGTATGTTGAATAGAAGAGAAGAGAATTGTGGATTTGGCGCTATATAAAATAAACTAATAAAATTATATATTTGTATATTAAATTGTTATTTTTTATCAACTCTATTAGACCCATATCACCAAAGCGTTGCCTTAGTTTGCCGTTTAACATTTTCTGCAGATCATATTGATGCAGCTAATTATTATTATATTATTTATAATTAATTAAACTAATTCGCGCGTGCGAATGCAGTAAGGTTAATAAATATTCGCGCGCCATCTAGCGGTATTTTGTGTAAAGCTAACTTATAATAGCGAGTTTACGGTAGTCGAAGTTGTCGAGTTGCCGTTCGCCAAGATTTGCGTTTCTGTTGTGAATTTTCATCGTTAGGCGAATACAAGTGATTTTTTTTGTAATGTAGTGTATGTATATGTATGTAAGAAATGTGGGGAGAATTTTGGCGGCTGTTGGCGGTCGTTTTCGTGGTTAGGTTAGAAAGTAACAGATAATAATATGCATGCACAGTTCACGCCGACCAAGAATTAAGACTCTCTGACGTCATTTTGTTTCTAAAATGGCGTAGTCTGTAGACTTTCTATGTCTATGTGTTTTACATTTTTTTCCTGGTAAACCACTGACGTTAAAAATATGATTGTTGTTGGAAGTTGTTACTTTTTATTAACTCTGTTAAAGGTTGACAATCATTTCGTTTTGCCCATCGCCAATCCTTTTCTTTTATGTCCTGATGTGTAATGTTTCAATAGTTTAACTAGTATGCGCAATCAGTTTAATTTTAAAATGCGTACTTGTCTTTTTTTATTCGGCAAAAAAGAATCGTCGTTACACCGGGTATAACTGACGAAACCATTAGCCGGTGTAGACGTCCTGCCCTTTTTGGGTCACGTGTTTTATACGAGATCGGCATCCTACGGCACAATAACAAACCGCATGTGCTTTTGCGTGTCGTGACGAACGTTCCGAAGTGTTTCTTCTGTGAAGGTATGTATTAAGTGTTTTATTGCAGTTAGCAACCAGGGCGAGTAGTCGTGGGCTAATTCAACAAGAACTGCAACTTGTGAACTTCATTATAGGCCTACTCGACGTGGATTCTCTAACTTGTTAGATTATTTTTAAAGTTTGACAGTCGGCATCGGCATCGCTTAGTCTCAGCCAAATACACTCATACATCCTTTATTTATAAGTTTATATGTATTGTATTTGATAACGCAGCATCTTGTTCATAAGCTGTGTAATTGTAAAAGTACATATCTAGAGAGTGTAGATGACGTTAGGGAAAAAATGATATCTCATTGGCTTCGGAACATTGGCAGTAGCTAGGCTCCGGGTGATGGTCACCGTGGGGAGCATCCGTTATCTCGTGCAACAGAACGTCAAACGAAGAATTATGTTGGTTATCACAATTATTTAAACAGTGTTTTGTGACCCACATTTTACTATGATTGCTGGATGTTGCTGATTTGCATTATATTTTATGCAACATAATTAAAAAAATTATGACAACCATGATGGTGATGAATTTATTCAATATACAAAAAGGTAAACATGAACATAAAATGCTTGTATAGCTACTAGCCATTGTACACCATATGCAAGTATTACACATAACATTCTTGCACTTGTTTCTATTGTGGTCAGTGATGCCTGGCTGTAGTCTATGTAATACCTGATACCTTTCAACTCACATATGCCAGCTGTTCTAATCTTTATCTTTTCATCACAGCAATATATGAATGCATAATACAACTCAAATTATGATATATTAGTACGGGCTACACTACAATGCAAGTGAGACGAGGCAGAGGAGGGGCTAAGATTAATGCAATCACTTGTGTCGGTCAAATGCATGGAGGATACGTAGTTTGCAAGAGGCCAACGTCTGATCACTCCAAGTGAATTAAACATTTTAACAATCAACAATGTATACATTTTATAAATATTTTAATATGCCCATTTCAATACACATTTGCTTTCATTAGCATTTTCATAATATCTCGGATATGGAAAACTAGGATAACCTTTGCAGTTGTGTAATGCATGTTATACTAAGTGTGTCCAGTCCAGTGTCCACACAGACTTCGGGCAACACCTTTAAAAAAACTATTCAGCATACAACAATAACTCAGAAATAAATTTATAAAATCAATTATTATTCATTCTGAAGAAGGTAGACATGTTTGAATATTCAGTGAAGGAAATATACTGTTGGCATCACAACAACACCTTATTTTGTCACTTACAACATTTACTTTGACATCCAGCTGAGCCATAAAATGTCAAATATAACATGCAGTAGTTATTATATGACATACCCTGACACAAAATTGTATATTGAAAATAAAACAGAAAATATGAATGCGCTATGCTTGGGAGTAAATATAATTCTATAATAATATATAAGATAAGGCATCCCTACATTTAAAAATAGCATGGTAATTTTACTTTCATGTAATGACAATACAGACCTAATAAATTACAACCCTGCTTAGATATCAACCTGTACATGCTGCTGTAGCCAAATATTTCTTGCTGCCTTTTTTGTGGAATGCTTTAGGTCATACATAAAATATTATGTTATACAGCTGTAGATTTATTGATTATGGCAAAGAACACTCCATAATGACAACTCTAATACCATGATGCCAGTTTTTGTTTACTGAGTTTGAATATTATGCTTTTCTTTTCAGGTCAACACTCAACAGGAAACTGAACACCACCACTAGGTCAACAAGTTAATAAGCTATATACCATCCAAGATCCCGGACAAGATTCCACAACCATGGGCTGTGCAAGACGCTGCAGATCAAATGTCATGTGAATATCAACCGAGTGATCTCAGTCGTGTGTTGCATCCATAACAGACTCCCCTGTACTGATGGTGTGTGCACTGACTTCCAGGCCAGTCAGTTACCCAAACTGACTAGAGACCCATATAGAATGCAGGTTGCTTGACATGCGAATATGGTGATATCTGACTAGCTTTGCAGTTTGTGGTAGAACAGTGGGTACCATGGTCTGGCAAATATGGCATGAGCCTTCGGTCAACCTCTCTCAACACTATAAGATAGGTTCGGCATTCTTTGGTGAACTTCATCGGCTTGGATATCGATGGCATTACTGTGTTACTTAGTTCACTCTCTTTAATGGTACTGCATGCCAGGTACCTGGCATTTTCTGTGCATCCACATCTACCTGTGCAAGAAACAAAGTGACAATTAACATGGCTGTGACATTTATGACAATTGTTTGGTATTTGGTATTCATATCGTAAAGTCTACATGCCAGATATGTTACACTTTACTAAGATCTGTTAAATCAAACAACATATCTACTAATGTAGGAAGCATTCAGCCACACTTATGTTATTATGCAAAGACTAACTATATAAAGTAATAATATCTACCACTATCTGTAGCCGGTACTCTTCATACAGGTGAGTAAACACATACCCGGGGTAGTGTTTGCACATGTAACTCTCAGCCACATGGCGAGGACCATGACTAGTGTAATCATCATAATTATAGTTAACTTAGTGTACTTTATTTGTTATTATTGTTATTTAATATGTACACATTACATGTATATAGTATGTATATGTACTTTGTATCTAGAAAGTCAAATCTTTCTAAGACAATTACGTCAGGAGTTAACCAGTTAAACTTTGTCACATTGTAAATATTTTGGACAAGTCATTTATAAAATCTTGTCAGATGAGTTTGCCATTCAAGCCAAAGTGATCTTGTATGCAAACTTGTCAAGAGAAATATGTTTAATAAAACATCAATTTATGTTCTACTGCTGTAAAAAATAAGCTATTTACAGCATGTTTCAGTAATATCCATAATGCATGCATTATGAGTAAACTTTACAATTTTAGGTAAATTGCCAGGATTTTGTTCTTGTGTAACAATTGTTTCAGGATTTTGAACAATTTGCCCATGGGTGTAGTGTTAGGCACACATTTGCAGTAGGTAATGTCATTTCGGGTAAAGGCATCATTTTAAAGCCTAATAAATGGGATTAATGTTTTTTAGCTAACCAGCATTTGACATACTATGTATTTGTGCTGGATATTTTTGTGAATGAATGAATCGTGATAAAAGTAACTGTTTGTTTATATATATATATATATATATATATATATATATATATATATATATATATATATATACCATACATGTTTTCAACCTTTTCCTAATTTTATATTTTACTGATTTTTTTTTTTTTATCTGATGTGCATGTGATATTAAAAATAAATACATATATCATGTGCAGTGCTTGTCATTATGTTGTAGTCAATCTTGTCAAAAGTTTCAATAAAATGTTTTTACTTTATGTTGTCTTTACTTTAGTCCACATGTGATTCCAACAATATACAATCTATCCAGGACACCCATTACTGCAAAAACCTCATGCAGACAAATAAACTATCATACGCAGGAGCAGGTTCAGAAATTAATTCTAGGGGGCACAAAAACTTCCACTGGCAGATGAATAAAATTCATAATATATACCTAAGCTGACAATTTAGATGCATATTAACATATATAATGCTCTATTGGTTAAGCCGTTTAATTTTTTTAAACGTTACAACCGTGCATAGCTGTGTATGTGACAACAATTGTAATAATTGTTTTACCAGCAGAACTGATTAGTATAAAGAATTTGTGTTACTCAATGACAGAAGTACCGCACATTTGAAACTCGTTTTATTTTCAGGTCATAGGGTAGCCTGCACCCTTTGACTTTGCATAATCTATCCATATACACAAATAGGCAAATAGACGACTGTGACAATTAATTATTACACATAATTTCATGGGGCTAATAATGAATAATTTTGAATATATTGTAAGTCTGTAATTATGAATTAAAATCACCATAATCACCTAGTTGGCATATTTTTCTCTGGTTATTCATATGAGATGACCACAAACACAGCAAAATTGTGTGAATGCAGTGACATAGGTGGGCATTAATTAGTGCTTTCTGTAAAGATAGTTATGTATTCCACTCTACTCAGCCTGCCCAATCAGAATGCAGTTGATACCAATTATAGTGCATGATGTAATGGTATTTCAATGTATAATTTCCATAATATTAATTTCTATGTTTGTAACATAAATATGGCAACATATAATTAACCAATATACACCACACTTTCATCAATTTAAACATAATCAAAACAAACATAACATCTTTCTTGCCATGATACAAAATGAATAGTTTTAAGAAACATCTTGTGTCATGATGATATTTTATGAATATCAAATACCAATGATTACCTCCATTCTGGCAAGCTCCAAAAGGCATTCTTTGTACACAATGCAGAATGGTTTGCCAGTGACGTCTTCCGCTCTTGTCAATAGTGTCATGTCTTCATCGTCTGTACTCATCAGTCACAATTTCTTCAATGTCATGCACAAAAGTTCACATATAGTAACAGGCTGCAGAGTGGCAACGTCTTTGCGGCATCTGAAATAAAACATAACCAAACCAGTGAGAATTACTGTAAACACCTCAAAATGGACATTTAATCATCAACACTGGCCCAAGAGGTCCTCAGGTCCTTTGGACTATACAGCCCTGAATAGTTAATTTGTAATATTGAATGAAATATATTTTTGTTAATCTTAATCACTGCTGAGTTTTTCACCACAAAACACAGCAAATTGTGTTTGTTAACTTGCACAGGACCATAACATGTCATTAGTGGTTTTAGGCAAAATAATATTACAATAAACTGTTACTAAAATCAGTTAATTTTAATGCCATGAAGACTAAGTGAGCTGAGAACCTGCTTAGTGTTCCTCACAACTGCACTGCAGGCATACTACTGAAACTTCATCATGACGAAATGTACCAGTCTGTGAGACTAACAGTTTTTCTTTAATATTGGTCATAAACAAAGGTTGCTAGTATTAGCGCAGTGGTTCAGGGGTAGAGCATCAGACTCTAAAATAAGAGGACCCGGGTTCAAATTTTGTGCTGCCATGTGAAACCTTGGGCAAGTTTTTTTCACACTACATTGCTCCATTTCACCCAGCTGTATGAATGAGTACCTGGCTATAAGCAGTGATGACTATTTGTGTACAAGCAGTCTTCGCAAAATTGCTACATGGCTGAATGCTTCCCAGAGAAGCCGAGATGGTCTTCGATTGAACTACCAGGGAGTAAAGTGTAAAAAGCGCTTTGAGCAATCCTTACCTTTACCTTTAAATCATGACAAAAGTTACAATTTTGTGTCATAGTATATCACGAGCAATTTATTTTTAAAATTGTGGCACCCAGGCGTATGCCATTTTTGTTGTGAAGGAAGCTCGGAAGGACATTGAGACTTATTTTACTAGTTATTTGAGTTATAGGAATGAGCTTACACATAGAAAAGGTTTTGTGACAATACAAGCTACGCCTCATCGAAATGTTTGGGTCGGAAGTTGGTCATATTTTAAGAAATATAATAACATACCATCTTTGCATATACATGTATAGATTCATAATTAAGGCAACCAGACCTGCCATATTCCTCCGATTTGCACATTTATATACCAAATATGTACAATTTATCAATTTATGTCTAAGGTATGTGTATTCTGCTCACAATCAGGGTCTGAAAACCCTATCGCGAGTGATAATTTGAATAAACCTTAATCATGATTTGTATCACCTAGCTGTACATTAACCGTACACTGTATTTATATTCTAATTGTAGTTATGTAATCTCTATATTATATTGATCAACTCACCCCAATTTCACTGATACAGGCTCAAGATTGCAGAATATATTGACTAGTGAATTAAATGTAAATAAAATTATTTATTTTTAACAACCTGTCAAATGTCAAAGTGCCATAACTTGAAACCTATTTAAGCTACAACGCTCAAATTTTGGATTCTTGCTAATCTTACCAAATGCAAAACGGGAAAGGCTCTCATCATACTGTATTAGTATTGATCTATTCAAAAATAATCTAATACTAAGTCCAAGACGTCGATGACAGCAACCAATTGATGGAATTTTATTTGCGTTCACTCGGAATGACCCTAAACGGCCTAATACCGTCGACTAATTTAATAGCAAAGCAATTTTGTCAGCTGGCACACGCAATATTAAAACAATGTGAAATGGTTGAAGCCGAGTACTAACTTTTTCCAAATACACGTGTGCGCACGACCGCTGTTTCTGTCTTTCTGCGGCTCTTTGTGCACTTCCCTGTTTCCTTGCCGATTCGGTCGCAAACATACGCGGGCGTCCCATCGTTGAACAAAAAACAGCAAAAGAACGGGAATATTGCGACTCTATAAATTATAGTAAACAGTCTATCGAAAGACTGACAGCATGGACGGGTCAAAGGTCGAACTCACTGCTCGTTTTCGCTCACGCGAGATTTTCAAGCTACAGTCTTTTCCGGATGTCACGGTAACACAGATGTCCGGTTCGAGTTTCGGCTATGATAGCAAATACTCTTTTTCTGAGTTTTCTGTTTATTTAATAAAAACGAAGCCACACATTTGTACAAACGAGTTAGCATGTCACAGGGGATACTTCGTAGGTTTGCTTTTTCGTGAAATTAGTCTGAAACGCGAGGAGCAAAAACAATCGAACTGATTGTACATTTTTAATCCCATATGATCCAAACATTGACTTTGTTTTCCCTTTAACAAAATAGTTGACACGCGCATGCGCAGAAACGTCAATCGGAACGGTTTTAACGGTGGGTGCCGCGGGGTGGGAAAAGTAAACATCCCGCATAGCAACCAAGGTCGTATCTGACTCGCGCATGCGCAGAAACGTCAATCGGAAAGGATTTAACGCCGGAAAAACGTAAGCGCTACAACGCCGCCGGGAACTTGTGCCCATGGCCGCGGGATGACGCCGCGTCCCGGCAAAACATCTCGATAGGTAGAAAATGAACTTCACTCCTCTGATATATACACAAAATTAGACACCAACCCAAATACTGATCCAAACTATAATTATAATATTATCGTAGATGAAATAAACCAAGCTAAAGATAAATATATGACTAGCAAATTAGTTAAATTTAACAAATACAAGCATAAGAAGTCTACGTGGATAACTCAAGGACTGCTAACCTCAATAAGATACAGAGATAAACTTTACAAACAAATAAAACTCACTAATCCTGAATCTTCCAAATATGCCATATTATTGGTCAATTTAAAAACGTACAATAGCATTTTAAAAACAAGTTTTCGTAAAGCAAAACAACTCTACTATGATAAATGTTTTAATAATTTTAAATTTGATATAAAAAAACACATGGAAAACTATAAATGAAATCATTTCTAAAAATAAAACTAACAAATCCTTTCCCAAATATTTTAAAGACTCTGATTCTATTGTGAGAGATAAATCAGAAATTGTAAACAAATTTAATGATTTTTTCACTAATATTGGTAGTAATCTGGCAAGTAATATAAAATATAAAGGCACTCGTGAACATACATATTATCTAAATAAAATAGTAGACAGAAACTTTACATTTAGCTACGTTGAAGAAGATATTATAAAGCGGACAATAATAAATTTACCTAACAAAAGTAGCTGTGGATATGATGGTCTCTCCACTAAATTACTAAAAATTCTTGAACCAGCACTAACCAAATCTTTAACATTATTAATAAATCAAGTATTAACAACAGGAATATTCCCCGATAAACTAAAAATTGCAAAGGTAATTCCTGTTTATAAAAAAGGTGAAAAAACAGTTTTCAGTAATTATAGGCCTATATCACTTCTACCAGCTATTTCAAAAATACTTGAAAAAAATATATTTGAACAATTATCATCTTATTTAAGAGACTCTAGGCTTTTGTTTGATCATCAATACGGTTTCAGACCGAAACATTCAACAGAATATGCGGCATTAGAATTAATAGATAGAATAATAACACAACTGGATAAAGATGAAATACCAATTAATATATATTTAGATCTCTCCAAGGCTTTTGATACCATTGATCATATAATATTAATTGATAAATTAAAATATTACGGTGTACATGGAACTAATCTCAACTTATTCAGCAGCTACCTAGAAAATCGTAAACAATACACGGAAATTGACAATATCAAATCAAATATGTTACAAATAACAACAGGTGTACCACAAGGTTCAATTTTAGGACCACTATTATTCATCATATACATAAATGATTTTGCACAAGCAAGTAAAATGTTTAACTTTCTCATTTATGCAGACGACACAACTTTGTCAAGTACACTAAATGTGTTCAGTGATAACACACATGACCAAAATTTTGAATCTTTAATAAACGAAGAACTTGTTAAGATAAATGATTGGCTCAAAATCAATAAATTATCACTAAATGTAGTAAAATCAAAATTTATGATATTTCAAAAGAAAAAGAAAAATATACAGATATTAAACCTGAAGATAGACAATGTAAACATTGATCAAGTTAAGGAATTTAATTTCTTGGGTTTAATTATAGATACAAATTTAAACTGGAAAAAGCACGCTGAAAAAATATCAAATGCACGTTCTAAGAAAATTGGAATCTTAAACAAACTGAAACATATCTTACCTCTAGATATTAAAAAAATATTATATAATTCATTAGTAGTGCCACACATTAATTACTGCATCATGGCATGGGGCTTTGAATCAAATAGAATAATAAAATTACAAAAAAAAGCCCTGAGAATTATTACTTTGAGTAACTATATTTCCCACACTGAACCACTGTACAAACAACTTAGCTTATTAAAAGTAGATGACATTCTTAAATTACAACAATTAAAATTCTACTATAAATATCTACACAATGACCTACCTCGCTATTTACAAAATTGGAGGTTTGTGTTTAAATGTGAGGTACATGGTCATGACACAAGATACAAAAATAAAATATACACTTATAAAATTAAACATGAATTTGCAAAGAAATGTCTCAGACATAATTTGCCACTGTTATTAAATAACCTTCCTGAAATAGTGAAAGAAAAACTTATGTCACATAGTACACAGGGATTTTAAATTATGTTAAACTGTATTTTTTACAAAGTTATGAAGTAATATGCACTAGACAAAACTGCTATGTATGTATGCATAATTAAGTATCTAAAACCACCTAAACACTTCATTCAGTATTAAAACTTAAAAACAGAGCCTTTTACTTGAGATACAAAAATCTTGTCAGCTGCGCAAAAGCATCTTCATATTATGCGTGTTTGGTGATTTTTCTCTTTTCTTGATTTTTCTTTTTATCTTGGTCTGTTTCTGAAGAATTTGTTCTAAATGAAGAAATTATTCTGTAAGTTAAATTTTCTGAAAGGTGGCTCCTCGATAGCGACCAGCCAGGTCTTAGAGGAGTCTCCTGACCCTACTTTTATTATTATTTATACGCATTATTACCATGTTTGCTAGAATTTTCATGTTTGTATTATTCAGATTATATATGTATGACATGGATAACGTGTATGTATGTATTGTGTTGACAAAATGGTCAAATAAAAACAAATTCTTCTTCTCGACACCGTTCAGTTTTCTCATTGAATTTGAAACTACTGAATATTCGTATTCGATTCGATATTCGTTTCGTATTCGAAATTTCCAGCATAAGTGATATTATATTAAAAATATATATTATAATGACATCATTATGACATTAAAAATGTATTTACTGGGGTCCGCACAATTATGATAATAGTCCGTGAACAATTGCAAGATGAGACGTTCTTCTACCACAACTTCTAGGCTTACTTGTAATGCTGGCTGTTTCAGCGACGGCATGTTTCAGTCCTCGATGACAAATACATAATACTATTACCTTCCCAATAATACCTTTCCGCCATTAAGAAATTTGGGAAACCTCGTCCGTAATTACGTCACTCTTGGACTGTGTTGTCTGATTCGTGTGCGGATGCGTTTTGAATTGCAAGATGGACCGATTCAGTTTGTCGCATACATATCCGCACCACAAACCGAATACGCGTCCGCACATGTGGAATCACCTCTATGCATTCCCACTGTAGCCATTTGTTGCCGCATACCGCATACCGCATACCGCATACCGCATACCGCATACCGCATACCGCATACCGCATACCGCATACCGCATACCGCATACCGCATACCGCATACCGCATACCGCATACCGCATACCGCATACCGCATACCGCATACCGCATACCGCGTCCGCATGACGCAACCGTACATATGGATCTTACAAAATTACCTTAATGTTACAAGACGACACCTAACCAGTTACTGAAGTTTTCTGAAACAAAGCCAATTGCATCAACCATAAAAAGTCTTATATTAATAAAAACGTATCCGGATACTAAAATTAATTACCTACATATTATACGATACAATAACAATACGGAGCAATATCCTTATTCTTAGCACGAATATAATAATTTGAGCATACCGGATTATATGTAAGCGGATCGACATATATAGAATATATATATATATATATATATATATATATATATATATATATATATATATATATATGTTGAATTAGTGTGATTACAACAGTAATTATTGTGGCATTTAAATATACTTTTTGAAACATTATATTAATTATGTTTTAAAACCCGCGAATGTAAATATGTAAATATGATAATATGTAAATAATAATAACAATATTAGTAATAATAATATACCTTGCTTTGACACTCTTTCCCAGATCTGGACTCTGTTCAAGGGTGCTGACAAGTAGTAGCTACTATTATATAGCCAGTAGAATTAGATGTATGACTATGTAGCCTCCTGAGTGGTAAGGACATCCGCCTGGCAAATCAGCTGTAAAATCTGGCTGCCAACATTGGGGACTGCACGTGTATCGTTCGTGAATCGGAGAATCACGTTAACGTTAGTCCCGTCTCAACTAGGGACGTAAAAGAACCACTGAAGACGACAATCACCTTTGCAATGACCATCTTCAGTGCCAGAATAAAGAGGTCAGGTCGGCTTGGCATAAATGCTCTAAAAAGATTGACTAGTTCAGATTTCAAAACCTAATGAGATCTTAGCGTTGTAAAGTTTTTCAGTATATCCAGACTAGTATATTAAAGGAACCTAGCAGTTTGCTGGAAACATATAGAACTACAGAAATCTAGCTATCCGATAGGAGACAAGCAAGAAAGTCAATCTCTACGTAATGGTAAAAGGACTTAATTCTATTTTAGTGGATTCCTGTTTTAAATGAAAGCCCACATTAAGAGGAATATCAAAATCTCCTTGGCTGCATTGGTGGCTGTGTCGTGGACATCGCATCATCAACAAAGAAAAAACACGTTTGTTCTGAATTTCTCAAATCTATAAAAACGAGACATCTGGAAACCTTATCATGATACCACGTGTCATACTTGTCTGCGCTGCTAAAAGCGTTCCCGGTCAAAAGGAAATGTTCATTTACCGCTAATTTACGTTCGTTCTGTTCATGAACACTGAGGTAAGTATTAAGCCATGTTCCCAAATGGTTATGATAACGAAAGTACCGCTTGTTTACGAGCCTTCGGTAAAATATAATAAGGTTTGTTTTTAATTAGAGGATTTTTAGCGTAGCCTACTTGCTATTGTTGGAATATATTAGTCACAAAACAAAAACATTTGCACTTTTTTGTGGGAAGTAGTCAAGAAAATAACGTACTCTTTATGCGCTTATGAAAGTACTGACAATTATGAACGACCAGTAACGTCAGTAATTGAGAACCATGGTTGTGCGACATAGTCCTCCAGCCAAGCAGCACTGTCATGTTGGCGTCATTTAAATTGTCGTCTGTTTAACTTAAGGCACTCGCACTCTTGCGCGGTTTGTTTACAGTTCAGTAACTTTACTTTTCATTCTATATAATTTATTATGTAACAGTAATTCAGAAAAAGAATGAGTTGTAGAGTGTGATGTGGTAAATGAAATATGGTAAGTTTTTTTATATTCCGGCCCAAATACAACATTGTTTGTTAATCATGTCTGCATCTGACCTTATTTCCCGCGTGAAAGAATAGTAAACGTCAAAGTGGTGACAATCACTTTTTGCTCCTAAGGGAATGTGGCGGAAAGGTAGGGATATTTATAATCGGCGCCGCGTGTGTAACTTTATGTCATAGAAAGAAACACAAATACGTAATCCAAGAGTACACCATGCCCATGCCTGGGGATGGCCATGGCATATACGTTACGACGCGACGCGTACGCGACGCGACGCGACGCGACGCGACGCGACGCGACGCGACGCGACGCGACGCGACGCGACGCGACGCGACGCGACGCGACGCGACGCGACGCGACGCGACGCGACGCGACGCGACGCGACACGACACGACACGACACGACACGACACGACACGACACGACACGACACGACACGATATTTCAAGACTCATGTGCTACCATATGGGCCTGGTTTGACTTTGTCTTGGCCGGGGCCAATACGGAATGCCATCCCCATGCCACTGCCGGCATGGCTATGCCTATGAGTATGGTTTTATGTTGTTTGATTTGTACATTTTTATGTCATTAACACTGTGTAACTGTAAGAGTGTTCAAGAATCAAGCAAGGGGAAGGTTTAGCCAACAGTACACACCTTTGCATGTGGCTGTGACTGTGTCAGCTGTGACCTGTAATGTCACAGGTTCTACAAGTAGTACGCATCTTTTCCCGCCCGGTCGTGTGACAAACATACTCAAAGACAAAGGAATATTTTAAAGAAAGACTCGTATTTAGAATTTAATCTCAGGTCCTATCACATAAAAACGCAATGCGATGTTTGGATTGATTTGTATTAGAAGCTTAATGTTGAATGCGCATCAGATACGTTTAATAAAATAGCATTGTAATTATTATATTTGTCTCAAATTCATAATAAATTGTTGACGTGTAATTTTGTCTAGTGTTTACTGTGTTGTCATTATACTAATTGTGAATGTAATTTCTAGACGTTTCCCCTTCGTCGAATTTCGTTTAGATACATTGTATGGAATTGTCACCGCCGCTGACTAAAAGCGAAACAAACTGGGCAAAATGTTTCTTTCACATCTGTTGTTTGTCACCGCATTTTGAGACACGGGGTCGACACATTCGAGAGCATGAAACAAACATTTCTTATTTCATATAACGCATTAAAACAAATGTTAGCATGGAAGTGTGGTCACTTGTGTTGTGGCCAGTGGTCAGTTAGTGTAGTGGACATCGCACCATGCCGTAGTTTGTCATATGTGACACTTATTACGTAGTACAATGGGCGACAGCGAGTGAAACGTTCGAGTGGTTATGGTAATATATCCAGGAATATATTTCATCCGCAGCTTGAGCTGGAACTACGACGTGTTCCTAGACGACGAGGCGGCGCGTCTGTTGGCGGCGGCCCTCAAAGACAACGCCAACATCCGAGAGATAAGGTAAGTTTAATTAATGATATTACAACATCAGTTGACAGATGTTTGGTTAAAGTAAACATGTCGTCGAGATGTGGAAGAGTTGACAAAAGTGTGTGTTTTTGAGATGATAGATGTGTGTTTTTAATGTTGAAAATAAAGCATTTTGTTCTTTATTTCATAGACTCCAAGCGTGTCCCCTCTCCGACAACAGCTTCAGAGTGATCGGTGACGTCATCAGTGACACGCTCACTACTCTTACGTAAGAACACATTTACTTAATCAGCCCACAATCAGGTCACGTTTACCCCGTCACACTAACTATTGTACATTTGATTTGCAAAATGATGTTGCATATTTTGAAAGTGGATAAAATAATCCCAAATTGTACTTTTTAACTGCTTAAATTGTATATTGATGCCACATTTAAATCACATCATAAATAAATATGTAAACAATTAGAAAAATCGAGTAAATAATTTAATTGATTTATTCAACCCACATAACCCCACCCTTTAAATTTTTTGCGGTTTTTCGTGAGTTAATTTGTGTGTAAATAAACATTGTTTTATTTTGTGTGTTAGACTAGACAAGTGAATGTGTCGACACTTGTCTCCTTTTCTACAGCATTCACATCGAACACATGACAGACGCCAGCGACGTCACAGTGACAGACCTACTGCGTCGACGACCCGGGCTGGAGATAAAGTATACATTGTAAGATGACATCTTTAACACATGCACGTGTTAGTTAGCGTGTTAACATAGATCGACACCAAATGTTACACAAGTGTCATGTTAGCGTCTTAACACATTCGATCCGTACATAAATGTGTCGGTCAGTGTCACGTGGTGTGTTTGCAGTAAGACAGCCGAGTCGTTTGTCGCCTTATGTCTTCTCTCTATCTTCCAGCGGGTATGCGCTGCCACTTCCGGACTGGATCGACCGACTCAAGACACATTTCCCCGGCAGGTTTCATAGGGTACGTTTCTACTCTACAGACGCTTCGCTTGACATAACCATACTCTGAAATAAACCCCGTCAACTGTGTCAACGACCACCGAGTGTGCCCATGCAGACGACAAGTCTGTCAGACTCGAGTGTAGTCCGTAGAAAGTGTCGCCATGGTGACAAACAGCCGGCGTCCGAAGCGCTCGTGCGTCGCTGAGTAACTAGTGACACAAAGTATTTAGTCGAGCCGCGTCGCTTCGTCCGACGTAACAGTTCGGCGTACGTCATAGCAAATGTGTTGCTGTGATCCTAGCATAGTTTGGTTACACTAAAAGCACGCCTGTGATGGTGAATAACGAAAACTAGATTAAAATGGCGCCACTTTCGAACAAAATGAAGTGCCCTCTAAATGCCATGTGTGTGCTCATTTTACTTCGGCGTCAACAATAAAAAGGCACTAGGCGCCGAATACGGTTGGAATATCCCATTGAAATAACGTCGAAAAGAACTGTCCGAGCTTGGTACATTGATATCACCTCATATCCGCGCTCTCCTGTTAGGTACTGCGCCATTTTGTCAATTTGTCTCTCGGTTATCAGTGACTGCGGATGATGCGATTGATTCATTGTTACAACAAATGTTTAGTTGCATTACTGATCGGCGTACATTAGCAACATCGTACAATCTACCAGCGTACATTATTGTCATTAACAACAATACTCTGGTCGATTTTGTTTTCGAATCAGCCAGACAACGAAAGACAACGGTTTTAGCAAGACTACTTGGGCAGCAAACGGTTTAAGTCGGCAAAACGCCCGACTTATAACATACGTTGTATAGTGTACACCGGCTACCCAGAATTATAAGAAAAAGTTTTATAATTGACAGCGTTTGCCTTATAAGGAAATTCTAATAAACTCATGCCACGACCAAAATAACTTTAATGGGAAAGAGATTCTCAATTCAACCAGTTAAATCAATATTATATGTTTACAGAAACAACGGAGGGTTGAAGGAGGTGAAATCCGAAGAGAACACGTTGGAAGCGTTACACGTGTAACACATTTCTGACGAATGGACCGTGACAATCACATTTTGTTTTACACATGTGAAACAACACAGTCCTACCAATGGTCCATCCGTGAGGCAAGATTTGCGTGGAGTCTTCGAGTCACACTGGACAAAGTATTCAGCTGTACGTCACGTGACTGGTGGTGGCCATGGAACACGGCTAATATGGAATTTGAGAAGGGGAAAGCACTTCATAAGTGTGTCTGCTTAATCCGTTTACACTATGACTAACCCTAACGATTTATAAACAAATCATGTGTGTATTCTGATGTTTTTAATCAAGGAAGATGTTGTAATTTTATTGTAGAAATAAAATAGATTGTATTGCATAACGGATGTTGTAGAAATAGCGGTCACGTCACTATAGCAGTTTATAGTCGACGTCATCAGCAGTCACCTCTTTCGAGGATGTCCGCTCTAGTCCCATTGTGTGTAGGTGCACGATACTATCTATCTCTGTCGACTGGCAGGCTCCTGCTCGAATAACACCTGTCCAGTAGGAGGCAGCACCGACTCAACCACAACAGCGACAAGTGACTGTTGATCATAGATATAAATAGAACACACATGTAGTCTACAGGGGAAAGATTAATGATGTAACTATGTTGTTGACAGTTGTACTGCTGTGGCGGCTAGTACCCTCACTGCTTATGCTAACTTGTTTGTAGGATGGTATCACGTCACGTGCTGCAATCCCCCCATGTTGACTAGGATAACTTGTTTACTTTTATCTTTTTATTTACATTTGTTGTCTCATGAATGACGAGGGTGTTTTCCTTCCACCCGGAATTAGTCGGCGTAGTCATGTGTAACCGGAAGTCTGCTGTGTTGAATGTAGGGGGGGGGGGAGGAATGTGAAGGTCAATGGGTATTGTGGTAATTAACTTGTTTTGTCGATGTTGCCTGGATGTTTACAGTTAAGCATGTTCCTGTGATGGTATCTTTGAAATTGCAAGTATCTGTATGCACTTACAAGTAACTAAATACAGCGTTCTGTGTAGTATCATTAGACAAATCACATAAATAAATATTTTGGTACACACACTTTGCTTTTATGTTTTGTTTGATTATATAGTTCCCATAATGAAGCAAACTTGCAAGTAAATATGTACACAGGTAGTGGAACCCGGGGGACTTGAGGAGGATATAGGATTAACGAGGTGTAATAAAACTGGAGTGGGACTCACAGTCGCATGGCAAAGATAACGATGTGTTTATTTCCGTCCACTTGGATCACCTTCGAGTAACAACTCGTCTGAAACAACAAACCAAACTATGCAGTGTCCATGCACAATGGCACGTGTTAAGAGATCAGTGAGGTCACATAACACATGCCATATCACTGGATGACGTCACATAACACGTGCCATACCACTGGATGACGTCAAAATAAGATCAATAAAATAAGCAATGACGTGGTAAATCACGGGTGTTGTAGGTCAAGTTTCAAGTGCCTGAAAATGTTTAGTAGTCAGCTTTAATTCTGTGTAAACAGTTGTTAGAGACACAAAGTACTTCACTGATCATCAGATTGGACAACTTGTGAAACTTAGAAACCTGTTGTGTCTTCAACGTCTTATGGAAGTAGACCAACTTTGCTGCCAGTTTAGGACAGGTCCATTTTAAAATAAAGTACAGTTTCTACCAAATATTTTATTGAAACCAACCAAATTGGCAAAATCAAGCCACCATGTCAAAGTGGACGTTGGACGCGTAATCCTTAATCTACACAAGAATTGGAGCATTGAGTAGCAGAGGACTTTAGTGAATGTGTCACAACTTACGTCACATGAATGATTGATGAACCGAACAGCACTTCGTTTCATGGTCGCGTCCACAACTTCCATGTCAATAATACGGAACATGTAGCAGCCAATACCCTGTAACATACAGCGTCCTGTAACATGTAGCAGCCAATACCCTGTAACATGGCTGCTACATGTTCCATTTTATCATCAAAGTAAAATGTTATCATCAAAGTAAAAGGAGAACAGAATCGAAAAATACGGTACAGAAAAATTTTTCACAAAGGAAGATATAAGGACATGAGGAAATATTTAGCAAAGATAGACTGGAATAACACACTGGAGAATAAGACAGCAAAAGAATGTTGGAATATCTTAAAGAGTGAAATTGACTGCATTGTCGAAAAATTTGTCCCCTTGAAAAAACAAGGGAAACGGTCAAAAAAGAAACACTTATCAAAAGAAGCCATTAGAAAAATCAAATACAAGCAAATGATGTGGAAGACATATAGACATAATGGAAGTGAAGAAGACTATGCCATTTATAAAGAAGCACTTAACCAAGCTACAGCTGAAATTAGAAATTCAAAGAGAAGCTATGAACAAAAATTAGCTTTTAATATAAAACATGACAGCAAGAGTTTTTATGCGTATGTTCGAAGTAAACAGAAAGTTCAGGATAAGGTCGGACCTCTAGAAGATAGTGATGGAAAAATAATAACAGAGGGATTCTTAATGGCAGAAAACCTAAATGAATACTTTAGTTCGGTATTTACCAGGGAAGATATTAGTGCATTACCAGTACCAGAGACTAAATTCGAAGGGAGAGAGTCAGACTATTTAGGACAACTAATTGTAACACCAAAAATGGTAGCTAAGAAAATAAGGGACATGAAGGATAATAAGTCACCTGGAGTGGATGGGATTCCTCCCAAATTACTACTGGAAATTGTAGAACAAATTAGCACACCACTTGCAACAGTGTTCAATTTGGCATTAGAGGAAGGAGTAGTTCCGTTAGAATGGAAAGAAGCAAACATCATACCATTATTTAAAAAAGGATCAAGAAGCAAGTCAGAGAACTATAGACCAGTGAGGTTAACATCGGTGATTTGTAAACTATTAGAAAGACTAATTAAAGAGCACTTGGTTGATTTTCTTGTTAAAAATAACTTGATTAACCCATCTCAACATGGGTTTCTAAAAGCGAGGTCATGCTTAACAAATATCTTATGTTTTTTGGAAGATGTCACAAAGTGGGTAGATGAGGGATCACCAGTAGATATAATATACTTAGATTTTAAAAAAGCTTTTGACAAAGTGCCACATCAAAGATTACTACTTAAACTGAAGGCCCATGGCATAGGCAATGTTATGATTAACTGGATAGAAAAATGGCTTATTGATAGAAGACAAAGAGTAGTAGTTGATGGGGAGGTTTCAAACTGGAAATCGGTTTTGAGTGGAGTACCGCAGGGATCAGTATTGGGACCTATTTTGTTCTTAATATATATCAATGATTTGGATGATGATATAACAAGCAAGGTGTTGAAGTTTGCGGATGATACAAAAGTGTTCAGAAAAATAAAAAGTGATACAGATAGACAGCAATAACAAGATGATCTAAATAAGTTGACCGAATGGTCTGAGAAGTGGCAAATGCTGTTTAATTATGGGAAGTGTAAGTGCCTCCACACAGGACATGGGAATGAAGATGCACAATATACAATGGGTGATACTGTACTAAATACTACCGTAAAGGAAAAGGACTTAGGGTTAACTATTAGTGCTGATATGAAGGTATCGGAACAGTGTGCAATTGCAGCAGCGAAGGGAAACCAAATTCTTGGATTAATTAGGCGAAATATAGTGCACAAGGAAAAAGAACTAATAATACCACTGTACAAAACAATAGTTAGGCCTCACTTAGAATATTGCATACAGGCATGGAGGCCATATCGCAAGAAGGATATTGATATACTAGAAAGAGTACAAAGAAGAGCAACCAAAATGATACAAAAACTCAGGAATATTAGTTATGAAATGCGTCTAAAAGAATGTGGATTAACAACACTAGAAACCAGGAGACTGCGAGGAGATCAGATAGAAGTTTTTAAAATATTGAATGGGTATGAAAATATTGACAGAAATATTTTTTTCTCAGTCAAGGAAGAGAGAAGGACTAGAGGACATGGAGTTACATTAGCAAAGAAGCAATGTAGATTAGATATTAGAAAATTTTCATTTTCACAAAGAACAGTAAATGAATGGAACAGATTATCTGCTGATTGTGTAAGTGCTAGTAGTGTTAATATGTTCAAAAATAAAATTGACATGTACCTAAGAAGGGCGGGGTACATTTAGATAGATAGGTTGGACTCTCGATAAGCCAAAGGGCTTCCTTGTCCACCTGCCATCTTGAGTTGATTCTCTAGGTGGCAATCTTGTTAAATCTTGTTAAACATACAGTGTCCTGTAACATGTAGCAACCAATACCCTGTAACATACAGCGTCCTGTAACATGTAGCAGCCAATACCCTGTAACATACAGTTTCCTGTAACGTGTAGCAGTTAATACCCTGTAACATACAGTGGCCTGTAACATGTAGCAGCCAATACATATAACAAACAGTGTCCTGTAACATGTAGCAGCCAATACCCTGTAACATACAGTGTGATGTAACGTGTAGCAGCCAATACCCTGTAACATACAGTATCCTGTAACATGTAGCAGCCAAAACCATGTAACATACAGTGTCCTGTAATATGTAGCAGCCAATACCCTGTAACATAGAGTGTCCTGTAACAGGGAGCAGCCAATATCCTATAACATACAGTGTCCTGAAACATGTAGCAGCCAATACATGTAACAGTGTCCTGTAACATGTAGCAGCCAATATCCTGTAACATACAGTGTCCTGTAATATGTAGCAGCCAATACCCTGTAACATACAGTATCCTGTAACATATAGCAGCCAATACCCTGTAACATAGAGTGTCCTGTAACATGTAGCAGCCAACACCCTGTAACATACAGTATCCTGTAATATGTAGCAGCCAATACCCTGTAACATACAGTGTCCTGTAACAGGGAGCAGCCAATATCCTGTAACATACAGTGTCCTGAAACATGTAGCAGCCAATACATGTAACAGTGTCCGGTAACATGTAGCAGCCAATACTCTGTAACATACAGTGTCCTGTAATATGTAGCAGCCAATACCCTGTAACATACAGTATCCTGTAACATGTAGCAGCCAATACTCTGTAACATACAGCGTCCTGTAACATGTAGCAGCCAATACCCTGTAACATACAGTGTCCTGTAACAGGGAGCAGCCAATATCCTATAACATACAGTGTCCTGAAACATGTAGCAGCCAATACATGTAACAGTGTCCTGTAACATGTAGCAGCCAATACATGTAACAGTGTCCTGTAACATGTAGCAGCCAATACTCTGTAACATACAGTGTCCTGTAGTATGTAGCAGCCAATACCCTGTAACATACAGTATCCTGTAACATATAGCAGCCAATACCCTGTAACATTCAGTGCCCTGTAACATGTAGCAGCCAAAACCCTGTAACATACAGTGTCCTGTAGTATGTAGCAGCCAATACCCTGTAACATACAGTGTCCTGTAACAGGGAGCAGCCAATATCCTGTAACATACAGTGTCCTGAAACATGTAGCAGCCAATACATGTAACAGTGTCCTGTAACATGTAGCAGCCAATACTCTGTAACATAGTGTCCTGTAATATGTAGCAGCCAATACCCTGTAACATACAGTATCCTGTAACATATAGCAGCCAATACCCTGTAACACACAGTGTCCTGTAACATGTAGCAGCAAACACCATGTAACATACAGTGTCCTGTAACACATAGCACCCAATACCCTGTAACATACAGTGTCCTGTAACATGTAGCAGCCAATACCCTGTAACATACAGTGTCCTGTAACATGTAGCAGCCAATACCCTGTAACATACAGTATCCTGTAACACATAGCAGCCAATACCCTGTAACATATAGTGTCCTGTCACATGTAGCAGCCAATACCCTGTAACATACAGTGTCCTGTAACATGTAGCAGCCAATACCCTGTAACATACAGTGTCCTGTAACATGTAGCAGCCAATACCCTGCAACATAAAGTGTCCTGTAACATGTAGCAGCCAATACCCTATAACATACAGTGTTCCATGGCATCTAGCAGTGAATACCCTGTAACATACAGTGTCCTGTGACATGTAGCAGCAAACACCATGTAACATACAGTGTCCTGTAACATATAGCACCCAATACCCTGTAACATACAGTGTCCTGTAACATGTAGCAGCCAATACCCTGTAACATACAGTGTTCTGTAACATGTAGCAGTCAATACCCTGTAACATACAGTGTCCTGTAACATGTAGCAGTCAATACCCTGTAACATACAGTATCCTGTAACACATAGCAGCCAATACCCTGTAACATATAGTGTCCTGTCACATGTAGCAGCCAATACCCTGTAACATACAGTGTCCTGTAACATGTAGCAGCCAATACCCTGTAACATACAGTGTCCTGTAACATGTAGCAGCCAATACCCTGCAACATAAAGTGTCCTGTAACATGTAGCAGCCAATACCCTATAACATACAGTGTTCCATGGCATCTAGCAGTGAATACCCTGTAACATACAGTGTCCTGTGACATGTAGCAGCAAACACCATGTAACATACAGTGTCCTGTAACATATAGCACCCAATACCCTGTAACATACAGTGTCCTGTAACATGTAGCAGCCAATACCCTGTAACATACAGTGTTCTGTAACATGTAGCAGTCAATACCCTGTAACATACAGTGTCCTGTAACATGTAGCAGTCAATACCCTGTAATATACAGTGTCCTGTAACATGTAGCAGCCAATGCCTTGAACCAAACAGTTGCCCGTAACAAGTAACATCCAATGCCCCTAACATACAGCCAATATCATGTAACAACCAATAACCTGTAAAATATAACTTCAAATACCCTGTAACATACAGTGTCCTGTAACAGGGAGCAGCCAATATCCTGTAACATACAGTGTCCTGAAACATGTAGTAGCCAATACATGTAACAGTGTCCTGTAACATGTAGCAGCCAATACTCTGTAACATACAGTGTCCTGTAATATGTAGCAGCCAATACCCTGTAACATACAGTATCCCGTAACATATAGCAGCCAATACCCTGTAACACAGTGTCCTGTAACATGTAGCAGCAAACACCATGTAACATACAGTGTCCTGTAACATATAGCACCCAATACCCTGTAACATACAGTGTCCTGTAACATGTAGCAGCCAATACCCTGTAACATACAGTGTCCTGTAACATGTAGCGACCAATACCCTGTAACATACAATATCCTGTAACATATAGCAGCCAATACCCTGTAACATATAGTGTCCTGTAACATGTAGCAGCCAATACCCTGTAACATACAGTGCCCTGTAACATGTAGCAGCCAATACCCTGCAACATAAAGTGTCCTGTAACATGTAGCAGCCAATACCCTGTAACATACAGTGTTCCATGGCATCTAGCAGTCAATACCCTGTAACATACAGTGTCCTGTAACATGTAGCAGCAAACACCATGTAACATACAGTGTCCTGTAACATATAGCACCCAATACCCTGTAACATACAGTGTCCTGTAACATGTAGCAGCCAATACCCTGTAACATACAGTGTTCTGTAACATGTAGCAGTCAATACCCTGTAACATACAGTGTCCTGTAACATGTAGCAGCCAATGCCTTGAACCAAACAGTTGCCCGTAACAAGTAACATCCAATGCCCCTAACATACAGCCAATATCATGTAACAACCAATAACCTGTAAAATGTAACTTCAAATACCATGTGACATACAGCAGCCAAGACACGTTATAAACTCTGAATTTGGGCCAAAACATATTCGTGATTCAGTGATGTAATAAGAAGAATTATATTTTATTCGACCAGTATTTCAAATACACACACACGCACGCATGCACGCACGCACGCACGCACGCACGCACGCACGCACACACGCACACACACACACACACAATATATATATATATATATATATATATATATATATATATATATATATATATATATATATATATATATATATATATATATATATATATATATATATATATATACCACGTCAAACACCTCAGAACAATACAAATATGAAAATCACAACAAATATGGTAATATTGTATATAATTAACAATATAATGTTGGGTCAGGAGACTCCTCTAAGACCAAAGGTCGCTATCATGGAGCCACCTTGATAAACATCTGCATGGTGCTGATTTATGGAACAATTTCTGTGAGGATGGTTAATGATCTAACCTCATTTTATTTATAAAACCGTCACAGGGGACTTACCTTGCTCTCATAGAAGTGTTCACGGCGATCTGTCATGGCTGATCGGATCACTTCACTCGCATATTCTATGATCATCTCGCCGGCGTCAATGTCACGTTTACAGAACAGCCCCCGACCGTGGATGTCAGACCTTTAAACATGTCACCATTGCATGTGTAAACTGTCAACATTACACCTGTAAGCATGTCACCATTGGATATGTAAATTGTCAACATTACACCTGTAAGCATGTCACCATTGAATATGCATACATGTTAAGTTTTGAAAATGCCAATGTGGGAGATTTATACGTAAATCGGAGGGTCTCAGGAAAAACGGTATTTTATACGTAAATCGGAGGCTCTTGGAAAAGGGGGCTACTGTACGTGAATTAGGTTTTTAATCATAAATGCAAAGAATATAATACAAAAAGGAATACATTTCACTTATTAAGATATTGACATAGATGTTGTTATATGAATTAACTTACTCTAGAGCAAAACTATTCTTGGAGCCATGAACAATATTCAATATTAACATAGATGTTTTATTATTACTAGTCATAATACCACAAATATAATATAATTCCCTGCTAATCTCATAAAAATTATGTGTTGCTGTTTGGCCCTCGTGAATTAAAAAGAAGGCTTGGTTATAGAACAATACATATTTTAATGTTCAGTAATTTACTTCTTGTGTTCTAGGTATAGGCATAACATAGGCATATTTGTTCAGCTTCTGATATGTATCATAGGTTGCAGAGAATCCCTTGCATGAAAAGCACAGCATCTACATGATATTTTATTACACAACTAACATAATCTTTACATGTAAAACTTGAATATGGAATTCATTATTTTATGAGCTGGACTGAGCCATGGTAACGCAGGCACGACTGGAGCTTTTTAAATAACCATGCTTTCAGTCTGTTAAGGATGTTTTTCACTTACATGTCAAATGTACTCAAATAATAAAGCGCTTAGCTAAAGTACATACATTTACAAACATGCACATGTAGTGTAGATGTATGGATGGACATTATTTGTAAAGATGTAAACGGATTTCACTTTGTTCTACAAGACTGGAACGTACAAAGTGGGAGATAATACGGTATCGAAGCGGCTCGCGGCGATTCTATAAACAATGTCAGCGACAGGCAAGGTGTAGGCCTTGTACTTAGATATTTATTAGACTGTTTTTAATGTTCAGTCATGACAGTAAGACGTGATTTAAATAATTCCAATTTAGGTCATTGTTCAAGTCATTGTCCGCGCCGCCGAGCGCCCTGCGGTGTCTGTGAGCATTAGCTCAGTCTCAGACTCGATTGCAATTAGTTAACTGGCATTGCTATTCATTGTGAGGTCACTCTGAAAAACATTTGAGACAATGCCCAGCCAGAAATAAACCAATTATCCGCACCCAGTAAGGTAAATTACGTACAATTTGTTTGTTTTGGGTGGACTGAAAACCGGAAAAACCCGGATGCTCCCGCAAATTTGTTCACTTCGTTTCGATGAAATTGCGGGAGATTGGTTTTCCCGCGCGGGAGATCGGGGAAATTTCCTGTAATTGCGGGAGTCTCCCGCCGAATGTGGGAAACTTAACATGAATGAATATGTAAACTGTTAACATTGCATGTGTAAACTAACATTACATATGTAAGCATGTCACCATTGCATGTGTAAACAGTTAACATTACATATGTAAGCATGTTATCATTGCATGTGTAAACTGTCAACATTACATTCGTAAGCATGTTACCATTGCATGTGTAAACTGTCAACATGTAAGCACATTGCTATTGCATGTGTAAACTGTCAACATTACACCTGTAAGATTTAACAAGATTTAACAAGATTGCCACCTAGAGAATCAACTCTAGATGGCAGGTGGACAAGGAAGCCGTTTGGCTTATCGAGAGTCCAACCTATCTATCTAAGTATACCCTGCCCGTCTTAGGTATATGTCAATTTTATTTTTAAACATATTAACACTTCTAGCACCTACACAATCAGCTGATAATTTGTTCCATTCGTTTACTATTCTTTGGGAAAATGAAAATTTTCTAATATCTAGTCTACACTGCTTCTTTGCTAATGCAACTCCATGTCCTCTAGTCCTTCTCTCTTCCTTGACCGTGAAAAAAATATTTCTGTCAATATTTTCATACCCATTCAATATTTTAAAAACCTCAATCTGATCTCCTCTCAATCTTCTGGTTTCTAGTGTTGTTAGACCACATTCTTTTAGACGCATTTCATAACTAATATTCCTGAGTTTTGGTATCATTTTTGTTGCTCTCCTTTGTACTCTTTCTAGCATATCAATATCCTTCTTGTGATATGGCCTCCATGCTTGTATACAATATTCTAAATGAGGCCTAACTATTGTTTTATAAAGCGGTATTATTAGTTCTTTTTCTTTGTATACTATATTTCGCCTAATTAATCCAAGAATTTGGTTTGCCTTCGCTGCTGCAATTCCACACTGCTCTGATACCTTCATGTCAGCACTAATGGTTAAACCTAAGTCCTTTTCCTTTACAGTAGTATTTAGTACAGTACCACCCATTGTATATTGTGCATTTTCATTCCCATGTCCTGTGTGGAGGCACTTACACTTTCCAAAGTTAAACAGCATTTGCCATTTCTCAGACCATTCTATCAACTTATTTAGATCATCTTGTAAATGCTGTCTATCTGCATCACTTTTTATTTTCCTAAACACTTTTGTGTCGTCCGCAAACTTCAACACCTTGCTTGTTACGTCATCATCCAAATCATTGATATATATTAAGAATAAAATAGGTCCCAATACTGATCCTTGCGGTACTCCACTCAAAACAGATTTCCAATTTGAAACCTCCCCATCAACTACTACTCTTTGTCTTCTATCAATAAGCCATTTTTCTATCCAGTTAATCATACTATTTCCTATGCCATGGGCCTTTAGTTTAAGTAGTAATCTTTGGTGTGGCACTTTGTCAAAGGCTTTTTTAAAATCTAAGTAGATTATATCTACTGGTGATCCCTCATCTACCCACTTTGTGACATCTTCCAAAAAACATAACATATTTGTTAAGCATGACCTCGCTTTTAAAAACCCATGTTGAGATGTGTTTATCAATTTATTTTTAACAAGAAAATCAACCAAGTGATCTTTAATTAGTCTTTCTAATAGTTTACAAATCACCGATGTTAAACTCACTGGTCTATAGTTCTCTGACTTGCTTCTTGATCCTTTTTTAAATAATGGTATGATGTTTGCTTCTTTCCATTCTACCGGAACCACTCCTTCCTCTAATGCCAAATTGAACACTGTTGCAAGTGGTATGCTAATTTGTTCTACAATTTCCAGTAGTAATTTGGGAGGAATCCCATCCACTCCTGGTGATTTATTATCCTTCATATCTCTTATTTTCATAGCTACCATTTTTGGGGTTACAGTTAGTTGTCCTAAATAGTCACACTCTCTTCCTTCGAACTTAGTCTCGAAGGAAGAGAGTAAGCATGTCACCATCGCATGTGTAAACTGTCAACATTTCACCTGTAAACATGTCACTGTTATATGTGTAACTGTCAACATTACACCTGTAAACGTGTCACCATTGCATGTGTAAACTTTCAACATTACACCTGTAAGCAGGTCACCATTGCTCAATAGCAACATCCACATCACTGGATGTAGTTACTCCAAACCGCCGTCACGCCCAGGCAGTCAACAGTGTGGATTGGTTTACTTGTGCATTGTTCTACCTTCATCCACTCGTTGCATGTACACTGCTGTTTAATAAAACAATATACCTATAACAGTCTGATGTATTATCTTTGCATCTGTGTGCGTTTTATTGCTGATGATGATGGATACGTTGCTTGCCCTGGTGTGTGCAATTGCGCTTCAATACTTGAGAGTGACAGGTCATTTTGGGAATTCTTGGAGAGTAACGTGAAGTATACAGACTTCCACAAGCATGTGCACAACAGATGGAGGGCTGCTTTAACAGATGGAGAGACGATCAAAGTGAGCATGGATTTGTCAAGGCATGTTTGATGGAAAGTTTGAAGTGTGGACACACCGCTGAAGACAGCAGTCACGGAGTCTGCTCTTGCAGCAGAACACAGCACTGCTGTCAGGCATGCCTTGGACATGATGATGGCAGATATTCTCATCACTACAAGAACCAAGCTGAAGGATTTTCTGCAGACAGAACTGTTGAATCCAGACTTGCAGAAAACTCTAGACCACTGTCCTCTTACCAACTTGATAGGTGAAAAACGTGTTTGATGAGATGGACTTTGACATGGGTAAGAGGCGTCATGCTTCATTGCACCTCAGATCAACAACGCAGATGCTACCCCAAAACAGGACCTCCATGTGGCTCGACGACAGACCAGCGGTAGAAGCTGCAGATCTGATGTCAGTAGCTCGCAGGAAAGGCAAGCTTCTGCAGCACCACCATAAGCGACAGGAGCAGCTTGTGAAACTCACATACAACAAAAACTTCTGCAAAATGAGATAAAGAAGAACCGCAAAGAAGCCAGAAAACGTGCTGATTTAATCCGAAAGGTGATTGCTCGTGGGGGTCCCTGTGGGAAGAAACTCGACGTGAGATTGCTGATCGGAAAGCTTCAACGAGAAAACGAGAGAGTGAGCGAAGATCGAGAGAAAGAGAAAGGGGGATAGTTTACATGTGTGAAGAGCAGATCTGGTGAAGAGTGACGGTGAACGTGGCTGAAGAGAGAGAGGGGGGAGAGAGAGGGGGGAGAGAGGGGGGAGAGAGGGGAGGGAGATTGAGATTAAGAGATAGACAGATAGAGAGGGAGACAGCTAGATCGAGAAAGCGAGAGGGGGGATAGTGTTTATGTCTGAAGAGCGAGGGTGAATGTGGCCGAAGAAAGAGTAACAGAGGGAGGTAGAGTGAGAGGGCAAGAGCAAGAGATAGGTTATGAATACTGGCGAAGAGGAAGAGACGATGAATGTACCTGAAAAGAAAGAGATGGTGAACACATGTAAAGTAAAACATGTGACATCGATGGCATAGATTAAGAATATGGATTCTAGTGATATGATTATATCATCTGCTGACAACATAGTGAAACCATTCATATGCATGAAGCTGTGAGTATGCATTGTTTTGTCAGTGCATATGTGCGTTTATTATAGTATGATTTAACTTACTTTGGAGAATAATTGTCGATGACGAGTATGACGTTTCAACCCGTCTGCTATGGGCCTTGTTCAGATACTGGTATCGTGTGTGTTGGCTCAGATTTCGGCGGGATAGTTTAATTGTAGATGGCAGGCAGATGGTATCCCTGGTCACTGTTCATGGTAGGGGCTCTCTGTTTGATATATATAGCCTCCTTCACTTTTCTCTAGTGCCAGTTGGATTCACGGATCAGTACTTTAAAATAGTGTTCTTCGTGGACAACTGGCATTGTTGTATGTGTTTACTGTTCAAAAATCTACAAAGTAATGTTTGTCATTTATTGCAAACAATGGCTAAGTTGGAGGAAATCGAGTGTTCTATACCATCAAAAAGACGCACTATCCATAAGCTCTGCAGTGGTTTTGCACTAAGTTATATATATGTCTCTGGTAAACCACATTTCAATGTGTTCTTATCTATAGGTCAACTGTCTCTACTAATTGTCTCAAGTCTATATGTACAATTCGACTATTTGTACACGATTAAAATTTATTATAGGGAACATGGTTTCAAGAAGGGGCATGTCGCATATATCGAGTCAGAAGGATGGCACAAAGAAGGACAGTACAGTTGTGGAGCAGCCTGGACGAAGTTTATGGCGCGGCCGATGCCCCATCTCTTGCGTAGTTGCGGCGACATATCTGGAGAAATTTTCGTGCTAAACAAAACTGACAACACATTATTAGCATTCATAAATATTATTTCTAATTCTGCAAGAATTGTAAGTGTACATAAAATGTTAAGTTCTCTGCAAATCGTACCAAGCCCGAACGAACGCATTTACTGGCAATGTTTTACAGCGGCGGGATCTACGCAAGAAATGGTGGCGCCCCACCACGGAAACTGAATGTACTTTGTCGCTCCACGCGGATTTAGAAAGCCGATTGACCTTCAACTTGGCCTGTATAGTTTGTAGCATTTTATTCTTCACGCTATTAAATTTAATATTATGAAATTAATGTTAATTATTTATATTACAATTCAATTCAGGCAACAGCATACAAGTATAATTTTAAGTACATTTGCTACCCGTTTAGCCGTAAATTCACTGCTAATCACCGGAAGTCCCAGAAACATCATGGATCACAAAAATAAGGGTATCGGCACAGAAATACAACATATTTCTCTACATAACCTACGTCCATTAATTCTACATGGCTACATAGGCCCGTTCCTGGCATTGTATGGCCTATGGCTATACACGTGGGTAGTCGCCTATGGTTTGGATGGCTATTTCGAGGCGGGGTTGATCGCTTTGGCGATGATCGGGCTGCTACAGATTCTCTGCTGCCTGTTCTGTCATTGGTTTGTCAGCGTGCAGTGTGCCCTAACCTGCTCGAAGGTAGGCTTCGATAAACCCATTTAAATCGATGTAGTTGCTAGGAGTTGATAAGAGAGCTGTGTGTAACCACATATTATAGTTCTAGTTGTTTCTAGCACTCGGCAACGACAAGTCCGAAGTCGGAGTACTGTCACGGTGCTTGTCCTCTTGCTGGGTTCTCCTCAGCCTCAGGCTCAACCTCATAAGGTTTATTATGTCCCAAATACTAGAGACAGGGTTGACATTTAACATGATTTCCGAGTTACAAGGAATACACAGTCTCCAGCTACATGCGCGCCAAAAATGGCGTGTCAGCGGTGCACTCTACGGATGTCACCGACATAGATTGCAGCAAATCGAAACATATTTGGATACTCATGATTTCTAGTCAATTAGAAAATGCCTTGATTTGTCATGCAGATGTAGCAGCAGATCGATGACACAAGAGAAACGAAAGTTACAGCAAATGTAGGGCCTAAGACTATAGCATATGTTGCCTCACTCATGTTATCGCCAAAAATATAATATGATTTATAAGTCGGAAGATTACGTTTTGTTTGACAATTTCGCATTGTTGTTTTACAATATTTATATAAACTTTCCACATGTGCTGTGAGCATGCAAGCTTTTATTAAAACATATTAATATTATTTTTAAATGCAACAAGGCCCTCTTTTTCTACTACCTTATATTTACCATATACCGGGTACTATTCATATTCTGTTTTTAAAGGACAAAAAAAGTTAACTGTTTCGTGGCATACACCTAATAGAGTTAATATAAAGTAACAATTTCGACATATACTAAATTTTGTAATGCCAGCGGTTTACCCCCAATTTTTTTTTTAACACCCAGCCATCCAAATACAGTTCACTTTGCTCGGTCCATTTTGAGGAGAAATGCTTTGAAGTCTACATGTATCATCAGTTGATGGGATGATTTCAGCGATAACAATAATAGACAACTTTATATTTACCGTCATGAGCATGTTATGCGCGTTGCCGAGTTGCAGCCATTTCATGACAACAGCCAAACCCCATGCAGGGAATCTACGCGGAGAGCGCCTCCCCGTCGTGATGTCATTCTTCATCTAAGATGTACCCCATCTTAGATGCTGTTGTCATGAAATGGCTGCAACTCGGCAACGCGCATAACATGCTCATGACGGTAAATATAAAGTTGTCTATTATTGTTATCGCTGAAATCATCCCATCAACTGATGATACATGTAGACTTCAAAGCATTTCTCCTCAAAATGGACCGAGCAAAGTGAACTGTACTTGGACTGGAGGGATTCCAAACAGTACACCTGCAAATCACCAATGTGAATCCATTGCTTCAATACTACCGGTTGTTTAAACTATTATTGCAACCGTATGCCGAACAGTAAGGCATAATTACTAAAGTTTACCATAGATTTAACCACAGATTTAGATACATCTATAAGCAGCTGCTAGATGTCACGCCAACTGAACGAACTGTCGAAGACTCAAAGTTGTTTACCCTTAACAACGTCGCAGGAAGCTGACCGGCTTCAGCAGAGACATAGAATGCCGCATGCTGAATGGCCAAGCCAAGTTAACCCTTCACCTATGGCGGCGCCTAGACCATCGTGGATTTCGTTAGAATTTTAAACTTTAAAGTCACATTTTGAGTAAACCGCTGACGTTAAAAAATGGAGTATATGTGGAAATTGTTACTTTTTATAAACTCTATTAGGTGTATGACGCGAAACCGTAGTCTTTTTTTGTCCTTTAAATTTAAGTGATTTATTGTTCCAATAATTAATAAAGTGTTTCATCAAAAAATTCATATCTGGAGTGGTGGTGGAAATGTTATTCAAAATAAAAAAAGCTTGAGCAATATTTTCTCATGAATAATGTGTTTATGTGATTAATGAAAATAATTTTTACCTCGTAATTACTTTAATTATTTTACCATTTTAATTATTTATTACTATTAACCATACCTTTACATTCATTTATCCCTATTGTTGTTATGAAATTTGTATGGTATTTTTAATGATTAATAGGTCATTTTTAGTTAAATTCATAGACACATTTATTTTTATTATTTATTTATTCACTGTGTGCAGTATTCTTCTTATTGTATACATTTTTAATAGCAGTATGTTGTGAAGAGCCACAGACAATTATGGATGTGGTGCTATATGAAATCAAACATGATATTATAATAAAACAGTTTCCTACGTTTCATATTGACGATAATAATTATTATTACATAATTTATAAGTAACCTAAATACGAATGCAGTAAGTAATGTTAATAAATATTCATGTGCACAAATGCGCCATCTAAAGGTATTTTGTGTAAAGCTAACTTATACAATAATTTTACGGTAATGGTGGCCGCCGAAGAAGTTGCTGTCGAGATCTGCACGTTTGTTTTGTGAATTTTATCTTCGTTAGGAATGCAAGTGAATTGTGTTTGTAACATAGGCAGGGTTGCCACTGATTTAATCAAATTGATTAAATCATCGATTAAATCATTGATTTAATCAACTTGAAAAAATCAAGACATTGATTTTTTCGATTTTTTTCAGATTATCTTAAATTTATACTTACGTTGCGTGCTACTACCAGTTGAGTTATGTATTTTAAAATAAAGTTTAAATTTGTACATAACAACTTTGCTTTAATTCTTTACAAATGCTAAGAATGAAACGTTCAGCCTATTGGGTATATTATGATATTCCACTTTTATTTATTTTCCGAATTACATATTCCTTATGATTGTCAAGAATGTTGAAAAAATCAAATAAATCGATTTAATCGAAAAAATCCGATTTATTCGAAAAAATCATGATGGTATGTAATATATGTATGTAAGATATATAAGAAGTTTTGCAGCTGTTAGTTGTCGTTTTCAAAGAATCCACTGGACCACTGTTTCAGTTCTCTGGTAATGGTAACAAAAAGACAGCTCACTCTCCTGTCCTGTATTTTTGCTACAACCGTATGAGGAACAGTGACATATTGCTGTCGCGATTTCATTGTAAACCAACATAAGGCACAGGTTGGGCCTTGGCTCTACTTTGTTGTGACAGCTGAACCAGTGATGTAGTATTTTCCAAAATGCAAATAGAAGCTGGTTTTTGATTGGCTGCAGCCACCAAGATGGTCCTATTCATGGTGTCAATGGTTTTGCTAGATTTTTTTATGAAAAAATTTGATTGTAGGTGCAAATGGTTAGTTTGTGTTAACTCTTTTAGGTGCATAACACGAAACCGTTGCCTTTTTTCCCTTTAACATTAGCATCATGCAACAGCGCTGTTTTGTATAAATGATTGATACAAAGTCTGTTGTGATTTATATTGTGTTGTTCCACAGCTGATGCTTTGAATACTTTCAGGCCAGCAGTCCATCTACTGCGACGTTAGTGAAAGTTGAGCCCACCCCCAACAATGGCTACTCCGAGCTCGTTCCTCTCTACAAGAAAACGGTGAGTTCTTAACTTTGACAATTGTGTCTGTTACTGTCTAATGAGATTTAACGATTTGGGACTCCTTTTAACCCTGCAGGTGACCAAGAAAAATCCTCTGTGGCATACTGTTCCAATAAAAATCATAACTTCGCTAATATTGGTCATAAAAATATGAATGATGCATCATTTTAACGCTAAAAGGTTGCTCTATTATAATAAAATTATAATATCTGTAGAACAAATGAAAATCATGCGGATATTTGTATTTGAAATTGAACTAAAAAAAATAAAAAATAAACACCCATTTCATCCAAAAAAAATGATCGTGTGGACGAATATACTTCACCATTTAGACAAATGTAGATTCATATATTAGCTGCGAAATACAAGAAAAATGAAACAAATCCGTTGAGAACTATAATATTTATGATTTTTTTCCGACATAAAAATACGTTGATTCAAGGCGGCCGAATGCGGCCGCGCTCGTTACCGTTGCAACCCAGGCGCCCGACCGGAGAAATGAGGCGCTGTTAATTTGGTGAATTTTCACCCCAAAAACGCCTCCAAAGTCAATCTAACTACATGAACTAATATAATAACCTTGTTTATGAATACTGTCAAGCATTTTGTCAAAATATCAACGCAGAAACTTGAGATAATCCAAAGGAAAGTCGCGAAGCGGATAAACTGTTGTTTACCGGCCGCCATTTTGTCTTCAACTTTGGTTCCGTGGGGGTCAATGGCGCCACATTTGAAATCACGGTTCTGATTGGCTGAATGGACCGAACCCACGTGGTTTATTTTTAGCAGATTGGCCACTCACAGAGCTTTCTTTTGATACCGAATGTGTGGGGGTGTCGACTTTATGAATGGATGCGTAAATTCATTCATCAGGACATAGTAAAATCTCCCAAATATGGGCAGCAACTGTATCACGTGTTTTTTAAACTCGACTGCGAAAAATCTGTCACTGAATCTACGCAAGGAAAAATATACACGATCTAGAAAAATCTGTCAGCTATCCAATGATACCAAATTCTCGCGTGTCAGTTTAGTGTGATGGAAATGAAAATTGTTACAACAGAGGCAGGCGCATTTGGGCCGATTTTCGGACCTGGTCACCTGCAGGGTTAACCACCAGAAATATAACACTTTATGTTGTGGTACTTTGTTCCCTGACAGGACACAGCCACAGGTGTCATTGATATCTGGTTCGTCTTCCAAAAGATGCGCTATGTTTATGACGCGGAAGAGAAGAAACGTTTCGAGGCCGTCCAGTTTCCAGTGCACTGGACGATCGGCGAGTACATGGAATGGAAAGGCTACAAGGATGAGGAGCCGATGAAGACTGCAATCAACACATACGGCAAGAACAGGCATGTATTGTGGACACGTATGTTAATTAACAGAGTGTTACTTTATGACTGTGTGCTGTTCTGGTTTTATGATGTAATTACGTATTTTTGCAGTGGGTTGGAAAAAATTCACAGGGAAAGTCATAGTAAATAAAGTCACAGTTTTGGTAAGGAATATAAGTCACATGAAATAAATTCACAATGGAATTGTATTCATCGACTAATTACACAATTTTGTAATTATATACTAATGATGCAACAAAATAAAATTTGACTGTTATGATGAGTATTCTCAAGAAACTGACAGATTGTAGAGTTTCATTGATATTTGAGCACAGGTGAGAATGAACAGTGACTTGTCAAACATATCTCATTGTAATTTAAGTTAAGTTTGATTATTAAAACAATATTCACCTGAAATATATATATTTTTTCACTTAGACATAGACTCATAAATACAGAGAATTCTAAATTAAAGTTGCATTTAAAGTTGTGAAATCTTATTACCTACATTCATTTGAATTGTTTATGCTGATGTTGCCTCGTATAAAAATTGCATCAACTTCACCGACCAAGGCTACCAGAGTATAACAATGAATGAGTGACGTTGATTGAGTAATCTTTATGCAAATAAAAAGTTTAGTTCCAAGTTATAATTTAATGAACATCCATTTTAACCATAATAAGAGACAAATATAGTGAACAATGTGTACTTATTTAATCATACTTGCTACCATATATGAATCTCCAACCTTTTTATATGTAAACTTATTCTTTCCCCAGATTACCAATTGCTAGTTCTGGTCAACTCAACAATAAATACATAAAATATTTAAGTCATAGGATGTTAATGGATCAATGTATTTTGTCTCTGCAGCATGGTGCTTGATATCCCCCAGTTTGCTGAGCTGTTCAAGGAGAGGGCGACTGCTCCATTCTTTGTCTTCCAGGTATGCTTCCATTTATCTCTGTCTACTTTAAACTTGGATGACATCTATAGTGGTAACTTCAGACACTTTTTCAAACTACATACACTGCCACTATATGACTGAGGAGAATATTTCAATGACACACCAGTTAAAGTGTCCCAACCGAACAATCAAAACAGGGTTTATGAGCTCGTAAGGTTGTTATTGAAACCATTCCCAAGAGTGAACTGTTGAAAGAGGGAAAAACAGATGGTCATAATAGATGGCTTATTGGGAAGGCGGAAGAAAGTTAATGGTGAAACCAATTTAACTCACAAGTAAAAGAAGAAAACTCTGTCTGCGTTGTTCTGCGTGGGTCTGTGGTGTTTGGATGAGTAAACTGTCTCTATTGCAGGTGTTCTGTGTCGGTCTGTGGTGTTTGGATGAGTAAACTGTCTCTATTGCAGGTGTTCTGTGTCGGTCTGTGGTGTTTGGATGAGTACTGGTACTACAGTCTTTTCACACTCATGATGCTGATTGCGTTTGAGGCAACCTTGGTCCAGCAACAACTACGGAACATGACTGAGATCCGCAAGATGGGAAACAAGCCCTACATGATTCAGGTGGGTAGGCATTGGTACCCCCCCCCCCCATAGGATATGTCCCTGGTATATTATGTGGACAACAGGGGTCCAGTAACTATACTCTAGCACCCTCGGCTGAAAGAACACTAATTCCAGTCCAGTGCTACTGGTTGACACTTGGGCAGGTTTATTCACTCACTGCTCTAGTTCACTCAACCACACGAAAGAGTACCTTGTTTACTCACTACTCTAGTTCACTCAACCACACGAATGAGTACCTTGTTCACTCACTACTCTAGTTCACTCAACCACACGAATGAGTACCTTGTTCACTCACTGCTCTGGTTCACTCAACCACACGAATGAGTACTTTGTTCACTCACTGCTCTAGTTCACTCAACCACATGAATGAGTACCTTGTTCACTCACTGCTCTAGTTCACTCAACCACACGAATGAGTACCTTATTCACTCACTGCTCTAGTTCACTCAACCACACGAATGAGTACTTTGTTCACTCACTGCTCTAGTTTACTCAACTACATGAATGAGTACCTTGTTCACTCACTGCTCTAGTTCACTCAACCACACGAATGAGTACTTTGTTCACTCACTGCTCTAGTTCACTCAACCACACGAATGAGTACTTTGTTCACTCACTGCTCTAGTTCACTCAACCACATGAATGAGTACCTTGTTCACTCACTACTCTAGTTCACTCAACCACACGAATGAGTACCTTGTTCACTCACTGCTCTGGTTCAATCAACCACATGAATGAGTACCTTGTTCACTCACTGCTCTGGTTCACTCAACTACATGAATGAGTACCTTGTTCACTCACTGCTCTAGTTCACCCAACCACATGAATGAGTACCTTGTTCACTCACTGCTCTAGTTCACCCAACCACATGAATGAGTACCTTGTTCACTCACTGCTCTGGTTCACTCAACCACACGAATGAGTACCTTGTTCACTCACTGCTCTAGTTCACCCAACCACATGAATGAGTACCTTGTTCACTCACTGCTCTAGTTCACTCAACCACACGAATGAGTACCTTGTTCACTCACTGCTCTGGTTCACTCAACCACACGAATGAGTACTTTGTTCACTCACTGCTCTAGTTCACCCAACCACATGAATGAGTACATTGTTCACTCACTGCTCTAGTTCACTCAACTACATGAATGAGTACCTTGTTCACTCACTGCTCTAGTTCACTCAACCACATGAATGAGTACCTTGTTCACTCACTGCTCTAGTTCACTCAACTACATGAATGAGTACCTTGTTCACTCAACCACATGAATGAGTACCTTGCTCACTCCCTGCTCTAGTTCACTCAACCACATGAATGAGTACCTTGGCATAGGCCATGGTGGATATTTGTGTACAAATAGTCTCCAGTAACATAGCAATATTTGTTTTGATGTCTGTGAATAATGCTCTCTCCCAGAAGCAAAACTCAGCAGAAGGTTTGAAGTTGACTTGGATGAGTACGCTGTCACTCATCAGAGGAACCACAACATTCCCATGTTTGTCTGTAAAATGTATGTTTGAAATATGTATTTTGTTCCTATTCAGACATACAGGTGTCGGAAATGGCGTCCAGTCTTGAGTGATGAACTCGTTCCTGGAGATATTGTCTCTATAGGTGAGTAGGAGTATAATAGTAATTTACTTTCAATGTATAGGGTGTTGCTTTATGTCTTGGATGCCCGGCTTTGTTTGTTTCCTGTCTTACACTGTACAGAGAAAAAAGCTGGACACACTGGATTATACAAAATGGTGTTACATGAAGCCTTTAAAATACAAAATTATGAATGTTTTTAGGTAACCCCCAATATGCCGTAGTACCACTTTTAACCTTGATAGATAGTGCATTCTTGAATTATATTTCTTAAATATTAGTTAGATATACAGATAGGTACATAGCTGTCATATTATCCATGTTGATGTTTACTGACATGTCCAGAATAATTCTGCGCAAACTACATGCTCGTATATCTAATTTTTACGTTTTAGCCCATTTTATCCTGAAGCTAGTGCAGACGAGTTGCAGCCAGTTCCTGATCATTTCCTCAAATCAATCTGTCAGCATTAAAAAATGACAGGCCTTGATTTAAAATGGACATAACTTTGTTATTTCTCAATCAATTTTTAAATGTGATATACCTTTAGAAAGTAGATAAAATAAACTATCAAGTCGCATTGACAAACTCATAGTTTTATCATATATATTTTATGTGGCATATGACAAAACATGTCCAATAAATTCAAACCTATGTTGAGGTTTGTCACATTACTTTTCACCTGACATTTTCGCCAAGAAGGAGACAACATGTCAATGAGCAAGTTGACTTTATTTTATGCATTACTGTCTGCTGAAAACAAAGGTATACAACTTGTCCACATATCTTGGATAATAATCTCATAATGTAAAATTGTTTGTAATAACCCCCATGTCAGTCGATTGAATCGCCAACGTGTGGCGCCGCTGAGCGGAATTATGCAAATTTGTGATATATTTTCTGTCAACGATGTATAATTTTGTGGCTTATTTCTTATAACTAATAAATAAGTACTCTAAAGTAACAACGTTGGTCAACATTTCAATGTCACTTTATTGATGAAGTTGTTACCATCGTTGGAAATAATCTTAACTTTGTTTGGCGCAAAAAAAAAACGGCGCGGTGGGCGAAAATGGATGCCGTTGTCGGTCGACCCCACTTCGATGGCTTCAAAGTATGTCTTCACGGACAAATATCGCATCAAATACCATAACCGTCCATCTTATATCGGCTATCCACTTGTCTGCCTTCGTGTCATCAACAGTATGAAGTAAATTAATGGAGTTATCCTTCGAAATACGTCAACATTTAACGATCTTTGCGACTCGACGCCATCTTTGATTTCACTTTGGCTTCAGGGTGCCGACTTTGTACGGCAAATACCCAAAGAACGGCACTGATTGGTTGAAAAATATGGGTTTCCTAGTGATCCCGTTATACTGACGTCATTCGGTGTTAACCAGCCAATGGGATTCCAAAACGTCAGAGTGCGGGGAAGCCGTGCCAAGTGCAAACTACGACCAGAATCGTATTCCGGATAAAAAGGGTTAAAAGGGAAAACTAAATTATGACAAGATCATTTGTGAACACCGTTGTGCAGATGTGTTGTTATTACTCTTGGTGTATTATTGTATCACAGATTCTCCAGTGAGTGTGATGTACAGTGTGGTATGACGTGTTGATTCTCCAGTGAGTGTGATGTACAGTGTGGTATGACGTGTTGATTCTCCAGTGAGTGTGATGTACAGTGTGGTATGACGTGTTGATTCTCCAGTGAGAGTGATGTACAGTGTGGTATGACGTGTTGATTCTCCAGTGAGTGTGATGTACAGTGTGGTATGACGTGTTGATTCTCCAGTGAGTGTGATGTACAGTGTGGTATGACGTGTTGATTCTCCAGTGAGAGTGATGTACAGTGTGGTATGACGTGTTGATTCTCCAGTGAGTGTGATGTACAGTGTGGTATGACGTGTTGATTCTCCAGTGAGTGTGATGTACAGTGTGGTATGACGTGTTGATTCTCCAGTGAGAGTGATGTATAGTGTGGTATGACGTGTTGATTCTCCAGTGAGAGTGATGTATAGTGTGGTATGACATGTTGATTCTCCAGTGAGTGTGATGTACAGTGTGGTATGACGTGTTGATTCTCCAGTGAGAGTGATGTATAGTGTGGTATGACATGTTGATTCTCCAGTGAGAGTGATGTATAGTGTGGTATGACATGTTGATTCTCCAGTGAGTGTGATGTATAGTGTGGTATGACGTGTTGATTCTCCAGTGAGTGATGTACAGTGTGGTATGACATGTTGATTCTCCAGTGAGAGTGATGTATAGTGTGGTATGACGTGTTGATTCTCCAGTGAGTGTGATGTACAGTGTGGTATGACGTGTTGATTTTCCAGTGAGTGTAATGTACAGTGTGGTATGACGTGTTGATTCTCCAGTGAGAGTGATATATAGTGTGGTATGACGTGTTGATTCTCCAGTGAGTGTGATGTATAGTGTGGTATGACGTGTTGATTCTCCAGTGAGTGTGATGTACAATGTGGTATGACGTGTTGATTCTCCAGTGAGTGTGATGTACAGTGTGGTATGACGTGTTGATTCTCCAGTGAGTGTGATGTATAGTGTGGTATGACGTGTTGATTCTCCAGTGAGTGTGATATATAGTGTGGTATGACGTGTTGATTCTCCAGTGAGTGTGATGTATAGTGTGGTATGACGTGTTGATTCTCCAGTGAGAGTGATGTATAGTGTGGTATGACGTGTTGATTCTCCAGTGAGTGTGATGTACAGTGTGGTATGACGTGTTGATTCTCCAGTGAGTGTGATGTAAGTGTGGTATGACGTGTTGATTCTCCAGTGAGAGTGATGTACAGTGTGGTATGACGTGTTGATTCTCCAGTGAGTGTGATGTACAGTGTGGTATGACGTGTTGATTCTCCAGTGAGTGTGATGTACAGTGTGGTATGACGTGTTGATTCTCCAGTGAGAGTGATGTACAGTGTGGTATGACATGTTGATTCTCCAGTGAGTGTGATGTACAGTGTGGTATGACGTGTTGATTCTCCAGTGAGTGTGATGTACAGTGTGGTATGACATGTTGATTCTCCAGTGAGAGTGATGTACAGTGTGGTATGACATGTTGATTCTCCAGTGAGAGTGATGTACAGTGTGGTATGACATGTTGATTCTCCAGTGAGAGTGATGTACAGTGTGGTATGACATGTTGATTCTCCAGTGAGAGTGATGTACAGTGTGGTATGACGTGTTGATTCTCCAGTGAGAGTGATGTACAGTGTGGTATGACATGTTGATTCTCAAGTGAGAGTGATGTACAGTGGTATGACGTGTTGATTCTCCAGTGAGAGTGATGTACAGTGGTATGACGTGTTGATTCTCCAGTGAGAGTGATGTACAGTGTGGTATGACGTGTTGATTCTGCAGTGAGTGTGACGTACAGTGTGGTATGACGTGTTGATTCTCCAGTGAGAGTGATGTACAGTGTGGTATGACGTGTTGATTCTCCAGTGAGAGTGATGTACAGTGTGGTATGACGTGTTGATTCTCCAGTGAGTGTGATGTACAGTGTGGTATGACGTGTTGATTCCAGGTCGGTCCCAAGATGAGAAGTTGGTGCCGTGTGACATGCTGTTGCTGCGGGGACCGTGTATTGTTGACGAGTCTATGTTGACAGGAGAATCAGTACCCGTAATGAAGGTACTCACTGCTTACTTCCTTTTTCTTCCAAGAATTAATACTAACCATTGGCAGACAATAAGGTCTGTTCTGTAGCAGTGCCAAGTCTTTGGTGTAGGGTCCCTCTGTGTGTTAGACCAGTAGAGACTCACCCAGGTCTGATGTCAGTTAGAAAGTTACCTTTGTAACCTTGCTCCTTGATGTGTCCACCCTCTGTTGACAACTGTTTGAGATTAACCATCCCTGTCGTCTTGATGAGACTGACTATCTCTATTGTCTTGATGAGACTGACCAGCCCTGTTGTCTTGATGAGACTGACCAGCCCTGTTGTCTTGATGAGACCGACCAGCCCCGTTGTCTTGATGAGACCGACCAGCCCCGTTGTCTTGATGAGACTGACCAGCCCCGTTGTCTTGATGAGGCTGACCAGCCCTGTTGTCTTAATGAGACTGACCAGCCCCGTTGTCTTGATGAGACTGACCAGTCCTGTTGTCTTAATGAGACTGACCAGCCCTGTTGTCTTGATGAGACTGACCAGCCCCGTTGTCTTGATGAGACTGACCAGCCCCGTTGTCTTGATGAGGCTGACTAGCCCCGTTGTCTTGATGAGGCTTACCAGCCCCGTTGTCTTGATGAGACTGACCAGTCCTGTCGTGTTGATGAGATTGACCAGTCGTGTTGTCTTGATGAGTCTGACCAGTCCTGTTGTCTTGATGAGATTGACCAGTCCTGTTGTCTTGATGAGACTGACCAGTCCTGTTGTCTTGATGAGACTGACCAGTCCTGTTGTCTTGATGAGACTGACCAGTCCTGTTGTCTTGATGAGACTGACCAGTCCTGTTGTCTTGATGAGACTGACCAGTCCTGTTGTCTTGATGAGTCTAACCAGTCCTTTTGTCTTGATGAGACTGACCAGTCCTGTTGTCTTGATGCACCTCTCACTTTTTTTCTCACAGTACAAGCTCATATGATATACTCTTAAAAATCTATTTCGTTCTTTAAAATAGGCGTTATATAATTAAAACGTTTCGAAAATTTACATCAGTTTTAACTATAACCAACAATCTGTGGAAAATATTTAAACAAATGAGGTATCATTTTAGACCTCATGACCTGTGTAATAAAAAGATAGAAAAATCCACTTCATGTGTGTTGCAGTCATACAAAAATCCACTTCACTTGTGTTGTAGTCATTCAAAAATCCACTTCATGTGTGTTGCAGTCATACAAAAATCCACTTCATGTGTGTTGTAGTCATACAAATATCCACTTCATGTGTGTTGTAGTCATACAAATATCCATTTCATGTGTGTTGTAGTCATACAAATATCCACTTCATGTGTGTTGTAGTCATACAAATATCCACTTCATGTGTGTTGTAGTCATACAAAAATCCACTTCACGTGTGTTGCAGTCATCCACCAACAGTGTGTTATGTGAAGGGCTGTTGTTTCAGGAGGCGATTGAGACGCTGGACTCTGTGAATGAGTTTGACATGGAGCAAGAAGGCAAGTTACACGTGCTGTACGGAGGCACAAAGGTGGTACAACACTCACCTCCCAGCAAGACAGGGCCAGGACTCAAAGGTACAGCCATCTCAGCCAACCAGGGCCTTCACTTCATATCCATCCACGTACCACATTTGTCCACAGGAAAGCTCAGTTTTGTAGCATCTATTGCATAAAGTGCAAGCAAACTGTTGTAAAAGTTGTTATGAGTGAAGTATTTAGGAATGTAGATCGATAGAAGCCCAAGTCTTGTAGGAAAATGTCATTGCCCAAAACAGTTAATCCTGTGTGGGCAATCCTATCCTTTCTATAAACTGCTTGTCACATGACTGTTTGTTACATGGCCAGTGCATGTTGTGTGGTCTGTAATCTGTTCAAGATCAGACAATATGTTAAGATAACATAATAGCATCATTATAATAGCAGTTTAAGTGATGCAGCTTTTGGAGTGGCACATTTGAAATCATATTTATATGAACAGGTAATGTTAATTTTAGCATGCCATGTAACATGTTTTTTTTTAGATCTTCCTTTATACTTTAAACAGGATTTTGGTACGTAGTCAGGTGGTGATTCTGGGATGAGACTAAATGTGCAGTTTTCTGGTGTGTTTTCAGCGAGTGACAACGGCTGTGTGGCGTTTGTGCTACGCAATGGGTTCAGCACATCGCAGGGCAAGTTGCTGAAGACAATCCTGTTTGGCGTGAAGAGAGTGACAGCAAATAATCTCGAGAGCTTCTTCTTCATCCTCTTTCTCCTCATCTTCGCCATCATCGCAGCGTCCTATGTCTGGATCAAAGGTCAGCGACCTTGGTAGAAATGGAATCCATGTTGTATTATCTTTCAATGTGTGGCTTATTTTCTCAAAAATTAGTACTGAAATACTGAATGTATGGTTCCTGTAGGCATTGGTTTTTACATAGCCTGATTTTTAAAACTTTTTCCTGAAAACATTACTTTTGAAAGTTTGCTTCATTTGTAACAACCAGTCAATAACCAATAAGTAACAACTAACAATAGTCAATAACCACTGAAGATACTTTGAAAAATTAGATAACAATCTGGAGTCCAAACAACGTCAGAATTTGTTTCATAATTTTGCACCTTATCCTTTTACATTGGTGACACTGGCAGTTATCATAACTGAACAAAACCACACAAACATATCCCTGTCATCACCCACACCATTGCCAATTAAAAATAACTATGAAATCTAGAGACAGCCACAATTGTAACATTGCAACAATGTAAATCAATGGCCAATATTAGCATGTCAATTCACCACTTCAAATTTATTTGGCAATATTTGCCTAAAAACACTGTAAATTTTATGATTCACAAACTACCCTGAGGGTTGACAAGTACTGAGAGGCACAAGACAGGCAGATCTGGGAACAGTATGTCCACCTGTAGGACACTTGCACAGTGATGATGGCGTGGTGCATTTATGTGACCAGTAATTACCACTATGTGTTGCTACTATTGATATCGACGTATTTAGGAATAAACCACTGCCTCCCTAGTCCCGCCGTAGGATACATCACGCTCAAGGGGTACAATACAGTGACCTGTTGTGTAGGACCTCGCATTGAAGTAAGTGAATCACTGTGACGAGCCTGTGAGTGAAGTGTGTTGTTTGCTGCAGGCACGGAGGACCCGACTCGCAACAAGTACAAGTTGTTCCTGGAGTGTACACTCATCCTCACCTCCGTCGTGCCCCCGGAACTCCCGATAGAACTCTCCCTGGCGGTCAACACTTCCCTCCTGGCCCTCGCCAAGCTGTGTAAGTCCTCTGTCTTGTTACAATCTTACCTTTAATGCACTGCTGGGGAAATTCCTCAGTTAGTTGCTGCTGTTTACATGTGATGTAACAAAGTGATCATTGGTCTGCTTCAGATGTCTTCTGCGCTGTTCACATATGATCTAACAAAGTGATCATTGGTCTTCTTCAGAGGTCTTCTGCACTGTTCACATATGATCTAACAAAGTGATCATTGGTCTTCTTCAGAGGTCTTCTGCGCTGTTCACATATGATCTAACAAAGTGATCATTGGTCTTCTTCAGAGGTCTTCTGCACTGTTCACATATGATCTAACAAAGTGATCATTGGTCTTCTTCAGATATCTTCTCACTGTTCACATATGATCTAACAAAGTGATCATTGGTCTTCTTCAGATGTCTTCTGCACTGTTCACATATGATCTAACAAAGTGATCATTGGTCTGCTTCAGATGTCTTCTGCACTGTTTACGTATGATGTAACAAAGTGATCATTGGTCTGTTTCAGATGTCTTCTGCACTGTTTACGTATGATTTAACAAAGTGATCATTGGTCTGTTTCAGATGTCTTCTGCACTGTTTACGTATGATGTAACAAAGTGATCATTGGTCTGCTTCAGATGTCTTCTGCACTGTTTACGTATGATGTAACAAAGTGATCATTGGTCTGCTTCAGATGTCTTCTGCACTGTTTACGTATGATGTAACAAAGTGATCATTGGTCTGTTTCAGATGTCTTCTGCACTGTTTACGTATGATGTAACAAAGTGATCATTGGTCTGCTTCAGATGTCTTCTGCACTGTTTACGTATGATGTAACAAAGTGATCATTGGTCTGTTTCAGATGTCTTCTGCACTGTTTACGTATGATGTAACAAAGTGATCATTGGTCTGCTTCAGATGTCTTCTGCACTGTTTACGTATGATGTAACAAAGTGATCATTGGTCTGTTTCAGATGTCTTCTGCACTGTTTACGTATGATGTAACAAAGTGATCATTGGTCTGCTTCAGATGTCTTCTGCACTGTTTACGTATGATGTAACAAAGTGATCATTGGTCTGCTTCAGATGTCTTCTGCACTGTTTACGTATGATGTAACAAAGTGATCATTGGTCTGTTTCAGATGTCTTCTGCACTGTTTACGTATGATGTAACAAAGTGATCATTGGTCTGCTTCAGATGTCTTCTGCACTGTTTACGTATGATGTAACAAAGTGATCATTGGTCTGCTTCAGATGTCTTCTGCACAGAGCCGTTCCGTATTCCATTTGCGGGTAAAATAGACATCTGTTGCTTTGACAAGACGGGCACACTGACCAGTGACAACCTGGTGGTGGAGGGCATCGCTGGACTCACGTACGTCACTCACTGACCACACATAGCACTGACCACAGATGGCACTGACCACAGATGGCACTGACCACAGATAGCACTGACCACAGATGGCACTGACCACAGATGGCACTGACCACAGATAGCACTGACCACAGATAGCACTGACCACAGATGGCACTGACCACATATGGCACTGACCACAGATGGCACTGACCACAGATGGCACTGACCACAGATGGCACTGACCACAGATGGCACTGACCACAGATGGCACTGACCACAGATGGCACTGACCACAGATGGCACTGACCACAGATAGCACTGACCACATATGGCACTGACCACAGATGGCACTGACCACATATGGCACTGACCACAGATGGCACTGACCACAGATAGCACTAACACAAATGGCACTGACCACAGATGGCACTGACCGCAGATGGCACTGACCACAGATGGCACTGACCACAGATAGCACTGACCACATATGGCACTGACCACAGATGGCACTGACCACAGATGGCACTGACCACAGATGGCACTGACCACAGATAGCACTGACCACATATGGCACTGACCACAGATGGCACTGACCACATATGGCACTGACCACAGATGGCACTGACCACAGATGGCACTGACCACAGATAGCACTGACACAAATGGCACTGACCACAGATGGCACTGACCGCAGATGGCACTGACCGCAGATGGCACTGACCGCAGATGGCACTGACCACAGATGGCACTGACCACAGATGGCACTGACCACAGATGGCACTGACCACAGATGGCACTGACCACAGATGGCACTGACCACAGATGGCACTGACCACAGATAGCACTGACCACAGATGGCACTGACCACAGATAGCACTGACCACAGATGGCACTGACCACAGATGGCACTGACCACAGATGGCACTGACCACAGATAACACTGACACAGATGGCACTGACCACAGATGGCACTGACCACAGATAACACTGACACAGATGGCACTGACCACAGATAAGACTGACACAGATGGCACTGACCACAGATAACACTGACACAGATGGCACTGACCACAGATAACACTGACACAGATGGCACTGACCACAGATGGCACTGATCACAGATAACACTGACACAGATGGCACTGACCACAGATAACACTGACACAGATGGCACTGACCACAGATAACACTGACACAGATGGCACTGACCACAGATGGCACTGATCACAGATAACACTGACACAGATGGCACTGACCACAGATAACACTGACACAGATGGCACTGACCACAGATAACACTGACACAGATGGCACTGACCACAGATAACACTGACACAGATGGCACTGACCACAGATGGCACTGATCACAGATAACACTGACACAGATGGCACTGACCACAGATAACACTGACACAGATGGCACTGACCACAGATAACACTGACACAGATGGCACTGACCACAGATAACACTGACACAGATGGCACTGACCACAGATGGCACTGACCACAGATAACACTGACACAGATGGCACTGACCACAGATGGCACTGACCACAGATAACACTGACCACAGATGGCACTGACCACAGATAACACTGACACAGATGGCACTGACCACAGATAACACTGACACAGATGGCACTGACCACAGATAACACTGACACAGATGGCACTGACCACAGATGGCACTGACCACAGATGGCACTGACCACAGATGGCACTGACCTTGGCTGTATTACTGTTTGTCACCTTGGCAGTGTTACTGTTTGTCACCTTGGTAGTGTTACTGTTTGTCACCTTGGCAGTGTTATTGTTTGTCACTTTGGCAGTGTTACTGTTTGTCACCTTGGCAGTGTTACTGTTTGTCACCTTGGTAGTGTTACTGTTTGTCACCTTGGCAGTGTTATTGTTTGTCACTTTGGCAGTGTTACTGTTTGTCACCTTGGCAGTGTTACTGTTTGTCACCTTGGCAGTGTTACTGTTTGTCACCTTGGCAGTGTTACTGTTTGTCACCTTGGCAGTGTTACTGTTTGTCACTTTGGCAGTGTTACTGTTTGTCACCTTGGTAGTGTTACTGTTTGTCACCTTGGCAGTGTTATTGTTTGTCACTTTGGCAGTGTTACTGTTTGTCACCTTGGTAGTGTTACTGTTTGTCACCTTGGCAGTGTTATTGTTTGTCACTTTGGCAGTGTTACTGTTTGTCACCTTGGCAGTGTTACTGTTTGTCACCTTGGCAGTGTTATTGTTTGTCACTTTGGCAGTGTTACTGTTTGTCACTTTGGCAGTGTTACTGTTTGTCACCTTGGCAGTGTTACTGTTTGTCACTTTGGCAGTGTTACTGTTTGTCACCTTGGCAGTATTACTGTTTGTCACCTTGGCAGTATTATCAGTGAAGCTTGTTTTAACACTGAATGTTTTTGTTTACCATTTGCATGAGTTGTTGGAAACTGTCAAACACCAAAAAAGTTTAAGGTCTTAATAAAATAACTAAACTCAATTTGTTGTGCTGTATACGATCAGGATATGTAGTGTAGTCATAAGAACATAATATTCAATTAAAACCTAGACGCAGACACACTCCTGAAGCGACCAGTTAACAGTTTGTTGGTGCATTTGTAGGGGCACTGGTGGAATGTGTGCAGTCAGTGAAGCACCATTGGAAACAGTGCGTGCACTAGCTACGTGTCATGCACTAGTGCAGCTGGATGAGGACCTTGTGGGTGACCCGCTGGAGAAGGCAACACTCAGTGCAGTTGACTGGAACCTCACAAAAGGTGAGTCACTGAATGACTTTCTTAGTACACCGGGCACCGGGCAGCACCAAAACATGCAGAGAAATATGACAGACCACAATGAAAAACGTGTCGAAAGGTTTATGTAATCAGAATCGGAAATATTTATTTGACCACAAAAATTATATATGATAAAATATTGCACAAATTACCTACAGCTTAATTATGAAGTAAAACACCAACAACCAGAAGACTTGCACAAGTAACAAAGTTGTGACAGAATATAATTGATGTAATAGATGCATCAAGTTTATTATGGCACAGTTGAGTCACACAAATACAGATTCTACTCTCTGTCACCGAGGTGTAGACCAGTTCCTGACGGTTGAAACCAAGATGCAGACCGCATACATGGAAACAAATTACAAACCCCCAATCTCACACATGTTAGCTTGACTACCGTACATTAGATTAGTCATATATCACTGCCCTTATTTGGTATATAGTCGTCATGGTGATCTACTAAGTTGGTGGTAAACAGTTGAATGTCCAGATGACGCAGCAGTGATTTACTGGATGACGTCACGGACAGTTCCTGTGACGTGAGACTGGGTGACACGTCATCTCTAATGGTCCCAACGTTGCAGGAGACACCGTCATCCCAAAGCGAGGCAAGTCGCTGGCGATGAAGATCTACCATCGCTTTCACTTTGCGAGTTCGCTCAAGCGTATGTCGGTGATCGCTGGTCACAGCCCGCCTGGCTCCGTGGACACCGAGTACGTCGCCACTGTGAAGGGCGCCCCGGAGACACTTAGACCAATGGTAACTATGGCAACCACGTAACTACCACAGATCGTAATAACCAGGTGTTTTTGCGTGATAAAATTTTAACAAATTAAAAAAGCTCACATACTCAACATGCACTTGTACAATCCTATCAAAATGCACCGGTATACAAATAGATATGTACGTGCATAGTTACATATGCAGTGCTAAGAGTTTTATGCATAACAGAAAGAACCCTACAGTAAATGAGTAAAAATGTGGTTGACTCAAGATCTCAGTGACCAGTCAAGTCTGTTGCATCATATGTAATAGACAGTGACGCCAGATAACGTTATATGGATACATGAGGCTAATACAACATGGATGTAATGATGTTATGTTTACTTCAGACATATGTATATGTGTGTATATATATATATACCCTGGGGTATATATATATATATATATATATATATATATATATATATATATATTATATAATCAATAAAATATACATTTAGTAACAACAAGAAAGAAAGCAATTGTTGTGTGACGGGAGACTTGTATGAGTCCACTTAAGTAAACCTTGCACCTGTCTCACCCGTGGTGTTGTGTTGTCAGTTCTCATTGGTGCCGTCTGACTACAACGATGTTTATCTGGAGATGGCGAGGCGAGGGGCGCGAGTTCTCGCCCTCGGCTACAAAACCCTCGGAGTTCTGTCTCACCAGCAGGTGAGTGCCTCGTGTCAGTGCCTTGCGTCAGTGCCACGTGTCAGTGCCTCGTGTCAGTGCCACGTGTCAGTGCCTCGTGTCAGTGCCTCGTGTCAGTGCCACGTGTCAGTGCCTCATGTACTTCAAGTAGTAGGCTCAACAAATACACAGTGCATTACACCTGTGTGGAAGTCAGTTTGGGTAATAACTTATAATTATCACATGGTAACCAGGTAATTTGTTAACAACATTTGTTGACAGTCCTGTGGAGAATGTTACTCATTCATACACGTAGTGAGTAAGACGTGACAGGTGTTTAAAATGTGACATTTTGTTAGGAGTGTGACCCTTGATAAAGTATTATTTTTTTAATTCCTCATGGTCCACTTGATACAGTATATAGACGCATGTTCTCATGTACCACAGCGACTGTCATCAGTTTTACTTAGACTGTCCACAACCTTCTTTCTTCCATTGTCACCCTCCACATTCCTTCCTCTAGGTGCAATTTTCATGACTGGTGTGTGCGTGTGTGTGTGTGCGTGCGTGCGTGCGTGCGTGCGTGCGAGTGTGTGTAATGTTGTGTGTATAATGCTGTGTGTGACGCTGTGTATATGAGACTGTGTGATAATGTATGTGTGTGACACTGTTTGACACTTTGTATGTATGACCCTGTGTGTGGGTGTGTGTGTCAAAAATTATACTTCCAACAAAATGTATAGTGTAACATAGTATACAAGTCATGTTAGTGTATTAACATTATGTCTGCATAACAACAATAGTTCTACTGGCTGAGCAGTGACGTGATCTTTCATTGTGCAGCTGGTAACAAGCCAGTCACACATGGTAGGCGTATAATCTAAATTAGTTATTCTCTCTGCCACTAGGTTCATGACATGTCACGGGATTCAGTGGAGTGTGACCTGAAGTTTGTTGGCTTCGTCATCATCTCTTGTCCACTGAAGAGTGACTCAAAGTCGGTCATCCGTGAAATCCAACAGGCTTCCCATCAAGTGGGTTACTTGTACTTTGTTGATGCAGTTTATACACTTACCACCACAAAGTGGGTATTAAGTGAAGCAATGTTTCGTTTTAATTTACATTTTTAAGCTTTTAAAGTGATTCCTCATTTGTTGAAATATCTTTAAAATTCTTCGGTCAGTTTTTCATTTTTTTCCAAACAAATCAAAAGCCGGGTTTTGAAACCCCAGTGAAAATAAATCTGTAGCTGTTTCGATGTAATCCTGGAATCACTTTTCTGTACTGTGTGCTGTCAGACAACTGTTCATTCAGCTTTCAGACAACTGTTCATTCAGTCAATATTGAGTCTGAATCCGTAGTCGTTGCAGTCGTGATTGTGGTTGTGTGACTTCAGGTGGTCATGATCACGGGGGACAACCCTCTCACTGCCTGTCACGTCGCGAAGGAGTTACGAATCACTCGCAGGCGACAGACACTCACACTGGCCCCACCGGACAACCCAGGTCAGTGGCTCCCTCTATCAGACGCAGGGTTGTAAAATCCACAGTAACGTTCAATCACTGGAAAATTGCTGCCTTGATAAAAATTATTTTACTGAAATCTTAAAAACAATAAATCGCATGATGGCGACCATTAATTTTGGCGATCTTTTATTTTCTGACCGAATTATGAAAACGACAACTAACAGCTGCTAGACTTTCCTCACATATCTTATATATATATATATATATATATATATATACATATATATATATAGTTATAAAATTAAATCACTTACATTATTAAAACAAATAAAATTCACAAAACAAACTCGTGCAAGACATCAAGGCGGACATCGACACCGTCGGTGGCTACGAGTGGCTCTTTGATTTCTGTAATATCCATATTGTGTATGATTAAAGTTTAGAAAAACTTAAGCTGCGTTGTAGGTTAGTTTAGGATAAAACCGGAATCCAGAATCCATTTTATTACCTAGCGTGTGTATATATAATATGAGTTATCAGAGGGGAAGTTTCATGGCTGTAAGAGGTTGTTTTCATGATTACCGTGTAGATCAGAAAGTAATCGCTTGTGCTGCTGGAAAGATCAACAAAATGACACCCGTGGTGTGATTACCGCCGCCGTGAAGTGGTAGCACTTTTTAGCCCATCAGACCAAATTTGAAATAAAGTAAAATTTAATTAGGATAATTTTTATCAAATATTTTTTTAAATATTCAAAATGATACTTATTATCAGATATTATAAAAAAAAAAATCCAAATTAAACTTATACTGAAACATGTCACACATAAAATAAACAGAATAGATAATTTTGTTGTTGTTAATGTGTCGTTTCATTTTTTATTTTCTACTTTTTATTTTGTGTATTTTACTATTTAGCTTTTTATCAAAAGCATACATGCTATATGGACATTACTTATTATGATATGCGTAAACATATGAATTAATCCAAAACATCAAAATAACCAAACCCCCCTCACGAGAGACCACCCCTCTTTTAAGACCACTCCACTCCGATTTGAGGGGTGGTCTTAAATGAGGGGTTCTACTGTAATAATGAATAATGGGCTGTAGACAGTGGTGAATATTTGTGTGCGAATAGTCTTTGTGCATCAATTGCAGTATGGCTGGATGCTTCCCAGAGAAGTCAAGATGATGTTCAGTTGAACAGGTCTGTCAGGAAGTAAAATGTAAGGTGCCTTGATCAGTCCTGAGGACTGTACTGCACTGTAGAACATTTGCACTGTTAGAACTTACCTTTACTCTCGTAGTCTGTCTGTTTGTAGATGAGTCGTGGCACTGGCATTCCATTGACAACTCGGTGACACTGACAGTGCAGTCTGTGTCTGCGAGAAGACTCACGGACACGTACGACCTGTGTCTGACAGGGGAGGTGAGGCTGCCCACCAGCACAAGTAGCACAACATGTCAATATTAATTAAATCAGCACAGTTTTGTAATTAATGTGATCATGGAACATATTGTTATATTTTTCTTTTTCAATAAATAAGATTTGATTTAAGGCAAGCATGTCCGTATATAAAAGTACATCAACAAAAGTATGCATGTAAAATATGTAAATAAAAATAAAACACAAAAGTTGTCTTTTTATGACATATTAATTTATTTATAAAAATTTAAATATATGGAATGTATCACTATTATGGCAGTACTATAGAATCAGTGGTCATTTTTTCACACACACACACACACACACACACACACACACACACACACACACACACACACACACACACACACACACACACACACACACACACACAGAGTTTTGTGAGCAGGAATATTATGCACTGTGGGAGAGAATGCCTTTTGTAAAGAAATGAACTTGAGTACTATTTATATATATATTTTTTCTGGACTACAACCTGCTGTCTTATGTAATTACTTCTTTAGCAGTAATATGTTAACGTGGATATTTATGTTTTTAAATCACAACACTTCAGAAGATAACATGTGTTATAGATGTTGTACACTTGGTGTATATTCCGTAGGGTTTATTAAGGGTTTCCAATGTTTATCACAGATCATGGCAGTTTCCTGACATGTTACCTTTAATCATTTATATTAGGTATTCGTAGTTACAGTCAAATAAATTTCATTCGTTCATTCGTGTTGTTGACCAGCTGTGCTACTGTGTTGCAGGCATTGGTCTATCTGCGCCAGTCGTATCCACAGTTACTTGTTTCTATTCTCCCTCGTGTCAAAGTCTACGCTCGAGTTGCACCAAAACAAAAGGTTTGTGTTCACTGCGCCATCGACCGAATCCACAGTTGAACCTGTAACAGTAGCCTCCGTCCACAAATAGCCATGCCTTGAGAATGGCTACTCTGTCACGGTCAGTTTAATGTGTCCATTCACAGTCATATTGTCATTCTAAAACTAATTATGTAAAGAAGCTACTTTCTCCCTTATAAAATTCAGTCAGATCAGTGTGTGTTAGTCCTGAGACCAGAGCTGTAACAAGTACATTTATTTTGTACTTGAGTAAAAGTAAAAGTAACTCTAGAAAAAGCTACTCAAGTAAAAGTAAAAGTACTTCTAGAAATATGTACTTGAAGTACAAGTAAAAAGTAAAAACTTGTACTTGAAGTAAACACAAAAGTACTTTTCACCTGTAATAAAAAAAATGGCCGATGCAGCCAATTGTTATGAATTAAAAAAATATTCATAATATAATTTAGTGTATATATCACGCAGATATAATTTGTTTATAATGTTTTAACAGTGTGAAATATATATAAGCATTAAAGTCAAATAGCATTGCATACACGCTGTAAATAGCTTCCATCATGTTTGATTACTAACAGGGCTACTTCAACAACCATCATATTCATAAGGAGAAGAAGATATACAGATTATAATAGAGTTCTTAATTTTTGTCCATCTTGGACGGATGAAGAATATTATTGTCATTTGTGATACTTGACGAACGAGTTCTAGACCAGTGGTTATACAACATTCCTTTCATAATAATTATACCTTCATGTATGATTGCAACATTTATTTTAAACAGACCTTAATGTAAATATATATAGAAACTGATTTCACTCAGTTATACACACTGATCTATATTACTGACAAATAGGCCTACTGATAATAAAGATCGGCAGGTTTGCGGTGGGCGATAATGGGGACCCTCGATATCGAGCATGTGCCATTCACAACGATCATCTAAAGTTATCAAACTGTGTCAACAACAAGCAAGACGCAAGAAGATAGTAAGGCAGCTATTTGTTCTTGTCTGGTCAAAGCAATGATTAAAATAACTCTTGGCCATTGTTGTCGAGCGGCCCAGTAGCAGCCTAGGGCAGCCGGCTGTGATCCTACGGACACCTAATTCAGGCTCAGCGCCAGATCCCAGATTGCAATTATCTCACTGGCTTCATCAAGTAACAAAAGAAATGCGGCCAGTCCTGGACATTTAACATGCCTGTCTCTTCTTATCTGTTATTTCTATTTGTTGTTTCCTCTGATATTTGTAAATAAATCTGTGCTGACGGCAAACAGTGTCGCACGTGCTTCTGACACAGATCATTCGCGGAACGTTTTCGGAGCTTCGCAAATTTAACAAGGAAATTATTAGTACTTCGTTACATTTAGAAAAAGTACACACATTTGTACTTCGTTACAAGTAAAAGTACTTCCCAAAAAATGTACTTCGTTACTCAAGAAAAGTAAACTTTTCTACTTAAGTAAAGTAACGAAGTAAATGTACTTCGTTACATTACGGCTCTGCCTGAGACTGATTGCTTGCAACGGGTTCAGCCATACATTGTATTGGACTTCAACACCAGCAATAAACATGAACTCATTTTACATTTCCTACAAACTGTAAATAACAGTGAATCTAATTATATTGAATTCTATTCACTTGTATGCAGTTGAAAAGTTTTTATTTATGATTTTGATTATTTAAATGTTTTATCCAAATAAATGTTTTGTTAAACCACTTATTTTCCATATAATATTGTAGTACCCATACTGTGGGTCATTTCACTAATAGTGTTAAGAAGTCTCAAACCCAATTTTAGACTTTAAGATCAATTTCAATCCTTTACAATGAATTTGAGTACCTGAAACACCACACCCCAGCATGGCAATGTCATTAGTGGGTCACAGAATTAGTGTTCTCAGTAAAACAGTAATGGTTATTTGCATTTTGAAATATTTTTATCGAACAACAGATTTTGTTTAATGACAGAATTTTTCTTAAAACGCCTTTAGCTAAGTGAAACAGAAAAGAAAAAGAAAATAAAATAAACTGATGTGTTTGTGACAACCCCAGGAATCAGTGATCACTTCACTGAAGGCCCAGGGCTACATCACCTTGATGTGTGGAGATGGCACCAATGACGTCGGGGCACTGAAACACGCACACGTAGGTGAGTCCCTTCAGCTTCAGCCGTCACTTTAAACGGGAACACAAGGTTGTATTCACTGTTATGTTATCTAAGCTAAAGGCTTGGTGAGATAGGAGTCGTGGGTGGTTGTGTTTACCTGAGGTTTTTTGGTATTTTGTGTGCCTATAAACCCCATACGAGCCTCCCTATAAACCCCTCGTGACCTGGGCTCAAAATTGGGTCAAAGGTACCTGCAGAGCACACATTTAGTATCATTGGATGTCTGACAGATTTTTCCAGATCGTGTATATTTCGCTTTGAGCGGATTCTCTGACAGCTTTTTGACAATGTAGTGTATAAAACACATGATGCAGTGGTCGCCCATATCTGGCTGTTTTTACTGTGGCCTGTGGAAATTATTTATGCATACATTCCTAAAATCCAAACCCCCCATGTGTGGTGTCAACGGGAAGCTCTGTGAGTCACTTCTGCCAATTAAAACATGTGGTCAGTTCAGCCAATCAGAACCATGGTCAGTTGGTGTCAGTAACGTCAGTGCTGTGTCATTTGGTGTCATTAACATTAGTGTTGTGTCACTAGTACAGGAGTGTCATTTGGTGTCATTAACATTAGTGTTGTGTCACTAGTACAGGAGTGTTATTTGGTGTCATTAACATTAGAGTTGTGTCACTAGTACAGGAGTGTCATTTGGTGTCATTAACATTAGTGTTGTGTCACTAGTACAGGAGTGTCATGTGGTGTCATTAACATTAGTGTTGTGTCACTAGTACAGGAGTGTTATTTGGTGTCATTAACATTAGAGTTGTGTCACTAGTACAGGAGTGTCATTTGGTGTCATTAACATTAGTGTTGTGTCACTAGTACAGGAGTGTCATTTGGTGTCATTAACATTAGAGTTGTGTCACTAGTACAGGAGTGTCAGTTGGTGTCATTAACATTAGTGTTGTGTCACTAGTACAGGAGTGTCATTTAGTGTCATTAACATTAGTGTTGTGTCACTAGTACAGGAGTGTCATTTGGTGTCATTAACATCAGTGCTGTGTCACTAGTACAGGAGTGTCATTTGGTGTCATTAACATCAGTGTTGTGTCACCTGTACAGGAGTGTCATTTGGTGTCATTAACATCAGTGCTGTGTCACTAGTACAGGAGTGTCATTTGGTGTCATTAATGTCAATGTTGTGTCACTACTACAGGTGTGGCACTGTTGGCGAATGGCCCTGAGCACCCACCTGAGAGGGAGAGGAAGAGGAGGAAAGAGGAGGTGAGTGGACAGTGGTCACTAGACCTGTGGTCAGTCTGCAGGTCAGGTGTGACCTGTGGGAGCTAAGTGACACAACCAGCGTTGTTTAAGTCTTCTTTCATTGTGTTGTTTTGGTGAGCTGTAGTTTGTTAACACTGCCACAAACGTTTGTCTCCGTCTTTGTGTGTTATGATCTGGAGTGGCGTGATGCTGGAGATCTGACTTGATTCACTCTCACCTGGGTTTGACTGGGATTGGTCAGACATATTACATGCTAAGAAACTAGATTAAACTGACCCTGTTTTGATTGTGATCTCTACCTGTGAGTCAGACTCTGCCTTGAGAGTCGTATGTGTCGACACTAACAGATTCTGCCTTGAGAGTTGTATATGTCCACACTAACAGACTCTGCCTTGAGAGTCGTATATGTCCACACTAACAGACTCTGCCTTGAGAGTCGTATATGTCCACACTAACAGACTCTGCCTTGAGAGTCGTATGTGTCCACACTAACAGACTCTGCCTTGAGAGTCGTATGTGTCCACACTAACAGACTCTGCCTTGAGAGTCGTATGTGTCCACACTAACAGACTCTGCCTTGAGAGTCGTATGTGTCCACACTAACAGACTCTGCCTTGAGAGTCGTATGTGTCCACACTAACAGACTCTGCCTTGAGAGTCGTATGTGTCCACACTAACTGTCATTGTGTCCTGGTGTCACACGGCCTGTCTCTGTCCACACAGCAGGAAGTAGAGACGATACCAGACCGGGCATCAGCAATGGCCCGGGGCCGTCCCATGGGCCGGGCTGCGAAGAACAGGGCCGTGGCCCGAGGCGACAACCTCGCCCCCTCACAGGTATCATCTTAACTAAACGGTGTTGTTTAAATAAATAAAACATTCAATCGTTGACCAACTTATCACAGTCCCTGCTAATGCAGTGTTGTTTTATCATATTTATTTATTTATCTTATGATATTGTCATTTTTAGCATATATTTATTCATTAGTTTTATTTTTAATGTTTGTAATTTTTAGCTGCTGGTATGGCTGTCCAAAATTCTATTTGATTGATATACCCACTACTAACAGCTACTGCTTACACACATACACACACATTATATATATATATATATATCTTATATATATGTATACATATATATATATATTCTATACTTGATTTTACTGTGCACATACATTACTACATGATTGAAATATTTTGTTTTACACACCTTCCTAAGTGCAATGTGTACATCCATTCTATGAACGGACAATCAAGTTATCATATTATACATTATAAAACAAGGACATGTCTGACGTGAGGTGACACAAGGACTTGTCTGACGTGAGGTGACACAAGGACATGTCTGACGTGAGGTGACACAAGGACATGTCTGACGTGAGGTGACACAAGGACATGTCTGACGTGAGGTGACACAAGGACATGTCTGACGTGAGGTGACACAAGGACATGTCTGACGTGAGGTGACACAAGGACATGTCTGACGTGAGGTGACACACGGACATGTCTGACGTGAGGTGACACAAGGACATGTCTGACGTGAGGTGACACAAGGACATGTCTGACGTGAGGTGACACAAGGACATGTCTGACGTGAGGTGACACAAGGACATGTCTGACATGAGGTGACACAAGGACATGTCTGACGTAAGGTGACACAAGGACATGTCTGACGTGAGGTGACACAAGGACATGTCTGACGTGAGGTGACACAAGGACATGTCTGACGTGAGGTGACACAAGGACATGTCTGACGTGAGGTGACACACGGACATGTCTGACGTGAGGTGACACAAGGACATGTCTGACGTGAGGTGACACAAGGACATGTCTGACGTGAGGTGACACAAGGACATGTCTGACGTGAGGTGACACAAGGACATGTCTGACGTGAGGTGACACAAGGACATGTCTGACGTGAGGTGACACAAGGCTTGTCTGATGTGAGGTGACACAAGGACATGTCTGATGTGAGGTGACACAAGGCTTGTCTGATGTGAGGTGACACAAGGACATGTCTGACGTGAGGTGACATAAGGACATGTCTGACGTGAGTTGACACAAGGACTTGTCTGATGTGGAGTGACACAAGGACATGTCTGACGTGAGGTGACACAAGGACATGTCTGACGTGAGGTGACACAAGGACATGTCTGATGTGAGGTGACACAAGGACATGTCTGACGTGAGGTGACACAAGGACATGTCTGATGTGAGGTGACACAAGGCTTGTCTGATGTGAGGTGACATAAGGACATGTCTGATGTGAGTTGACACAAGGACATGTCTGATGTGGAGTGACACAAGGACATGTCTGATGTGAGTTGACACAAGGACTTGTCTGATGTGGAGTGACACAAGGACATGTCTGATGTGAGGTGACACAAGGACATGTCTGATGTGAGTTGACACAAGGACATGTCTGATGTGGAGTGACACAAGGACATGTCTGATGTGAGTTGACACAAGGACATGTCTGATGTGAGTTGACACAAGGACTTGTCTGATGTGGAGTGACACAAGGACATGTCTGACGTGAGGTGACATAAGGACATGTCTGATGTGAGTTGACACAAGGACATGTCTGACGTGAGGTGACACAAGGACATGTCTGACGTGAGGTGACATAAGGACATGTCTGATGTGAGTTGACACAAGGACATGTCTGACGTGAGGTGACACAAGGACGTGTCTGACGTGAGGTGATTTGCCGTTGCAGAAGAAGATCTCCCAGATGCTGAGGGACCTGGAGGAGGAGGAGAAGGCTCAGGTTGTGAGGCTGGGAGACGCCAGCATCGCCGCGCCCTTCACATCCAAGCTGTCCACTACAGCCTGTGGTCAGTAGCGGTCACACGGCGCCGGCGCCTACAACACAACTATTACAACATACACACACATGGGTGGTCTCAGGTGGTTTCCTCCAAACAGCCCAAACTTGGGCTAACGCAGGAGTTGTCCTTCTCTAGAATTAGTGAGTCCACTACAGGTTCCACATTTCCCCTCTGTGTGGGATCTTTTACTTCCCCTGACATAGACACCAGACAGAAGGGACCACCAGGTTTTAGTGTCTCTTCCGAAAGACAGGTAAATGTGGGGTGAACGAAATTGACAAAGTTTTGAAACGGTGGTAGGTGGGATTGAACCACCATTCCCTCGATTGACAGTCCGGCGCTCTACCGCGTGACCTCCGCTCCCCACCATGCAGATACTCTATATACACAAACACACACACGGGTGGTACTCTATATACACAAACACACACACGGGTGGTACTCTATATACACAAACACACACATGGGTGGTATTCTATATACACAAACACACACATGGGTGGTACTCTATATACACAAACACACACATGGGTGGTACTCTATATACACAAACACACACATGGGTGGTACTCTATATACACAAACACACACATGGGTGGTATTCTATATACACAAACACACACATGGGTGGTACTCTATATACACAAACACACACATGGGTGGTATTCTATATACACAAACACACACATGGGTGGTACTCTATAAACACAAACACACACATGGGTGGTACTCTACGTACACAAACATGAGTGGTACTCTACATACACAAACACACACATGGGTGGTACTCTACGTACACAAACACACACATGGGTGGTACTCTACATACACAAACACACACACTAACAATACGCCTGGACTAAACTTTAGTTTGGCCTCATTTAGAAAGTTTGGAGGCAATGTCTCAAGGACATAGATAGGCTAGAAAGAGTTAAAAGGAAAGCAACCAAAATGATACAAAAACTGAGCGATATTTGTTATGAAATGTGTCTTAGAGAGTGTGGTTTAACACCACTGGAAGCCAAGATATTGAAAGGAGACTAGATAGAAGTGTTTAAATATTGGATCCAATATTTTGATTGTTTAGTCCTAGTAGTGTTAATATGTTTAACAACAAAATAATCGACATATGCCTCAGAAGGTGTGATACCTATAGATAGATATATAGTTATTGATATGACAAAGAGCTTCCTTGTCCACCTGCCATCTAGAGTTGATTCTGTAGGTGGCAATCTTGTTACGTCTTGTTAAATCCTACAGCACTGGACAGTATCAGAAATGATGCCAGCAGAATCAATACATCTGTTACAACATACGTACCAGAGCCGTAATGTAACGAAGTACTTTTACTTCGTTACTTTACTTAAGTAGAAAAGTTTACTTTTCTTGAGTAACGAAGTACATTTTTTTGGAAGTACTTTTACTTGTAACGAAGTACAAAATATGTGTACTTTATCTAAATGTAGTGAAGTACTCATAATCTCTTTGTTAAATTTGCAAATGTCCCAAAAGCACCTGTCGGATGCAAGGTAATGTCTGCAGTTAGCATAGATTTATTTACAAATATCAGTCGGAACGTACAACAAACAGATATGTTAAGTGTCCTGGACTGGCCAGATCAGTTTTACAACCGATTTGCTTTGTCACCTGATGAAGCCAGTGAGATAATTGCAATGTGGGGTCTGGCACTGGTGCTGCTGAGCCTGAACTGAGTGTTACAAGACTTCCTGACTGGGCCTCTAAGACAACAATGCCCATGAATGGCATTGGCCCTAAGATTATTTAAAGCCTTGCATTGAGTAGACATGAAAAACAGCTGCCTTACTTGTCTTCTTGTGTCTTGCATATTGTTGACACAGTTGATTAGCTTTAGATGTTCACTGTGGACTGCACATGCTATACATATCGAAGGCTCCCCGTTATCGTCAACCGCAAACCTGCTGGTCTTGTGGAACCACATCTTTATAATTTCTATTTATTTTTAATATAGATGAGTGTTTGTAACTGTTTAATTTAACAAAAGTTTTTTTTAATAAATGTTACAATTAGTAATTATTACAAATGAAGACATATTTCAAAAGACACGTTATTATAAGCATTCATCTAGACCGAATGCCTCCTTCAAGTAACACAGGATAAAATTATTCATACATCCATCTATAACCCACGATGATAAGAACATTTTAAGAAAGATGTAACACACCTATGACAATGTGAATTACTTCTAGTTCAACTTATGAATACAATGGTTGCTGTGGGCCTATTATTCATAAAGCATGGTGTACTTACAGCTTGTAGGCCTACAGTGTTGTTTGCATCATTATAGTTCTTAGTATTAAATATAATATTTTATGCATAGCGTGTACACACTAAATTATAATTGTGAATTGTGAACAACAGTGAGAACTAGTTTCAGGAGAAAAGTACTTTTGTGTTTACTTCAAGTACATATTTTTACTTGTACTTCAAGTACATTATTTTAGAAGTACTTTTACCTTTACTTGAGTAGCTTTTTCTAGGGTTACTTTTACTTTTACTCAAGTACAAAATAAATCTACTTGTTACAGCTCTGATACGTACAAACATACGCAGTGTGATATTTCACTGAAAGACCACAGACTTATAAATGCATACATATATTATATAGACACATAATATGCCAGATAGTGGTCTTAGGGGGGGGGGGCATACTTTGTAATTGTCAATACATTTAAGAGCAAACTTCCACTACAGCAACAGGACCAACACTGCCTTAGAATTATTTGACATTTTTGGGGCACTTTCTCCTTAAAGATATTGACACATTCACTTACTTAGGCCCTGTCATACTTGAAGTGACCTTCACCCTGACCTGGCAATGTTCCCTGTTCCAGTGTGTCACATCATCAAGCAGGGGCGCTGTACGTTGGTGACCACCCTGCAGATGTTCAAGATCCTCGCTCTCAACGCCCTCATCCTCGCCTACAGTCAGAGTGTCCTCTACCTCGACGGCGTCAAGTTCAGCGACATGCAGGCAACACTACAAGGCCTCCTTCTGGCCGGCTGCTTCCTCTTCATATCTAGGTCAAAGGTGAGAGGTCATCTTGTCTGGGTTTTATTGTTGCAAGAGAAATGGACGGTAGAAATCTATCGCACATGTGATGTTTTGATAAGAACATGAATGAGGTGTGGCTCAAATATTCTAAATATTTGACATTTGCTTCACAAATATATTGTTAGAAAAGTAGCTTTTAAGGAAATATGTCAATCATTGTCATTGTACAATAAAAGTACATTTTTGCAAAAAGATCATTCTTTCTGTGTATCTTACCATTCAACTTGGATTGTTTAAAGGGAATAACAACAAGGCATTATATAAATTTCTTTTGTTGCATATACATGAAGTATACTATTATATGTAACATTTGAGTGTGTTTAAAAAATACATAAAAATATCTATATGTTTAAAATGTTATATTAAACACGGCATGCCCGCGGAATTTGCAGATTTAATGAGCTAAGCGTTTTACCAACTATGATGTCACACCCCAGCATCCGTAAAAGCGCGGCAAAAATATGCATGTTTCAAAAAGCCCACTGGCATTGCATAAAGTGTGGAATTTCTAATTCATTTGTTGTTGTTGTTGCTTGGTGGGTATGACTATAAATATAAAGGTGTAATATTACACACTGTTAGAAAGGTTAGTGGGCTTTTTGAAACAAGCATATTTTTGCCTCGCTTTTACGGATGCTGGGGTGTGACGTCATAGTTGGTAAAACGCTTAGTTCATTAACCCATTAGACCCCAGCCGTTTAAATTGACTTGTGCTCCTGTTCCCCAAGCTGCAGCCACTGATTTCACCAATTTGGGGTGCTTGCACATTTTAAGCTGTATCTTCAAAACTACTGATTTTCTATAATTGCAAGTTGTGTTTATTTTGATGTTCATTTAATTATCTTTAAAATGGTGTAATTATTGTGTATGTTGGTAAAAAATATATTGTAATATGAAGGTGACAAACATAGAACATTACTATTCTGGACAACAATATATTAGAATATCACGTTTTATTCACATAAAATGTATTATAATTGTTCTATTTACACATGCTCTGCCTTGTTTAGACATAGTACTATATAAATCAGTTCATTTTGTCTGAATATGGACAGGAAACCCAGCTTTGCAAGACTTGTATCTTGGTTGTCATCATCCTATATGTGACGTCTGTGTCATGCCATTGTGTATGTTGACATCGTGGATCACTGGCATTTTGAAACCTGAAACAACGAAATGTCAACCATTAGGAAAATTGACAATGTTACCTAATGATTTGTTATAATAAAACAGCTAATTGTCATATATCACGACATAATCAACAGTTTCGGTGCTAAAAACGCGACTGGTGGTCACCCAACTTGGACAACGAAACATAAACAAAGCTCCGATCATTCATTTTATCGCTCATTCAGTCGTATTTCGAACGTAATGTAAACTTACCTTCAGTTCAATGCCAGAAGTGTCCAAATCCAACGAGATATAAGCACAAACTTAATCAGTAGTAAACAGCTACGATGTCCAAGACGCCGCCATTTTTGGAGGTCCACAGATGATGAACTTCAATCACGAAAAACTCGAATTTTTTCAATGCGAACCCATGTCAAAATTACCCAGGATTCATAGCTAAGATATCAAGGAATCAGTGGGAATTAGTCTCATAAGTATCCGCAAGATGGGGCCATCGCTAGAGGCTTTTTCCGTGTCGGACGCTTTCGGGCGCTCTGGGGAGGAGCGACCCGGACGCTTTCGGACGCGTGGGGTCTAATGGGTTAAATCTGAAAATTCCGCGGGATCTGCGGGCATGCCGTGTTTAATATAACATTTTAAACATATAGATATTTTTATGTATTTTTTAAACACACTCAAATGTTACATATAATAGTATACTTCATGTATATGCAACAAAAGAAATTTATATAATGCCTTGTTGTTATTCCCTTTAAGGCAATTAATTGTCATGTAGTCAGGGCAAGTGTTCACACTAGCAGGCAGTAATTAGAATAAATAACATATCGTGACATTGAGTGAAATTGCAATGGCACAGGTTTGATTTATGTGACAGTAATGGCATTTTTGCCAGGTAATGGTTACTTAATATTTAGTTCTGCTGACACATACTGTGTGTCCTGTGTCCAGTGTCCTGTGTCCTCTGTGTCCAGTTTCCTGTGTCCTCTGTGTCCAGTTTCCTGTGTCCTCTGTGTCCAGTTTCCTGTGTCCCCTGTGTCCTGTGTCCTCTGTTTCCAGTTTCCTGTGTCGTCTGTGTCCAGTTTCCTGTGTCCTCTGTGTCCAGTTTCCTGTGTCCTCTGTGTCCAGTTTCCTGTGTCTTCTGTGTCCAGTTTCCTGTGTCCTGTGTCCTCTGTGTCCAGTTTCCTGTGTCCTCTGTGTCCAGTTTCCAGTGTCCTGTGTCCTCTGTGCCCAGTTTCCTGTGTCCTCTGTGTCCAGTTTCCTGTGTCCTCTGTGTCCAGTTTCCTGTGTCCTGTGTCCTCTGTGTCCTCTGTGTCCTCTGTGTCCTCTGTGTCCAGTTTCCTGTGTCCTCTGTGTCCAGTTTCCTGTGTCCTCTGTGTCCAGTTTCCTGTGTCCTCTGTGTCCAGTTACCTGTGTCCTCTTTCCTGTGTCCAGTTTCCTGTGTCCAGTTTCCTGTGTCCTCTGTCCTGTGTCCAGTTTCCTGTGTCCAGTTTCCTGTGTCCTCTGTGTCCTGTGTCCTGTGTGTGTTCACATGCTTGTGTCATCTGTTGCAGCCTCTCAAGGTGTTGTCCAAGTGTCGTCCTCACCCAAACATCTTCAACGTGTACACCCTGCTCACAGTCCTGCTGCAGTTCCTCATTCACTTCTGTAGCCTCGTCTTCCTCAAGCAGCAGGCTGAGGCCCTCACTCCGCCCAAGTAGGTCACTCACACCTCCCAAGTAGGTCACTCACACCGCCCAAGTAGGTCACTCACACCTCCCAAGTAGGTCACTCACACCGCCCAAGTAGGTCACTCACACCGCCCAAGTAGGTCACTCACACCGCCCAAGTAGGTCACTCACACCGCCCAAGTAGGTCACTCACACCGCCCAAGTAGGTCACTCACACCTCCCAAGTAGGTCACTCACACCGCCCAAGTAGGTCACTCACACCGCCCAAGTAGGTCACTTGTCTGGTAGCAAAGTCTTAACACTTTCACTTCTATAGTCTTAACTTCTGCAAACAACAGACTAAAGCCTTCGCCCCTCATTCTCACGACACGTCTTCCTAAGTGTGCCTTTCTATAGATTTCCTATAATTGTAATGTGATAGTGGCCCAGTGGCTAAGTGGCCCACTGGCCCACTGGCTCAGTGACTAGAGCTGTGGACTCTCGACTGAGAGAACCCGGGTTTAAATCCTAGGCTGCAACTTTGGGCAAGTTTGTTCACTCTACATTGCTCCAGTTCACAGTTTACTCAGCTGTATGAATGAGTACCTGGCTATAGACAGTATTTGTATTCAATTAGTCTTTGCGTGTGTTCAATTTAACCAGTCTGTAGGAAGTAGAATGTAAAGTGCTTTGATCAGGAATGAGGACTGGACACTGGCCTACAAAACTGACCTGTTATTTTTATATAAATTTATATCATTTTACAAAAAAACAAGCATTTTAGTATTCAACTTTAATTATTGTTTTTCATTTGTGTTTTAATGGTAAATTATTTATCTGTTTGTTTTCAGTTTTGATGCTTTATGAATCACCATGATACTGTCTTTCTTATAGAGCGGAGAAGTTTGTTGACTTGGATGAAACGTTCAAACCCACTCTACTCAACTCAACCATCTATCTGATCTCTGTCACGATGCAAATCACAACATTTGCCATCAACTACAAGGTTAGTCTATCTGATCTCTGTCACGATGCAAATCACAACATTTGCCATCAACTACAAGGTTAGTCTATCTGATCTCTGTCACGATGCAAATCACAACATTTGCCATCAACTACAAGGTTAGTCTATCTGATCTCTGTCACGATGCAAATCACAACATTTGCCATCAACTACAAGGTTAGTCTACCTGATCTCTGTCACGATGCAAATCACAACATTTGCCATCAACTACAAGGTTAGTCTATCTGATCTCTGTCACGATGCAAATCACAACATTTGCCATCAACTACAAGGTTAGTCTATCTGATCTCTGTCACGATGCAAATCACAACATTTGCCATCAACTACAAGGTTAGTCTATCTGATCTCTGTCACGATGCAAATCACAACATTTGCCATCAACTACAAGGTTAGTCTATCTGATCTCTGTCACGATGCAAATCACAACATTTGCCATCAACTACAAGGTTAGTCTATCTGATCTCTGTCACGATGCAAATCACAACATTTGCCATTAACTACAAGGTTAGTCTATCTGATCTCTGTCACAATGCAAATCACAACATTTGCCATCAACTACAAGGTTAGTCTATCTGATCTCTGTCACAATGCAAATCACAACATTTGCCATCAACTACAAGGTTAGTATGTCATTGTTAAAAGCACAATATTTCGATCAACTTTACACTTTGTATGATTTTATCACTGTTGAAATCACAACATTTGCTGTCACTGTAGTGTGTAAGCCACCGTGCAAACAACAGTTATTCTCACCACATTTGCGATCCCAGTTTTTATTTCTTGGCAAAACTAAATTGTGTACCCCGGGTACATATAAATAATTATGTACGAGTAAATAAAATAACCGGGCAGATATGCAAGTGTAAAAAATACAGTTATTATACACTGTCAAATCGTGTATGTCTATATTGTTTTCCTGTTTGTTTATGGACCTGCATCTGTTAATCGTGTATGTATTGGGTTGACATTTCGCATGTGATCTAACATGTCCACAATGGTGGTTTGTGTAGTTATTTTGTTTCCAAATTTACCCTGGTCGGCTCAATATTTCAAAACGTGCGTGGAATATGCAAACTGTCAAATTATGTATATATGGTTGAGTGGAAGTGTTGTGTGTTAGGGTCATCCCTTCATGGAGAGTTTGCGAGACAACCGCGCCTTGCTGTACAGTTTGCTGTCGTCCAGTGCGGCCATGGTTGCCCTGGCCAGTGGCCTCCTGCCCGGCCTCGCCGCCTACTTCGAGATAGTGGAAATGACAACAGAGGTGAGTGGGGCCACATTCAACCCCCACGCCCTTATCTATGTGGGTCCACATTCAACCACCTTCACACCCTTATCTATGTGGGTCCACATTCAACCCCCACGCCCTTATCTATGTGGGTCCACATTCAACCACCTTCACACCCTTATCTATGTGGGTCCACATTCAACCCCCACGCCCTTATCTGTGTGGGTCCACATTCAACCCCCACGCCCTTATCTGTGTGGGTCAACATTCAACCCCCACGCCCTTATCTGTGTGGGTCCACATTCAACCCCCACGCCCTTATCTGTGTGGGTCAACATTCAACCCCCACACCCTTATCTGTGTGGGTCAACATTCAACCCCCACACCCTTATCTGTGTGGGTCAACATTCAACCCCCACACCCTTATCTGTGTGGGTCCACATTCAACCCCCACACCCTTATCTGTGTGGGTCAACATTCATCCCCCACACCCTTATCTGTGTGGGTCCACATTCAACCCCCACGCCCTTATCTGTGTGGGTCCACATTCAACCCCCACGCCCTTATCTGTGTGGGTCCACATTCAACCCCCACGCCCTTATCTGTGTGGGTCAACATTCAACCCCCACACCCTTATCTGTGTGGGTCCACATTCAACCCCCACACCCTTATCTGTGTAGGTCCACATTCAACCCCCACGCCCTTATCTGTGTGGGTCAACATTCAACCCCCACACCCTTATCTGTGTGGGTCCACATTCAACCCCCACGCCCTTATCTGTGTGGGTCCACATTCAACCCCCACGCCCTTATCTGTGTGGGTCCACATTCAACCCCCACGCCCTTACCTGTGGTTGAAGGGTGATATCCACTCATTTGTTTTGAGAAAGCGTCACTTTTATGTTTCATCCTCAGTTGAAGGAGTTACTTGTAAATGAAGTTGAAGTGGATTAATAAGGATTCAAAATTACGGTGAATGGTACAAAAACTTGAAATATTTGTTGCTGATTTGGTACAAAAAATGTGGTGTTAAATTATTTTATCAAAACGACATACACCTACCTACGTAGTTGCCATTACACCTGTGAGAGGGCGCTGCTGATTGGCTGAAGGTGGATACGTTTCAAATTGAGCAAAAAAGACAGATGGTGATGTTTATTTCCTTTTGAAAAAAAAATTGTTTTGTGTATATCATTTAAAGGGAATTTGTCAGTTTTTTTTATAAATTAGACGGTATCTTAGCACAAATGTGTTTGGTGAGCACCAGCCTTCTGCAGTAAACGCCTGTGGCACAGTTTGTGTACCATTCTACTGGTTCTAGTCAATATGGTCTGTATTACATGCATGACCTCTGTATCATGACATGTGTCTTATCACAAGGTAATGTGTCATTCCAGCCTTTGTGCCAACATACCTTTCGTGCCAATGTAACTCCTTGTGTTGTGTTTCAGTTCCGTCAGACCATACTGATGGTGTTTGCGGCCGATGCTCTTGGTGCCTACGTCATCGATCGCTTCCTACAACTACTTTTTGGCCACAGGTAGTTCTCTCGTTGACCACAAGGTGGTGCTGCATGGCTATGCCATCGGAATATTTAACAGAACCATAGAATCTACTACTGAACTTTACAACAAAATCCTTGATTGAATAGAGTTGCCCTACATGTCACTGTAGAATATAAAGACATGCAATGTAGACTGCTATTTTCAAGTAATGTTCCAAAAAAGTGCAGTTTTAATTTATGGGAGAAAGGTTACTTAACTTAGTTTGAAATTTATACGCCAGGCCAGTCCGTTTTGTGCTCAGTATGTTTGCCTAGATCACACTGTATGTCAGAATTTGTCACAACTATGTCATTTGTCACCCCCCTCCCAAATGACATAGTTGTACTGGTATTTTTGTCTTACTTTGTCAGTATAGGGTTATCATAAAAGCAAAAAACCTAGTATGACTTAAGTGAAGTACTTAAGCGGCCAGTTTGACCCTTCACTGTCCTGCGTCCATTCTACCATCCCACATATAAAGTAACCTAGTTTTAAAATATGAAAGCTGGTGGCCAAATGTGTTGTTGTGTGGACTTACACTGTCAGACTACATTGACAGTGGACACCTGTCACCAAGTCTACAGTTTGATCACAGCCACAAGTGACTAACATGTGTACTCATGGTTCACCCCACTCATCATGGCTGAATGATTGCAACGTTTTGTCATTTCAAAATAATTTCGCTGCTCTTATTTATCTTTAATTATTTCCTGTTTCTCTGCTGATAGAATGAAACAACCCATCTCCCTTCTAACATTCCTGATTGTACTAATTATATAACAAGTCGTAAGACCAAGTTCCAGTGAATGTAACACGCTGTACCTGTTAGTACATGCTCCAAGGACATCGTGTCTTGGGACACCTGTGTATGACATCGTGTGACCATCTGACAGAGATGTTGTAATCTTGTTTAAGCAATTCATTGTGTGATTTTAAAGTCTCCATTGAGTCCTATGACTACAAATGATCTTCACTGAGTGTAATATAAACAGTATGTTAGTTTATAAAATTATTCTGTGAAGTCGTCAAATGAAATGACTTTGTTAGATCAAGTGACTTGTAAGTCTGAAACTGCTGTCATTGTGCGTGATGTCACGCACCTTTTCTATATTTGTGCTAAATTTTGACATATACAATCAAAATCCAATAACTGAATGATGATAAATAATTTATTGTCTGTCTTGTGATTTCACCAAAATAAGTGACAACTTATTATTAATTAATTTGAGTCAGTACAAATATTTCATTGAGATGACCTTGAAGTTTGCATAAGCACTGTCGTTCTTGCATTCACTACGTAAGTGACAGTTTTTAAGTTGTAAATTCCATACAAGTCGTGTTTATGTATATGTTGTTATTATGAAAGTACCCCTCGTTGGTAAATCTCTTCCTACCGCCATATAGGGTCCACTGTGCTTGTACAAACTGTCTGTCGTTGTGTGTGAAAAATGTGTACGGTGTAAAGTAACTCACTGCACACAATACCTCTTATTTAATACAACAACGTTGAGTCTGTGAGGGTTGATGTTATCACTCTTATAACAGGGCTACTAGGAAAATGATAATAAATTTGATACTTAACGACAAGAACGTGTTGGCTTCCTTAGATGATGATGAATACAAACGTTGGACACTGTGACCTTGACTGTGACCTTGTGTGCTTAGAGCCGCAAGCAAACATAGAAGTCTGACGGAGTGATGTATGTTGGTGAGACAAGAATGAAGTCATCTGTAACTTGTCACAATAAAGACTGTAACTTTGAACATAGAAGTCTGACGGAGTGATGTATGTTGGTGAGACAAGAATGAAGTCATCTGTAACTTGTCACAATAAAGACTGTAACTTTGAACATAGAAGTCTGACGGAGTGATGTATGTTGGTGAGACAAGAATGAAGTCATCTGTAACTTGTCACAATAAAGACTGTAACTTTGAAATAATTAGCAGCCCGCCCAAAGAAATTACAATAACAATACTTAATGGATACCCCCATTATTTTTGTGATAAAATATTTGCAATTTCAGTTACCTAACGATCACTCAGTACTCAGTTGTAATTTTTGATACAGTAGAACCCCTCACGAATGACCACCCGCTTTTTATGACCGTTTTTTCACTGACAGAATGTCTCCGCTGTATAAACGACCCCTCACCAACGACCACCCGGCAGACGCGACCAACGACCATGGCAATTCGAATTTTACCCCTAACAAACGACCATCCGATAGGTGGACAGCACAATTTTTAACCTAAACATCGCAACGAACTCTCATTAAACGCATGACTAACGCGCATGCCATAAAAACAATAAATCGCCTGATGACGACCATTCATTTTGGCGATATTTTACTTTCTGTACTGGTACATTTCTGTACAAATCAAACATTGCCCCAGGCCTGTTAACTGCCTGTTATTGTAACACTGACATATACCCCTGCTCACATTACATAACACATGAACAGACACCAACAACGAGACAAATATGTCATTGTGGAACAACATTGTTTTCTTAAAAACACTACAGAATGGACCCAAATAGGTCGACTAAACAACACCCCCGGTCATTTTCTCTTAAACACTGTTCACCTTGCATCCCTGACCCCATCCACAAGGTGTAGGAGTTTTCCCTGTAACATCAACAAATTCAAATAGCAACCATCCATTCAAAAATACAATATTACTGCTGCAAAAGTCGACCAGATTTAACATCACAGCACATCACAGCGCCTACACATCTCCAAGTGCCTAGCTGGTGTGAAGTCTGTGGGGCAATGTCCAGTGGTTCACACACTGGACCGTGTCCAGTAGTTCACACACTGGACAGTGTCCACTAGTTCATACACTGGACTCTTGCTGGGTCGTGGCCAGCAGCTGCCATTGAAGCTGAAATAAACTGTCTCAGAAGACACTGTTCCCGTTACATCTGCCACGATAAGTCGGAGTTCCCACAAAACAACAGAGGTAATGGATTCATAAGGAGAATCTGTTGTTCCACAGGACCTGCCGTTAGGTTCAGGAACATGTATAAAATCAGTCATCACGTCCAGTGAAGTGACTACAGTGTACTGTCTGTTCAGAGTAAATCAGCATCAAGTCAAGTGACTCATGTCAACATAAGGCAGTGATAAGAGTGACTGAGACGTGTTCCGTGTGAGTCATGTTCAGTGAGACGTGTTCAGTGAGACGTGTTCAGTGCTCCACGGCCCACAGTTTGTATGTGCGGTCGAAGCTACACGTGGCTATGTACTGGTTGTCGGGGGACGAGTCGGCCCCCATCACCTTGCCCTCGTGGCCCGCCAGGGTCTTCAGGGGCGCCCAGTTGCTGTGGGACCAGATCTACAACACAGGACACTTGCTGAGTGACACTTCCACATACAACACAGGACACTTGCTGAAGGACACCTCCACATAAAACAACACAGGACACTTGCTGAGTGACACCACATACAACAACACAGGACACTTGCTGAGTGACACCTCCACATACAACATCACAGGACACTTGCTGAATGACACCTCCATATACAACAACACAGGACACTTGCCGAAGGACACCTCCACATACAACAACACAGGACACTTGCTGAAGGACACCACATACAACAACACAGGACACTTGCCGAAGGACACCTCCACATACAACAACACAGGACACTTGCTGAAGGACACCACATACAACAACACAGGACACTTGCCGAAGGACACCTCCACATACAACAACACAGGACACTTGCTGAAGGACACCACATACAACAACACAGTAATAGTGTATTTGCAAGAATGGTCATGTCTATGCTGTCATATTCAGAATATGGATCCTACCAGTTTAATTGTCTCCTATAGTTACATTGCATAAGCACTCAACTCGTGTCACAGCTTTGGGACGTGGTGACTCGCTGGGGACTGACACTCATCAAAATCCCGCTGTAGTTTTTATTACCTGACTGCCAAATTGACACACCTGATACTGAATGACCAATGACATAAAAGTCACGTACCTTGGCGGTGCCATCGTAGGAAGCTGATATCAAATGACCCCCAGAACCTCCTGTAGTAGACAAAGGACATATTACACACAATCAGGACGTGACACAACACACACCAGTTTAATGTTTGCCCACCAGACTGAATATGGTAAATGTGCGTGTGTGTCTGGTGCAAGCGCTTAACTTCCATCTTCTCTAACACACATCACACCATCAGACAAAATTGCCCATAGGCAGAATTGGACACTTACCTGAATACATGCTGGCATTAGCATAAAATTAAATACAAACAAAATGTATTAATATTTTATAACCCCACCTTGACAACAGTAATGCAAGGACCTAGGACCACAATGCAGTGATGTTTCACCTTGGAAGTTGACGTGTGACACGAGGTTGGTGTGAGCGGGGATGGTGTAGAGGCAGCAGCGCTGTCTCACGTCCCAGATCTTCACTGTGTTGTCCTCACTGCCCGATGCAATGTGATACCTGCACAACACATGTATACAACACATGTATACAACACATGTACACAACACACGTACACAACACACGTACGCAACACACGTACGCAACACACGTACGCAACACACGTACGCAACACACGTACGCAACACACGTACGCAACACACGTGCGCAACACACGTGCGCAACACACGTGCGCAACACACGTGCGCAACACACGTGCGCAACACACGTGCACAACACACGTGCACAACACACGTGCACAACACACGTGCACAACACACGTGCACAACACACGTGCACAACACACGTGCACAACACACATATATAACACACGTACACAACACACGTACACAACACACGTATACAACACACGTATACAACACACGTACACAACACATGTACACAACACATGTACACAACACACGAATACAACACACGTATACAACACACGTATACAACACATGTATACAACACATGTATACAACACACGTACAAAACACAGGCCCTACACACAACACACGTATACAACACAGGCCATGCTTTCAACACAGGCCCACATTCAACACAGGCCCTACATACATCACAAGCCCTACATACAACATAGGCCTTGCACCCAACACAGGCTTTACACACAACACAGGACCCTCACTCAACACAGGCCTTACATTCAACACAGGCTCTGCACCCAATACATGCCCTACATACTACATAGGTCCTGCACCTAACACAGACCCTACACTCAACACAGGTCCTACATACAACACAGGACCTATATTCAAAACAGGCCATGCATTCAACACAGGCCATACACATAACACAGGCCCCGCATTCAACACAGGCCCCGCATTCAACACAGGCCCGGTATTCAACACAGGCCATACACTCAACACAGGCCCCGCATTCAATACAGGCCCCGCATTCAACACAGGCCATGCACTCAACACAGGCCCTGCATTCAAAATAAGAAATAGTGTTACAAATTGTCATTTCAATTGGTGAAGACAAACTCTGCAACGACTCAACAACCAGTGTGACTGAGTGACTGACTGAGTGACTGAGTGAGTACTGACCCGTCAGGAGAGAAGTCTATGGCGAGTAGAGCCTTGAGGTGGCCCTCCATGAACATGACGCAGCGGCCTGTCCTTAGGTCCCACACACGACCAAACGCATCCAAGCCACTGAAACACACACAGTGTCACACACGGTGTCACACACACAGGGTACCCAACATCCTGGCAAATAATTATAAACAAACTTTATTCGCCATTTTATGTCAAATAGGATTGTGTAACATCAGTTCAAATACTTTGAGAAAACATCTTCTGTGTGTAGCTCAATTCTGGGGACAAGTTTTTGCTAGAATATTTTAAAGAACCATATTTTGATTTCTGATTTTAAACAATTTCAATAAAATGACAAGTACAGTTAGAAAGAAGGCAAGAGTGTGAGTGTGGGAGTGAGCTGTGTGGACTCACGCAGTCGCACTGAGAGCCCCGTCTGTCTGGAAGGCGATGTCGTAGACGGGCTTAGAGTGGCCCTCCTGGTGGAGAATCTCCTCACAGGCCTCCAGGTCCCACAGGCGCCACGAGTGGTCAAAACTGGACAATGAACACACGAGTGGTCAAAACTGGACAATGAACACACGAGTGGTCAAAACTGGACAATGAACACACGAGTTGTCAAAACTGGACAATGAACACACGAGTGGTCAAAACTGGACAATGAACACACGAGTGGTCAAAACTGGACAATGAACACACGAGTGGTCAAAACTGGACAATGAACACACGAGTGGTCAAAACTGGACAATGAACACACGAGTGGTCAAAACTGGACAATGAACACACGAGTGGTCAAAACTGGACAATGAACACACGAGTGGTCAAAACTGGACAATGAACACACGAGTGGTCAAAACTGGACAATGAACACACGAGTGGTCAAAACTGGACAATGAACACACGAGTGGTCAAAACTGGACAATGAACACACGAGTGGTCAAAACTGGACAATGAACACACGAGTGGTCAAAACTGGACAATGAACACACGAGTGGTCAAAACTGGACAATAAACACGAGTGGTCAAAACTAGAAAATAAACACGAGTGGTCAAAACTGGACAAAACACACGAGTGGTCAAAACTGGACAATGGACACACGTGTGGTCAAAACTGGACAATGGACACACGAGTGGTCAAAACTGGACAACACACACGAATGGTCAAAACTGGACAATGGACACACGAATGGTCAAAACTGGACAATGGACACACGAGTGGTCAAAACTGGACAATGAACACACGAGTGGTCAAAACTGGACAATGAACACACAAGTGGTCAAAACTGGACAATGAACACACGAGTGATCAAAACTGGACAAAGAACACACGAGTGGTCAAAACTGGACAATGAATACACAAGTGGTTAAAACTGGACAATGAACACACATGGTCAAAACTTGACAGTAAATGTACATTGTAAAAACTGGGCAGTAAACACAAAAGTTATCAAAACTGGACGATAAACAAATGAGTGGTCAAACTGGACAATAAATGCACGTATGGTCAAAACTGGACAATAAACTCATGAGTGGTCAAAACTGGTCTGTGAAAATGAGTGGTTAAAATTTGACTGTAAACATATGAGTGGTCGAAACTGGACAAATAAACCCATTAAACCCATGAATGAATGAATGTTTAAAACAAAATTGGAAAATAAAATGTCAAAACTGAACAATAGACACTCTAAGTAAGAAACATTGCACATTGTATGTATCAAGAAAACATAGAACTTCACATTCACATTGCATGGACCTTATTAGACCAACGACTGCATTGTATTATATCTGGTCAGGAAACAGACACATGGCGCCACCTACCAGCACGTGCCCAGGAATCTGCCGGAGGGGTGATAGGCCAGCCGAGACACCCTGTAGGGGGCGTGACCCTCTATGTCTGCGATGGGTTCGTCACTATAAAAACAGACAGGTCATACACAATGGAACCACATGAGTAGGACTTGTTTTCACAAATTATCAAACAACTCACCACAAACAGTTACATTACTTAAAACTTTGACACATGCATTAATGTTCTGATATTAATTATTTGGTATTTTTATTCAAAATAAGTTTCTTGAGAGTGAATAATATTTAATGAAAGAGTGTAACAAATGTCAAACGTTATCTGACTGACAATTTGCAAAGATATTAAAACATCTGTATGTCAATGTGCTAACTGTGGACCACAGTAAGTGTAAATTCTCCTTCCAACTTGAACACATTGACTGGTCGTTGTAATCACCTGTCTAGACTCCACAACTTGACACTGCCGTCCTGGGAGCACGACGCTAGACAGCACGCGGAATCATCCAAGGTCAAGGTCGCTTGTGGGTGAAACACGATGCATCCAACATTGACATTGTGACCTGAGAACATGAGTGAGTTTAACAACGCTGTGTATGGTATGTGTTCATATACAGATGTACAGTATTTTTTACTTTTACTTTTTTGAAGTTCTGGATTATTTAACATATACAACTAAGGCAACGTGATTGCTCTGAGCTGAGCGTGGTCGTGAAGGCAAAGACAATGGAGCCTACCTCTGAGTGTTCTCGTCTCTCTGCAGTCTGGCACGGACCACAGCTTACACAGACCACTCCTGGAACAGACCATTAGGTCAGAGAAACACAGACCAGATCCTTGGACCACACAAGTTGGACATAAGATGACAGTCAATATACCTGCACACACGCCTGGAAGGTAGACTTTACATGGGACAGAAAAGTGAGAAAACTACTAAATGGAAAAGTGCCGCCTACTACTACAGTAGAGAACACAGCCCCTGGTGGAGACAGGAGCTACACAAAACAGGTTCTACACCAGTAGAGAACACTGTCACTGGCAGAGACAGGAGCTAGACAAAACAGGTTCTACTATAGTAGAGAACACTGTCACTGGCAGAGACAGGAGCTAGACAAAACAGGTTCTACTACAGTAGAGAACACTGTCACTGGCAGAGACAGGAGCTACACAAAACAGGTTCTACTACAGTAGAGAACACTGTCACTGGCAGAGACAGGAGCTACACAAAACAGGTTCTACTACAGTAGAGAACACTGTCACTGGCAGAGACAGGAGCTACACAAAACAGGTTCTACTATAGTAGAGAACACTGTCACTGGCAGAGACAGGAGCTAGACAAAACAGGTTCTACTACAGTAGAGAACACTGTCACTGGCAGAGACAGGAGCTACACAAAACAGGTTCTACTACAGTAGAGAACACTGTCACTGGCAGAGACAGGAGCTAGACAAAACAGGTTCTACTATAGTAGAGAACACTGTCACTGGCAGAGACAGGAGCTAGACAAAACAGGTTCGTTGCAGGGCAGCTGTGAATTGTGAAGTGGAAGTTCACTGCGGACTGAGAGAGTTAACATGAAGTGGAAGAAGCCACCAGTGAGTGAAGTGGACCCGGGCATCCTTGTAAGCAAGGGGTCATTATACTGCACTGCTGTACCCCTGGCTGGTTATGTCCAAAACAACGTTGGGAGTGACCTACAAAATTATAGCAACTGACTTCATCAGTTGGCAAAGCCTTGATTAACCAGACTACACGAGGTGGCAGCACTTTTCAGCCCCTCAACTGCGCCTGCAATATTAATGGCCTGCTGATGTGATACACAGGGCGGCCTTACCCAAGATTAGGGTAGAGATACTGGTTGGTTTTCAGGCTGAATTTGAAATAACAAATAAAATAAGGATACCTTAAAAAAAATCAAAAGTAAACTTTTATATTAACACAAAATAAATTGAAATAAAAATTTGCAGTTTTATAAAATAGGAATCACAGCCGGATTAACCAGTCTCCGTGAGATGGCAGAATTGTTTAGCCCCACACGGGTAACATTGAAACGCTGGTAAACCCACCAGACTGTCTTCTCGGCGAAGTTACGCAGCCAAGCGACAGTCAGCTAAGTGAAACTACAGTCATCCGTGCGGCAGCCGTGGGAAAAGCACAAATATCTGCCCCAGTTTGAAGACAGATAAATGACTGGTGGAATCCAAATATAATGATCCATTTGCACCCTAAACACTGCACCATGGTTGGTTGAATTTTTTTATATTATAGTCACCTGACCTGAACCATGCATATATCAGTGAGAGATTTCATTGGCTGACGTTAAAAGATGAGTTTTTGAAAGGGATGTGCCGGGGGTAGAGAAGAGCCGGGGCAGACGTAATCAGCTGCAGTGCCCTCTGGTGCCAGACGATGGCTCCTGGGAGGAAGGCTAAGAACCAAGTGTCCCTGACGTACGAGGATGGATCCTGGGAGGAAGGGAAAGAACCAAGTGTCCCTGACGTACGAGGATGGCTCCTGGGAGGAAGGCTAAGAACCAAGTGTCCCTGATGTACGAGGATGGCTCCTGGGAGGAAGGCTAAGAACCAAGTGTCCCTGATGTACGAGGATGGCTCCTGGGAGGAAGGGAAAGAACCAAGTGTCCCTGATGTACGAGGATGGCTCCTGGGAGGAAGGGAAAGAACCAAGTGTCCCTGATGTACGAGGATGGATCCTGGGAGGAAGGGAAAGAACCAAGTGTCCCTGACGTACGAGGATGGCTCCTGGGAGGAAGGCTAAGAACCAAGTGTCCCTGACGTACGAGGATGGCTCCTGGGAGGAAGGGAAAGAACCAAGTGTCCCTGATGTACGAGGATGGCTCCTGGGAGGAAGGCTAAGAACCAAGTGTCCCTGATGTACGAGGATGGCTCCTGGGAGGAAGGCTAAGAACCAAGTGTCCCTGATGTACGAGGATGGCTCCTGGGAGGAAGGGAAAGAACCAAGTGTCCCTGATGTACGAGGATGGATCCTGGGAGGAAGGGAAAGAACCAAGTGTCCCTGACGTACGAGGATGGCTCCTGGGAGGAAGGCTAAGAACCAAGTGTCCCTGATGTACGAGGATGGATCCTGGGAGGAAGGGAAAGAACCAAGTGTCCCTGACGTACGAGGATGGCTCCTGGGAGGAAGGCTAAGAACCAAGTGTCCCTGATGTACGAGGATGGCTCCTGGGAGGAAGGCTAAGAACCAAGTGTCCCTCACCATGAGCTTGTGGCCAGCATCTTGCCGTTGGGACTGAATCTGCAGAATGACAGCGGCCGTGTGTCTCCAATCTGACTGCTCTCAATGGTCAGAGCCTGCAACGTAGCAGTCATTATGTATAAAACAGTATAACAATATATATCATTATTATTGGATTCCACAGACCACAGCTTTAAAGTTACCTCATCTGTTGAAACATCTTCAGTAATTTTGTTATTTATCAAAACAATTTAGGCAAATCTAAAAAGTGAAGTTTTCGAAGTGATGTTTACTTCAACAAACACTCACTATTGTCTCTGTGGTGGTGTAAATGCACGTATTTTTATTCAGGACTAATTTAAGAAAGAAAGATGACTATAAGATGTGTGCATTTCTGCCCAAAAAATCTCAAAATCAATGGAGCATGACCTAGGCAGCTATTTATGTGCAGAAAAGGCCTGTGTAATGTAACATCTGTGACGGGTCATAAATACATCAGGAGTGATCACACTAGTCTGAATCTGAATTAAATAAGTGTGTATTATACATGTGTATGAGCATTCGTGTCCAATGTGTCATCCACCCCACCCTACAGTAGTCAATCATGCCTTTGTAGTCACGGTGACCCTACCCCTACCCCATTCACAGGCCTGGATGTAACCAAATTTCAAATCATAAAAACATTGATAAATTGTTGCCGGTGAACAACTGGCTGCAGCAGTACCAGCTTCATTTACTGATAAATTATGACATTTTCTTAGGCATGGCCACTGGGTACTAACTCTCACTAACTTGTCTGGATGTTATTTATAAGATTAGCAGTTCTTTTATGTGTATAATGTTCTCTGGTGTGAGTATAATATTTTAATTTCCATACTACAGGAGCAGTTTTCATAACACTGTAAGGTGAAGTAAATTTCAGGAATGATTGTGGACAATTTGCAATGGTAGGCTGTTAGTGCCAACAGCTACTTAATAAGTGCAACGGGCATTCATTCTGAATTTTTCAGTTACAAGTATAGCTTTTGGACACAGGTCATATTCTCAGTTCTTCATTAACTGCTTTGTTGTTTTTATTAATTACTTTGTTACATTTATGAACATGGCATTGCTATATAGTCGCAAAACACAAAGTTTGTTTTAGTTTTTAATAGCATTGTTGCAACTTAGATTTGCAACTAGTAAACCTTTCGGCGGACTAGTAAACCTTTGCCTTTACTAGTCCTGCTGTCTAGTAAAATAAATTCTGAAGTTCTACTAGTGTGTGTGGTGTGTGTGGTGTGTGGTGTGTGGTGTGTGGTGTGTGGTGTGTGTGTGGTGTGTGTGGTGTGTGTGGTGTGTGTGGTGTGTGTGTGGTGTGTGGTGTGTGTGTGTGTGTGTGTGAGTGTGTGTGTGTGTGTGTGTGTGTGTGTGTGTGTGTGTGTGTGTGTGTGTGTGTGTGTGTGTGTGTGTGTGTGTATATGTGAGGGTGTGACCGTGTGAGTGTATGTGTGTGTGTGTGTGTGTGTGTGTGTGTGAGTGTGTATGTGAGTGTTGTGTATGTGGGTGTGTGTGTGTGTGTGTGTGTGTGTGTGTGTGTGAGTGTGTGAGTGTTGTGTGTATGGGAGTGTGTCTGTGTGTGTGTGTGAGTGAGTGAGTGTGTGTGTGTGTGTGTGTGTGTGTGTGTGTGTGTGTGTGTGTGTGTGTGTGTGTGTGTGTGTGTGAGTGTTGTGTGTGTGAGTGTTGTGTGTGTGTGTGAGTGTGTGTGAGTGTTGTGTGTGTGTGTGTGTGTGTGTGTGTGTGTGTGTGTGTGTGTGTGTGTATGAGTGTGTGTGTTTGTGAGTGTGTGTATGTGAGGGTGTATGTGAGCGTGTGTGTGTGAGTGTGTGTGCATGTGTGTGTGTGCGTGCGTGTGTGTGCGTGCATGTGTGTATGCGTGTATGCGTGTGTGTGTGTGTGTGTAGGTGTGTGTGTGCGTGTATGTGTGTGCGTGTATGTGTGTGTGCACGCGCGTGTGTGTGTGTGTTACCCTGGCCTTCTTGTATGTCTCCTGGCGTCTGGCGTTGCGTTGTGTCGCTGGGATCTCTTTCTCCTCCCGCGCCTTCACCAGTCGCTGCCTCGCCCTGGAGCCACAGTGAATAAATTACAGCAAAATGGTTCTATGAATTTAAATAGTGTAATAAAAAGATCACAGACAACTTTTAGTTAGAAGTGACATATTTGGACTTATAATCCATCCAGAATGGAGGAAGTGAGTACTTTACACGTGCACATATGAGACTTTTGGAGGAAGTGAGTACTTTACAAGAAGAAAAGATTTACAAAGGACGTGAGTACTTTACAAGTACGGGAGACTTACCGCGGGACTGAGTACTGTGCAATGGCGAGTCTGGCGTCACGGAGAGACAGCGGCCCCTCGTGGTACCATGTCACATTCTCCTGCTGTGTACACAAGGGACGTCCAGTGCAAGAGACAGAACAACAACTGACAGAAACATCTGTTGAAGGCCAGTGTGTCAATCTACTTACGACCTCAAATTTATCTATTGAAATCCAAGAATTTGGAAATAAAAATTGAGGAAATATAGACTAGACACCTTGTGATATATACCCACTGATTCAAACAGTTTCACATAGAGGGACCATCCTCAGAACTCTGATGAACAATAGCTTGGTCATAACAACTGTGATTCACACTTAAGTGAGTTAAGACATTCTGTCTTCTCAGGTAGTACTTGTGTAGTTAATCTGCTACATTTCTCTGATATCTCTAGGACCCTTAGATCAACTTTTTGCTCCTAAAACTAAGCTGAATATTGGCAAACATGCTTTCTCTGTGGCTGCGCCAACAATTTCGAATCAACTCCCTACTATGATAAAATCTTCTGACACTGACAACTTTTGTAAAAAATTGAAAACATACTTGTTTGAAATTGCTTTCCAACCTTAATTTTCAACAGTTCCATGCTCCAATGACAACTTTTGCCTGTCCCCACGTATGACTACCTGAATGATTCAGTAAACATATCCCATACATTCAGGTTGCACAAACACTCAATGGCTACCATTGACCAACCTCGTCTAGTTTCTTCTGCTCAGCCTCCTTTGTCTTCTTCTTCTTCAGTGAGTCTTCACCGAGGATGGCCATCAGCTGTCTCAGACGCTCTCTACGGTCCACAGGACCCTCCCCAAACAGACCTACAGACAGGGCGGGGTAACATACACTGCCACGTATATGTTTTTATGTCTGGTGCATCGCAGCACACTCTCCCACAATGACATTTAGCAGCACTATCGCTACAACACAGACAAGTGTGTGCTGGAGACACCAGTAACATCCCGCCTTTTGTGTGCTGTGTTCTGCAACATTTGGTGTCAGAAGTGGGATACTTGTTTTGGTGTCTTCCCTTATACTGCATTTGTTCGTGGAAATATCCTCCAAGTTGGAAGAATATTACATTGAAATAAGATTCGTCAGAACACAACTAATCAGTTTTGGCATCGACATTTCAACCACGAACGGTGGCCTTCATCGGGAACTGTATATTCACAACTTGCCAGATGGCATGGCGAGCAGACTGTCCCACACTTAACTTTATAATCCAATCCAATGAAAATACAATTCCTGATGGCAGTGGTCATGATGTCAATGTGACTTGAAATTTATTAGTCGTATAATAAGGAATCATGTTTTAAGACGTTTAGTGGTGTGTTCACTCACATATCGGTTCACCAAATTGCCGCAGTTGTGCCTTCACTTCAGCGTCGTCTGTCGACACCTGAATCTGCCTCGCCTGGAAGACACAAAAAGACATTATCAGGTAAAACGTTATCCCTTTATCCCTTGGATGAGGCAGTTGTAGGGGAGTCACTTATATCCAATGACAGAGACAGTTGACGTGTGTTACTTCCAGCCAGCGACTGAGATTGTAGGGGGTGTCACTTCCATCTCTTCATTGTGACAGTCTGTATGACTTACATCCCATAACTATAACATACAGTTGTAGGGATGTCACTTCCATCCCTTGAGCAAAAAATAGGGGGGTCACTTCCATCCATAGACTGAGACATTTCCTGGGCAGTCACTTCTTTCCGAAAGCAGCTGAAGGATTAGATCAGGGATAGGGTGTGCCCCTTCCATCCCCCTGACAAGGTCACTAGTGAGGTGATAAATTTGTATTGTACCACTAACTAGTAAACAACATATACATCTGGGGCCAATTTCATAAAGCCTACTTATGACGTCATAGTGGGCAATAACGCATCGAAAGCATAAAATGTCGCAAAGTTACGCTAGTTGCGTTTCACGAGTCTATTCCATAGTTGCGCTTAGGCTGTGCCATGTATTTAGTAGGCGTAACTTAACACTAGTTAAAAGATGCTCCCCAAGTTCATTGATGCTCCCGACACGCCCATTCATTATTTTTAATGTTTACACTGGATATCCTTTACATTCACCATAGATTGCCATTTGCTATATGAACGTAAAGGCGACAGCTAAAGTCAAAAAGTATGTCTACAGACATCACAAACACAGGGATTCCCCACTGCAACCTAATTACGCAAATTTCATGTTGATTTGTTTACGCAAACGCTAAATTGGTGTCGTGAAACTGGCTGTAAGCTACACTGAATAGTCGCTGTTAGCTGTGACCGGTAGACCGCATAATTGCTCGTAAGGTCATGTGGCTTTATGAAACCGGCCCCTGGTGTACAATTGTTCTTCCACAGACACGACAGTCTCGTGTCACTCTGCACTCACCCGCTTCCGTCGCTCAAATTCTTCGAGTAGTTCCTGCCGACTCTCACTGCCATCTTCATCTATGTCCATAACATCCCCTACACAAGTCAAACATTAATATAAATACATATATAATATATAAAACAATTATACACCAATATGGCCTTGGGAATACTGATTTATGAGACTGGCTTCAAATATTAGAATGTAAGTACAGTGTACTAGATAAGATAAGTACAGTGTACTAGGTGAGACAAGTACAGTGTATAGGTAAGACCAGTTTTCTTTCATATATTAGTACTTTTTACTCGGTGACATATTTTATAGTAGGTAGGTGGGTAATCAGAATTTGTTTTGGCAATTTCATTGTTGTGGAGATATTAGCTGTACTTCCTTTAGACATTTTCCTTCCCCAACTCTGTAACTACAGATTGGGTCAGTCAACAAACCAAGCATGGAATTTCAGCTCTCCTTGCAGGGCTTGACACTGGCCCTGGCCCGATAGCCCACCATGTGTTTTAAAGCTGTTGGGCCAGTTCAGGCCACCAGTTTTTTTAATCCAACTGACCACCGTCGACATTTCTGTAACCCAACCCTTCACAGAAAAACAGGACAACCCCAATACATTCTGTCTATTTGATATTTCAATTAACGTAATTTTTTTAATAACTTATTACACAACTGTTTCTAAAATGCTGCTGTATACGAAGACTTCTATGCACAGTGGAACTCTTATTTTGTGGACATCCACATGACTAGTTATTCACACAATAAGCAATCTTGTTACACATTGGGTATGGGGGCTACGTGATATTGTTGTTGCCCGTGTGATAAAATGCTAGTGCGCATAGTCCGCATACCATAATGGAAAGACATGTAGGCAATTTATTATACTCTCAAACATTTGATACATTGCAAAAGACCATTGCTGCAGCGGTGGATTTTGTAATATAATCTTGGAAGAATGAGAACAAGGGTTTTGGAAAACGTTCACACTGTCAGTCACAAGTGGGACCTCGAACTGTCTCGCATACCGATGCCATGTTTATATAGTTGTAAGCTACTTTATCATGCTATCACATACTGATACAATGTAGTAACAGCTTTAGCATCACCTAAACTAAGAAATGCTTTCCATGTGCTGATGACAGCCAGTTAATGTCTCAAGCCCCATTCCGGTGTACCTATCAATATAAGTATCCTGGTAGTCAACATTGTGTTCATTTCAATTCATTTTCATTGACTTTGCCTTAGTCTTAACACTATTATACAAAATAAATTATAAATGGATAGTGTCAATGAGTGAGTCAATTGTCAATATTAAATGTGATAAAGTGAGTTTTTATAATGTCTGAGTTCATAAAATAGGCTACAATCCAGGCTACACTAAACTCTATTGTACTTTTAGACTTTGGCTGTGACACTATTTGTTTAATTTAACCCGAATTTATTATGGCTAGTTGGTATGAGATGAACTACAAAGTTACAAACCATCAGAGATGTTGATGTTGCCGGCTGCTATGCCGGCCTGGACGTCTGTCCTGGTGGCGGACCTGCCACTGGAGGAGCGGAGCCGCTCCTGCTCCTCCAGACTGCCATAGTGGATGGCCTTGGTGCGCCGCACGTACCCCACTCCCTCATCCTCCATCTAGAGCTCTCTAGCCGGCTCAAGCCTACAATGTTTTAATATATATATATATATCCATATATATATATATATATATATACATACATATATATATGTATACATCAATAGAATAGATTAAACATTAAGACATCCAAAAGCTAACTGCGGGGACCTACATAAATGAAAAGGTTTATACAGTCTAACCATTTTTCCATTTCAATGTATTCAATCTTTTACTTTCCTCGAGTCTGGCCGTGGCTTAGTCCATATGTAACTCTAGACCTGAATTAGACCATAGCAACAGATACAAACATGTTGAGGTAGAAGGGACTAATACCAGTGGTTTATGTTTAGTCCAACAGTTGCCTCAGTCACCCAGACGTGGCGTGATAGCACTATTTCGGCCGTCACATCTACCTGAGGAATTAATGCTCTGCCTTACCCCAGAATAAAGTGATTGGTGACCAGCACCAGAGTTCAGAACATTGTTCACTGGATCATAAATATTTGGTTGTGGAATATCATAGGAACATTGATATCACCAGCACATCATCACAATAAGTATATAAACTGATGTTAATTTAGACTAGATATGTTACATGTATTACTGATTGATGCGTGTAAGTTGCCCATGAAACTCCTCTCCCACCCTGTGGGGCTGAATGGTCTGTGTTGTTATCAATGCTGATTGCACTATGTTGGAGAGTTGAACTTATGTAGGCTATGTAGTTAAATAATAAAAAGCAGTTGATACCCCACTGTTTATAAAACATAAATATGCGTGAGATAATGTCAAATGATTGAATTAACAAAATCAAATGTTGGCAAAGACACAGTGATAACTGCAAAATTGAAGTGGGTCCGAATTCTACACAAGTGCCCGATATTCTAACCACTCCACCACACTGAAATCCTGGCCGACTTCGATTGAGCTACGCGAGTTACTCACGTAACCACTAGAAGGTAGTGATGGAAACATAATAACGGAGGGATTCTTAATGGCAGAAAACCTAAATGAATACTTTAGTTCGGTGTTTACCAGGGAAGATATTAGTACATTACCAGTACTAGAGACTAAGTTCGAAGGGAGAGAGTGTGACTATTTAGGACAACTAACTGTAACCCCAAAAATGGTAGCTATGAAAATAAGAGATATGAAGGATAATAAATCACCAGGAGTGGATGGGATTCCTCCCAAATTACTACTGGAAATTGTAGAACAAATTAGCATACCACTTGCAACAGTGTTCAATTTGGCATTAGAAGAAGGAGTGGTTCCGGTAGAATGGAAAGAAGCAAACATCATACCATTATTTAAAAAAGGATCAAGAAGCAAGTCAGAGAACTATAGACCAGTGAGTTTAACATCGGTGATTTGTAAACTATTAGAAAGACTAATTAAAGATCACTTGGTTGATTTTCTTGTTAAAAATAAATTGATAAACACATCTCAACATGGGTTTTTAAAAGCGAGGTCATGCTTAACAAATATGCTATGTTTTTTGGAAGATGTCACAAAGTGGGTAGATGAGGGATCACCAGTAGATATAATCTACTTAGATTTTAAAAAAGCCTTTGACAAAGTGCCACACCAAAGATTACTACTTAAACTAAAGGCCCATGGCATAGGAAATAGTATGATTAACTGGATAGAAAAATGGCTTATTGATAGAAGACAAAGAGTAGTAGTTGATGGGGAGGTTTCAAATTGGAAATCTGTTTTGAGTGGAGTACCGCAAGGATCAGTATTGGGACCTATTTTATTCTTAATATATATCAATGATTTGGATGATGACATAACAAGCAAGGTGTTGAAGTTTGCGGACGACACAAAAGTGTTTAGGAAAAAAAAAAATGATGCAGATAGACAGCATTTACAAGATGATCTAAATAAGTTGATAGAATGGTCTGAGAAATGGCAAATGCTGTTTAACTTTGGAAAGTGTAAGTGCCTCCACACAGGACATGGGAATGAAAATGCACAATATACAATGGGTGGTACTGTACTAAATACTACTGTAAAGGAAAAGGACTTAGGTTTAACCATTAGTGCTGACATGAAGGTATCAGAGCAGTGTGGAATTGCAGCAGCGAAGGCAAACCAAATTCTTGGATTAATTAGGCGAAATATAGTATACAAAGAAAAAGAACTAATAATACCGCTTTATAAAACAATAGTTAGGCCTCATTTAGAATATTGTATACAAGCATGGAGGCCATATCGCAAGAAGGATATTGATATGCTAGAAAGAGTACAAAGGAGAGCAACAAAAATGATACCAAAACTCAGGAATATTAGTTATGAAATGCGTCTAAAAGAATGTGGTCTAACAACACTAGAAACCAGAAGATTGAGAGGAGATCAGATTGAGGTTTTTAAAATATTGAATGGGTATGAAAATATTGACAGAAATATTTTTTTCACGGTCAAGGAAGAGAGAAGGACTAGAGGACATGGAGTTGCATTAGCAAAGAAGCAGTGTAGACTAGATATTAGAAAATTTTCATTTTCCCAAAGAATAGTAAACGAATGGAACAAATTATCAGCTGATTGTGTAGGTGCTAGAAGTGTTAATATGTTTAAAAATAAAATTGACATATACCTAAGACGGGCAGGGTATACTTAGATAGATAGGTTGGACTCTCGATAAGCCAAACGGCTTCCTTGTCCACCTGCCATCTAGAGTTGATTCTCTAAGTGGCAATCTTGTTAAATCTTGTTAAAAAAAAACCAACGTGGTATCCGGTTTATGATAATTTACACTGCGCGTGCAGTACTACGCGCGTAATCAACTGAACACCGATGATCGTGATCACGAACATAAACCCCTTATATCAATAAGTAAAATAAAGTAATCTGTTGTTTAGTGTGTAAATTGTAACGTTCATCTTCTTGGACTTTAATTATAATTCATAGAATGTGTTGACTTTTATCCATATTTAAGTCCTTAAATGATTGTGTCATGTAATGCTTAATTTATTATGCAGTAGGGGGCCTACGTAAGTTACTCGAGTGAATCCTGTAAAACTCGCGATTCCCCCGAGTAGCTAATCTAGGTCAAAAATGGTCACGTGCTCGAGTGATCTCGGCTGTTCGATTGGGACTCGGGTAGCCCTCGGGTTACGCGAGTTACTCGCGTAGCACAATCGAAGTCGGCCCCTTGTGCCGGCTACGGTTCGGTACAAGTCTTATTATCGCTCAACAACCGGGCGATAATATGGACATTGTCACAATTAATTATTCCCAGCCAATACACAACATATATGTATGCCATTCCAGTTACGCTGACATTAAATATTTACCTAGTTAAGTCAAAGTTTCTATTAATAGACAAATGGTCAATTTATCACAATCATAAACAACTTTACAACACGCAACCACTGCGAAAAATATGAATGGCGCGAGCATCGATTAACCAGATTCCGTAAGGTGGCAGCACTGTTCAGCCCCTTGGCTCTTCAGCATCAGAACTACGACGCCAGTTCCACTAGTGTGACGACGCTAATCGTTACCAATTTTGTTTAACTACCTAATTTAACATTCATGCCTTGAAATTGCTCACTGTGGTTCGATTGGTTTATTAACTGTTGAGTGATATTACTGTGAAATAAATTTATTGTTTTCTATATTATATTATATATTATCTTATATTATCTTATATTATCTTATATTATCTTATATTATATATGCATACGTATATATATATATATATATATATATATATATATATATATATATATATATATGTGTGTGTGTGTTTGTGTGTGTGTATATATATATTATATATATATATATATATCTGTATTATAAAATGTAATTGTAATTATTTGTCTAATACAATTCCATTAATTATTTCATTCATTCATCAATCCACCAAGCGGGAATTGGTTCTTTAAAAATTATTTATTATGATTAATTTTATTATGCCAGTCTGCTTAAAGTTGCATGGACAGTTTTATTAATTTGAACTAGTAGTGTATGTAAATAGTTATTTGCACCCAAAATAATTTGAAAGAATTTTCTCTTAGCTATATTGTATCACTATTCGGCCTACGTATGCTGCCTTTAGAATATATGTGTGTATATATATATATATATAATTTTATATATTATATATAATATATATATATACATAATTATGTATATATATACATAATTATGTATATATATATATATTATATAATATATTAAATTATATTATATGTTATATATATATATATGCATTTTAGCAGATATTTTAACATTGAACAATCAATATTATTTATTCATCCATTACATTTATTATTATTGGTATATTGTAGATGCATTTATTTACTTATTTCTTTTAAAGACAATGTAGTTTATTTTATTTAGTAATAATGATTGTATATCTTAGCAATTTAGTATATAAAAATATGTATGATTCCATGCATGCTATTAACTTGTTTACAATTAGAATGCATGCTAAAACAGTTATTTGGATAAGCGTTATATGTGAAATATATAATTATTAATATTTAATTAATTCAAATGAATCATTAAATCCATCAATGTATATTAAAATAAATTTATTTCAAAGACAACATGAATGTTTTCGAAGATATAATTAAGTTGTAACTACAAGGGGACATATCCTTGTGGGTGGAAGTTCCAGATTTATAGGAGATAATAATTGCAGCATTTTTATATTTCAATAATATATTTTTCCACAACAAAACATACAACAAATTAATTAGAGTTTTTTTTTTAAATAAGTTGTGTGCGATAAAAAAAGAAAATGTTTAAACATTAAAAGCTGGTGAAATGTTTGTGTAGTGATACAACAATATTTAGCAATGGATGCACATTTAGCAAATGTGTATCATTTGACAGTTGGTTTAACTAAGTACACACAAACAAACAAACAAACACACACATACACACAGACACACACGCACAGCACACGCACACACACACATAGCAAGTAAAATGGCTACCCTGATTGCAACTTTGGTCGCCTCTTGGCAAATGAGTGTATCAGTGACGCTTGCACAATGGATGGTCACATGCGGAATGGTTCGCCACTTCGCTGTTTGTGTTCAATATGCAAAATGCAAATACCCATGGCCGTACCGAATTGCAACTTAATGGGAATAAGGGGACGGGATGAAAAAATGAGTGATGGAAAAAGTATGGATGAAGAGGAGTATAGAGGGAGAGTGGGGAGTGGGGAGTGGGGAGTGGGGAGTGGGGAGTGGGGAGTGGGGAGTGGGGAGTGGGGAGTGGGAGACAGTTGGGAATGAAGATAAATGTAATGTATTTACATTGAGGGAAAATTATTAAAAAAGAGGGCACAACCAAAATATAAATTTAAGGAAAGATGCCAATTAGATATAAAAATACACCGAAGTACTGATGTATAGAATAGTATCCCATAGTCTGTGGTTGACTCCATCAGTCCAGTTGTTTGAGTACAAAATTGATAGATTATGGAAAATACACCCTATGAAAAACTGACTATTCACTTCTAATGTGGATTGTGTCAAACTCAGAGCGTGCGCACAGTCCAAGCAAAATTTAAAAGAGAGAGTTGGCATAAGAGACAGCTATAGTGCTGTGATATATCTTATAAGATGGTGCAGTGTCGGAATGTGATCTTGTGCCAATGGTCCAGGCAGATCTAGGACTTTAATTTGTTCTAATAAAAATCTATATTTGCCAAAATCACTGTATACCATGAGGAGGTCGAGCTTGTATTGTATGGGAGATCGGGGATAGTTGTAACACGGGTAAGTTGTAAGAGAGGGCTTGCGGACAAAACGGCTAATGCAAATTATTCTGCAAGACGACAGAATGTTCGTGTGCGTGTGCGTGTGCGTGTGCGTGTGCGTGTGCGTGTGCGTGTGCGTGTGCGTGTGCGTGTGCGTGTGTGTAATGAATGTTCTAGTTATGTATTCTGTGTCGAAGACCTAACACACTCAGGTGGATTCTACAAGGTCTGTGTCAGGGAAGTGACACACTCAGGTATATTCCACAAGGTCTGTGTCAGGGAAGTGACACACTCAGGTATATTCCACAAGGTCTGTGTCAGGGAAGTGACACACTCAGGTATATTCCACAAGGTCTGTGTCAGGGAAGTGACACACTCATGTACATTCTACAAGGTCTGTGTCAGGGAAGTGACACACTCAGGTATATTCCACAAGGTCTGTGTCAGGGAAGTGACACACTCATGTACATTCTACAAGGTCTGTGTCAGGGAAGTGACACCCTCAGGTATATTCCACAAGGTCTGTGTCAGGGAAGTGACACACTCATGTACATTCTGCAAGGTCTGTGTCAGGGAAGTGACACACTCAGGTATATTCCACAAGGTCTGTGTCAGGGAAGTGACACACTCATGTACATTCTACAAGGTCTGTGTCAGGGAAGTGACACACTCAGGTATATTCCACAAGGTCTGTGTCAGGGAAGTGACACACTCAGGTATATTCCACAAGGTCTGTGTCAGGGAAGTGACACACTCATGTACATTCTACAAGGTCTGTGTCACGGAAGTGACACCCTCAGGTATATTCCACAAGGTCTGTGTCAGGGAAGTGACACACTCATGTACATTCTACAAGGTCTGTGTCACGGAAGTGACACCCTCAGGTATATTCCACAAGGTCTGTGTCAGGGAAGTGACACACTCATGTACATTCTACAAGGTCTGTGTCATGGAAGTGACACCCTCAGGTATATTCCACAAGGTCTGTGTCAGGGAAGTGACACACTCATGTACATTCTACAAGGTCTGTTTCAGGGAAGTGACACACTCATGTACATTCTACAAGGTCTGTGTCACGGAAGTAACACACTCAGGTATATTCCACAAGGTCTGTGTCAGGGAAGTGACACACTCATGTACATTCTACAAGGTCTGTTTCAGGGAAGTGACACACTCAGGTACATTCTACAAGGTCTGTTTCAGGGAAGTGAAACACTCAGGTATATTCTACAAGGTCTGTTTCAGGGAAGTGACACACTCAGGTATATTCTACAAGGTCTGTTTCAGGGAAGTGACACACTCATGTACATTCTACAAGGTCTGTTTCAGGGAAGTGACACACTCAGGTACATTCTACAAGGTCTGTTTCAGGGAAGTGACACACTCAGGTACATTCTACAAGGTCTGTTTCAGGGAAGTGAAACACTCAGGTATATTCTACAAGGTCTGTTTCAGGGAAGTGACACACTCAGGTATATTCTACAAGGTATGTGTCAGGAAGTGACACTCAGGTATATTCTACAAGGTATGTTTCAGGGAAGTGACACACAGGTACATTCTACAAGGTCTGTGTCAGGGAAGTGACACACTCAGGTATTTTCTACAAAGTCTGTGTTAGGGAAGTGACACTCAGGTATATTGTACAAGGTATGTGTCAGGGAAGTGACACACTCAGGTATATTCTACAAGGTCTGTGTCAGGGAAGTGACACACTCAGGTACATTCCACAAGGTCTGTGTTACGGAAGTGACACACTCAGGTACATTCCACAAGGTCTGTGTCATGGAAGTGACACACTCAGGTACATTCTACAAGGTCTGTGTCAGGGAAGTGACACGCTCAGGTATATTCTACAAGGTCTGTGTCAGGGTAGTGACACACTCAGGTACATTCCACAAGGTCTGTGTCAGGGAAGTGACACACTCAGGTACATTCTACAAGGTCTGTGTCAGGGTAGTGACACACTCAGGTACATTCCACAAGGTCTGTGTCAGGGAAGTGACACACTCAGGTACATTCTACAAGGTCTGTGTCAGGGTAGTGACACACTCAGGTACATTCTACAAGGTCTGTGTCAGGGAACTGACACACTCAGGTATATTCTACAAGGTCTGTGTCAGGTTAGTGACACACTCAGGTACATTCCACAAGGTCTGTGTCAGGGAAGTGACACACTCAGGTACATTCCACAAGGTCTGTGTCACGGAAGTGACACACTCAGGTACATTCTACAAGATGTGTCAGGGAAGTGACACACTCAGGTACTTTCTACAAGGTATGTGTCAGGGAAGTGACACATTCAGGTACTTTCTACAAGGTCTGTGTCAGGGAAGTGACACACTCAGGTACTTTCTACAAGGTCTGTGTCAGGGAAGTGACACACTCAGGTATATTCTACAAGGTCTGTGTCAGGGAAGTGACACACTCAGGTATATTCTACAAGGTCTGTGTCAGGGAAGCGACACAGGGGATGAGATGACGTCAGTCATGTACCAAACATGTGCACTAATAAACAACAGGTCATGCACTAAAATTGCGCAATAAGAAACAATAGACATTAACATTGATGCAGTTGTCATGTTCCTGCCTGTGGCTGCCAGGACCCACCCATTCAGTGACCAGCTTTTGCTAGAAGCTGTTTTTACTAATGCTGTGGTTCTCTCTCTGACCATGGCCCCTTGGGGGTATTCTGGCTATTTCAAGGGGGGTTGTGCCATCACCTTGTGTAAATGGATGTTGCATACACTAAATCATACAATAAATTTCACACGATTTACTAAGCGCATAGGCAACAATGGAGAAGTGTTTGTCTCTAGAAATAGCATAGGAAAAGAAAGCTTACACTGTTGTGGACAGATTGATTCCTTGACATGACCTGTCATGTTTTGGGGGATAAATATGCTGTAATTCATATTGTGAATGATTTTTTTCAATGTGCAACACAACTCTGATATAAAGGAAAGGTGATACAATTAAACAGAAATGGTTGCTATAGTCAGCAACCGATTGTCTGAAACTATCGATAATTCAGTTGTCATTACCAGAAATGTGGTATATTTAGTGGTGCTTTAAACGAAGACTACCAGGTACTTTGGTTACGCCATCGAACCAACAACCAAAGGTTGATATGAAGAAGAAAGTCTGCATTCTTGAGACCGAGTTTTGAGAGTAAGGAAATAAATGTCTACAATTCTTACCTTGGAGATTAGCCCCCCAAAAACCATGTGGGAGATGGGAGGTAGAACGTAGACACAAGTGGGAAATTGGCCCCCAACAATGCTGGATATGGATGTCAGCTCTAGAGGTTGGCATAAAAACGGGGTGGGAGATGGTAGACCCTTCTCACAGCCCCCCACCCCCCCACCGCCCTTGCCCCCTCCTGACAAACCTCTTCACTGGTTCCACAACACACCTGCACCTTGTGGGACACTCAACCTAGCTGGTTCACTCAGTATTGACTCCACCAACAAGTACGACAAGAATCAACATATCATACATGACTCTCCACTGACATTTATTGGTCATTAATTGTACAGATAATTACAAAATATTTACATCGCCCCTACAGGTCACAGCTGCCCATCGACCAGTCCCGAGGACCAAGTGAGGTCATTTCCGAGACTAGTGTCATAATGAAACAACAGACGGCGCCAGAGCAATCTTCAGAAACCAGTTACAAGGTTACTAGGTCGATCATTTTCAATGCAAAACTTGACAACAATGACATTGTTGGAATGTCGTTTTATGTTAAGTGGCTGTTTGAAACCTAAACCACTATGGTTTGTGTCAAATGGTATTTTAATATGCGTATATTGCATGCAGTCAAATCTTGCACGTTCAATATACACGTATATTGGATGCTAGAATCTTGAAGACTAGCAAAATTATTTTACAATTTTTTTTTAGATTCTCAAGTGTTTTCCAATATATTTTTGATAGTGTAATATAAATTTGTAATTTTAAAAGAAAATATATTTGTAATTAAAACTGCACTGCTTGTTTTTATCACACATTTGATGGTCAATGCTCATAAGACTGTAACATTGTTCCTGGTTTATAAAGATCTGCGTAGTTTCCTCCTCCTGTCAAACAGTTTACCAAAGTAAAATGTCAGACAAGAAGGAAGTCGTCCATTGGTTCGGCTGCCCCGCAGAAGCCACGCCTCTCACGCACCGTCACCTGGTGCCACCTGGTGCGTAGTTCTCCATTAAGATATTCGCTCATGGCGAGAACCCGCATACATCTCACAAAGACTGAGGTGTTATGTCGATATACAGTGTTAGTTATACACATGTAATGGGTCATTAAGTGTTATTCCAGTCAGGTTTTGATACCTCTGTAGCCAAGTTCTAACAACCATTGGTGCGCACCAGGTAATGATGACATGAGAGGGCACCAGTTGCCCACCTGCCCGGCACTATATGGTCTCCATGGCAACCACTCTGTCAAATGCCAGTTACACCCCCCATCAATGTTCCTACTACTCTGAACAGATTACACAGACCACATGAATCGCTAAGTTTTCTCAAATGTTAAAATTTCACACAACAGTTGTCTTTGGTGTCAATTACTGTCACCAAGTCACTGTTGGAGTCAATTACTGTCACCAAGTCACTGTTGGTGTCAATTACTGTCACCAAGTCACTGTTGGTGTCAATTACTGTCACCAAGTCACTGTTGGTGTCAACATACATATAGAACCACACACAAAATGACTACCCAAGAAAGTGACTGACACGAATCCACTCAAAACCACAAAAACACTAAGTCGTCAAAGACAGGTAAACACACTAACAGTCATTCTGCCGTGTTAAACAGAATATACAATATGTTCACAGGTTAACTCGGGGGGCAGCTCCTTCGCGTTTTCGTATAATTAAAATTCATAAATTCAATCTCAAAGTTCATCTAGCTTAGCTATGTAACGTTTCAAATTTTAATATTTATCGCTGTAGTATATACTGAACCAAACAAACATCATCCTGTTGAAACTATAATTTCTCCGTTAATTGTGAAGATCTATTGGTCTGTCTAACTGAAGCACATCAGTTTCTATTAAACCCATGAACATATTTGTACATTCATTAACTTCAGTCTTGCAACAAACTCTCAACCAGAGATAAATACATTAATACGACTGACAAACAAATTCACTCCACATATTACAGGTGATAACAATAAACATGTGTCAAACAAATTCATCCCACAAATTACAGGTCCTAACAATAAACACGTGGCTTAACCTTTAAATAATAACTCTCCATCTGAGATATTCTGGAGGGTGTAAACTGGCATATACAGGTGAGGTCCCTAGAGCCCTAAGTGTCCGGTCAAGTGGGTGATTTAGCCTCACCCACCCCCACTTGAGCCACCCCGTCTGGGTGGGCGGTAGAACGGATTGCCTCCACTGTCTCCCATCAATGGGCTGTAGTCTGAAACAGAGAAAATATCATCACACACGAGTCTGTCAGTGTCCTGCTTTGTAATGTTACTGTGTCTGTGACAGAGGGACTGATAACTAGAACACCCTAGACCTTGTCACCAGTCTACACCATGTCACCAGTCTACACCATGTCACCAGTCTGCACCATGTCACCAGTCTACACCATGTCACCAGTCTACACCATGTCACCAGTCTACACCATGTCACCAGTCTACACCATGTCACCAGTCTACACCGTGTCACCAGTCTACACCGTGTCACCAGTCTACACCATGTCACCAGTCTGCACCATGTCACCAGTCTACACCATGTCACCAGTCTACACCGTGTCACCAGTCTACACCATGTCACCAGTCTGCACCATGTCACCAGTCTACACCATGTCACCAGTCTACACCATGTCACCAGTCTACACCATGTCACCAGTCTACACCATGTCACCAGTCTGCACCGTGTCACCAGTCTACACCGTGTCACCAGCCTACACCGTGTCACCAGTCTACACCATGTCACCAGTCAACACAATGTCACCAGTCTACACCATGTCACCAGTCTACACCATGTCACCAGTCAACACAATGTCACCAGTCTACATCATGTCACCAGTCTACACCATGTCACCAGTCTACCTGGCAGGGTTTGTTAGCTGTCTGTCATCTGTTTTCACAGAACTCTCAGTTCTATGATATATGTCATGTATTTGATATGGTATGTCATACAGCTTTTCCACAGGAAACATGATTATTTAACAGTGGCGCTACCCTGTGTCTTGTTGGGACAACACCATTGATTGACTCTTGAGTTTACCGTGGCTCTGTAACATTCAAAACTACATACATATACTGGCAGCTGTGATGTATATCGTATTGGATAACAGTTTTTATGTTTATTTGTATATGTATATTTCAAAACCGTATTAAAAAAAACGGTGTAGTCCACAGCTCTAGTTGACACCACATTCCACTGGTGTGGTCCAAAGTTCTAGTTGACACCACATTCCACTGGTGTGGTCCAAAGTTCTAGTTGACACCACATTCCACTGGTGTGGTCCAAAGTTCTAGTTGACACCACATTCCACTGGTGTGGTCCAAAGTTCTAGTTGACACCACATTACACTGGTGTGGTCCAAAGTTCTAGTTGACACCACATTCCACTGGTGTGGTCCAAAGTTCTAGTTGACACCACATTACACTGGTGTGGTCCAAAGTTCTAGTTGACACCACATTACACTGGTGTGGTCCAAAGTTCTAGTTGACACCACATTCATCCTCACCAACACTTAATGAGGGACTTAGTATGTTGAGGAATCTAAAACATCATTTACACCAAACAGAGAGCTCATGTAGAGAGGATAAAAATACTAAATAATAAAAAATTAATAAAACATATTAAAAAGAATTCAATAATAAATAATCGTAACAAACATGAGACCGATGACAAATAGAAAACTAGTAACACAGTGTAACAAGAACATAGAAAATCATATAATTATAGAGCAACATCATCGCTGGCACTAAAGACATCATTTCATTGTTACCAATTCAGAAAATGATTAGACTTTGTGCCTTTAAGACAGTGATCAGAAGACCAGCACTGAGCCTGCCAGGAGTCACCCACCTGCGGGTCTGTAGACTCTAGACGTGGGGGTTCTAGAGGTCCGCGGTCTGGGGGCGGGGTTACCTGTGTCATCTTCCTCCTACAACAACACAATTTGTTAACTTACACGTGTTTTGCCATCGTCACCTGAGCTCTGGTGGTCCCACGCTGACACGCACAAATGACATTGCGTTTTGCCATTTTTCAACACAGGCCAATTGCAAAGGTCTAGGGAGGATACGCCCCCAGGCCCCCAGGGCCCCAGGGCCCCAGGGCCCTGAGTCCATCTACACATGCATTCCAGGCACCCACAATGTCACTGACACCGAGTGTCATAATCCTAATTTATTTTTAAGTGATACAATTGTATAACAATGGATATTTAAAATGTTGTAACTATTATTAAGTATTAGTGACACTGGGTAGTAATAATTGACAAATGAAACTGCACATAACCCTGGGACTTTGTGTGCATACTTCTGTAATTAACTGTAAAATCCATAATTTGGCAAGCATACATCTTCTGTGCATGCTACTTACTACCAAATATGTTTGTCGTCTTCCAGTAAATCCCGTTGGAAGGATTAGGACTGGGAAATATGAGTGCCACGTGTGATAGCCTGGAATATGAGACCTATTGTCTCCTGACAATCACCTGGGCAGTGTTCACGGTTGAGTGGTCGCTGCCACGCTTCACTACACTTGCTGACAGCTGCCATTATCATGACCCATGGTAGGATTATTTACAGATCAACAGATTTGTCTGATATTAGCCAGCGCGGTGGCGCAGGTGTCTCCCAGCCTCCCGTGGGGGAGACTGCCTCAGATGTGTCCGATAGGTCAAGGTCAACAGTGACATCAATGCCCCGACACACCCACTCTATGTTCTTATACTTGACCCGTCCCACTGACCTATCTCACTGACCCATACACTGACCAGGTATTAACTCCCACAGGGCTACAGTATTACACAGGCGCAGAAAAAATTAATTATCAATTTCACTGTGGGACATATATATTCATATATGGGTTAGGTCTCTTGGATTTGACGCAAAACTCCCGGAAATCCACCAAATCCCTTGATTTCCTGATGAGGAGAACCAATCTCCTTTTTTGTATGTAATGTAACATGCTCTGTAGGAGATGAACATGGAAGTTTTGTATTACATCTGGCCAGAGCTGTAACAAGTACATTTATTTTTTACTTGAGTAAAAGTAAAAGTAACTCTAGAAAAAGCTACTCAAGTAAAAATACTTCTAGAAAAATGTACTTGAAGTACAAGTAAAAAGTAAAAACTTATACTTGAAGTAAACACAAAAGTACTTTTCTCCTGTAATTATCTAAAATGGCCGATGCAGCCAACTATTGTGAATAAAACAAAATATTCACAATATCATTTAGCATATATACCAAGCTGATATCATTTTCTTTAGTAATATTATGCTGCATAATAGATAAATGTTTTAACAGTGTGAAATATAAGTATCACAGTGCAAACAGCACTACACACAGGCTGTAAATAGCCTACATCATGTTTGATTACTAACCAGGCTACAACAACCATCGTATTCATAAGTAGAAGATATACATGTTATTATAGGGTTGTTAACATTGTTGTCATCTTGGACGTGTGAAGAATTGTTTCATTTGTGATATTTGACGAAGGTCTAGACCATGTGGTTACAACATTCCTTTCATAATAATTATGCCTTCATGTGTAATTGCAACATTTATTTCAAAAGACTTTAATGTAAATATGTATAGAAACTGAGTTCACTAAGTTATACACACTGATCTATATTACAGATATATAGGCCTACAGATGATAAAGATCGGCAGGTTTGCGCTGGGGGATAATGGGGAACTCTCGTTATACAACTAGCATGTGCCATTCACAAGGATCATGTAAGGTTAACAAACTGTGTCAACAACAGGCAAGACACAAGAAGATAGTAAGGCAGCTGTTTTTACTTGTCTGGTCAAAACAAGAAGTTAAATCATTCTTGGCCATTGTTGTCCGAGCGGCCCAGTCGGGGCAACCGGCACAGCCGGCTGTGGTCCTGCTGACACCCAATTTAGGCTTAGCACCAGACCCAAGATTGCAATTATCTCACTGGATTCATCACATAACAAAAAAGAAATCCGGCCAGTCTGGGACATTTAACACGTCTGTCTCTGCTTATCTGTTATTTCTATTTGTTGTTTCCTGTGACATTTTAAAATAAATCTACGCTGACGGCAAACAGTGCCGCACGTGCTTCTGACACAGATCATTCGCGAAACTTTTTAGGAGCTTCGCAAATTTAATAAAGAAATTATGAGTACTTCGTTACATTTAGAAAAAGTACACACATTTGTACTTCGTTACAAGTAAAAGTACTTCCCCAAAAATGTACTGCGTTACTCAAGAAAAGTAAACTTTTCTACTTAAGTAAAGTAACAAAGTAAAAGTACTTCGCTACATTAGGCTGTGCATCTGGCGAGTAGGGAACTACTGGTGAACATAACACATGGTTGGTAATATTGAATATATTGTTCATGGCTCCAAGAATGGTTTATTGTAGTATAACTTAACTTACTTTGGAGCTCCAAAGTAAGTTAAATTATACTACAATGGTTCATAATACCTATGTAATGCATGAATTACTTTTTTATAATATATTACTCCAATCTATGCATAAACGCCCAACTTTCTAAGACCCTCCAATTTTCGTATAACAGCCAGATTTTCTGAGACTTCAATTTACATACAAAAGCCTAATTTTCTAAGATATTCTGATTTACATATAAATCTCCTGTATAAGCGTTTTTTAAACTAAACATGTATTCTCTGAGATCATCCATCTTTTAAATACAAATTTCCAGTGAATCAACATGCTACACACACTACAGTTATTAAAGTTTAATCAACACCATAATATCATCCATCTTCTTGTTTAACAATTTAAAGATAAACAATGAAAAGGTAGAGACCTAGATCTGATGGCCGTACACTTGTCCCGCCGGCCAAAAATGGTGACTGGTAGTTTTACAGAAGCATATTTTACTGAGTAATACATCAAATAATGCCCAATTGACATTATAATGGTGCATGTTGTACACAGTTGCTTACAGAGTGTCGCTCACAACACAACTTCACATTTTAGTTTCCTGTTAGGAACACAGGGCGGGTGAAAGGGTAGGGGAGCCAGAGGAACAGACTTTGATGTCATTCCCAATGATGCGGAGGGAGGGGAAGGATGGGGAAGAGTGGGGAAGAGTGGGGAAGAGTGGGGAAGAGTGGGACTGACAGGGAAGAACAGCGGGACTGGGTAAAGAGAACACGAGATGGGGAATATTGGGAGTATCGACAACACTTTGGGAATCACTGATAGAAGGAAGACAAAGAGACAATGAAGTCGACCTTTGAAATCAAACTCAGGTTTGGTAAAAGGGAATAAATTAAATATAGGTTAGTTATGTATAATACTGAATCTGACCCCTTAGGACCCTCCCTACAAAGTACTTAACACTTTACTCCTGGCAGACAGGCTCAATCACTTCTCTGACATTCTCTGGGAAGTATTCAGCCACACTAGAATTGATACATTCTAACATTCTAATAACAGACACTACAGCTGTACAGGCAGTGACAAGACCTAGGTGTATACTGTCACACTGTCCTCCCACTGTCACAGTCACAGGTACTGACTGACATCTGGGTACCAGAGAGACACTGTCAACCAAAGATACTCACTAGTTACCCAATGTCAACCATGGAATGACAGCAAAACAAAATATTATAAAATATAATGTTCTATCATCACAGCACCACTGTTAGGAAGATTGTCGTAGGATTATTCCCAATTTCTCTCTTCCTAGTTCAAGTATCTTATTAAAAGTGAAGGTTTTACTCAGTAGTAGAGTGCAGTGGCTCAGAGTTAGTGCTTCAGATTCTTGACTAAGAGGACCTGGGTTCGAATCCTGTGCTGTTTTTTTTCACTCTACATTGCCCCAGTTCACCCAGCTGTATAAATGAGTACCTGGCTATAGACAGAGGTGTGTATGTGTATGAGAAGCCTCCATGCATTAATTGTAGCATGTGGCTCGATGCTTCCCAGAGAAGTTGAGATGGTGTCTGAGTGAACAGGTTTGTCAGGGAAGTAAAGTGCTTTGAGCAATCCTGAGGATTGGATACTGCGCTGTATAAGAACCTTTACTCAGGATATAATTATTATCATGTATGGTTGAATTTGATTTGCACATGGCTGTGTCAAGTTGCTGTGTACAACACACATTTATTAACAGATGCAATTTAACAGAGCTAGGTCCTATTACGAAATAAATTTCAATTACAATTACACTTTGAAATGATGTCACTGTAATTGATGACACATAATTGGTGTAATTGTAGTTGATTCCAGCTTTGAAATTAGTATGTAATTTATTGATGACATGTAAGATTACAATCAACTGGAACCAAATATCACAGTTTCTTAGTATAACAAAACTAGCATATAAATATACCAATAGTGACACAATAGCCTGGAGAGAACATGTCTTTCAGTTCTTCTAATTACTTCCTGCCCCCAAACTTTCCTAAAGAGCTAATGTCATAACTGCCACCCCTGTAGCAGTCAGTTGTAAACCTGTGCACCACATTGTTCCATCACTCACAGACCCCAGTGCCTTGTATTCACTCTGCTCCATTACTACCACCAGTCTGCGTCTCCCTCTAGGCTCTTACCACGTACGACCGTACGACCGTATGACGTTCGTGTTTCTATTTACGTGTAACACTAAACAGCTACTGCCTACACACTTGATTTTATCATGTACATATTGCTGTGTGATTTACATATGTTCTTATGCACCTTCCTCAGTGCAAAGTGTATTTCCATTTTATTTACGAACAAATAGTTATGCATTAAACCTTCAAACCATCAGTTTTTCCTGATTATTTCTCTTTAGTAATTGCAGAATGAATTAAGCCAGTCATCACATCTCCTAGATCAATCAAACAAACACTGTACAGCTACACTGTATGTCGTTCATTCACAAATATTAATCTCAGAAAAATGTGTGTGGTCAAATCTCAAGGTCCCCCAAGATGCTCTGTCCATTCATGTAGCCCAGTGGTCAGAGCCACAAGCAAGATGTGTCCAGTTGTCTTACAATGTCCATCCTTTGTAATTAAGACAACTTCTGCAAGGTCATACATTGTTCCTAAACAATCCTTGCCTCAAGACAAAGAGGAAAACATTGTGGATTTGTATTGACGACTCAACACTCGTTAATTAAATCTGGCCCATTGGCACAACCATCCCAGCCCGCGGTGTCACTAACACCTGTACACCCAGTGGAGAACAGTTCGTGGAATTAAGTACACGTGAAACTGATTTGGTAATCTGATAATCATGTTTGTAAAATTGCAGCTTTCTTGAAAATTATCGAAGGAAATGAATGTATGTATTTATTATATATATACATATATATATTATATATGTATATATATTATATATAAAGGTAAGTTCATATGTAGTGCAGTATCAATCAATATATACTTTTTGAAATGTTAGAATAATTCAGTATCATAAAATGTCATTACTAAAAGGTAATTATGACTATTCAACTGTTTTTTTTAAATGACATTGCTCCTATTCAAAAAGTGAGATATTTCAAAATCAGCAGTAATTTTCATGTGTTATTAAGTGGATCAAGGTGTGAAAATTTCCATAGAAACAAGGTCCGAACGGCTTTCTATCAGTCATTTGGAAAACAAGCATCTTTGAAAATGCCATCAAATCAGTGCAACATTCCGATGTTTAGTTAACTTCTGAAGTCATATGTACAACTATTATTACCACAAGAAACTCACCAGCATCGGATGATCGTGTTTGCCTTCACCACAAATAAATAAAAACACAATAATGAATTATAAAAAAATGCAACTGTACCATACTGACTAAACAAACATTAAAAAAAAAACTGACACTTCTCAAGGAGAAAATACATGACCCATGTAGGCTACACTTGACACCTGTCCAACAGCTACATGGACGCTGTGGTGGACCTTGTCAGATTCATTTGGTAACTCATCTATATTTTAACATATCACTGTTGGCTACAAGCCTTCAACACCGGAAGATAGCACCTTACTCGTTAATGCCACCCAAATTACTTTGCAGTGACAACAAATATAAGCTAGTTCAACCAGTTATAGACTGCATGTTAAGAAATAGTGAAATAACAAAACAAAGGTTGTTAGATGATCTGTTTTGTCAGCTGTGACTTACACAGTAGAACTACACACACAAGCATCGGTGCCTGATATCAATATGTAAAGAGTATACTGTTCAATCAATGAGCCAATGATTAATTAAGCATGATTGTGAAGACACAGATCCGCCAACGCACACAGATACCAACGGGCCTGTCTGTGATTGGAGAACCACACAAGTGACAGCGGCTCATTGGCTACGTCCGTGACACAAGACACGGCCTATAAGGGGCTGGAGCTCGCTACGGAGGCTGACCACAGCACAAGACAGCACGGACGGAGGCAGAAGCCATCAGGAGAGAGAGGGAGAGAGGGAGAGATATCTGACACAGGGAAAGAATCAGAAGACGGAGAAATCCCGTACAACCTTGGCCCTGAACACAAGCAGATCCCACAAGAAACACAGGTAAGGAGCTGACTTTGGTGTGTACTTACTACTTAGGTATATAAATGACATAAAAACAATAAAACATACAAAGTGGAAAAATATTTGGTAACTTTCTCACCAGAAATGTCATACAATAAACTGTTTACATCGCAGATGTTTTAATGAACTAGTTGAAGGTATAATCTAAAAGACAAAAAACTGCCATTTTTATTAATAATTTTGTTTCGGGGTATTTAGTTTTAAAATGACTTTGCAAAAACATCTAGTATACACTATAACATGAAAATCAGTTACTTGGTTTTGATTAATTCACTGGCCAAACTAACTTTATATTTTTTATATATTAGTTTTTAAGCCAAATTTCAGTGAGAAATGTCAAAAGTGTGTTACTTGATGTCATAACATGACATAGTTCACACTTTTATGTAAGTTATTCAATAAACTAACTACATGTATCATTTCAACAGTTGGCACATTTTTAGTGTGATTGTTAAACATGTTTTATAGCATAACATTTTCTTCAATATCTTTATTATCAAAATGTGCTTTAATGATGTAATAAGAATATAATCTGACTGACAGACAGACAGGCAGGCAGGCAGGCAGGCAGGCAGGCAGGCAGGCAGGCAGGCAGGCAGGCAGGCAGGCAGGCAGGCAGGCAGGCAGGCAGGCAGGCAGGCAGGCAGGCAGGCAGGCAGGCAGGCAGGCAGGCAGGCAGGCAGGCAGGCAGGCAGGCAGGCAGGCAGGCAGGCAGGCAGGCAGGCAGGCAGGCAGGCAGGCAGGCAGGCAGGCAGGCAGGCAGGCAGGCAGGCAGGCAGGCAGGCAGGCAGGCAGGCAGGCAGGCAGGCAGACAGACAGACAGACAGACAGACAGACCAGCCAACAGAGTCAAGTATAGAGACCATTTACTGTTTAAAAAAACAATAAATGTTTAATCTAAATAGAAAAATAATTGTTCATTTTATTGGTTCACCAAAATCACGAGTTATACATATTCTTATGAAACAAGTTACGACAACAGCAAAGAATAAAACTTGACGTAGAACTCTGTTAACTTGTCATGAAACTTTGAGGTAAAACAGGAAAATACTTTTTTATTTACTGTGTCACTTTTTTATTTAGGATTTTTTTTTTTATTATTGGGAAAAGACAATAACTCACTATAGTCACACACAAATCATGGCATCTGAAAAATTAAGGACATGTTATCCTGAAATAAAATATGTTGTTAAATTAAAGGAGCTTTTTCAAAACATAAATAGTCACTGCGTAATACAGAGGACACTATTTCCACGACACACCAGTGACTGGGCCCCGTTGGTCATTGTTAACGACTGAAATCTATTTTAAGGAGTAAAATCAGACGTATGGCTCATAAGAATCTCAGTGAAATGGCCCCCAGTCTCAGTGACCAGCTGGTCACTCTCTCGTCCCTTGTCACACACAACAATTACTGACGCAACGAGGCATGTGTAGTAGATCTGATTTACACAGCAAAGCTCTTAGTCACTGCGGGGGTGATGGCGGGACATTATGGTTGTGGTGGTCACAGTGGTGGTTGTGGTATAGTATGGTTGTGGTGGCGACAGTGATGGTTGTGGTATAGTATGGTTGTGGTGGTGACAGTGATGGTGGTGGCATAGTATGGTTGTGGTGGTGACAGTGATGGTGGTGGTATAGTATGGTTGTGGTGGCGACAGTGATGGTGGTGGTATAGTATGGTTGTGGTGGTGACAGTGATGGTGGTGGTATAGTATGGTTGTGGTGGTGACAGTGATGGTGGTGGTATAGTATGGTTGTGGTGGTGATAGTGATGATGGTGGTATAGTATGGTTGTGGTGGTGACAGTGATGGTGGTGGTATAGTATGGTTGTGGTGGTGACAGTGATGGTGGTGGTATAGTATGGTTGTGGTGGTGACAGTGATGGTGGTGGTATAGTATGGTTGTGGTGCTGACAGTGATGGTGGTGGTATAGTATGGTTGTGGTGGTGACAGTGATGGTGGTGGTATAGTATGGTTGTGGTGGTGACAGTGATGGTGGTGGCATAGTATGGTTGTGGTGGTGACAGTGATGGTTGTGGTATAGTATGGTTGTGGTGATGACAGTGATGGTGGTGGTATAGTATGGTTGTGGTGGTGACAGTGATGGTGGTGGTATAGTATGGTTGTGGTGGTGACAGTGATGGTGGTGGTATAGTATGGTTGTGGTGCTGACAGTGATGGTGGTGGTATAGTATGGTTGTGGTGGTGACAGTGATGGTGGTGGTATAGTATGGTTGTGGTGGTGACAGTGATGGTGGTGGTATAGTATGGTTGTGGTGCTGACAGTGATGGTGGTGGTATAGTATGGTTGTGGTGGTGATAGTGATGGTGGTGGTATAGTATGGTTGTGGTGGTGACAGTGATGGTGGTGGTATAGTATGGTTGTGGTGCTGACAGTGATGGTGGTGGTATAGTATGGTTGTGGTGGTGACAGTGATGGTGGTGGTGGTGATAGTGATGGTGGTGGTGGTGGTATAGTATGGTTGTGGTGGTGACAGTGATGGTGGTGGCATAGTATGGTTGTGGTGGTCACAGTGATGGTTGTGGTATAGTATGGTTGTGGTGGCGACAGTGATGGTGGTGGTATAGTATGGTTGTGGTGGTCACAGTGAAGTGATGGTGGTGGTATAGTATGGTTGTGGTGCTGACAGTGATGGTGGTGGTATAGTATGGTTGTGGTGCTGACAGTGATGGTGGTGGTATAGTATGGTTGTGGTGCTGACAGTGATGGTGGTGGTATAGTATGGTTGTGGTGGTGACAGTGATGGTGGTGGTATAGTATGGTTGTGGTGGTGATAGTGATGGTGGTGGTATAGTATGGTTGTGGTGGTGACAGTGATGGTGGTGGTATAGTATGGTTGTGGTGGTGACAGTGATGGTGGTGGTATAGTATGGTTGTGGTGGTCACAGTGATGGTTGTGGTATAGTATGGTTGTGGTGGCGACAGTGATGATGGTGGTATAGTATGGTTGTGGTGGTGACAGTGAAGTGATGGTGGTGGTATAGTATGGTTGTGGTGGTGACAGTGAAGTGATGGTGGTGGTATAGTATGGTTGTGGTGGTGACAGTGATGGTGGTGGTATAGTATGGTTGTGGTGCTGACAGTGATGGTGGTGGTATAGTATGGTTGTGGTGGTGACAGTGATGGTTGTGGTATAGTATGGTTGTGGTGGTGACAGTGATGGTGGTGGTATAGTATGGTTGTGGTGCTGACAGTGATGGTGGTGGTATAGTATGGTTGTGGTGCTGACAGTGATGGTGGTGGTATAGTATGGTTGTGGTGGTGACAGTGATGGTGGTGGTATAGTATGGTTGTGGTGCTGACAGTGATGGTGGTGGTATAGTATGGTTGTGGTGGTGACAGTGAAGTGATGGTGGTGGTATAGTATGGTTGTGGTGGTGACAGTGAAGTGATGGTGGTGGTATAGTATGGTTGTGGTGGTGACAGTGATGGTGGTGGTATAGTATGGTTGTGGTGCTGACAGTGATGGTGGTGGTATAGTATGGTTGTGGTGGTGACAGTGATGGTTGTGGTATAGTATGGTTGTGGTGCTGACAGTGATGGTGGTGGTATAGTATGGTTGTGGTGGTGACAGTGATGGTGGTGGTATAGTATGGTTGTGGTGCTGACAGTGATGGTGGTGGTATAGTATGGTTGTGGTGGTGACAGTGATGGTGGTGGTATAGTATGGTTGTGGTGGTGACAGTGATGGTGGTGGTATAGTATGGTTGTGGTGGTGACAGTGATGGTGGTGGTATAGTATGGTTGTGGTGGTCACAGTGATGGTTGTGGTATAGTATGGTTGTGGTGGCGACAGTGATGGTGGTGGTATAGTATGGTTGTGGTGGTGACAGTGATGGTGGTGGTATAGTATGGTTGTGGTGGTGACAATGATGGTGGTGGTATAGTATGGTTGTGGTGGTGACAGTGATGGTGGTGGTATAGTATGATTGTGGTGGTCACAGTGATGGTGGTGGTATAGTATGGTTGTGGTGGTGACAGTGATGGTGGTGGTATAGTGTGGTTGTGGTGATGACAGTGATGGTGGTGGTATAGTGTGGTTGTGGTGATGACAGTGATGGTGGTGGTATAGTATGGTTGTGGTGATGACAGTGATGGTGGTGGTATAGTATGGTTGTGGTGGTGACAGTGATGGTGGTGGTATAGTATGGTTGTGGTGGTGACAGTGATGGTGGTGGTATAGTATGGTTGTGGTGGTGACAGTGATGGTGGTGGTATAGTATGGTTGTGGTGGTGACAGTGATGGTGGTGGTATAGTATGGTTGTGGTGATGACAGTGATGGTGGTGGTATAGTATGGTTGTGGTGGTGACAGTGATGGTGGTGGTATAGTATGGTTGTGGTGATGACAGTGATGGTGGTGGTATAGTATGGTTGTGGTGGTGACAGTGATGGTGGTGGTATAGTATGGTTGTGGTGATGACAGTGATGGTGGTGGTATAGTATGGTTGTGGTGGTGACAGTGATGGTGGTGGTGGGAGTACATATCAAAGAGAACCAGTGTTTGAATCCCATGCTGCCATGTCAAATCTTGGGCAAGTTCATTCAGTCTATATTGGTCCAGTTCATTCAGCTATATGAATGTGTACCTGGCTATAGACAGTGGTGGACATTTGAATACGAATATTCTTCACCCATTAATTGCAGCATAGCTGGATGCTTTCCAGAGAAGTCGAGATGGTGTTCGATTGAACAGGTTTGCCAGGGAGTAAAATGTAAAGCACTTTACAAATACAGAAATACAGATACACATTGATCAGTCCTGAAGACTGGAAACTGCACTATATAAGAACTACCTTTACATTTATAATGTGCTAGCCAAAACAATACATTATATTAGAAATCATTGAAGAATACTACCTAATTAATAGCTTTCAATCTTACAATAAGCTCAAAAGAATGACCCACATCAAAGTAACTTATAAACAACCATTACATTTAACTCTACCTCTGTATCACTGTCTTGAAATCTGCCAATTTGTTTTTCACAAACATTGTGTTTGAAATACTGCAATACAATATGCCTAGGAATCCATTTTAAATGCAAATGTAAAACATAAACCTAACGTAGGAACCTGTCCATAACATAATACTGTATACAAACACTGAACCACACATCTGCTTTAACTGTGAAGGACATGGAAGAAGTTATGGCCCAAGGTCAAGCCTGGACAGGGGCCAAGACAAGTAATTACCTCCCCCGAGCAAAGTGATTCCTTAGAGGCCTCACGAGAACAAAAGATGACCATGAGATATACAACTGATATATTATACATGTGTAACTGTGAGCAGTATAACATATTTCAAACTAAACTCACAGGTATTTGATTTGGTACACACATAGTTGAATAAACATTCAACTCTTCATAAGCTAATAGCTTTCTTGTCCCTTACCGTTGGCTGACAATCAGACTTAATCTTATTATTTAACGTGACAATTATTATCAAACCATACGTTGTTTACAGTTTATCCAGAATATATCTAATATGTTTATCGAGTGAGTCCTTAATGGTAGTATGTCTAGAATTAATTATTCAAGACTTGTAATATATTCATTGGCATGAAATAAAAAAATGTCATCACAATTTCACCGCATCCTGCAACAGTAGTTCTCAACATCTGGGTTCTGACCCAAAGAACAGGTTATCAACTGTCTCCCGTGACTGTCCGAACATTCTTTTATCGTTCCAACTGCCTGGACAATACGTATGCCAGGTGAATAATTTACACAGAATGTCCTGTGGTTTTGACAGCTGTGTGATATATGGCACCAGGCAGTGGATTTAGTTCAAGTTACAGAACTAACATTTGTACAGTTTATCTTGCACTATTAACTGCTTCAGATGGTCAAGTTGGTCAAGCCAAATAGCTTTCCAGTACATGTAAAAATTAACTTCCGAAGTCTGTTATTTGATGCAAGAAAACATGTTTTTTCATATGCTATATCCAGAGAGTTCAGATCTGATATGTTTTACAGCATTGTCCGCTTCATATTGAGTGAGCATAGTTCATTCTATAACAACAATAATCTTTTTCTGTACCATCATTTCACATTTTATGACTGATTTTGTATGGAATGCCTGCAACACTATATGTTACATCAACACACATAGACAGTGATCTAAGTGGGCAGATAATGACTTATTTATATCTAATATGTGAGCGCAGTAATTAACATTGAGTTAGAGATCGTGCGATAGAAGAACAATTGTTATTATTATTACAATGAATGCAAATATCAAGGCAAAGGTCAAAGTTTTATATTTTTATGTGAAGTTCAATACCTACACCAATAGACAAGTTTAAGAGCTTCAAAATGCCATCAATATCACATCTTTAGATCACATAGGAGTGCAATTATGACACCTGGAAAGTTGCCAGTTACCAAGGTCAGCCAAAAGGTCAGATTGACCTAAACTGTAACCAAATTAAAAATCGACAAACTTCAACCAGTGTTTGATTGATGTAACCCGGAATGCCATGACTCAGCATAAAACTGACATAAAGTGAGAAACAATTACTTTCATATAGTATAGGAATTGTCCACATGTAATCATTACTAATCAACCACAACATGATCTCATAACAAGAAGGATCAGACTTGGTACTTGAAATTCAACAAAAACATTAGCTGTTTTCTTATTTTATTTACAACTTATGTATGAAGCCTGACACATTGAGTGCCTGCTAACTGACAAGTTTGATAGATATGTAGTGGCTAACATTTTATTTAAAATGTGTGGCTCAATTACTGGACAGTACTGATCACTGTGAAGTTACCATTCACCTGCAGAGGCGGTAAGGTGTGTCTAGTATCTAGTATCTACACCCCCGCTTATCAATATCCACCTATCAGTGCTGTTTTTATATGGCAACTGCCAGCTAGTACGCCAAAACTTAAGTGATTCCAGGTATTTCTCGTTGGCATACTATGTGTAGTGTGCGTGATCATTTAATGGCAATTCTCTGAACAAAACCTTATCAAACCAATTAATTAAGTAGCAACAGGGAGTGGTGATTGTCGATAGATTTCCTCAGGGATGTTGTTGCAGCAATCTTTCACTTAATGCTGGCTGTAAATCAGGTCACATGAATCGGCATTTCCGTGTTGTTAGATCGCTCCTTGCTGCAGCTAAAGGTGAACCACCTCGTCTCAGTTCTCGTGTTAAATAAATGTGAGACCTGTGACATGACCCTGGCTGTGACCTGTGACATGACCGTGGTTGTGTGGGTGAGACCTGTGACATGACCGTGGCTGTGTGGGTGAGACCTGTGACATGACCCTGGCTGTGTGGGTGAGACGTGTGACATGACCCTGGCTGTATGGGTGAGACCTGTGACATGACCCTGGCTGTGTGGGTGAGACGTGTGACATGACCCTGGCTGTGTGGGTGAGACCTGTGACATGACCCTGGCTGTGTAGGTGAGACCTGTTACATGACCCTGACTGTGTGGGTGAGACCTATGACATGACCCTGGCTGTGTGGGTGAGACCTGTGACATGACCCTAGCTGTGTGGATGAGACCTGTGACATGACCCTGACTGTGTGGGTGAGACCTATGACATGACCCTAGCTGTGTGGATGAGACCTGTGACATGACCCTGGCTATGTGGGTGACTTAAATGGAGAAGATGTTCCTCTGCCTGGTATTGGCAGGTGTAGTAATTTGTAACAGGAAATCTGGTGTAATAAATGTGAATAAATGTGCAATTATTGAACATCAGAGGGCATTGCAGACAACTAATCACACCTCAGCTTTTATACATATAAACACACACACACACACATATATATATATATATATATATATATATATATATATATACAGTGTATATATATATATATATATATATATATATATATATATATATATATATATATATATGCTTGTAAGACCATTATTTGAGGGTCCAGGATGTCACTACCCTTACATGGGGGTAGGTGTGTAGCTGAAGGTCACACGCACGCACGCACGCACGCACGCACGCACGCACGCACGCACGCACGCACGCACGCACGCACGCACACACACACACCCCTAGTCACATCAAGGACATGCAACACCAACATGTATACACTTGACATGGAGACACATTAAGACACAACTTTTAGGTAGTAAGTTAATAAATCATACAAACATTGAAGTCATCTTGAGTTGGAACACGTCATTCTCGTGCCCAGTTTGTGTGCAAAGTTTGCCCTGAGCAGTTGCCACTATATAACAGTAACAATGTCTGGGATAATGTTCTAGCCTTCTTCTAGGGAGAGTTTCTCAAAATGATACCATGGTCTAGGAAACCTCTGCATCCCATTGGCACTTGTTATGTGGAGAACATATGAAAAGCAAACCATTGATTTTGGGAGCCTCGATAAAAATGGCCTGTTAAGTGAGCATATCCACAGTACTGCTGGTATAGGCACAGGTATCTACAGAGACCCACCCAGCCTTCCTTCATTTGGACAGGTAAAACCCAGACAGGTAGAAATACCATTGGAAGGGTGGTGGATGGCTAAAACAGTGAAGGAACCAAATAAGGGTGTCAAAAATCTTCTTCTTCTTATGATTAGTTCATCACTCTATGTTAGCCACATGTTTGTGACTACTAGAGTATTGTCAAGCTTGGTTTTCAGAGTTGTCCTTCTCTAGAATTAGTGAGTGCACTATAGGTTACACATTTACCCTCTGTGTGGGATCTTTGACTTCCCCTGGCATAGACACCAGGCTTTTAGTGTCTCTTCCAAAAGATACAAACAATGTGAGGTGAATGAAATTGCCTAAGTTTCGAAACGGTGGTAGGTGGGATTGAACGGAACGATTGACAGTCCGGCACTCTACCGCGCAACCACCGCTCCTCTTAGACATTATTGGTTATACCTTGAAAGTGAGTGTACACGGGTGTCACACACGTGTTCGCCCTTGATTCTAGGTCACAAAACACCTCTCAACTTGCTTCACTTAAAATGCAGGTGTCCAAAAAAAATGTGAGACAGGCAATTTTTTTTACTGCACAAAACCCTGAGTATAAGCAGTACACCCCCCGGGTTTGAGGGTCAACTTCACGTGTGTGTGGACAGTCAACTGAACTGGACATGTCACAATCAGACCACTCTGTCATCACCTTCTCCCCTGTCACATGTGTCCACCACATTGACATGTCCAGTCACACACATGAGTGGACACCAGACCAACGGGCACTTTCACTTACTCACAGCCGGAGTAGTATTCTACACGTCCCTCACACGGCATTGATGGAGTGATGGCGACACTTCTTAATAAGGCGGCTAATGGATCACATTGTATCAGGCTGCGGGATTAAATCAGTAGGACTGGACAAAGAAAGTGTCAGAAAGTAGCTTGGATTGCATGTGTGGTAGTCTTATCCAAGTCGTCTTTGATTTTGGATAAAACCCTTGATTTTTGATAAAACAGCGTTACAGTGTATACAATGTAAATCAATTTCTCTTTATCCTGTTTCCAATACAATATTGATATCTTAGTTATAGCTTCTCCTTATATGTGACAACGGTTCTGTATGTTGTAGTAAATGAAATTCATATTAGTTGCATCTTGTTGGAAATAAACTACCAGGTTGGTATTATATATGTTAGAGATGGATAATTCTTTGTGGCGCATATAACGCTAATAATTGAGAATACAAACCAGCCAAAATGATAACATAACATATTATAATCTAACTGTAAGCTTGAGATAAACATTTATTCAATAGGATAATCAGGAATCAAATGGTACACTTCAATAATATAATGTATCTCATTAAAGAAACTCTGAACATTGTTTTACCATAGTGAATTATTTTATTTTAATTTAGTGAATATTCAAATAAATCTTAATTTTTGCATACATGGTCAAATAATTCAACATTATATTATCATTATAAGTAAGACCAAATGCATTTAAGTAATTTTATTTTAACAATATTGTCCCAGAACAAGTGTATCCATACACAACTACACAACCACAAGTACAGTTCTGTTGTGAGTCTTCAGCTGGATTTGGCATTCAATCAATCATCACAACATATTTGATCAATTTTCATTAAATGTCCTATTCATGTCACCTTCGGCTAAGCACATCACTGAAAGGACAATCACTACTACTACTACTACGTGTGAGACTTGGCATCCCTTTGTCAGACAAAGTAATAAATCAGTGAATTATGACAACGCCCACAAATCTAGGGACCAATTTGTATCGGTGATTGAATGTGCAATTACAGTCCTGTTTACCTAGATGTTTGTGTGTGCTTTGTGATGGCGTGATAAAACTAACACAAATATCATTCTCACTTTTTGAGTGTACACCCTTAAGGGGGGTGTGGGTGTACTGGGAGGTTTGTCATGAAAATGGGTGACAAGTGAGAGATGAATTTAGAAAAATTGTGTGGGAAATGAGAGATGAATTTAGAAAAATTGTGGGAATTGAACCGAGATGAAACTTAAAACACTAGTGAGAGGGAACTTAAAAATAAAGGGAGACAGACATCAACAAGTGTAAGGTGAACTTAAAAACAGTCAAAGGTGGACTTCTTGTGGGAGGTGGACTTTATAAATAGTGGGAGGTGGAGTTTGCAAACTGCTTGTGCAAGTTTTATCTAGGCACCCATCCATCCATCCATCCATCCATCCATCCATCCATCCATCCAACCATCCATCCATCCATCCATCCATCCATCCATCCATCCATCCATCCATCCATCCATCCATCCATCCATCCATCCATCCATCCATCGTTTAGATGGAAAAAATCCATATTTGATGGATTTTAAGTGAACGGATAAAAATAAGGAGTAAAAAATGTTTGAGTCCTCAGAAAGCATTTAAATTTATCAATTATTCTTTTTAATATATATACATATATATATATATACATATATATATATATATATATATATATATATATATATATATATATATGACACATCTAGACTGGCTTCAGACATGTGAGTTGACATATACCTGACTGCCACAATGTTTGGACTGGCAAACAAATGTATCCCACATAAAAACCTGAGTGGGAAGAATACTTTAAAAATACTGGCAGACTTGCAAAACAATGTGGGACCTTAAAAAGACTGGTGGAAATATGGGAGAGGGAGACTCCTGCCACAACTCTCAGGCAAACATAATCTTCTTAATTTATCATACTGATAAAACAAGCTTGACCATCACTTAAATAAAACTTTCTGCTATACAGTTCAGGGCCAGTTTAAGAAATCCATAAGCGCGTGGCTTGGCGAGTTCTTGTTCCAATAATAGCTCCGTTTTATCTTAAATGCTCGGGGAATGAATACATCTTCCGAACTATCTGATGGTTGGATGATAAATGTTGTCCTTGCGATAAGCCAATGGATTCTTCGTTTACATGCAATCTAGTGGCCACGACAGTCACACAGAGATGAATGCGAAATCTGCTCAGAATTGTCCAAGTCATAGAGGGCTGATCTCAAGATGGCCTTTTGATACAAAACTTAGGTAGTAAATTCAGCCAGATAAGGAAATCGACAATATAAATTGAGTGGCTAAACGTGGGAGAGTGAGAAAATTGACCAAACCGATAACTTCCAAGGTCTAGCCTAATTAGCGAATATGTGTGATTGGGCAAAGCACGCCTCTCGAATAACTGCGTGTACGCAATCACAGCATATGCCAAAGGGCAGCACCTTGGCTGCTACAGTTGTAGGCGGTAAAAAACGTGCAATCCACACAATTTAGTTTCTAAAGAGTGGTCGGTTTGCCTTCACTGGAGGTGTGTGCCCCCCACCATTAGTGGGTTGGTCATTGGACCCACACACCAATTCCAAACGGGGGGGTGGCCAATTATTCTAGTATGATGACATCTGGAACACCTTCTCAGAAGTGATGTTCAATGGAACACGACGATTTATTTAAAAATACACACTTTATTTTTATTGTCTCGAAAACAGGGGCACAATTGTATAAATTGAGCATGTTCACTTCTTCAAATTCACAAGTCTTGTGACATGACAGAGAGTCATGTGACCACCCACACATTCGTTTATGCTGTGTGGTTGTTTGGGGAATTGAGCAAGCAAAGCATAGTGGCTTAGATGTTGGATATTGGTTCACACACTGTCGTGGTTAGAGCCAGTGCTCAGGATGTTAGTACTTACAGTAATAATGATGACATCATCTTGACTGTCATTCAGTCAGACTATGAGTAAAAGATGACAGGTACACATTATCAATCCAAAGAAGTCATGGCCACACCACTAAAACACAGACAGACACACATTTACACACAAACCAATTTCTCCACCTACGCCATGATCAAATGCCACAGGCAATCATAAAACAGCTTCACGGAAAACACATTGCCAAGTTAAACTAGTTGCGAGCCAAGGTTTGACATTCTTCAGTTGTCCATACACCAAACCCAATCATTGCATATGCCCATTTGGCAGTAATATATGTGTCACCGTTGACAATAGTGAATACAAAGACGGTAATTTTCCCAGTGGCTTGACCTGATTCTGATGAGAGTAACTTAGTTCTTATATTGACCTAAACCATTTTCTTTAGAATTTTTCTCAAAACGTATTACGTGTTATAATGTCACCTTCGTTAGTGTACATATGTCATCAATATCGATATATAGTTCTAGCCTCATCCCACTCCACTGTGGAGTATGGATTGGGACAAGCCGTGTACTCAAGAAGACGAACTTGACACTGAAGGCAAATAAGCAATAGACCACAATCAGTGGTAGTACAAATTGCGCCTCATTGCGCTCGTAACTAACCGTTATTCGAGCACATAAAGTTTGTGATTGTGGGTTGGATGCGGCACTAGTATCTTTAGGGGTACTGCTGGAGGTGTCATGTTGTACACAGTTGTGTTCCCATTGTACATATCATATCAGTCTGCTGCAATCTGTCCAGCCAAACGGTGCTGGATTGGCAGGAAGTAACCCAGTGAATGTCAACAATTATTGTTAGATCATTATCTATCACCAGGAGTAAACATGACTGACTAATTATCCTTCTTTGCTGCTTACCAACTGCAAGAGGTAAATATGTATCAATGAAGAACCCTTTCCTCTCATACAAAGTATTCTTACAGTCTCTGAGAATGCACTCTTCAGACAGACAGCTTGTGGTCACCCGCGTTAGTAAACATGTCATGTCACTCACACTTGCCAACATCATTTGGCAGTCAGCTGCTCCAATTGGCAAGACAGACAGATGATAATGTACATAAAAAGTACCAAAGTTAGGTACAGTTGTCCTAGAAAAAAATTAGGTACAGTTGTCCTAGAACAAAGTTAGGTACAGTTGTCATAGAACAAAGTTAGGTACAGTTGTCATAGAACAAAGTTAGGTACAGTTGTTCTAGAACAAAGTTAGGTACAGTTGTCATAGAACAAAGTTAGGTACAGTTGTCATAGAACAAAGTTAGGTACAGTTGTCATAGAACAAAGTTAGGTACAGTTGTCATAGAACAAAGATAGGTACAGTTGTTCTAGAACAAAGTTAGGTACAGTTGTCATAGAACAAAGTTAGGTACAGTTGTCATAGAACAAATATAGGTACAGTTGTCATAGAACAAAGTTAGGTACAGTTGTCATAGAACAAAGTTAGGTACAGTTGTCATAGAACAAAGATAGGTACAGTTGTCATAGAACAAAGATAGGTACAGTTGTTCTAGAACAAAGTTAGGTACAGTTGTTCTAGAACAAAGTTAGGTACAGTTGTCATAGAACAAAGTTAGGTACAGTTGTCATAGAACAAAGTTAGGTACAGTTGTCATAGAACAAAGTTAGGTACAGTTGTCATAGAACAAAGTTAGGTACAGTTGTCATAGAACAAAGTTAGGTACAGTTGTCATAGAACAAAGATAGGTACAGTTGTTCTAGAACAAAGTTAGGTACAGTTGTCATAGAACAAAGTTAGGTACAGTTGTCATAGAACAAAGATAGGTACAGTTGTCATAGAACAAAGTTAGGTACAGTTGTCATAGAACAAAGTTAGGTACAGTTGTCATAGAACAAAGATAGGTACAGTTGTCATAGAACAAAGATAGGTACAGTTGTTCTAGAACAAAGTTAGGTACAGTTGTTCTAGAACAAAGTTAGATACAGTTGTTCTAGAACAAAGTTAGGTACAGTTGTCATAGAACAAAGTTAGGTACAGTTGTCATAGAACAAAGTTAGGTACAGTTGTCATAGAACAAAGTTAGGTACAGTTGTCATAGAACAAAGTTAGGTACAGTTGTCATAGAACAAAGTTAGGTACAGTTGTCATAGAACAAAGTTAGGTACAGTTGTCATAGAACAAAGTTAGGTACAGTTGTTCTAGAACAAAGTTAGATACAGTTGTTCTAGAACAAAGTTAGGTACAGTTGTCATAGAACAAAGTTAGGTACAGTTGTCATAGAACAAAGTTAGGTACAGTTGTCATAGAACAAAGTTAGGTACAGTTGTTCTAGAACAAAGTTAGGTACAGTTGTCATAGAACAAAGTTAGGTACAGTTGTCATAGAACAAAGTTAGGTACAGTTGTCATAGAACAAAGTTAGGTACAGTTGTCCTAAAACAAAGTTATGGCTACGGCTACGTCCAATATCCATCTCTACTCCCCTTTCTCTTTCCCTCTCATTCCCCACTCCTCCCCCAATCCCTCTTAATATGTCTGCTCCATACTCCCATCACAGTCTACATCTTCCTTGTCTCCTTCCCCCCCCCCCCCCCCCCCCACTGTCCAGGCATCCCTTGCCAACCCTTCTCCCCAATTTGCACCATACTTTCAAAGTATGATACACATGTATTCTGTAGGTAATTTTCCCACCTCTGTTGCAGACTACAATGGAATCCTTCGTAGCCATGACAACAACGATGCTGCTGCTGGCCTTCTTTGCCGCACCGCCACTAGTGGGCAGCACCGTACCTGGTCGACTGACGAACAAGCAGCTGCTGCCGATGCAGAACCAGCTTCAGGACAGCTACGACAAAGGCCGCCTCAACCTGGCGTGGATCACACACTTGCTGGAGACCAGTAAGATTCACCGTGCCACGAAGAAGGACAGTCCAAGTGCGTCCAAGCGGAACCGTGGCATGTGGATCTGGATGCCCTCGAAAGGCTACGTGTCCGTACCGAAGCAGATGCAGTCAGCCATAAACAAGTCGGTCGACAAGCAGGCAAAGATATTCCGCTACGGCCGATAGACTGAACACACAGTGCTGTGTGACCTCAGCACTGACACACACACGGGCACAGCAAGGGAACTGGACAGCAGTGGGCTCTACTCATGGACGCACACAAACGTTATCATCATCATTGAATTACGTTCACATTTCTTCTTTTAAACTACACTTGTGATTTAGATATGGACAATGCCGCTCCTTGTGGAAGGAAGGACGCTGTATTCTGACAGCATCACGGACATGTGGAGTCAGCTGACGAGAACATTAAAAACTCTTTCACTATCGTTTTAATAGGACCACTGCATGCTGGCATTATATTTATATGCTGTCTTTTCAGCGCCAGCAATTTCTATCCCCTGGCAAGAGAGAGAAATCCACCGAATGCTAAAACAACCCAAGACATTTGCTAAGAGGACACAGGATTGCCGTCCACCTTTCTATCCGTGTCCTAAGTTCCAACTCTTTGCTGTAGCTCTGCAATGACATCCGGCCAGTAAATAAAATGTTTGGGTAAACCAAGGTATTAAGAATGACGCAGAAATGTTGTCTTGTTTTAATGGCGGCAGATTGAAAGATGGGTGGTAAGAACTCATCCATCGTTTACGTTATTCTATTCTAGTGAAGTTGTCACAACCCACCAGGTGGCAGTAGTAGTTACTATGTATAAAACAGGCTGACAGCCAACAGATAAGTGCGTCCATTGATGCAACACTTCACAAACTGAGATTATTGAGGTATTTATCAAGGAAGAAAATCAACTGGTTGGTAAAATGATAAGATAATGGTAGACTTTCATCTCTGTGTGGAATACACGAAAACATCAAACAATCTCCGTGAATTGACTGATGTTCTACTCACTTGGGTTGTAGTATTTTATGTTGTTTTATTTCCTCAGGAGACACTTGTTTTATCAGACCTTTCTTTATAGAACTACATTTGTAATATTATATATATATATATATATATATATAATATTATATATACATGTGTATATATATATATATATATTATATATACAATTATTATATATTACACATATACGTATATAATATATATAATACTAGTTATTTCATCTGAAACATTGTTTAAGATGTACAGCTAAAAAGTGTCCTCCAAAGAATAAAACATTTCGGACCAGCTCCAGGTAAAACAGACCACATCTATATATTATTTTAAATGCTAACTTTGGCGTACTGTGAGTGCATCCCCTCCACGGTGCCCAGGTCCACCAGTAATTTTGGGTTACGTACTTTCTCATGAGATTGTGCCTGTCGTTACACTCAATTCACCAGAGAAAATGAAATATTATTGGTGGTATGTAATGCTGCCAGTTGTGATAACAGTTGCTGTTGGTTATTTGCTTGTTATTTGATTATTCATGGACCAACAAAGTACACCACAAAGAAGCTATATAGTCAGACCACAGTGGTGAGTCCAGTGGTCAAGACAACCTAGTTGACCATGCAACACTTTGACAGGCACTCTTTAGGTTCAAGTGGCTGTTCAAGTGATCTTGTTTGAAGACACACAAACCAAACATCTTTCCTGCCCCGTGTGGCTGACCATGGACGAACTTAATATGATGAAAGAAGCTATTCCTGTATTTCAACCTGTGCTGTGGTCAGTCATATTTTGAGAGTGGGCAGGTAACTCTCATTCCTGTCTGATTCTCTTTACACTTCTAACAGGCTGGCCTTCTGATCAATGCTGAAGCAATTCACCATGTATCATATTCAGTTCATAAACAGAAAGGACCATTAGACTTAGAGACATTCCATCTGAAATCACACACTCTGATCTCACAGGACAGTGTATTCCAAGAACTTCCTTTTGTGAACTGGTCATTCTAGTATAAATACACAAGGCGTCATTCTCTGTCATCTGGAATCTTTTTGGACCTAAACATAAATTAAACATTACTCCATGTAATCCAATTTCCACATATTTCAAATATACACTAATTTTTTTTATTTCTAGCCACAGTTTGGAACTCACAAGAAAAAACAAGTTGCTTCAAAAACAGCTGGGGATCTACAACTGAGGAAATGAAAAAGTCTGGTATTATATGGAATGAAACAAAGATGGCTAAGAAATGAGTTCGAAGGAGAAACCTTGCTTCAGCTGAATGCTCTAATCAGAGCGAAGAGCGTTAAGTAACTCCATGAGATAGGGTTGAATCTTAAATATCTAGCATTAAAATTAAGAAGTTTGGTACCACCTGGAATGACAGAAAGCTGACTGATAACAAAGGTTGGGTCTATCCTCTAAACAGGGTGAAGGGGGTAAGTAATAATAATAATAATAATAATAATAATAATTAGTTAACTTCTATTGCGCCTATATCCTTAGAAACCAAGCTCAGAGGCGCATCAAAACAAAAAGGATTAATCGATCTCATAGTCGGTAAACAAATCAAGTTGTCATCAGATTGATTGATGCGCCAGGGAGCTATGGTGGATAGGCCAGATTGTACAGATATGTTTTTAAATGACGACGGAATTTAGCAATATTTTCAACTAATTTCACGCTAGAAGGAAGCATATTCCATAGAGTGACTCCTGTGCTGGGATTAAGAGACTCTACACAATTCTGCATGAGTCGAACACGCATAGAAAAATGGCTACTTCTCAAAAAGCTATTTGGCATACAGTGCTCATATATCAGATTTGTTCCTATGAATAATTGTCAATGTGGAACATTTGTTAACAACTTTACGATAATATGAGACAAATGTGTATTTGTCACTATTTGCTGATGTGAGATAAAATGAAACATTAACTAACAGCAGCACTTTGGAAAAAGCTAGACCCCAAAAGCACAGCACAATTGATGATGCTGGCATGTAGGTAGCACAAATACAGCCTGTGCTATCTTTAGTTTCTAACATATTCATCTCTCACAGAGCATTAATCTATGTCCAGTCATCCAGGAATAAGTATTCTCGAGCAACTATACAACAGCACGGTGTGATTGCATTCCTGGCACCGTGCCAACACTACACAAGCTCCACGTGGATAGAATCCTTCAAAATGAAAATAACTGAACACCCTTGAGTGATTTCTAGTTTTTAAAATGTCACATAAATGTCAAATTTGCCCGAAGGAGACGAATGAATCAGCAAAATACACTTCTTAAACCACAGTATTTTTTCTCGGAAGCCGATCTATATGTCGCAATGACACTGTTTTTACTCATCTCCAAACGCGAGCACAGATAAGGGGTGTCAACTATCTGTGAGTTATTGCCAATAAAGTGCACCTATTGCGTGAAGGAACCACACTGGATGAGTCACTGACTTCTGTTACACTCCCCATCACATGTTTTCCTGCTCTCTGATTGGCTGCTTGACGCCAGGTTAAGGAACAGACATTACTAAGGTCAGGTGAATCGTGACAAAAACAGCACTGGCGGTACATACTATGGCATTCGACATTCAATGTATTGTAGAAATATAACACTGCATCATATCGGTAATCACGATGAAAAACGAAACCATGTAAAAACAGTGAGTTTGTCATTTTAATTAACACTGTTTTATCATCATCGGCTCAAATTGCATGTAATAATGTCATGTAATGAAAATGTTTGGTCGAGGGAAGTGACGGATCATTGATTGAGGAAGTCACTGAACTTACAGGAATGCACATGTGGTGTGGGGTTCTCCACTACTTGGAACTAGTGGTGGTCTGTGGTGACACCATGACAGATAGTGTCATTTCAGAGTACCCGGTGTCAACTCCATATGACTCAACACCATTTCTAAACACGGCAAATCCTGTTCAGCCCATGTTGCATATATTTCAGAAACAAACTAAAACTAATTTATTATGGGAATTAAAATGAGACAAGGAGCTGAACAAACTTATTGTGGACCATACATAGTATTGTGGATTCACAACGGCAGTGGTGTGGAATTACAAACACCAACACCAGCGACACATCAGCTGCTGCAAACACTGTCTCTGTTGATACTATAGAGAATCAGATGAGCCAGTCCAGTGTGAGATCACACACAGACAGTCCATGTGTGTGGGTGTGATGCTCCTAACATACACACCAGAAGGCAATGGCAAATAAGTCAACAACCAACCAAAAGACAACCTAGTGAGTTAGGGAGGGTAGAGGGACAGGGTAGGGTATGGTAGGGTAGGGTATGGTATGGTAGGGTAGGGTAGGGTAGGGTATGGTAGGGTAGGGTAGGGTAGGGTAGGGTATGGTATGGTATGGTATGGTAGGGTAGGGTAGGGTAGGGTAGGGTATGGTAGGGTAGGGTAGGGTAGGGTAGGGTAGGGTAGGGTAGGGTAGGGTAGGGTAGGGTAGGGTAGGGTAGGGTAGGGTAGGGTAGGGTAGGGTAGTAAAGAGAGACAAGATGGAGTCACCTCGTGCCGTGTGCGGGACCGGTAGCCTTCTCCCATCAGATGGCGATCCCAGTCCTCTATCTTCGCCTTCCTCTTCTCCTCCTCCTTCTGTCAACACAACATGTCGTGATATCAATACAACATATCACCTGATATCAACACACAGTTTGATATCAATATAACACATGGCCTGATACCAACACAACACATGTTGTGATATCAATACAACATATCACCTGATATCAACACACAGTTTGATATCAATATAACACATGGCCTGATACCAACACAACACATGTCGTGATATCAATACAACATATCACCTGATATCAACACAGTTTGATATCAATATAACACATGGCCTGATACCAACATAACACATGTCGTGATATCAATACAACATATCACCTGATATCAACCCACAGTTTGATATCAATATAACACATGGCCTGATACCAACACAACACATGTCGTGATATCAATACAACATATCACCTGATATCAACACACAGTTTGATATCAATATAACACATGGCCTGATACCAACACAACACATGTTGTGATATCAATACAACACATCACCTGATAGCAACACACAGTTTGATATCAATATAACACATGGCCTGATACCAACACAACACATGTTGTGACATCAATACAACATATCACCTGATATCAACACACAGCTTGATATGAATATAACACATGGCCTGATATCAACACAACACATGTTGTGACATCAATACAACATATCACCTGATATCAACACACAGCTTGATATGAATATAACACATGGCCTGATATCAACACAACACACAGTCTGGTCTCAACACGACAACCCAAGGCCTGATATCAACACAACACAGTGTCACAGTCTGGTCTCAACACCACAACCCAAGGCCTGATATCAACACAACAAACAATATCATAGGGCCATTTCACGGTATTCGTTTTGTTGTGGACAGGACATTTAGAGACTTGTTTCTTTCACAGAAATTATTCTTGGGTATATTTTAAAAGTTTGAATGCATGAAAGTGAAGTACTTTGGTACCACTTCATATGATAACAAAATCAAATCTTTGGGATTTCAATTTTGGGGGGAAAATGTGAAATAAAATGCGTTGCGGACAGGACAGAAAGTGAAGTGGGTTTTATTGTATGTTAGAAAAACCCAAAGTTCTGTCCATCCACTTGTTTTCTAAGATATTAAATCCTGCATATTTATACCTAAATGCTATAGGTATATTTTGGAGAAAATTTGATTCCAAAATGTTCAAGAATAACCGAGGGGGGTAATTAACTGTGCGTTGCGGACAGGACATGGACAGAGTGTTGCGGACAGGACACTTTTTCACTTTGCATATAAATGAATTAAAATGCATTTTAATAAGAATAAAATGACTTTATTATCTAGTGTGACATGTATACAGCGTTTTCCATGATGGATTTAATATTAATTAACATTTAACAGTTTTCTTTTCAAAAATCACTTTTGAGTCATTTTATGTCCTGTCCGCAACGTTTTTGTCCTGTCCGCAACAGAAATGAGTTGTGGTTTCCCATGAAGTGTGTTATATTTTTGTCTTTACTTTTGGTTGATATTATACAGATCCATATATCCCAGCTAAGAGAATATAAAGTTTGGGTTTTCAAATCCAACTATTTTTGGGTGAAATTAAAACTTTTCGACCGAAAACGTTGCGGACATGACACCTTGGGTCTGTGAAGTGGATTTTGTATGGCTTCACATTAAAAAAAAATTAAATCATCATGTTATACTTAGACATAACACTAATGCTGTGAACAACAGAAATTGACCTAAAGTTAAATACACCACGAGAAAACTTAAAAAAACATCTGTCCTGTCCGCAATGCTGAAATCCATTGTTTCGTGATTAATAGCCAATTTGCATATTAAAAATGCACAGTTTTGACCCAAATGCCAATTTCCAGTAACTTCAGATACCTTATCTAACATATACAATTGGTATTTTGCTCAAATTCAGACTTTAATATTTTTTATGTCACTTCTGTTCACAAATACCGTGAAATGGCCCCATATCAACATAAGATGGCCTGATATCAACACATATCCTGCTATCAACATGCCCTGAAATCAACACAACATACAACTTGATATCAACATGACACGTGGCCTGATATCAACACAACACACTTGCTGATATCAACATAACACACCATTCGATGTCCATATAACACCGTCTGATGTCAACAACAAAAAACATACATGAGATGTTATTAACAATATTATGACACTGTCGATTGAAGTGGATGATGTTATTGCTATATAATGCTATTATGTAGAGAAATATTTGTATCCAACAATATCAATGTTAATTTGTTATACTAAAAACACTTTAATCCAAATGACGCCAACAGAAACAGTTGACAGAACTCTATTCAGTGGCAGTGGACGGAGAACTGTCACATGACCACAAACACAGCATACTATTGGTCCAATCCCTCACCGTAAACTATAAATATCTTCTTTTCACTTACAATTACAACTGTATTACTATAAGAATTACACTACAATATAAATAAGTGTAATTCAACAGCACAGAATATAATAACCAAATGATGTGTTTCACATATATCAGGTTTGGTTCACTGATTAGCTCATTGAATAATTTTGTATTTCTATACTTCAATTGTTTTAATGTTGATATTTTATTGAATCTATCTATTTTTATTTTGAATCCAACATTTTTTATTGAGATGCAACTTCAAGGTAAAACAATTATTTATACTGATTTTAAATCCAAATTAAATGTACTGCAATACTAACATTTCATGTGCTAGATTGCATAGTAACTTTACTCTAAAAAAAAGCTTTATGCAACTGGGAGGAACCCCTTCCACACTTCAAATGTGGAATTTGCACAGGTATCAGAACCGTGGAGGTAGTCGGGAAGGACTAAACCCACATTAATTGTGCGACCGGGGTCCACTGGCAGCAAATGGCTGACCTGCAGAAGTTATTTCTAACCTATCATATGACACCTCTGTTATCTGTTTCCAGATTCTACACTTCCACCTCCTAGAACTCAAATACAACACCCCACACTGTCACCTGTGTGACATGACACAAAAGCAACACACTGTCACACTTGTGCTGGTGGTGTCAGTCACAGTCTCCTGTCTGTCTTTTGTTTGTCTGTCTCTGTGCTGGTTATTTCAGTCCCTGGCACTGCCACTAGGTGTGACTGAGATGGAGGCACCCAACAGTCAACAGTCAACAGCCAGTGCCTTGTCTGAGGGTACTTCTTGGAATCAACAGATCCATCCACTACGTCATGTTTTACCTAGCAACCAGATCCATCCACTACGTCATGTTTTACCTAGCAACCAGATCCATCCACTACGTCATGTTTTACCTAGCAACCAGATCCATCCACTACGTTATGTTTTACCTAGAACCAGAACCATCCACTACGTCATGTTTTACCTAGAACCAGATCCATCCACTACGTTATGTTTTACCTAGAACCAGATCCATCCACTACGTTATGTTTTACCTAGAACCAGATCCATCCACTACGTTATGTTTTACCTAGAACCAGATCCATCCACTACGTTATGTTTTACCTAGAACCAGATCCATCCTCTACGTTATGTTTTACCTAGAACCAGATCCATCCACTACGTTATGTTTTACCTAGAACCAGATCCATCCACTACGTCATGTTTTACCTAGAACCAGATCCATCCACTACGTTATGTTTTACCTAGAACCAGATCCATCCACTACGTTATGTTTTACCTAGAACCAGATCCATCCACTACGTTATGTTTTACCTAGAACCAGATCCATCCTCTACGTTATGTTTTACCTAGAACCAGATCCATCCACTACGTTATGTTTTACCTAGAACCAGATCCATCCACTACGTCATGTTTTACCTAGAACCAGATCCATCCACTACGTCATGTTTTACCTAGAACCAGATCCATCCACTACGTTATGTTTTACCTAGCAACCAGATCCATCCACTACGTTATGTTTTACCTAGAACCAGATCCATCCACTACATTATGTTTTACCTAGCAACCAGATCCATCCACTACGTCATGTTTTACCTAGAACCAGATCCATCCACTACGTTATGTTTTACCTAGAACCAGATCCATCCACTACGTCATGTTTTACCTAGAACCAGATCCATCCACTACGTTATGTTTTACCTAGAACCAGATCCATCCACTACGTTATGTTTTACCTAGAACCAGATCCATCCACTACGTCATGTTTTACCTAGAACCAGATCCATCCACTACGTTATGTTTTACCTAGAACCAGATCCATCCACTACGTTATGTTTTACCTAGAACCAGATCCATCCACTACGTTATGTTTTACCTAGAACCAGATCCATCCTCTACGTTACATTTTACCTAGAACCAGATCCATCCACTACGTTATGTTTTACCTAGAACCAGATCCATCCACTACGTCATGTTTTACCTAGAACCAGATCCATCCACTACGTCATGTTTTACCTAGAACCAGATCCATCCACTACGTTATGTTTTACCTAGCAACCAGATCCATCCACTACGTTATGTTTTACCTAGAACCAGATCCATCCACTACATTATGTTTTACCTAGCAACCAGATCCATCCACTACGTCATGTTTTACCTAGAACCAGATCCATCCACTACGTTATGTTTTACCTAGAACCAGATCCATCCACTACGTCATGTTTTACCTAGAACCAGATCCATCCACTACGTTATGTTTTACCTAGAACCAGATCCATCCACTACGTTATGTTTTACCTAGAACCAGATCCATCCACTACGTTATGTTTTACCTAGAACCAGATCCATCCACTACGTCATGTTTTACCTAGAACCAGATCCATCCACTACGTCATGTTTTACCTAGAACCAGATCCATCCACTACGTCATGTTTTACCTAGAACCAGATCCATCCACTACGTCATGTTTTACCTAGCAACCAGATCCATCCACTACGTTATGTTTTACCTAGCAACCAGATCCATCCACTACGTTATGTTTGACCTAGCAACCAGATCCATCCACTACGTTATGTTTTACCTAGAACCAGATCCATCCACTACGTCATGTTTTACCTAGAACCAGATCCATCCACTACGTCATGTTTTACCTAGAACCAGATCCATCCACTACGTCATGTTTTACCTAGCAACCAGATCCATCCACTACGTCATGTTTTACCTAGAACCAGATCCATCCACTACGTTATGTTTTACCTAGCAACCAGATACGTCCACTACATCATGTTTTACATAGCAACCAGATCCACCCATTACATCACGTTTACCTAGCAAATATATCCAACAACCTTAGAAACACACCTCCACAAATGTGACATTGCTGCACATTGTGTTGTGTGTACCTCTGCTGTCATCACCTCACTGTATTCTTTGCAATAAAAACTCAGGGTGCGAAATAAGTCCAGTCCAGTCATCTAGGATGAGTAGTTTTAGAGCGCGGACTAGTACAGGTTTAGTAGAGTAGTCCGGTCGGACTAGCTATGACTGGAAAATGGCAGTATTAATTTTAGAAAAAAAAAGACCAAGATGGTAGAGCATATATATATATATATATATATATATATATATATATATAATATGTTTAAGTAATATGTAATAATGTCTAAGGACTAGTAAAACCAATTCAGGATTAGTCATCTATAAGTCAGCTAGTCCGACGGACTACCAGCTTACGAAAAGTATCGTGCACCTTGAAAACATTTAAAGACAATAGAATTGGTTATTGGATAGAGGTATACTGCCCTGTAGGCTGTAGCTGCATGGTAAACACTGCTGACACTCCGTCTGACTCTGACAGGGGTCATTAGTCAATTAGGACTGTGACACATTCTGACTGTGACAATGACACACCAGCAGCCGTAGTATATCCAACCATCTGCATTGAGTACAGCAGGTGGATTCATCATCATTATAGCATCAACACTAGGGACAAGTCTCAACTGTGTGATACCCATACCTGCAGACATGTGCAGAGGGTTTGTCAAGTTTGTCAGTTCGGCACTGACATGCAACCACAACTCATGCGCAGAAGAACTCTATTACAGATTTGTGCAGTGCACTAAAAAAAATGCTATGGATGATAAATATGGTGTTCAATTGCTTCACTTTATTCCACACAAAGTATAAAACTGGTATGTTGTCGGTGGACAACATCATCCAATAAAGGTGAATTAAACATTTCTCCCAAGTATCAACCACGCTCTTGTGGCACGTTTACAAAACAGTGGCGCCACATGGTGTACAACTGCCTAATTCACTGTTCTCCACTGTGTGGCACCACTGTCATAACTCGTCTCCTACCCAGGAGCTAGCAGTGTCTCAAAATATAATTCTTATTCTTATAAAATTGCCTTCCAAGCATTGTATGAACCTGTATCTAAGATGTGTATTGTGCAGCTCATACAGCCTGTAAGCTACGACCACCAATCACAAGAGTGTGAACAGATGGCCTTATGTCGTTGACCTGGGAAGATTTGCATGGCTACAACTGTTGTGATAATCTGAACAGATTTGTATGTCATTGATTTCAGTATTCTGTAGAAAAATCTGAATAAAAGAATACCTTTAAAATCAATATTAATGTGATGAGGAAGTTTTTTGGAAAATCAAAAAAACACTATTGGTGATTTCTGTTACATACACTTTAGACGGTTTACATTCTATGAATGTATGACATACATGCAAACATAGTGACAGACAGATACACTCATATCATTCATAACTGACACTGATTACTACAGATAGAAGAAAGCAGTACTTACATGATGTCAATGTATATATATAAATAAATCATATAACATACATAACATTACATGCTTCTAATCATGCATATGCATATACATGTATATATTAACAAACCTTTTTCTGCTCTTCGGCAAATCTGGCAGCCTTGGCATCGAACTCCTCCTGGAGTCGTTGTCGGTGTGATTCCATCGCCTCTAAGCGCCGCTCTGCCACATCTGGATCTAAAACACAGGATCGTAAATATACAAAAAATATAATGTTATATATTTATAATAATCAAATATGTTTTAAGGAATCATTTGTTGTTATTAATTGGAAATTAAATGTTCTGGGTGGTAATAGTATTTTTAAGGTGCACCATGAGATTGTGTGTTATGTCAACATGCCATTATTAGATATGGATATTCCTCAGAATTACCCATATCTAGTCTCTATTTATCCAAACTCTCGTCTCTACTTGGGTCTTGGGCATTTGAGCAGTCATCCAGCAATTGTTAACATTGAAATTTGGCATTCAAGTGTTTTGCTTTGTTAAAACATATTTGAATAGTCTGTCAGAACACACGTAAACACACAAGTGTGGAGAACAACTACTGAAGGTTTACGCACCAGTTAGAAAACAGGTCAAAATTATGGAAATGTTTGAATACTGGGGGTATATAATTTACTCAACACAATTTTAATAAAGGGGGATACGCAGTAAATCAATACCCCCTCCACAGTCCACAAACCCATTTTTTCTAAGCACAACTAAGTTGACTAATTGTTCAACTTTTTCATAACTTTCATTTGCATGAACTTAATTGTTGGATTTATTTCTTCTTATTTTCATTTTAATATTTGAAGAAGGCAAATGAAACTCACCAAAACACAAAATATTGAGTAAACGTCAAAAATATTTCTTCACATCTATGATATTCCCCCGATTTTATAAATATTTTCTAGATCTGCTATACATGTGTTACTGACCGACATAGGTTTCCCGGCGCTGCTCCATCTTGTCAGCCAAGCGCCGCAGATACGGCTCAAAGTGTCTCCTGATGAACATGAGGATGATGACAGCGATGACAATGTACCAGCCATAGTTCTGAAGAAACACAATCGCTGGAAACACAATGGACAGGCTCTGTTAATGTCTCACAGTCACAGATCTATGCAGATAATCATGAATACTAAATCTGGATATATATGACAAACCTGCAAGTGCCAGTCGACTACATCCTACATTCATGAGCTAACACATCTTCATTCTGTTGGGAAATTGCATGCAATTATTTCAACTTTCATATGTTGACTCAGAAAGGTAGTTGCATTGTAAGCCATCAGTTGTTACAATTTAAGTGTAAAACCATATAAGAATATTTATTCTTGTAGCAGGCATATTGAGTGTTTCCGTTTGGCGCATGAGGGGAATATCGTCTTATGAATTCTGTAAGTATTTCATTAAAAAGTATATAATAAAAACAACTCGTTTGATGTTTTACTTGCACGCCGTTGCCATTAATGAAATTAGTGATTCTAATTTATAATAATACTGATACATTACCACACACAAAAAATGGCAGCTTGTCTTCGGATTCTTTCTAGAAGGTTTTAATATGTTTTAGGTAGTTTGGATCCCATGATGCTGACACATATTCAAATATTGGGCAGACAAGGGTTGTGTAGGCTAAAGACTTAATGTGGGTTGGGCATTTTTTTTTAGATTTCTCCTAGCGACTGAGTTGCATTGTTTGCATCCAGTTTAATGTATTTGATATTTGTATGCCAAGATCTGACAATATGATTCAACATATTTAAGTTGTTGGCCACAGAAGGTGTAGAGATTTTGTGTTGGTTTCCTTGAGGCTAATATCATTGTAAAGCATTTGGTGGGATTGAATTTCATAAGCCAGGTCTTTTGCTATTCCTCGAGTCAAGTTTGAATAGATCATTTTGGAGGAGAGAAGTGTCATTGTCTGATTTAACTGGTAAATATACTAGGCAGTCATCTACAAACAGGCGAACGTTTGAAGTGAGATTATTGGGTAGGTCATTTATGTAAAGTAAGAAAAATAGGGGCCTTGGAACATATTTAAAGTACCATGACTGCTGTTTTAACCTGCACTGAGAAAAAATAATAATATTAGTAATGATCAACTTTTTGATCGTGGGTATTAATTGGACGAAGAGAAGTAGTCTAATAACTATTCTCCACTCTAGTCCTAGCGTCTAGTCTCGACTCAAGCCAAGCCAAGCCCGGCCCCAGGCCAGGGCCAGGCCAAGCCAAGGCCAAAACATTTATTTCCCCAACTCCCAGACCCATGCAACAAAACATTCCTAAAGATAGTATATGTAGCCTCTCAAAACTACCAGGATTTAATCTCTATCAAAATCTATGACACAAACGTAGTGATCCATTCTCATATGCTGAAACATGCCACGAATCGCAGACCGTAACTTGGCGTAAGCCGTGACAGCGCAATTTGAGGCTGAACCTGGGCGATAAACTGCCACACCTGTTTGGTAATGTTGAATCAAGAAGGCTGGAGTTTTATTATCCAAACTCGTAGGGTGGACGACAGCTTCTTCTCCGTCCTCTTCAACTTCCACATTCACATCGGCGTCGTCATCAGCATCCATTTAGAATTTTAGTGGTAAAAGAACAAAACAACCGCTGACGTGTTATCTTAACCAAAACGCGCTGATCAACACAGACGCTGCAGTATTTGATGACATTTACCTTGAAGACAGCTACTTTTCCAGTTATACAAAACACACATTTAATTGCATTCGATATATTTTCTTTTATTTGTTTATGTAATTGTATTAAAGGAAATGTACACAAAAGTTGTCTACACCTAGAACTTGGCTAGAATACAATTCTACAAATTAAATGCCGCCCAGTTTTTGCTGTCCCCGTGTCATTCACGGTACAACGGGTAATGGTATACTTTTGCTGTTTTACTGGTGATGCTGCATTATTTTGCAGCTTCTTTTGATGTTAAAATATCGAAATCGCGATTGACAGCGTAGATAGTGTTTTGTGGGAATGGCCTTTCGAGAAGGCAGACCTCCTGGATGTTTGCGAGGATCATTTCCCGGTCAACAAATGCAAGATGTGAGTATAATTATTTGGTTTGCCCCTGACCGTACTAGTCTACACGGACGGAGTCCGCTGTGGCCTGTGGCTGTGGCCTGTGCCAGGCTGTGGCTGTGTCAGTGTGTGGTACCGGTTGAGTTAGTAAGTAAAATGAAATGCATTCTTTGCTGATGGTAACCATGTCATGTGGTAAGTCGTGATTTTCAATGGGCCTTCATCACCCAACACTCTTACATACATACAATAAAGCTTTAGATAAAATATACGAAGTGGTTACGTAGCCGAGCATCGGAACCCTGTACCTCGGCGTTATAGGTCCGAGCACTCAACGCGCATGCGCCAATTGTCACGTGTTGCATCTTGCTTCCGCTCTTTCTCACGGCAGCCGAGCATGGGTTGAGGTTGGGATGAACGTAGGCGATGGTTTTGACGCAAATAAAGAAAAGAAAACAGCCGTGCAACTCTACATTGGCCACATGCGGGACTGTAAGACATCTGCTGCGTCGGTGGCTCTATATCCTGGCTGCGCTGGCAAGATTAAGCCCGAGCACAAGTACTTCAAAGACAAATGCCAGTCGATTCGGCTCACAGACAACTCGGCCCGGGCCGAGCCGGCTCAAGTCAAGATAACTCGTCGCCGATCATGAGACGACTCGGCGTCCATATGAGACAACTGGGGACATTTGTTTAAATTTTGCACCACCTCAATTTTGCTGTTATCACTATCTTTATCGAATTGCAATATGACATTTTTAACCACAGAATAAGTGTCAGTTTTATATTACAATAATAATACTATAATTCATGCTTTATGTTATTATACTAGTTATTGTTTTGCTTGACTGATTTTATGTTAGTGAAATAGTTATGTGCATTATTACGTTTTTAATACAGTATTTATTTATATAAAATTATAATAAAATGTATTAAAACTGCAATTAAAATGTCGCAAGCATAATACCATAATGACCATAATTTTCATTTTTTTTATTTGTTTGTTATAAGATGTATGTCATGTTGACTAAATTGTTTATGATTGATATTGTTTGCGTACATTTCATTATTTCATTAAATTAATAATTATCCCAGGCATAATTATGTTTTACAAATATAACCCCTTCTACCTTAGGTATTACGCAGTTCCTGCTGTTAAATACTAGATTATCCGCAAATCTCACATGTCATGATAAACCTTTTGTGCAATGTTTTTAAAATTCATTTATCTATGTATTTATATTTGTATTGAGCATCGAAAATATATTCACCTTCATGTCATGTATATGTTTTACATTTCCCCTCTTACATAAACACTGTAATCAAAACACTGCAACCATAACGAAACTCAAAACTGGCAGTATTGACTACATGAGCTATTTTCCCATTTCGCTACATTACCCACTAATCTAGCATGTGTCATGGTAACCCTTTTATATAACTATATAACTAGTATTATGCCATTTGTGAAATGTATATATGTTTTACATTTCTCCTTTCTTACTTTTATGCTTATATTATGCATATTTATATTACTGTGACATATTTCAAGTGCATGACATGTAGTTATATACCCTGTTAATAATGTCGGTATGGAATCAGTTACCATAAATTAGTAATGTATTCTAGATAATAGAGATTACGTAGCAAGTTTTTTTTACATTAGTGCAATACACGAGTATGCTTTACATTACTGTGTCAGATTGCAAGTCGATTTATCTTCGCGCATGACGCGTACATACGTCACTTAAATATTAATGTTCCCAGGTAATCATCATTGTAGAGATGTTCTTTTGTCATCTTCCAGTAATAAACTGCTTCATACAATATTGCTACATTACACATGTGTGTATTTAATAATTCTGCATAAAGTAATACAGCAGATATATAATTTCAGGAAACAGCAACTATATTTGTATTACTTGTGCCACAGCAACTATTATATAAGCTGCAAATAAATATCTTCTAAAGTACACATATTACTAATCTTTTTCTAATGGAACTGGCTCTATTAAAATGATAATATTAAATTTACTATATAAAAACATGAAGTCCATAAATCACTCTGCTATACTACAGCAATTACAATCTGCAGTTCTCAAAACGCAATTACTTTGGCCTGTTATGCCCTATGAATAAAATAAATTCATCAACCAGCCATATGCTGTAGACTATGATGCCCCTGTTGTTTCTTTCGGTGATCATGTACTTATTAATGCTCCTATTTATTAATTATAATGTCGTTATGGATATATATTACTTACTTAGATTCATACCATTAACGCAAAAAACATTTATAATCATGCAATTGGGCTTATAAAATTTAAGTATTTATTTCATTTTTTCCATAGGCTCTGACTTGTTATAATGGACTTATAAATATTAATCGAATATCCTTATGAATCGCTAGTAGCAGTAGTACGATTACGCACCCGTACTGATACTGATGCGAAGAGTAACGTGAAAGTACGACCAAGAAATTGCCTGTGCGTTGAATGCTCGGATCTTTATCACAAACAAACACGGTTCCGATGCTCGGCCTGCTGCACCGCGTCCGACCACCGGGGAAAGTCAAAGTAGGCGCATGCGCGTTGAGTGCTCAGACCTTTATCACCAGCGAACACGGTTCCGATGCTCGGCTACGCAACAACGTCCTAAAATATATAGTTTACATTAATGCTAGTAATATCATATAAATAAGTTATAAGAAGTGTGTAAGTGAGTTATTGTATTCGTTGACTTAAATTCATAAATGAATAACTGGTGCTAAATATTATACAATATACATGTGGCAATGCACAAGACGTTTATCATATACATTGCTGTTTCAGGGTTCCATGTCAGGCCCCTACCAAGCAAATGGTCCTGGCATGCCATTTTCACCACCTGCCAGTCACATGTGGCCACCGAATCAGTCACAGATGCCTCCTGGGCATCAGATGCCACCAGGTCATCACTCAATGGGAAACGACAACCCCTACATCAACCAATCATCATTCAACATGCCGGCGAGGCCACCTGGGCAGCAACTACCTTTCCATGCACAGACGAATGCCAGATTCCCTGTAGGGTTTGCCCCCCAACCTGGAGGGATGCCATTTACGAGGCCCCCTGCCCAAGGCCCCCTCACATCATACCCACCCCATGACAGTCATAATGCCCCACCCCATCTGGCACTCGGGCAATCAGGCCCAATGCCTCACATGTACAATCAACCCCCGCCAAGTAACGACTGGCCGCAGACCCAGGCGCCACCTGTGAATCAACAAGGGAACTTCCCGTCCCCATTACCCTACAGCCATGACCCATACCACCACCAGACCGTCAGCGAAAGAGACGATCTTAGTTCTAGTCACAATCACCAATTTATTGAACCTTGTCACGATCGGCGACCACCGATGTCCCCGGATTTCAGAGAAATGAGGAATGATGATTGGGTGGGAGACCAGTTCAGGGCCCGTTCACGGGAAACCAGATTAAGAGACTCGGAGAGAGACAGTACAATTCGAAAAAGTAGGTCAGCTGATTCGACCAGAGAAAGTCGATTAGATGTGGCCCGGGAAAGTAGGTCAGGTGCCAGAAGCCGGGACAGTAGATCCAGTACTAGCAGAGAAAGTAGATCCGGTGATTCCGCATATAGTAGATCAGATGTGAGCAGAGAAAGTAGGTCAGGTGTTACTAGAGAAAGTAGGTCAGACGGGATCAGAGAGAGTAGGTCACACGAAAGTAGAGAAGACAAGTCTCGGAAGGATCTCCACAGCAGTCGGTCACGGAGAGATGTAGATGCTGACAGGCAAGTATAGAAACATTTTACCTTTTCATTTAAATCAATTAATTTGAAGAATATTTTAGATTTTCAGCGTAGATTAGGTGATTGCTTATCACTTTTTGCAAGCTGGCTTAGTGTGCAAGCATCAAAAACGTTAATGTAAATACAGTGTAGAGTGACTACAGGCAAACTTTGGTTTACATTCACTTCAATAATACAGTATGTCTTGTATTAGGCTACCCTGTGACAGTTCTAAATTATTCCAGTGTTATTCGAAACAAATTTCATAATTACACAACTAGCAATTCGACTTACTTCTACGTTTCGACCACCAACGGCGGCCTTTTTCAGGAACTGAATGTTCAGTGGTCCAGTGTTATAATATAATGTATAGGGTGTTGGTTCTGCGTTATGGTTACATTGTTATCCAGAGCAGCCAGACACAGGCCTTAGGTTGGTATTAACATTGCCTATTTTTAACCAATCAACATAAGTGATATAATAATTTACCATGTGTTTCTGTGTAGTGTATCTTGTTTGTCAGAGCCATCAGTTGGAAGCGGATAAATAAACATCATGTCTAATCCAAACGTGTTTTGACAGACGCCGCAGCAGCAGTGGTTATAACAGACATGACACTGATACACGGTCTCACAGGCGGGATGCCTCACGATCAAGTCAAAGGGACAATTCTGCTAGGAGAGAAGACAGCAGTGATCGCAGGAGGAGTACAAAGCGAAGACATTCGAGAAGCAGGTAAATCGGCGTGATAAAGAAAATGTGTTTAAACTTATTACGTCCACGATTGACAGCTGTTACCCATGTCCCACAACTGTCAAGGCCACAGTTGACAGCATCATACCATTCTTTTATCATTCTTTGGGTACATTCTGGCACACTCGTCAGTTGTCTACTTCTGTCATTCTGTGTGTACATTCTGACACACTCGTCAGTTGTCTACTTCTGTCATTCTGTGTGTACATTCTGACACACTCGTCAGTTGTTTACTTCTGTCATTCTGTGTGTACATTCTGACACACTCGTCAGTTGTCTACTTCTGTCATTCTCTGTGTACATTCTGACACACTCGTCAGTTGTCTACTTCTGTCATTCTCTGTGTACATTCTGACACACTCGTCAGTTGTCTACTTCTGTCATTGTCTGTGTACATTCTGACACACTCGTCAGTTGTCTACTTCTGTCATTCTCTGTGTACATTCTGACACACTCGTCAGTTGTCTACTTCTGTCATTCTCTGTGTACATTCTGACACACTCGTCAGTTGTTTACTTCTGTCATTCTCTGTGTACATTCTGACACACTCGTCAGTTGTCTACTTCTGTCATTCTCTGTGTACATTCTGACACACTCGTCAGTTGTTTACTTCTGTCATTCTGTGTGTACATTCTGACACACTCGTCAGTTGTTTACTTCTGTCATTCTGTGTGTACATTCTGACACACTCGTCAGTTGTCTACTTCTGTCATTCTCTGTGTACATTCTGACACACTCGTCAGTTGTCTACTTCTGTCATTCTCTGTGTACATTCTGACACACTCGTCAGTTGTCTACTTCTGTCATTCTCTGTGTACATTCTGACACACTCGTCAGTTGTCTACTTCTGTCATTCTCTGTGTACATTCTGACACACTCGTCAGTTGTCTACTTCTGTCATTCTCTGTGTACATTCTGACACACTCGTCAGTTGTCTACTTCTGTCATTCTGTGTGTACATTCTGACACACTCGTCAGTTGTTTACTTCTGTCATTCTCTGTGTACATTCTGACACACTCGTCAGTTGTTTACTTCTGTCATTCTCTGTGTACATTCTGACACACTCGTCAGTTGTCTACTTCTGTCATTCTCTGTGTACATTCTGACACACTCGTCAGTTGTCTACTTCTGTCATTCTCTGTGTACATTCTGACACACTCGTCAGTTGTCTACTTCTGTCATTCTGTGTGTACATTCTGACACACTCGTCAGTTGTTTACTTCTGTCATTCTCTGTGTACATTCTGACACACTCGTCAGTTGTTTACTTCTGTCATTCTCTGTGTACATTCTGACACACTCGTCAGTTGTCTACTTCTGTCATTCTCTGTGTACATTCTGACACACTCGTCAGTTGTCTACTTCTGTCATTCTCTGTGTACATTCTGACACACTCGTCAGTTGTCTACTTCTGTCATTCTCTGTGTACATTCTGACACACTCGTCAGTTGTCTACTTCTGTCATTCTCTGTGTACATTCTGACACACTCGTCAGTTGTCTACTTCTGTCATTCTCTGTGTACATTCTGACACACTCGTCAGTTGTCTACTTCTGTCATTCTCTGTGTACATTCTGACACACTCGTCAGTTGTCTACTTCTGTCATTCTCTGTGTACATTCTGACACACTCGTCAGTTGTCTACTTCTGTCATTCTCTGTGTACATTCTGACACACTCGTCAGTTGTCTACTTCTGTCATTCTCTGTGTACATTCTGACACACTCGTCAGTTGTCTACTTCTGTCATTCTCTGTGTACATTCTGACACACTCGTCAGTTGTCTACTTCTGTCATTCTCTGTGTACATTCTGACACACTCGTCAGTTGTCTACTTCTGTCATTCTGTGTGTACATTCTGACACACTCGTCAGTTGTCTACTTCTGTCATTCTCTGTGTACATTCTGACACACTCGTCAGTTGTTTACTTCTGTCATTCTGTGTGTACATTCTGACACACTCGTCAGTTGTCTACTTCTGTCATTCTGTGTGTACATTCTGACACACTCGTCAGTTGTCTACTTCTGTCATTCTCTGTGTACATTCTGACACACTCGTCAGTTGTTTACTTCTGTCATTCTCTGTGTACATTCTGACACACTCGTCAGTTGTCTACTTCTGTCATTCTGTGTGTACATTCTGACACACTCGTCAGTTGTCTACTTCTGTCATTCTGTGTGTACATTCTGACACACTCGTCAGTTGTTTACTTCTGTCATTCTGTGTGTACATTCTGACACACTCGTCAGTTGTCTACTTCTGTCATTCTGTGTGTACATTCTGACACACTCGTCAGTTGTTTACTTCTGTCATTCTGTGTGTACATTCTGACACACTCGTCAGTTGTCTACTTCTGTCATTCTGTGTGTACATTCTGACACACTCGTCAGTTGTCTACTTCTGTCATTCTGTGTGTACATTCTGACACACTCGTCAGTTGTCTACTTCTGTCATTCTCTGTGTACATTCTGACACACTCGTCAGTTGTTTACTTCTGTCATTCTGTGTGTACATTCTGACACACTCGTCAGTTGTCTACTTCTGTCATTCTCTGTGTACATTCTGACACACTCGTCAGTTGTCTACTTCTGTCATTCTCTGTGTACATTCTGACACACTCGTCAGTTGTCTACTTCTGTCATTCTCTGTGTACATTCTGACACACTCGTCAGTTGTCTACTTCTGTCATTCTGTGTGTACATTCTGACACACTCGTCAGTTGTCTACTTCTGTCATTCTCTGTGTACATTCTGACACACTCGTCAGTTGTTTACTTCTGTCATTCTGTGTGTACATTCTGACACACTCGTCAGTTGTCTACTTCTGTCATTCTGTGTGTACATTCTGACACACTCGTCAGTTGTCTACTTCTGTCATTCTCTGTGTACATTCTGACACACTCGTCAGTTGTTTACTTCTGTCATTCTCTGTGTACATTCTGACACACTCGTCAGTTGTCTACTTCTGTCATTCTGTGTGTACATTCTGACACACTCGTCAGTTGTCTACTTCTGTCATTCTGTGTGTACATTCTGACACACTCGTCAGTTGTTTACTTCTGTCATTCTGTGTGTACATTCTGACACACTCGTCAGTTGTCTACTTCTGTCATTCTGTGTGTACATTCTGACACACTCGTCAGTTGTTTACTTCTGTCATTCTGTGTGTACATTCTGACACACTCGTCAGTTGTCTACTTCTGTCATTCTGTGTGTACATTCTGACACACTCGTCAGTTGTCTACTTCTGTCATTCTGTGTGTACATTCTGACACACTCGTCAGTTGTCTACTTCTGTCATTCTCTGTGTACATTCTGACACACTCGTCAGTTGTTTACTTCTGTCATTCTGTGTGTACATTCTGACACACTCGTCAGTTGTCTACTTCTGTCATTCTGTGTGTACATTCTGACACACTCGTCAGTTGTCTACTTCTGTCATTCTGTGTGTACATTCTGACACACTCGTCAGTTGTCTACTTCTGTCATTCTCTGTGTACATTCTGACACACTCGTCAGTTGTCTACTTCTGTCATTCTCTGTGTACATTCTGACACACTCGTCAGTTGTCTACTTCTGTCATTCTCTGTGTACATTCTGACACACTCGTCAGTTGTCTACTTCTGTCATTCTCTGTGTACATTCTGACACACTCGTCAGTTGTTTACTTCTGTCATTCTCTGTGTACATTCTGACACACTCGTCAGTTGTCTACTTCTGTCATTCTCTGTGTACATTCTGACACACTCGTCAGTTGTCTACTTCTGTCATTCTGTGTGTACATTCTGACACACTCGTCAGTTGTCTACTTCTGTCATTCTCTGTGTACATTCTGACACACTCGTCAGTTGTCTACTTCTGTCATTCTCTGTGTACATTCTGACACACTCGTCAGTTGTTTACTTCTGTCATTCTCTGTGTACATTCTGACACACTCGTCAGTTGTCTACTTCTGTCATTCTCTGTGTACATTCTGACACACTCGTCAGTTGTCTACTTCTGTCATTCTGTGTGTACATTCTGACACACTCGTCAGTTGTCTACTTCTGTCATTCTCTGTGTACATTCTGACACACTCGTCAGTTGTCTACTTCTGTCATTCTCTGTGTACATTCTGACACACTCGTCAGTTGTTTACTTCTGTCATTCTCTGTGTACATTCTGACACACTCGTCAGTTGTCTACTTCTGTCATTCTCTGTGTACATTCTGACACACTCGTCAGTTGTCTACTTCTGTCATTCTCTGTGTACATTCTGACACACTCGTCAGTTGTCTACTTCTGTCATTCTCTGTGTACATTCTGACACACTCGTCAGTTGTCTACTTCTGTCATTCTCTGTGTACATTCTGACACACTCGTCAGTTGTCTACTTCTGTCATTCTCTGTGTACATTCTGACACACTCGTCAGTTGTCTACTTCTGTCATTCTCTGTGTACATTCTGACACACTCGTCAGTTGTTTACTTCTGTCATTCTCTGTGTACATTCTGACACACTCGTCAGTTGTCTACTTCTGTCATTCTCTGTGTACATTCTGACACACTCGTCAGTTGTTTACTTCTGTCATTCTCTGTGTACATTCTGACACACTCGTCAGTTGTCTACTTCTGTCATTCTCTGTGTACATTCTGACACACTCGTCAGTTGTTTACTTCTGTCATTCTCTGTGTACATTCTGACACACTCGTCAGTTGTTTACTTCTGTCATTCTCTGTGTACATTCTGACACACTCGTCAGTTGTTTACTTCTGTCATTCTCTGTGTACATTCTGACACACTCGTCAGTTGTCTACTTCTGTCATTCTCTGTGTACATTCTGACACACTCGTCAGTTGTCTACTTCTGTCATTCTCTGTGTACATTCTGACACACTCGTCAGTTGTTTAGTTCTGTCATTCTCTGTGTACATTCTGACACACTCGTCAGTTGTCTACTTCTGTCATTCTCTGTGTACATTCTGACACACTCGTCAGTTGTTTACTTCTGTCATTCTCTGTGTACATTCTGACACACTCGTCAGTTGTCTACTTCTGTCATTCTCTGTGTACATTCTGACACACTCGTCAGTTGTCTACTTCTGTCATTCTCTGTGTACATTCTGACACACTCGTCAGTTGTTTACTTCTGTCATTCTCTGTGTACATTCTGACACACTCGTCAGTTGTCTACTTCTGTCATTCTCTGTGTACATTCTGACACACTCGTCAGTTGTCTACTTCTGTCATTCTGTGTGTACATTCTGACACACTCGTCAGTTGTCTACTTCTGTCATTCTCTGTGTACATTCTGACACACTCGTCAGTTGTCTACTTCTGTCATTCTCTGTGTACATTCTGACACACTCGTCAGTTGTTTACTTCTGTCATTCTCTGTGTACATTCTGACACACTCGTCAGTTGTCTACTTCTGTCATTCTCTGTGTACATTCTGACACACTCGTCAGTTGTCTACTTCTGTCATTCTCTGTGTACATTCTGACACACTCGTCAGTTGTCTACTTCTGTCATTCTCTGTGTACATTCTGACACACTCGTCAGTTGTCTACTTCTGTCATTCTCTGTGTACATTCTGACACACTCGTCAGTTGTCTACTTCTGTCATTCTCTGTGTACATTCTGACACACTCGTCAGTTGTCTACTTCTGTCATTCTCTGTGTACATTCTGACACACTCGTCAGTTGTCTACTTCTGTCATTCTCTGTGTACATTCTGACACACTCGTCAGTTGTCTACTTCTGTCATTCTCTGTGTACATTCTGACACACTCGTCAGTTGTCTACTTCTGTCATTCTCTGTGTACATTCTGACACACTCGTCAGTTGTCTACTTCTGTCATTCTCTGTGTACATTCTGACACACTCGTCAGTTGTCTACTTCTGTCATTCTCTGTGTACATTCTGACACACTCGTCAGTTGTTTACTTCTGTCATTCTCTGTGTACATTCTGACACACTCGTCAGTTGTCTACTTCTGTCATTCTCTGTGTACATTCTGACACACTCGTCAGTTGTTTATTTCTGTCTTCACATTGACAGGTCACATGAACGAGTGCGCTCAAAGCAGCTGGCAACTGAGGACCGGGAGAGGGACAAGGAGATGGACAGGGAGATGGACAGGGAGGGGGAGAGGGAGTCGGAGAGTGAGGGGGATAAGAAGAACTCTGACTGGGAGGACTCGGGGAGAGAGGAGCAGGAGGAGAAGGAAGAGGAGGAGGAGATTGCCATCCCTGCCTGGACCAGATGTTCCCCAGCAGACCTCTACTTCAGCAGGGAGATGAAGGTGACAGTGAGGTGGAATTGACAGAGGTGGAGGTGTCTCCATGCCATGTCATAGAAGAATGCAGACATTTTTCTGTTTCTTGATGAAGCATACTGAATACATTTATCTCTCAAGAAACTTTTTTTTTTGTCGTACAATTTTGGCTCCATCTTGCGGCCATCTCAGCAGACTTCTGAAGAAGGCTGTGAGATGTGGTCGAAATTAGATGGAGGAAAAACAAAATGTTCGTTCAGATACATTATATGAAACAAAAAAAATAATTGTTGTATTTTTAACAGGAATACAGAATATATCAAAACAATTTACATGTACACATGAAAATGTATACAAAGCTGGTATCCACTCTAAGACACATTCCCTATTGGAGCCACTTTTCAAAATGAAATAGAACTGAAAATTAGTTAGTCAAACAAATTACATTGTGTTCTACAGAAGAGAACAAATAGATAACTAAATGTAAATACCCTAGCATCTGTCGGCACACATTGGGAATGGAAACCAGTTCAAGAACTTATTTGATGGTAAACATAATTAGGAGTTTGCCAGAAATAATATAAACTTATTTTGACGGTGCCTCAAAATAAAAAATCTACGTGAGTAGTTCAGCCACCCATAACTTTACAACAAACTGACATAGATGCCAAAACTGAAATGTTGTCCTTTAACACTGTTCTCCTTATTGACAAAACTACTTCACAACTTGGCACCTTAGAAATGATAATCTGTAACACACAAGAATAGTTGTCAAAAAAATCACGTCAATATCTATTTTATAAGACAGACATTTATATATTACACACACTGATATTGTAGTGAATGTACAAAGTCATAAATATGCCGCTGTTTGCCAGACGGGGACTGTGATTGCGACAAAGAAGATGGTGGATCTGGAGACAGAGTTTGAGAGGGAACTGGTGGAGAGGGCTAACAGGGTGCGTGCGACGAAGCCCAAATACGAACCTCCGCCTCGCACCGTTCACGTCTCCACACACCACCACCACCACCACTGCCACGACCACTCTGATGACTCATCACACTCAGGTACAGGTCACTCACTCACCTACTCTATGTGCCTCGTAAGCATTCCGGTATACACACTTATTTATTTAATGAAAGTGCCACTCTATATGCACGTTATTTGATATTGTATGTTTATTAGATTTAGATTTTCACTGGAATATCATTTTTTTGGGCTATCGTTTCTCCTGCGCTAAACCACGCAGTGATTTATAAGTCTTTATCACTCATGTGGTGCCCTCTTGTGGCTAAATTTGCATATTTTCAGGCAATGATAATGTTTGATCTCAAGGTGTGTCAGATTTTTATCATCTGATTAGGTGTGTCGGACAGAATCTGACCTGTACAACTGTTGTGTCTGTGTAGGACCTGACCTGTACAACTGTTGTGTCTGTGTAGGACCTGACCTGTACCACTGTTGTGTCTGTGTAGGACCTGACCTGTACAACTGTTGTGTCTGTGTAGGACCTGACCTGTACCACTGTTGTGTCTGTGTAGGACCTGACCTGTACCACTGTTGTGTCTGTGTAGGACCTGACCTGTACAACTGTTGTGTCTGTGTAGGACCTGACCTGTACCACTGTTGTGTCTGTGTAGGACCTGACCTGTACCACTGTTGTGTCTGTGTAGGACCTGACCTGTACCACTGTTGTGTCTGTGTAGGACCTGACCTGTACCACTGTTGTGTCTGTGTAGGACCTGACCTGTACCACTGTTGTGTCTGTGTAGGACCTGACCTGTACCACTGTTGTGTCTGTGTAGGACCTGACCTGTACAACTGTTGTGTCTGTGTAGGACCTGACCTGTACCACTGTTGTGTCTGTGTAGGACCTGACCTGTACAACTGTTGTGTCTGTGTAGGACCTGACCTGTACAACTGTTGTGTCTGTGTAGGACCTGACCTGTACAACTGTTGTGTCTGTGTAGGACCTGACCTGTACCACTGTTGTGTCTGTGTAGGACCTGACCTGTACAACTGTTGTGTCTGTGTAGGACCTGACCTGTACAACTGTTGTGTCTGTGTAGGACCTGACCTGTACCACTGTTGTGTCTGTGTAGGACCTGACCTGTACCACTGTTGTGTCTGTGTAGGACCTGACCTGTACAACTGTTGTGTCTGTGTAGGACCTGACCTGTACCACTGTTGTGTCTGTGTAGGACCTGACCTGTACAACTGTTGTGTCTGTGTAGGACCTGACCTGTACAACTGTTGTGTCTGTGTAGGACCTGACCTGTACAACTGTTGTGTCTGTGTAGGACCTGACCTGTACCACTGTTGTGTCTGTAGACTCGGATGAGAGCTGCAGCAGCAGCAGTGATGAGGAGATGGATGAGGAGATAGAGAAGAGCTGGATCAAGGAGATGATGCGGAAGAGGAGTCACCCGGAGAGGCTGCACGAGGAACTCTGGTTCAACGAGCCTGGTGAGGTAAGACGTCCGTGCTGGGCCACGAGGTAAAGTGGCCTCTCTCACTGAGGACATGTCACATCAAGGAAAGACGTCATGCCGAGCCACACATCAACGTAGATTATTTACCAGGATAAAGGTCCAAGTGAGACACAGCTTTATGCAGGATACAATTGTGTCGAGTCACATTTGTTTGGTGGACAAGTGGATGTTAACTTGTATACATACAAACCAGTTGTGTTTCATGACTTGAAATAAACTATAACACCCGGTTACACCCACTTTTAAGGCTTATCTCTGACTTATGAAGACTTTTACCCGTCCACCACCCGTCCTGTGATATTTCTACCCGTCCACCTCTCGTTTGACCCGTCCAAATGACAGGTGGACGGGTCTCCATATAAAGCCATGTAGTACGATCGTCATGAAGGCACAATGCATGCGTTGTTGGAGTGGGTTAATTGTGTTACTTTTATGACACTCTACATCAAACTAAAGGATTAGTCAAACTGTTGGGTTATTCTGACTTAGTCATCGAAATGCACTGATTGTACTAAGCTAGTCATGCTACCAAACACAGCACAGTCTTCTAACTTGGAAATCAATCATAGTACAATTGGACTTTTAACGCCCGGAAAGGGCCCAATCCAGTGTGTGGAAGAAACATTTGTACTTATGATTTGATAAATAGGAAAAGCTCTCCTAATGAAAAAGTTCAGATTATTTCCTTACATTTTTATTTGCTGTGTCCGCAGATGAACGATGGAGTGCTTTGTCAGTGCAGTCTGAAGGCAAAGCAGTCTGGGATACGCCACGACATATACCCCGGAGAGAAGGTGGGACTACGGGAAACAACACAAGTCCAAATCTGTTCAGGAAAATCCAACAGCAGAAAATGTGTAGTTAATAGTACCTTTGTGTCACACAGGTCACAATTTGTAACAGGAAGGTATTTGTAGATAAATGGTTCTGAAATATGATGTCATTAAAATATGCTTAAAAATTTTGGAATATCGTGCTAACAAAATTGTCATTAAACATATCTTTATTTTCCTCATATCTCACCACATGTAGAATTAACAACAGAAGGAATGTGGATGAGAAAGCAGTCGGTTTATTGTGAGTCCGCATTTGTTATTTGCACGTATACTGCTCTTGACATATATTTATTTTGTTCATCCCTTGTGTATCCAATGTATCCAAATTTTGCCCGTTGTTTTCAGGATATCCCAAAGTGTGACCCGGAAAGTAACAACTCGGACAAGTTGTACCACTATAGGGTGACAATGTCTCCTCACACCAACTTCCTGGTACCGTCACACTTCACCCTTCACACTTCACACTTCACACTTCACACTTCACACTTCACACTTCACACTTCACACTTCACACTTCACACTTCACACTTCACACTTCACACTTCACACTTCACACTTCACACTTCACCCTTCACACTTCACACTTCACACTTCACACTTCACACTTCACCCTTCACACTTCACAATTTACAATTTACACGTCACACTTCACCCTTTACACTTCACCCTTCACACTTCACACTTCACACTTCACCCTTCACACTTCACACTTCACACTTCACACTTCACACTTCACCCTTCACCCTTCACACTTCACACTTCACCCTTCACCCTTCACACTTCACACTTCACCCTTCACACTTCACCCTTCACCCTTCACACTTCACACTTCACCCTTCACACTTCACACTTCACCCTTCACACTTCACCCTTCACACTTCACACTTCACCCTTCACCCTTCACACTTCACCCTTTACACTTCACACTTCACACTTCACACTTCACACTTCACACTTCACACTTCACACTTCACACTTCACACTTCACACTTCACACTTCACACTTCACACTTCACACTTCACCCTTCACACTTCACACATCACACATCACAATTTACACGTCACAATTCACACTTCACAATCTACAATTCACACTTCCAACCATTGTCATCCAGAATACCCACTAGTGAATGCTGCTTGATTGACATGATATATTAAGCCATAATAATTTATTTTGTAATAATACAAAATTTAGTACTATTATGAAATCAAATCTTCCCTTTTTTTATAAAATAGCACCATTTTGCAATGTGAATACTATATGAGTGATATATTCTTTGTTAAAATATATATCAGTTACATATAATAATAATTAGGCAACTTCTATTGTGCCTAAATTAAAGTAAATCCAGTGATGTGTTGAGACGGAAGATGAATGAATTAATGTATTCATAGGACTTACTATAAAGCACCCATACCAGGATTTATAAGATTATGTTGTGTCAGGTGTCGAAGTAGGATGTGGTGTGTGAATATGTAGACACTTTGATACAGATGAAGAATCCGACGCTGATAGAGTACGACAGCCACGAATACCTGTTCGAGGGATTCTCCATTCTGTCGCACTACAAGTTTGAAAATGTGAGTTTTATGTAGCCAGTGCATCTGTGGGCACTTTATTATTTATTTGGTATTTTTATTTATTTATAAAAAAAATGGAATGCCTAAAATAAATTTCTCTTCATTGGATAGTAAACTGTACTGTACTGTACTGTACTGTACTGTACTGTACTGTACTGTACTGTACTGTACTGTACTGTACTGTACTGTACTGTACTGTACTGTACTGTACTGTACTGTACTGTACTGTACTGTACTGTACTGTACTGTACTGTACTGTACTGTACTGTACTGTACTGTACTGTACTGTACTGTACTGTACTGTACTGTACTGTACTGTACTGTACTGTACTGTACTGTACTGTACTGTACTGTACTGTACTGTGTAAACTGACACTATTTTATTACATGGAAGCACATAAACATTGACTACACTGAACTGTAGGTGCCCATGTGTGAAGTGTTCAGTTCTTGCTGTGTGTTGTATGTGCCCATGTGTGAAGTGTTCAGTTGTTGCTGTGTGTTGTAGGTGCCCATGTGTGAAGTGTTCAGTTGTTGCTGTGTGTTGTAGGTGCCCATGTGTGAAGTGTTCAGTTGTTGCTGTGTGTTGTAGGTGCCCATGTGTGAAGTGTTCAGTTGTTGCTGTGTGTTGTAGGTGCCCATGTGTGAAGTGTTCAGTTGTTGCTGTGTGTTGTAGGTGCCCATGTGTGAAGTGTTCAGTTGTTGCTGTGTGTTGTAGGTGCCCATGTGTGAAGTGTTTAGTTGTTGCTGTGTGTTGTAGGTGCCCATGTGTGAAGTGTTCAGTTGTTGCTGTGTGTTGTAGGTGCCCATGTGTGAAGTGTTCAGTTGTTGCTGTGTGTTGTAGGTGCCCATGTGTGAAGTGTTCAGTTGTTGCTGTGTGTTGTAGGTGCCCATGTGTGAAGTGTTCAGTTGTTGCTGTGTGTTGTAGGTGCCCATGTGTGAAGTGTTCAGTTGTTGCTGTGTGTTGTAGGTGCCCATGTGTGAAGTGTTCAGTTGTTTCTGTGTGTTGTAGGTGCCCATGTGTGAAGTGTTCAGTTGTTGCTGTGTGTTGTAGGTGCCCATGTGTGAAGTGTTCAGTTGTTGCTGTGTGTTGTAGGTGCCCATGTGTGAAGTGTTCAGTTGTTTCTGTGTGTTGTAGGTGCCCATGTGTGAAGTGTTCAGTTGTTGCTGTGTGTTGTAGGTGCCCATGTGTGAAGAGTTCAGTTGTTGCTGTGTGTTGTAGGTGCCCATGTGTAAGGTGATCCGCTTCAACATTGAATACACCATCCACTGGTTTGAGGAGGACATGCCCGAGGTACCTGCTGCTATTATAGAATCGGTCTCACCAAATGCTACAACATCAGGGATCGTTTCACTAAGATTAAGAGCTCTTAAAGAAAACTAGTCACTAAACAAAATCTGATGTTAAATTAAATGTTTTTTTTTAAACAAATATCCATTACCATATTACAGAGGACATCATTTCCATGACACATCAACTGGCGTTAACAGTTTTCAGGTATTGAAGATACTGTTAATGATAAAATAATTCAAAAGTGCAAAATCAGGTTTAAGGGCTCTTAATGATGTTAGTGAAATGATCCCCAGTTGCATTATAGTGTTCTTAATTCTAACTCAAATATATTTTTGCTCATCTTATCTCAGATCAAATTATTTTTCGTAAACTCATGGGATTAATTATTATTGACCACCAATCTGAATTCAAAGAATAAAAAAACTGCTAAAATGGCCTGGCACTATATAGAACAGATGTCATACCAGTTTTATACATCCTACCCTTTAGTACGTCATCCAGTCCAGTATTTCTAAGTGGACATTGAGGTGATTAAAAAATTATACACACTTTTACAAGTCCGAGCAAGAGCGAACCTAATTCATGGTTTCCAAACTAATTTCAAAAGGGAGGTTTATGTATTCATTATAAAACGATGACTGCAATGTTGAGATTTCACAAGGTTATACTTAGTTGTCCTTGAAATTAACTTTGTGGACTGTAAGGAAGGACATTTAGATAAATTAAAAGTTATGATCCGATATAAAAGAAAACCAACTGTTAGCCAGTAATATTGCGACATGCTTCTGTGTCATAAATTGTTTGTTTGACAGAACTTTACTGTCCGGAGTTTGGATCTGTTCTCGGATTTCCTTTTCACGGAAATACTCGAGCTTCTTGATCTTGACTTCAAGGCCAAGGATGGTTCATGTCGATGCTTCCACTTCATGCCACGGTTTGTGCGAGATTTGCCAGGTGAGATGTTAGTGGACGGCTAGATGGTCTCAGAGACAGTGTAATGGAGATTGTGGACGGCTAGATGGTCTCAGAGACAGTGTAATGGAGACTGTGAACGGCTAGATGGTCTCAGAGACAGTGTAATGGAGATTGTGGACGGCTAGATGGTCTCAGAGACAGTGTGATGGAGACTGTGGATGGCTAGATGGTCTCAGAGACAGTGTAATGGAGACTGTGGATGGCTAGATGGTCTCAGAGACAGTGTAATGGAGACTGTGGATGGCTAGATGGTCTCAGAGACAGTGTAATGGAGACTGTGGATGGCTAGATGGTCTCAGAGACAGTGTAATGGAGACTGTGGATGGCTAGATGGTCTCAGAGACAGTGTAATGGAGACTGTGGATGGCTAGATGGTCTCAGAGACAGTGTAATGGAGACTGTGGACGGCTAGATGGTCTCAGAGACAGTGTAATGGAGACTGTGGATGGCTAGATGTTCTCAGAGACAGTGTAATGGAGACTGTGGATGGCTAGATGGTCTCAGAGACAGTGAAATGGAGACTGTAAAACAGAGATTGTGTAATTGTAATGAATAAGCAGTGTAACAATCAGTTTTAGTTACTGTAATCATGGTATAGTGATTATAAATGTTTGAACACCAGAATTTGTTTTCCACCTGGTCGAAAGCATACAAGGCACAAAATAATGGTTTTGTTTATGTCTGAAAATATACTTTCTCTATGTACTCTGTGTATAGGACACATGAAAACCATGTGTCTGAACACCTCTACCAGAGACTGGGACGACGTCTGTATAAGTACATTATCAGTCCAGTCACTAGGTCCTTCAACCTGCCAGAACTGAAGTAAAACAATACATGTCATCTCGTATATTAATTCCAGTGACACTAGTAGCTGCTAGGATTACACAGTTACCTCTCAGAGTCCTTCATTAAGCTCTGAAATGTCACCAACTTTCATGGTCCTTTTGTGTTCAGGTGAACTCTATGATCTATTGTCATGTGACACTGTTGGTGATGTACACATGGTATACACACGTACACACATACACACACGTGCACACATACACACTCACACACTCACATGCACCCACACATTGACAATGTACTTGTCTCTCAGACAATGGCAAGGAGCTGCTGTCCATGAATGAGGTGCTGCTCTACCTCCAGCGCAGCTCCCAGCCTGTGTTCCGGGCGGTGGAGCTGGAGCGCGTGCTCCAACTGGAGGAGGCGAGTTGGCAGGACTTTGTGGACGAGGTGCGGGGCAGCATCGTCACCCTCCCTGGCATGGTAAGTCACCCTCCCCGGCATGGTAAGTCACCCTCCCCGGCATGGTAAGTCACCCTCCCCGGCATGGCATGGTAAGTCACCCTCCATGGCATGGCATGGTAAGTCACCCTCCATGGCATGGCATGGTAAGTCACCCTCCATGGCATGGCATGGTAAGTCACCTTCCCCGGCATGGCATGGTAAGTCACCCTCCCCGGCATGGCATGGTAAGTCACCCTCCCCGGCATGGCATGGTAAGTCACCCTCCATGGCATGGCATGGTAAGTCACCCGGCATGGCATGGTAAGTCACCCTCCATGGCATGGCATGGTAAGTCACCCTCCATGGCATGGCATGGTAAGTCACCCTCCCCGGCATGGCATGGTAAGTCACCCTCCATGGCATGGCATGGTAAGTCACCCTTCATGGCATGGCATGGTAAGTCACTCCCTACAATTGTATGTTACCCTCATGAACATGGGAACTCATAAGTTACCTGTATAAACGTGGTAAGTCACCCTTTGGCATGGAAAAGTACCCTTCCCTCCTAGGCATGGTAAGTCACCCTCATTGACACATCATGTCACCACAGGTATGGTAAGTCATCCTGTGTGGCATGATGAGTCACCTGACCCAGCCTGTAAGTCATGCTGCCAAGTTCCAACATAGACAGTTACTTTGTGGGTCGTGTGCCCTTATGGCATCATTACTGTTGCTAACATAACAAGTAATCTTCCCAGTGTTGTATGTCATCTATGATCTTGCCTGACATGGTAAGTCATCCTCAGTGGCATAAATCATCTTTCTGGCATGGTAAGTTCCCCGGCATCATAGGAAAATGAAAGGAATAATCAACTATCTACTTAAAATGTTACACCAGAAAGACCCATCACTCAGACCCAACAAAGACGTAACTTGTGTCTCCTTGCAGCGTCCGAGTGCCATCCGCATTGACCAGTTTGACCGGAAGGGAGTGAAGACGGAGGGCAAGGCCTTCCCCCTCATCATCCACTTTGGGATCCGCCCCGTCCAACTCAGCTATGTTGGCAACCCAAGGTGACGCTTGTCTCCTCAGTTACATCACTTTCACACTTAACGGGAATATATTGTTGACTGTTGACAGACTCGAGGGAAATTACACAAAAATAAATATGTGAATAAATATTCTGGTAAAGGTCAGGAATCTCGTTCCTTAAAACAAATATATTTGCAATTTTTGGAAAGCTTTAGGAAATGTTGTTATGAACGCATATTTGATCATTGTGCAGGAACAAAATTGAGTTAAAAGAACACCAAAATCAGCTTTCGAGTTCATACGAATTATAGACCCTTATAGGTCTTATTGTATGTAGAGCGCAGTGGCTCAGGGGTAGACCTCCGGACTCTCGACTAAGAGAACCCGGGTTCGAATCCTGTGCTGCGGTGTTAAAACCTTGGGCAAGTTTTTTCACTGTACATTGCTCCAGTTCACTCAGCTGTATAAATGAGTACCTGGCAATAGACAGTGGTGGATATGTGTAAGCGCAGCCTTTCGCACATTAATTGTAGCATGTGGCTGGATGCTTCCCAGAGAAGTTGAGATGGTATTTGATTGAACAGGTCTGCCTGGGAAGTAATGTGTAAAAGCGCTTTGAGCAGTCCTATGCACTGGATACTGCGCTATATAAAAACTTACCTTTTTATTTTATTTTTATTGTTCTGTTGAGTGGTTTGTCTGTAACATCTGGCCACATCTCGTCCCTCCAGCTACCAGCGCACCTGGAAGCAGTACGTGAAACTGAAACATCTGTTGGCCAACAAGCCAAAGATCACACACGACGACAAACAGAAACTGAAACTGAAGGAGGAACGCCTGCAGGAAATGAAACTGAAAGAGTAAGTGATGTTTTTTTGCAGTGAATGATTTTGTCTGCTTTTAAATATCTTCTTCCAAATTACGTGAAATAGTTACTAACTAATCTAGCCTATCACAATACTATGAAAGAGTTAACTAATATTTAGATGTAATATTTGACTTTGTTAGCAAGATTATGAGATTCGTTCTTTGAAAACGTTGGCAAAATTGCCAGTGGGAGACCTCAAAATACACCTGAATTGTAGTGTAATAATTTATAGGCCAAAACAGGACAAGTAGAATACATTTATTAATATCATTTTTACACTGTAAATATATGACTATTTTCCTTAATTTCAGTTGGCCACTGTACTGTAATAGAGGTTAGCACCAAATAAATATTTGGAGAAATTGACATGAGCTATGTTATCTAGAAAAGCTATGAACTCTTATTCAAAGAACCTGGATTTGAAACTTTGAATTTTGTGTCGCCCTTTCAAAAATTGGACAAGTTTGTCATTCTACATTGCTCTAGTGCACTGTACTTTGCTCCACTTCACTATACATTGCACTAGTTCACTCTACATTGCACTAGTTCACTCTACGTTGCACTATTTCACTCCAGACATGGGGTCAAATACATTGAAATGTTTTTAAATACAAATACTTTTGAGGGATTCAAATACAAATACAAATACTTTTAAATGCAAATGTATTTAAATACAAATACTTTTGAAAAGTATTTCAAATACTTTTTCAAATACTTTTCTTGGTGGGCTTGCCTGCCATGGTCGCAGGTTCATAGGTAACTAACATGCAGTTACAACACATCTACCCTCTATGATTCGAAGATACCACCTGACTTGAGAAGCCACCACTTTCTCTTAAGCCACAGGCTACAGAGAAGCAAATATTTGAAACAATAGCTGGTCACCACATCTGGCAGTCACCAGGCAGTTCAGTTTCATTAACTGGACCATGAAAACACTGATAAGACAGTGCAAGGGAGTCTTGTTGTTGCTAACTACATCACAGTGACAACTGACAAGTGAGGCAGTGGCTTCTTGTAACAAGCCTTCTTATACAGTGGTCTCAAAGGTCCACTGCCTCAATGACTGCTCATATGATGGCTTAATTGCTTTTACTAGGCCGTAATTCCTGAGTAAATTGCCACAAGACAGACACAGTACAGTTACTAGAGTTTTAATAATTCAATCAAGAACTATTTAAAATTGCAATTAGTATACACATTTGAAAAAGTATTTGAAAAGTATTTGAACTATCAAATACTTTAGGAAAGTATTTAAATACAAATACAAATACTTTCAATTCCTAAATGTCAAATACAAATACTTTAAAAAAAGTATTTAAATACTTTCAAATACAAATGTATTTGACCCCATGTCTGGAACGTCACTCTACATTGCACTAGTTCACTCTACATTGCACTAGTTCATTCTACATTGCTCTAGTTCCATCTTCATTGCACTAGTTCACTCTACATTGCACAAGTTCACTCTACATTGTACTAGTTCTATTTTCATTGCACTAGTTCACTCTACATTGCACTAGTTCACTCTACATTGCATTAGTTCACACTACATTGCACTAGTTCTATCTTCATTGCACTAATTCACTCTACATTGCACTAATTCACTCTACATTGCACTAGTTCACTCTACATTGCACTAGTTCACTCTACATTGCATTAGTTCACACTACATTGCACTAGTTCTATCTTCATTGCACTAATTCACTCTACATTGCACTAGTTCACACTACATTGCGCCACTTCACTCAGACAACGGTGGATATTTGTATATGAATATTCTTCAGCCGATTTAATTTGCAGGGTAGCTCAGTACTTCCCCGAAAAGCCAATCAGTTAAACAGAGAATAAAGTATAAAGCGCACTGACCCGTCCTAAAGACTGGCTTGTGCTATGTAAGACTTTAAAACGATGTGTTGTTTGTATTTGGGTTTTGCAGGTCGATGAAGCGTGAAGTGACTGTGGAACTGAGCAGCAAGGGATTTCTCCGAACCGGCCTCAAGTCTGACATTTGCCAGGTGGGAAACGTGTCTGTCATGTCTGATTTCTGATGCTCTGTGGCAAGATTCCTGCAACCATCTAGTAAAAATTGCATCCATCTTTTAAACTTTGGTCTTTGATAACTTCTGATACTAATTTGTTTCCTTTGACCTACCAACTGACAATTCATTTCGTAAACAGAAGAAGTAGTCAACACATTTTTATATTATAATAAACTGGTTCATAATCCACCCTCTAGAGGGCACCATTGGTACTAACATGAATAACTTTTGTTTATGTTAATAACTGGTTTGTTTGGTTTGTTGCGACATGACAATTGATAACACTTACCTTACGAATGTGTCTGTTTCCCAGCATGCCTTTCTGCTTCCTGTCTTGGCCGTTCATCTTCGCTTCCACAAGTGCCTGGATGTTCTTGAGGATCGCATCAAGTACCACTTCAAAGACCGCAGTCTGCTCCAGGTGAGATGGCACGGACAGTGTCGTGGTTGGCACGGACGGTGTCGTGGTTGGCACGGACGGTGTCGTGGTTGGCACGGACTGTGTCGTGGTTGGCACGGACAGTGTCGTGGTTGGCACGGACAGTGTCGTGGTTGGCACGGACAGTGTCGTGGTTGGCACGGACAGTGTCGTGGTTGGCACGGACAGTGTCGTGGTTGGCACGGACAGTGTCGTGGTTGGCACGGACAGTGTCGTGGTTGGCACGGACAGTGTCGTGGTTGGCACGGACAGTGTCGTGGTTGGCACGGACAGTGTCGTGGTTGGCACGGACAGTGTCGTGGTTGGCACGGACGGTGTCGTGGTTGGCACGGACGGTGTCGTGGTTGGCACGGACGGTGTCGTGGTTGGCACAGACTGTGTCGTGGTTGGCACGGACAGTGTCGTGGTTGGCACGGACTGTGTCGTGGTTGGCACGGACAGTGTCGTGGTTGGCACGGACGGTGCCGTGGTTGGCACGGACGGTGTCGTGGTTGGCACGGACGGTGTCGTGGTTGGCACGGACGGTGTCGTGGTTGGCACGGACGGTGTCGTGGTTGACACGGACGGTGTCGTGGTTGGCACGGACGGTGTCGTGGTTGGCACGGACGGTGTCGTGGTTGGCACGGACGGTGTCGTGGTTGACACGGATGGTGTCGTGGTTGGCACGGACGGTGTCGTGGTTGACACGGACGGTGTCGTGGTTGGCACGGACGGTGTCGTGGTTTGCACGGACGGTGTCGTGGTTGGCACGGACGGTGTCGTGATTGACACGGACGGTGTCGTGGTTGGCACGGACAGTGTCGTGGTTGGCACGGTCAGTGTCGTGGTTGGCACGGTCAGTGTCGTGGTTGGCACGGACAGTGTCGTGATTGACACGGACAGTGTCGTGATTGACACGGACAGTGTCGTGGTTGCCACGGACAGTGTCGTGGTTGGCACATCCGCCTGGCATGTCTGCAGTCTGGGTTCAATACCCAGTCATGGCAGTCATGGTATATTTGGTGCTAAACCCTGGCTCTCAACATTGGAAACTGTGCATCCCTTGTGAATCAGACAATCACATTAATGTCGGTTGTCAATCTGGAAATTTGGAACATAAAAGAACCACTGGGGATGACAAGCACCGGGCAGTGCCCACTCAGAGCAAACACAGAAAGGTCGGCTTTGCGTAAATGTTCTGAAAAAGACTGACTAGTTCAGTGAGAGCTCATTAGATCATAATATGGTAACCACAATATATACAGACTAGTCAGTCATTGCCGGGTGCTGGAAACAACTAGAACTAGACCAAGCAGAGAAACAATGACTTATTCTACGCACTTGTGCTGTTTTCAGAGGCAGTTCTTTGCTTTTTCTAATTACTATGGGGAGAAAACAATTGTGTTTTTGGCAAAGCGTCTAAGTGGGGGCCAGGGTTCAGTCCAGGCCATCATATATAATATACATTGCCTAAAGTCATTCATCATCCAACCTGGACTGTTGAACCCTACAAGTTCATAGACTAGATGTAGTGTAGAAGAATTGGAATTGCTAAAGCGTCATAATATTCAGTTGATTTGTAGATCCACAAGAGACTGACTTTGGTGTTTTTTTCAGTTGAGTTTGACACATCCCTCGTACCGGATCAACTTTGGCACGAACCCGGATCACGCGAGAAACGCCCTGGCCAACTGTGGGATCCGGCAGCCGGAGTATGGAGACAGACGCATCCACTTCATGCACTCACGCAAGAAAGGTCCGTCCCACTCCTGCGTGTCTTCAGCTTTATACCATCTGATGTGTTTTGTGTAATCCATAGTTATACTCAGATCAAAAGGGTTCATTTGTCATATCCAAACTGAGGTGTTTTTCTTCCCTACAGAGGTGTTTATTGGACGTTACATGTCGACTTCTTCAGTACGACCCAGTAATGATAAATGACATCGTCATATACGTGGGGTAGCATGGAACTACCCTCATCTCTGTTAATTGGTGTTTTTGTCTTTATATTAGAAGCATTAATATATGTAGGACAATGAGTGAATTTGTTAACTATAATGTAGTTTTCTGTCCTTGGATATAGAGATATTAATTGTTAGCTTCTGGTTTAATCCTATTGAGTATATTTACATTTTGTTTTCTCTCCGTGTAGTTGAGCAGCCAACTTGATACACAGGAAAAAACAAAAAGTTTTGTTTTGTGCTGAAAATTATATTTACTCTTACTAATCCTGATATGTAGTAAATGTAAATTACGTTATGCCGTGCAGCAGTTTATATTTCCCAAAACACACATAGACATGTTTGTTATCATTCAACTGTGAAACTGTAAAAACATGATCATTGTTGTAAGGGGCAATTGTTTAACATTTAATGCCAATGAACCAGCCACTGACATCACTGTGATGTTATGGTTTCACACACAGCACTGAATGGATGTAGTAAAAGAAGTTGTCACTGTGAATTGACTGTTAGGCATCAACACGTTGATCCACATCATGGCTAAGCTGGGCCGCAAGGAGGAGACGATGTCGGACATCAACCACAATGAGAGACTAGAGTACTTGGGAGACGCAGTCGTTGAGTTCATCACCACGTAAGTGACTGCAGTACATCTAAATTACACTCAATTTTGCTTTGTTGAATTCTTGCTCTCTGGTCTATAACATTTTATTTTTTTAGTAAATAATAAAATGCTATATTAATGGGGGCTGAAATGCTTGAACAACCGTTGCCCAAACCTAAGAACATTTACAGGATATGTGACTAATATTTGATGAGCACAGGGCCACGGTATATTTTTAATAATTTGTCAGTCTTTGGCGCTGGCCACAGCCATTATTCTCAAGCTGCCTTTGCTTTGACTCTTTTGTATCTAATCAATGTAAATTTTTCCGAATAACTTCATTAATAGACAAAAAAAGTGGTGTCCTGTTAGACCAGGCAGACATAATATATATCAACGAATCAGTTGTGTGCCTGTCTGTGGCCTGTCTGCAGCATCCATCTCTTCATGATGTTCCCGGGGCTGGAGGAGGGAGGACTGGCCACGTACCGCGCCGCACTCGTACAGAACCAGCACCTCTCTCTCTTGGGCAAGGTGGGTCAGTCTAGAGACACGCACTCGTACAGAACCAACATCTCTCTCTCTCTCTCTCTCTCTCTCTCTCTCTCTCTCTCTCTCTCTCTCTCTCTTGGGCAAGGTGGGTCAGTCTAGAGACACGCACTCGTACAGAACCAGCATCTCTCTCTCTTGGGCAAGGTGGGTCAGTCTAGAGACACGCACTCGTACAGAACCAACATCTCTCTCTCTCTCTCTCTCTCTCTCTCTCTCTCTCTTGGGCAAGGTGGGTCAGTCTAGAGACACGCACTCGTACAGAACCAGCATCTCTCTCTCTTGGGCAAGGTGGGTCAGTCTAGAGACATGCACTCGTACAGAACCAACATCTCTCTCTCTTGGGCAAGGTGGGTCAGTCTAGAGACACGCACTCGTACAGAACCAACATTTCTCTCTCTTGGGCAAGGTGGGTCAGTCTAGAGACACGCACTCGTACAGAACCAACATCTCTCTCTCTTGGGCAAGGTGGGTCAGTCTAGAGACACGCACTCGTACAGAACCAACATTTCTCTCTCCTAGGCAAGGTGGGTCACTCAGTCTAGAGACACGCACTCGTACAGAACCAGCATCTGTAAATGTGTTGTGTTGTGGTATAGATGTGTTTCCCTCAGTGTGTTGTGTAGTGGTATAGATGTGTTACCATCAGTGTGTTGTGTTGTGGTGTAGATGTGTTACCATCAGTGTGTTGTGTTGTGGTATAGATGTGTTACCATCAGTGTGTTGTGTTGTGGTGTAGATGTGTTACCATCAGTGTGTTGTGTTGTGATGTAGATGTGTTTCCCTCAGTGTGTTGTGTAGTGGTATAGATGTGTTACCATCAGTGTGTTGTGTTGTGGTGTAGATGTGTTTCCATCAATGTGTTGTTTGTGGTGTAGATGTGTTTCCCTCAGTGTGTTGAGGTGAAGACATGTTTCCCTAAGTGTATTGTGTTGTGGTGTGGTGTAGACGTGTTTCCCTAAGTGTGTTGTGGTATGGTGTAGATGTGTTTCTATCAGTGTGTTGTGTTGTGGTGTAGATGTGTTCCCCTAAGTGTGTTGTGGTGTAGATGTGTTTCCCTAAGTGTGTTGTGGTGTGGTGTAGATGTGTTTCTATCAGTGTGTTGTGTTGTGTTGTGGTGTAGATGTGTTTCCCTAAGTGTGTTGTGGTGTAGATGTATTTCCCTAAGTGTGTTGTGGTGTAGATGTGTTTCCCTAAGTGTGTTGTGGTGTAGATGTGTTTCCCTAAGTGTGTTGTGTTATGGTGTAGATGTGTTTCCCTAAGTGTGTTGTGGTGTAGATGTGTTTCCCTAAGTGTGTTGTGTTGTAGATGTGTTTCTCTAAGTGGTTTGTGGTGTAGATGTATTTCCCTAAGTGTGTTAGATATATTTCCCTAAGTGTGTTGTGGTGTAGATGTGTTTCCCTAAGTGTGTTGTGGTGTAGATGTGTTTCCCTAAGTGTGTTGTGTTGTAGACGAGTTTCCCTAAGTGGTTTGTGGTGTAGATGTATTTCCCTAAGTGTGTTGTGGTATAGATGTGTTTCCCTAAGTGTGTCGTGTGGTGGTGTGTTACAGAAGCTCCAGCTCCAGACCTTCATGCTGTACGCCCACGGCCCTGACCTGTGCCTCGCCTCCAGTCTCAGACACGCTCGAGCCAACTGCTTCGAGGCTCTCATGGGTGCGTCTCTTTCTCTGTGTCAACCCAATGTCACAAACATTCCTGCACGTGAACAGTTTCTCAGTCTTTGTTTTTGTGGTGCATTTATTGCCTGTGATTGTCTACTTGTTGAGTGGCCCAGTGGAGCATGTAGACAAAAGACAGTCATCACCTGAAACAAAGTGTTAATGTGTGCCAGAATCCATGCGTACCCTTATGAAGTATTGAGTTCTTCATTTTTCCACACATGGACGAATTGTTTTAAAAGTTATGTCTACAAACTGTCTGTGTGGGCCCACAAGATAACATTCAAATTTCAGCCCAATATGTACATGTACATTGATGGAGAAACACTATTTTATATATTAGAGGCGTCAAATTATGTAAACTATAAACTCTCAAGCCGTGTTCGTTGTCGAAGATATATCATAGCTGTTTACTGAAATTATTACAACATAATCTGAGTATTTAGACGTGTTTTCTAGCAGCGACCCGATCAATCACGCTTGTTTACAGATAGCAAATGCGCACTGCGCCTGCACTCACAGCTCTAAGCCAATCAGCCTCGCCCCGCATCCAGTGACGTTTGTTTACAGATAGGCCTCTCGCATAACCGCTGCTATTGGCTAAAGTTAACATCAGTGGGGATTCCTGCTACAAGAATCCAAAAGAGGGGGTTCTGGACTTACCAGTACCCCAAAGAATGTAACTCGAACAAATGCAATTTATCGGTTCTGTTTTATGAAATTCATGTGAAATGTTACGTAGTGTTTGTAAAAAGGCTATAAAATGTTCTAAATAATAATATAAATGAGAAATAAATGTTGCCAATTGACAGAAAAGATATCAAAGTATACTTTGGTGACAAAAAGTCAAAATCATCGGAAATCATCGTTGCATGTCTATATGGTGTTTTCTCTAAATCAAGTTCGCTGACATGAGAATCATTTCGATAGAACACGTCACAATTATACTATTGTCTGTATATATATATATGTATGTACCCTCAATATATATATATATATATATATATATATATATATATATATATATATATATATATATATATATATATATATATATATATATATATGCTCAGGGTACATGACTGTTTTAGACATGAGAGAGAGAAAATTCCTTGTATTTATAATTATTAAAAGAAAATTATTCAATGCTTTTTTTATTTCCCTCTTAGTATTAGTAATATATCGCAGTTTTTGACTGGTGCAGGGGCACTGTTTCTGGACGGGGGGGTTGAGCTGGCTGACCGGGTGTTTGGAGAGACGCTTTATGACGACAACCCAAAGCTCCTGGACATCTGGTCCAACCTGCCACCCCACCCCCTCCAGGAAGACGAACCCCTGGGAGACAGGCACTGGATCACGTCCAGTCCAATCCTACAGGTCAGTGTCAGTCTCGCTGACCACTCGCTGGACACACCGACAGTGATACTCACCCTACAGCAACTGTTTCCCTCTGACCTTTAGAACTTTGTGGAATCCCCGTCCCAGACAAAGACGTGTTTCACAGCAGTCTGTGAGACAGGCTCACACACCAACCTGTTTACACCAGAGCTCTCACACTTGTTATAATTCTAAAACAATTAATGTATTCCAAAGTTGAGCAATATTTTATGTATTCAAATCTAGTGCCAATTTTAAACTAGTTTTAACCATGGCAGTGTTGTGACAGTTGTATATGAACAGATTCAGCAATTATTTCAGTGCGTTTAGGCAGAATGTTTTTACTATATTATACAGACGTGTGTTTGTGTGTGTGTGTGTTTATGTGTATATACATACATATATATATATATATATATATATATATATATATATATATATATATATCAAATATTTGTTTTGCTAAATTTACTATATATGTGTTGATGTGTTGTGTGCTTGCTACAGAAACTTGTCAAGTTTGAGAAGGACACAGGGATTGTGTACCGCCACATCCGACTCCTGGCCAAGGCATTCACCATGAGGAACGTTGGCTTCAACAACCTCACCTGGTCAGTCCTCATATACCTCACATCATCCTCACCTGGTCTGTCCTCATGTACCTCACATCATCCTCACCTGGTCAGTCCTCATGTACCTCACGTCATCCTCACCTGGTCAGTCCTCATATACCTCACATCATCCTCACCTGGTCTGTCCTTATGTACCTCACGTCATCCTCACCTGGTCAGTCCTCATATACCTCACGTCATCGTCACCTGGTCTGTCCTTATGTACCTCACGTCATCCTCACCTGGTCAGTCCTCATATACCTCACATCATCCTCACCTGGTCAGTCCTCATATACCTCACATCATCCTCACCTGGTCAGTCCTCATATACCTCACGTCATCCTCACCTCGTCTGTGAGACTGGTTTTTTTTCACATGCAGTCACATATATATTCAGTAATCACAGTCGGAGACTGTGTGTCATGTGTAATGATCACAATTAGAGACTGTTGCATCTAGTGGTCACAATCTGAGACTGTGTTTGTTATATGCAGTGGTCACAATCAGAGACTGTGTTTGTTATATGCAGTGGTCACAATCTGAGACTGTGTTTGTTATATGCAGTGGTCACAATCAGAGACTGTGTTTGTTATATGCAGTGGTCACAATCAGAGACTGTGTTTGTTATATGCAGTGGTCACAATCAGAGACTGTGTTTGTTATATGCAGTGGTCACAATCAGAGACTGTGTTTGTTATATGTAGTGGTCACAATCAGAGACTGTGTTTGTTATATGCAGTGGTCACAATCAGAGACTGTGTTTGTTATATGCAGTGGTCACAATCAGAGACTGTGTTTGTTATATGCAGTGGTCACAATCAGAGACAGTGTTTGTTATATGCAGTGGTCACAATCAGAGACTGTGTTTGTTATATGCAGTGGTCACAATCAGAGACTGTGTTTGTTATATGCAGTGGTCACAATCAGAGACTGTGTTTGTTATATGCAGTGGTCACAATCAGAGACTGTGTTTGTTATATGCAGTGGTCACAATCAGAGACAGTGTTTGTTATATGCAGTGGTCACAATCAGAGACTGTGTTTGTTATATGCAGTGGTCACAATCAGAGACTGGAGTTCCTAGGTGACAGCATCCTCCAACTTGTCACCTCCGTATTCCTCTTCAAACACTTCCCCAGTCACCACGAAGGTCACCTCTCGGTAAGTGATTAGGGATGGGACGATTAATCGCAGTTCACGGTATTCACGGTTTTAAGGCTCACGGTTCGGTGCACCGTCGTCAGTTTGCGTACTGCGGTTTCTTCCGATTTTGATAAATGGCACATCGTCATCGCCTAATCGGTGTTTCCATACATGGCGAACATGGCCACCACTGAGAAACTCGTGTACGATTAAAGTTTAGAAACTTAGGCTAAATATTAGGTTAGTTTAGGATAAAACCGGAATGCAGATTTAGCGACACCGCGATAAAATATCGACGTAACGCCACAGTAATCTACGCCTACGGCCTTAGGCTTCGCGTGACAATCGCCGGCGATGTCGACTTTAGTTTAGCAAGATTTTGTTTTGTAAATATTATTCGTCACAGCAATTTAAATGGTTTAATTTTATGACCTAGCGTATGTATATGTAATATGAGTTATTAGAGAGGAAGTTTCGTGGCTGTAGGAGGTCGTTTTCATGATTAGATCAGAAAGTAAAAGATCGTTTTGCGGCACTGGAAAGAAAAACAAAATGGCGACCGTGGTGCGATTACTCAGATGCCGTGAGGTGGCAGCACCTTTTAGCCCCTCAGACCGAATTTGAAATAAATTAACTGAGAATAGTATTTATATCAAATATTATTAAAAAAACAATTCAAAATGAGAATACTCTTTATCAGATATTATTTATAAAAAAAACGATTCAAAAGTAAACTTATACTGAAACGTGTCACACATAAAATAAACAGAATAAATATTTTTTTTAAATAATTTTTATGTTGTCTCATTTATTATTTTCTCCTTTTTATTTTGTGTATTTTACTACTTAGTGGTTGTAAGCGCCCCCTAGTGTTGATGTTAGTCATTGTAAGCGCCCCCTATTTTTGAATGTTGCAAACCCCTCACGAGAGACCACCCCTCGTTTAAGATCTGGGGGGGGGGGCGATCTTAAATGAGGGGTTCCACTGTCCTGCACTTAAAATTGTTCATTAAAAATGTTGTGTGATAGGTGGCGTGGTTGTGAAAAGTATCGTGAATATATCGAACCGTGGGTCAAATATCGAAAATCGAACCGAAAATTTAAAATATGTATCGTCCCATCCCTATAAGTGATGTGTCATCAAATGTCATCACTTGTTTTCTAGATCATGTCAATAAGTGTCACCACCATAATTGTCGGTGTCACCCCATCAGCTTTGTTAACTGACTGACTATCTTCTATCTAACTTTTACTTATATATTATGAGTATATATATATATATATATATATATACTCATAATATATAAGTAAAAGTTAAATAGAAGATAGTCAGTCAGTATATAATTATACATAATATATATATATATATATATTATGTATAATTATATATAATGTTACATCCAATTTAAATTGACGTCATTGCACAGAGTCGACTTTGTGACTTTTTCTAGTCATTCACTCTTTATGTGAGCCGTATTAAATTACATACACCACACCTGTTTCTTTGTTTGTCCATCAGTGTGTATGTTTTTCATGTCCGTCCGTCCGTCCGTCCGTCCGTCCGTCCGTCCGTCCGTCCGTCCGTCCGTCCGTCCTCTATATGTGTGTCTGTCCCCAGCTGCTGCGTAGTTCGCTGGTGAACAACCGTAACCAGGCGATCGTATGTGACGACCTGGGTATGACGGAATACGTGATCAGTGCGGACACACGGCCCGCCAAGGGAGAACCCATCTGTCTGAAGACCAAGGAACGCGCCGACCTTGTCGAGGGTACAGCAAACAGCTTCACATTTCTAAACCTTTGCACAATAAGGATCTGGTTTTTTTATGAAAACTTACGTATGATCATCACCTGCATGCAAGCAAAGTATTGCAGAATATTCTAGAAGCTTTCTACCATGACTTTAATAATCGCAGAATATTTGTCATCTTTTAATGTGGCAGATTTTATCATATTCATTGCTTCAAATTAAGATCAAATATAATTTGACTGCAGCGGTTACCAAACCTGGCCTTGCATGACATCCTAGTAGAACATGTTGTCACGTGATCATATGTCCCTGTAGTGAAGTGATTTCCTCACTACAGGGAAAACTTATCCAGGCCTGAGTTTTAGTTGGCCAACATTTTAAAGCGACATGGTCCGTTCGTGGCTTTTTATTTGTTATTGCAAAATCATGTTAATCAGTATACGTTATAACTATTGTAGCGTCCTGACCACCAATAAATGTTTTATCGAAACAGAATTTACTTCGTAATGTTAAACATCGAATGTTTATATACGCTGTCACTCAAATCACCGCGAGTGACACCCACCCTTTGACCTTTACCAACTGGGAGCTGTGCACCTGGCTGGGTGTGGCGTTAGTGGCGTCAACTTGTGTTCACGTGATACTGCATCGCGTGATCATGCATTTCCTTCTGGGCTTTTAGCCACGCCTACAATGGTTTTGAAAACGCCTCGTGGTCGATATGTAAACAGAGTTAAGTACCCCTTACTACGTCTATTTTCAACCCCTAAATGGTACATGAAAACATATTTTAACTGTCTTTACGCAATAATAGGTATAATTTATACCATATAACATGATTTTGCAATAAAAATAAAAAGCCACGAAAGGACTATGTCGCTTTAAAGCAGTGGCCAGATATTGACCGGTAGCAGGTGAATCTATATTTATACCAGAGACTACCTTCTGACCTTGACCCCTGCTGTTGCAGCCTTCATGGGGGCGCTGTACCTTGACCAGGGACTGGACGTGTGCAACGTCTTCTGCAAAGTCTGCTTCTACCCTCGTCTCAAGGTCTACATCGGCTTTTACAAATTATTCTATTGTCCTTGTCTTACCCGTGTATACGTGTCATACCTCTCTTCTCATATTACTAAAAGGTTGACAAACATTAGTTTAATTTACATACTCCAGCTCTTAAAAAACTTTTTGGTTTTATATTTGTAGTAATCAATAAAAAGTAATGAAAAATGTCACATTTTGAAGCGGAAAAAATAAAAATTCAAAATAAAATACAAATGTTTAATAAAGTTAAAATGTTTTTCATACAGATTGTAGAGAATATCAAGAAGAACACAGCAATCCAAACCACGTGGCCATGTCTTCTGTACTTCCAAAGTGTTGTTCTTTTCTAGAAGTGCTATAAATTCTATAATTTGGCGGCCATTTTCTTTATTGCCATGGAAACGGGGGGTCTGGCAGACAAAATCCCATACATTTTTTTCTAAACAAAAGCTTTCCTACAACCTGAGCAAAAAAATATATTAATTATGCATTTCAAAAAAATCTATCTAGCTCCCATAAATTACCCCCAGGGGTATCTGTTTGCAGACTTTCACTATTTTATCAAGATGGCTTCATCAGTGTAACTAACATCTGATTAAAATGACAACATCGTCCTTGGCTAGCTCTGCCTGCCGACTCCCCTTTGATACTTCTGCTAATTGTTTAAACTCTTATTCCATGTCTCTTTGTCAAATAGTTGCTGGGATATTTGTAAACTATTATTGACATGTACAGTGTAGTATTTTGTATATGTATTTTGAAATGACTCAATTACAAGACTCAGTGCATTGATGTGTCCAGGTAGGGGTAGTGTGACTTGGTCACCTCAGATGTCTCACAATGGTACTGATGTAGTGTGACTTGGTCACCTCAGATGTCTCACAATGGTACTGATGTAGTGTGACTTGGTCACCTCAGATGTCTCACAATGGTACTGATGTAGTGTGACGTTGGTCACCTCAGATGTCTCACAATGGTACTGATGTTTTCAGGAGTTCATCATGAACCAGCACTGGAACGACCCAAAATCTCAGCTGCAGCAATGTTGTCTCACTCTGAGGGCCCTGAATGGGGAGGACCCAGATATACCCACCTACAAGTAAGTTCACAGTCAGTCCACATGACCAACAGCACAGTCCAGGTCAACGTATCTCAGTGTTAACTCGTGCAACCTACGGTTGGCGTCCAGTGTACAAACAGTAGCCAGTGATGATGTGTTCTACACTGCTCTCTCTTTCTGTCTCTCTTTCTGTCTCTCTTTCTGTCTCTCTTTCTGTCTCTCTGTCTGTCTCTCTATCTGTCTCTCTGTCCCTCTGTCCGTTTGTCTCTCTCTTTCTGTCTCTCTTTCTGTCTCTCTGTCTGTCTCTCTATCTGTCTCTCTGTCCCTCTGTCCGTTTGTCTCTCTCTTTCTGTCTCTCTTTCTGTCTCTCTATCTGTCTCTCTATCTGTCTCTCTGTCCCTCTGTCCGTCTGCCTCTCTGTCTCTCTGTCTCTCTCTCTCTCTGTCTCTCTCTCTCTCTCTCTGTCTCTCTCTGTCTCTCTCTCTGTCTCTCTCTCTCTCTCTCTCTCTGTCCCTCTCACTCTCTCTCTCTCTCTCTCTCTCTCTCATGATGACACTTAGGGTTAGTTAGTTAGTTGTTCCACTGCGTACCGTGTCTCTTATCCCTTTACCCTTCTCCTTATTGCCGTCGTACTCCTCTTGTCAGCATACCCACTTTCTTTGTTCCTTCCCTTCCCAATTGAAGCTCGCATATAGACAACGTGAAATAGCCAATCCATTACAAGTTGCACTTGATGCGTGTGTAGTAGACGAGAGGTCTACATGTGTCTGTGTGCTGCTGATGCTGTGGTGAGTCTGACAGTGGTGTCTGATTGTGCGCAGGATGTTGGAGTCGACCGGCCCCACCAACACAAGGAAGTACACGGTGGCGGTGTACTTCCGGGGGGAGCGGCTAGACAAGGGGGTGGGGCGCACCATCCAACAGGCCGAGATGAACGCAGCGGCCAACGCACTGGAGCACAAGGGCGGTGAGTGACGGGGTGACAGGTGACAGGGAGACAGGGTGACAAAGTGTCAGGTCATACTGGGTGTGGGTGTGTGGTCATCCGTTGAATCAGGTCTTACCTAGCAAACGTTGTCGTCTCTTTTATGGACATCATGCAAAACAGATTCACATGCACATGCACATGCACATGCACATGCACATGCACACACGTCCGAGGACTACCGGGCGGGAATTAGGCCAGACTACCAAAGATGGCGTCAGCAGTAGGCCGGTGGACGACCAAACAATTTGGGAATATTTCTATTAATCGAAAATAAATTTACTCTTTGCCAAATTGGTGAAGCATTATTTCTGTCGCTATTATTGATGCTATCAGCAGTACATGACTGCAATATTTATAGGGCCCGTAAGTGTGTCACGATACATGGCGAGACTCCGCGCGATTGGAGCTTGGCGAGACTCCGCGCGATCTAAGCGAGACAATTGAGGACTGAACACAAGAATAATACACAATAAAATATTTTACGGGATTTGCATTTTACATTGCTGTACGTTATTGTTTCGATAAGCACTTATATCCGACAAGTTGTCTAAATACGCATAATCATAACAGATGTGTACGTTTGCCCCAAACAGGTTGTATTACGCGAAAAATGGCACTTTTCATTATTAGTCAAGATCGCCAAAGCAAGTACTTGCCGCTGTTGCCATGGCAACCACCATTATAATCGAATAAAATTCATGATTTCCGTGATCATTGTCACCTGCAAAGTATTCCACTGCTTCTGCTTGTAAAAATCCTTCGGACAGTATAACTGAAATAGTTAGACTGGAACAGTTCGATTATTACAACCAAAAACAAAACGAAGTCCTATACGTTAACATGGAGAATATGGACCTCCTGCCCCCAACTGCCACCAGCCTCGTTTTCGCGCGTGGTTGCCTAAACAATCGCACATCAAACTGACCCAAATTACCAGTCAGCGTGACATGCCCCGCTTTGTAAACAATATATCTCAACAATGTCACTAATCCCTCCATTTATCCACACTCACAGACAATAGGAGAGCTTAATTCAATCAAGAATTGTGTTTACTGGACAATGAGAAGCTGCCTGATGACACTGATTACAAGTTTGAGACAAGTATAACACGATACCAGACAGGTTCCCTATTATCACTCAGCATCGGCGCAGTCACATGGCATGACCGTTAATCTATGTGTCATCTGGTAAATATTCAACCAAATGCCATAATATAGTTTCTTATTCATGTATATATGACAAGTCTCCTCAACAGAACACATTCGAGATAGAAATATTTCAAAAAACATGTTTTTATTTATAGCCTGCATCACCCAGGCCAGGATTACAGTCGATCACAGTTAACACTAATTTGGAGAATTATTGTGACACCACACGCACGCACGCACGCACGCACGCACGCACGCACGCATGCACACACACACACACACACAGGCAGTAGTCTATAACAATTTCATAGTCCCATCTGGGTTTTTTCTTCAGATTTGTTCCCGCAACTCAAGTACCAGAAGAAGTTCATTGAACGCAAGTTCAGACAACATTCGAGGGACGACAGCAGACCACGTGACAGTGTGAAGTCACGTGACTCTTCAACCCCATCGTGAGGTCACCGGGCCATCTGCTGGTCATGGTCACGTGTCAATGTTGGTAGCCCGCCTCAAACAACCCATAATTTATTCCTCCTACTGTATTTAGAAGGTCTTTGTGTGCATGTGCCATCACGAATGTCTAGTCCAGTGTCAACGTTTTGTATCTTATTTCTTAAATAAACAATGGGATAGCGTCTCTACAGTGTCTACTTGTGTATTGTTCATCTACCGTCATGGATATAATAAGGATATAATAAGACATTTCACGAACATGTCTTGAATGTCAAGATTGCAAGGCTTGGTAGTGCCATGACACAGCCACGGGTGTAGAGGTCAGGCAATAACTTTCTAGAGGGATTAGCAATGTATGTACAATTGCTTTGTCGCGAATCACGTGATGATCACATGCCTATTATTGGTCAACAATCTGTGACATATTGTTCATGCTATAGTACAATACCAGACCGTCTTCGTGGACAAAAAACACGTCGTCATGACTGCAACGCGTGACTTAGATGACCTTGTTATTTTTATTCGAATACACGTAACAACCCTACCGAAAGCAGAACTTAATAAGCTTGGTTAAGGATTAAAAAATCACTTAAATATTTTCATTTGCACTCAGTCTCGGCGTTCTTTGAATTACTTGTATATTCAAATTACAGGCCTTTCAGACTTCACCACATCTTTAAAATAGTCAGAAATTAGAGTTGTTATCACGATAAACACCGTTGCGACGCCATTGTGCAACCAATCTATGCAATTAGGCGTCTCTAGTCGTCTGACGTTCGTATTCCTGAGTGTATCCTATGTACGTCAATATGTACGCCGGATTTTCGCGCAATTTCTCCAGGACTAGTTTGATATCGAGGCTGATGCGTCGCGAGTCGTCAATGCGCATGCCCGTCGCAATGTTAACGTTCGGCATCAAGAAACACGCACAGAAGCGCGCCTGCGCGACCACACGCAGCGCGTCGAGTACCCGGATGACGCAATCACCGATCGTCCTCATTTCGGGCAGATGTCGCTTCACCGTCCAAAGAATCGTCGTCGTGATCACGTGCTTCGTGAGCGCCTCCCACGCATGCGCGCGACGGAGCATGCGCAGAATGTTCAGCACCTTGTCGACGTCGAACGTCGAGCGGAGTTCCGGGTCGAAGAGGCTGACCCATAGCAGGCGTTCAGCGGGGAGGAAGGACAGCGTCCAGAGACGCATGTCGAGACGGGGCAGCAGGGAACGCGTCTTCCACGCCGGCGTGCGGTGTAGTTCCAGGTAGCACATCGTCTCGCCGTCGTCGAACCGCGCCTGTAGCTGCTCGAGACAGGCCTTGCCGCGCCAGCAGTAGGGCGGGCGGCGGGGGAAGGCGTGCTGTAGCTGGGTGCCGGTCGGCCAGCCCTGGCCGCGGATGGTCGGGATGATGTTGACGGTGAGACGCTGGGGCGGGTCCGTCACCTCACTCCACGTTTCGCTGCTGTCAACAGTGAGAGTCAAACAGGCATAATGTAGCCTTCAACCCAAATAGCATGCAAACGTTATATTAACGTTTGTATTTGGTTATAGAACCGTTTGATTTTGGTTACAGTCAGTGGTTACGGGTAAATGTCGCTAAATCCAAAACGTAACTTTTTTGTCTGGTTAAAACATAAACATTTAACGAACGTTAAAAAACGAACAAAATAACGTTTGCATGCTATCTGGGAATTTGATGTACTTGGTACGTGCTAAACATAAGTAAACTCAATAATGATAATTTAAATATCAATGTTGCTCAAAATGGCACCTGTAATTGTAGCTGCGCCCTTGGCTAGAAACGTCATGTTTAATTTTGACACATGGAAGTGTTTTTTTCTCAAATATAATGCCCATTTAAACCAATGTCATGTTATATGCCAAAATGTATTTAGAAAGACACGACGGAAGGTTCAAACTGTTGGGCACATGACGCGTTGCCGTTTAAAGCGGGTTAGAAGACGCGTAGGTAGTTTCCATTAAAAAAAATTTCTCCAATGAGATGACGTTTAACAAACCATCACCCAATCAGAAGTTTCTATACATACAAACCTGTGTTCAGTCGCACTGCTCTCGTCTAACGGAAATGTGATGGTGACTACCGGAAACTGTGCGTCGACGCATGCGTCGGCGAAGTCTCGGTGCAGGTGACGGTCAGCTTGGTCCATCTCGTTGTTGTCGTCCGGCGCCTTACAGTACTTCTCGGCGTCCCATTCTATTAGTTTTGCCACGGCGCGCGAAATGCCTACAACGATGTAATACCTGGCGATAAGATAGCTGTGGAAAGTCAGTGAAATTGCAGAGTTTTACAGTTGTTTGCTGTTTTTACATAAACACAAAGCGTCAACAGATATTTGCACTGAGACGCACCTTTGATGTCTTGAAACTGAAACTATTACAACTGGCCTCTGACTCGATCCACTAGAAGTGCATGTTTGGAAAACGGCCTCTTTTTGACTAAAGGAGTTATGTAAATATTTAAACTCGGAATCATCCAAGATGATTGCTTTCTGGAATATTGCTGTCTTCTGATGGTGAGATCAAAGAATTCTTAAGATAACTTAGATAACTCCAAGCTGCCGCTAGTGACAACATTACTGTAATTACGTAAGTTAAAGTTCTGAAAGGTATCTATTCAGCAATAGATCATGGAACGATATAAACCAAATTTGCAACGAAGTTTAAGAGAGCGCCACATGTGAGCGCGGTTCTCACAAACGTGCCCTTCTGAAAGTAAATACACGGCAAAGCCTCGCCGCTAACATAGAGAGGGTACATGTTCTATGTACCATGGTTTTCTACCTCCCACGCGCGCGCACACACGCACACACACACACACACACACACATTCTCACGTTGTCTCGTCTGGCCGGAGAAACGTACAGCACTTGACTGTTCTCACCTGTGGCGAACCAGAGGTAGAGTTTGGCCGGGGACACGAAGCCGTCGGCGTCCATGAAGAGAGCACACTCGCGCCGAGCCAGCGCTCGCTCCTCGCCTGTCATGGCGTCGTTGAGTCGGTACAGCGCGTGACCCGCCGGCAGACCGGCCCTACTGCCACTCACGGCCTGCGGCACGACACGGGCAGTTGTGATGTATAATGCCAGACAGTGTAACAGACTGTATGTATATATGTATATATATATATATATATATATATATATATATATATATATATATATATATATATATTACATTATAAATATGTATTTTATAATTATATGTAATGTATATACATATATTATATATATATATATATATATATATATATATATATATATATACATATATTATATATATATATATATATGGCGTACAGTTACACTGTCTGGCAGCCATACATGTATGTGGTATATTTGTCCCATTTATTATGACTGTCTATGTAAGTGGTGTCTAGTCTACTGTATCTGCTGTTGTGTATACCCTAATGGTGTTTTCTTGTCTACCGCACCTAGTTACCATATGGGGTGTTTGGTCTACCTACCTTAATGTACGTCTGTAGTTATGTTAGGTGATCCGCAGTACCCTGTCTGACAGATGTGAGGCGAGGGGTGTTCTGATATACCATATATGGCAGCTGTGAGGGGTGTTCTGATCTACCATGTCTGGGTGAAGGGTGTTTCCGCCTACCCTACCTGACAACTGTTGGGGTGCGTCGTTCTCTTCACGAACAGTCGACAGTTGTACTCGTTCGTCGTCACGATCTCGATGCTCCCGTCGTCTTCAGACAGTTCGTAGGGAAACTCGAATGTCGTAGCAACGCTGGGGTCTGTGGCGAAAAGATACTGGAGGCCAAACACACACACTGGTGAGTAGTGACAATTCATGTACAAGCCGACATGTATATGGCTACGGATTCGCGAGAGACTGTAATAGCATAGATTGTAATCTATACAGTACAATATTGTTCTCATAGTGAGTACCCAGTCAGTGCGGACGGTTCACTGGACACAAAGGAGCTTGTAGTGTCATGTAAAACAGTTGTACTGTTAATAAACAATAGGCATATGGAGACACAAGATGACAACAGAATTTGTCGGATTATACAACAGACGAGAAAAGCCACGTCAAACAGACATAAAACGCCGTGTAAATGTCATGTACAGACTTAGACCGAGACGTGTTTGACCCACCCCGAGCAGACGAAACATGGCGCGTGCGATCTTCGTCTCGGCCTTGTTGATGTCCTCCACGATCAACTTGCCGTTATCCTCTATCACTCTCTCCAGGAAGAGCGTCAGACGATCGACATATTTCTTCGCCCGCTTCTCCCCACACGTCGGAGTCTCCTTTGTCGACTGCGCCGACAGGCACCTCAACGACACTCGCTTCGCCGACACACGCCTCGACATTCTGTTCTGATTCACGTCACACGAGATCGCCTGGTCGTCTATGTTTCATGCTTGTGATGCTGCGTTATTCCACCTCTAGTGTCACTCGGAGTTGTACTGACCGTAGACCACCGTGTCCAGTTAAACTGTCTCCGCTGGTGAGAGGAGTGCTGACCAATAGAGAGGACGTTGTTGCTGTTGTCTGACGAACGTTTACAGTCGAGTTGTTGACCAGCGTGGAGCGTTCGTATTGCTTGTTTGTGTCTGCCAAAGCCGACTGACGACAGCCTAATGAGGGGCCTTCTCAAATCACATTCTGTAAGCCGGTTTAAGCATGCATTGCGTTCGCGATATGGTTTGCAATGATAAGTACATTTAGCGGTGCCATCGACACAGGCGCAAGACGCTGAGTTACTCTACAGATCAGTAAGATATGTGTGTGTTTCCAAAGAATTAAACGAGTTGAAGACTTTGAATAGCACTGAGCAGCGGTTTCCAAAAAAATTCTCGCTGAACAACGTCGATAAGCTGTGTCCGTATAAGTAGGTGGACGGATGATCAATAATTCCCTTAGAGCCAGTCCCTTGTGGAGAAAACATTTGAGTCGGACACAACACGTCCATCTTGTATGACAACGTCGCCAGTGAAATGTGTTACGTTCAAGCGCATCATAATCTGTCAACTATATGCTAAGGATACTGCACTGCTGGACGAATCTCGAGGCAAATGTGCATACCATGTAAACGAACCTGGGAATTCCGTTTGATATTGACTGACGGCAGCTGCGTGAATTTGCTTTATCCCAGGTTTCCTTTCACAATGTATTAATCATCAAGCGCAGCGTAGAGATGCATCAGACATATTGACGGTTTAGTAGAGCTGTCATTGTTCTTTCACAGCTTCAACGTCACGAGTGTTCGTACGTTTAGTTTTTAAGTACATCATCTTCAAGATTTAGTCTTAACCCGATCGTTACTTTATAGTCCTTATGCAAGTGGTCAAACAATTAGGCGATACCATATTTTAGTCACACGTTTTTAGTTTCATGTTCTCCGTGGTAATCAACAGACCTCGGTGTGAAAGAGCTGCATATCTTTGTCGATATGTATATATAGCTATTGGTAAACGCAAAATGTTATGTTCTTAGTTCTGGCGGAAGTAGAGGTCTACTTCTGATGCGAGAGCGGATTGATGGATCATACAGGTAAACCTAACTGATCATTCATTCACTTAGAAACACAACTGACAAACAGGGTTGACACGCCGTCCACGTATTCAAGCGCACATTGTCCAATGATCCCTCGATCGGTCTTAGACGTTTGGCCACCTCTCAAAAGACGACCTCGTCCTTCTGTGTGAACTCTAACAGCAGACCTGGAGAGGACACACGCAAACGGGGAAGAAATGGCCAGGGTTGATGGCGGAGGAACAGGACGGTGTGAAAGAAGGAGATTGGGATAGATAGATAGATAGATAGATAGATAGATAGATAGATAGATAGATAGATAGATAGATAGATAGATAGATAGATAGATAGATAGATAGATAGATAGATAGATAGATAGATAGATAGATAGATAGATAGATAGATAGATAGATAGATAGATAGATAGACATGTTTGCATTTGATCCAATATATGGAAAACCCGAAAACATCCACACCCTAAAAGAGAGGAGAGAGGGTGTGTGTGTGTGTGTGTGTGTGTGTGTGTGTGTGTGTGTGTGTGTGTGTGTGTGTGTGTGTGTGTGTGTGTGTGTGTGTGTGTGTGTGTGTGTGTGAAAGAGAGAGAGCGAGCGAACGAGCGAATGAGAGCGAGAAGAATATATAATATAATACACTGTTGAGTCCATCGAGCTTTCGTCCGCTCGATTGCTGCATTGAGACGCTCCCCGAATTGCGAACACAATCTTAATATGAGCTTAACCCGCTCCATTGCTTTCAAACAATAGACGACGGAGTAACGTGGACGGAGTTGCTACAGAACTGTAGACGACTAACTCGGTAGTACGGTGCTATACTTATTATTCAATAGACGAGTCGGGAAACTATTTATTACTGCTAGTTATGCGTAGCGCATGCGCGGAATCGGCGGCGCGTGACCAGAAGGGACACGCGTGATTGATCATAGGTGATATCTTAATTGTGTTGGGTTGATGTGTTCCAGTCAGAATTTGCCTGTATCCTCCTATGTTCTCGGATAATAAAATAGTCAAACTCTACATGTGTGTATACTCGACATAATAATCCCAACCACCGTCGCAGAACCGCAACGTTAATGTTATTCTTATTGGATAAGTAGTTGTCTCAAGTAGCACGTACAATATTAGAAATAGAGAACTTACTTTTAATTATACGAATTTACTCTGGTTATGTACAGACTGACACAAAATTACAAATGTATTAGGAAAACTTGATATATCTACCAATATTTACTCCTAAAATACTGAGTCATACGAATTCCATCAGTAATTGGCATCATGACAACCTACGGACCTGACCACTTATTACATTTAACTATAATTGAGGTAGTTAGCCTTCAAAAGTAGTCTTTTTATTTTAAGATGTAATCGAAATGCCAACGAGAGCTATGCATAAAATTGTGATCAAAATTGCTACTGCATGTGCGATAACCGCACGCACACACGCACGCGCGCACGCACACACACACACACACACACACACACACACACACACAGTTTGCTTGCATGTTGTCGGGTGGCCCCATCCAATGCAAAATCCTGGCTGCGCCATTGATATAATGTGGGTGTGTGCCTGTGTGGTGCGTGCGTGCGTGCGTGCGTGCGTGCGTGCGTACGTACGTACGTACGTGTGTGTACAATTCAAACCCAACTGCCAAAAAATTGATTTCTCGGTCCGGGACAATACAGTCTTATTTTATATAAACCCAACTCGATTAAAATGAATACCGACATGACAATCAAGTTCATTGACAAATGTAGCTGGCAGTTCAGCAAAACTATTCCCAGAAGGCGTCAAAGTTAGAAAGTAAGAGAGAAATTACACATTATTAAAGAGACACGAACCGAAAGTCCCTACATAACATCAGCCTATAGCCGGCCACCATATTCCTCACGATATACTCTCCCAAACCTATTGACAAAGGCCATGACAAATACCAACATGTAATCACTTACTCTGATGAAATAATACTTACACATCACATAGATGATGTGGCTTAATTTGGCGTTCAACCAGTAACTTCACAACATGTACCGTTCGTATTACAATTCATAAATTCACGATAGGAAGTGGCATTTTCTCAGTGCAAAATTCACTAGATTAATTGCTTTGGCTATAATGAGGATTACAGCAGTAGAAGGGGTGGTGGGAGATAGTCGCATGTCACGTAAACGTAAAGGAAATGTGCTCAGCTCGGGTATTACTCCGGCATACATGAATGCAGTAGAGACGATGGCACTAACATAGAAACAACAGGAGAAGGTTCAGGTTTGCGAAAAACAACCTAATATAAGAAAAACATCGTGGGAGTTAAGAGAGCTGGTAAGAGAAAATGGATGAAATGAGGGTGGCCCTTGGCAAAAAAAACTTTACATTTTCTATAGAATATTCTATAGGATTTTTGCTTATAGTTTTCTATAGGATTTTCGCCAATAGTTTTCTATAGAAAAATCTATAGAATTCTTTAGAAAACTATAGAAAAATCTATAGAATTCTTTAGAAAACTTTAGGCCACACAAAATCTATAGAAAATTCTGTATAATTCTATAGAAAACTGCAAAATTCTATAGAATTCTATAGAATTCTATAGAAATCTATAGAAATCTATAGAAATCTATAGAAATCTATAGAAATCTATAGAAATCTATAGAAAATCTATAGTTTTCTATAGAATTTTTTGCCAAGGGGGAGGTTGGAGCGAAGGAAAGTTCTAAGAAGAAATTGTTGTGGAGTACATGATCTTGGTCATGTAAAAAATTGGAGATAACAAAAACTGGCAGACAGCAGATACCCAGAAAATGGATGGGAAATGGAGGCGAGGAAGACTGAAATTGCGATGGGGGATTGCATTAAAAGTGACCTAGGAAGAATGAGAGAAGAATGACAAAATTATTATATAGAAAGAACTTGAGACTGCTGACAGAGAACGTGGTTAGACAAAAGTGAGAGGAAGAAAAAGACAATGGAAACATAATTCAGGGTTTTATTTTCTTGAATATGAATGGAAATAATAAAAATAACAAAATGCAATTTGATCCTAGTTTAGTAACCAACCGGGCATCTATTATTTTGAATCCATCATGCACATCAAGAATAATGACATTGTCATTGTTCTGTCAACTCTTATGCTGCAGTCAGCGACAGAAGTGGACAATTCCTCATTTAATCCTATTTGAATGTTGACAATTTTTGGATGAAAGGGCTGGGAAAGAAAATCTTACACAGGCATTCTGAAACCGACTGTAGTTTGTGACTCTATGAATCAGGCAGCCAGTTCTTGGTCCTCCGTTCCCCACCATCATAATTTGTTCCGTGATTGGGCCCCCTCTGGCTACGCCACTGATATATATATATATATATATATATATATATATATATATATATATATATATATATATATATATATACAGGGGCGTCGATCCGGTTTTAAAAGTGGGGGGACGGAGGACCAATTTATATACACATATATGTATGCATAATATATATATATATATATATATATATATATATATATATATATATATATATATTATATATTTATATATATATATATATATATATATATCATATAATATATATTATAATATGTCATATATATATTATATATAATATATATATATAATATATATATATATAATATATATATATATATTATATATATATGACCAGAAATACACATAAGTATTTTTTTAAATATTTTAAACATAATTCATTGTTGGTCTAGTGTTAGTTCTAAACTTAAAAGCCTTTATGTTATGCTATTTATAATAGTTATGTTTGCAACATATATTTGAAGAGGGGCCATGGCCTACCCCAATTACTGAACATTTGGGGGTAGACTTTGGACCCAACACTGCTTGCCTGATTCATAGAGTGACAAGATGCAGAGCTTACAGGGGTGTCTGTGTATGACTGCCCAATCCCACCGTTTGGCAAAGAACTTGGCATCACTAAAATGAGATCAAATTACACAAAGTGCATAAATCCTCTGGTTCCGTCGTAGGCTATATAAATATCCACCAGGGCGACCAGGCTGCAATCCAAGGGGTGACAGGGCAAACCAAAAATAATAATCTATTATGAGCTTGATGGCTATATATCAATACAAGGGTGCAAAATGACAGAGCCCGGCAAGATGAATATTTACTGGACTTAGATCAAGTTTCTGGCTGCTGCCAACCAAGCAATTTATGTTATTATTAATTTTACTACTAGACAGATGTAGGGTTTAAATTAAGAGAGGAAAGTGATCAGTCTCGCTATATATGCCTATAAATTTGTTTTATGAACTGAAAAGGTATGAGGACATTTCCTATGGTGACCCCCTCAGGCCGTGGGGTGGTCAGCGTCCCCCTCTTCCCCTACTGATCGACGCCCATGCTGTGCCTGTGTAGAACTTCCCAATCCAACATTTTTGCAAAGAAATTTGTCATCACTCAAGTGGGAATAGGTTACCCAAAGTGCAGGAATCCGTCATTTCTGTCGTAGGCGATAAGCATCAAGCAAGCGAGGGGTGAAAGTGCAACACAAATTTCATCATTTAAAATGTGCTTGATGGCTAGAGCCTATTAATAATATCAACACAAGGTTGATAGAGCCCGGTAGCGGCTTACATTTTCCCGGTAGTTATAAACTTTCCGATTGACCTTTTTGCGTATGCGCGACAAATTAAAAATCATCAGTGTGCAGCGAAATAACAAAGGATTTTTTGTACAAATGCCACGGGCTGTTCGATAACTCTCCTGTGATGACTACTGTGAAGAGTTGTCTAAAATGTCATTCAATACATTAAAATATTACGTTTGTTTAAATAACTACCACGGATTATGGCGCAAAACATGCCTCAAAACTGGTTTGCCTCGTGTTAATTTGCGATAAATAGCTTTACTGAACTTTATATCGCGAGTTTATTGTCTAGCTAGTCCTATTTAGCGGCCTTTAAGATAGAGGAGTGTTGAGTCAAGCTATATGCCTCGCAATTTTTCTGACCTGAAGAATGGGGGGGACAATTCCTATGCTGTCCCCCCACCCTGAAAAGTGGGGGGGACGCGTCCCCCCGTCCCCCACCGATCGACGCCCGTGTATATATATATATATATATATATATATATATATATATATATATATATATATATATATATATATATATATATATATATATATATATATATATAATGAGTTCGTTCTAACTCAATAGTACACTGTACTGTACCGTACCGTCAAAATACAATTATAAAGATAGAACGATATATACAGTGCAACGCCGTGGTCTACGCTTCAGACTGACGATCGCCTTCGGCTTCATTTCATCATGGTAGGAGGCTTCGACGTGGAAGATGAAAGTGTTCTCGCTACAGTTTTTAAGGATTCTTTCCCTGGTGAGTGTTCATTGACACATAAAAGAAGTCATCCAGTTTCTACATTTGTGTCAGCGTTATTCAGACTTCTTAATTCACTGTCAGTTGATGATTTGTGAACTTTTACGTGGCTTTAATGACAGTCATTGACAGTGTTGTTGTTATGATTGTTCGCGTCAGCGGAGATTGTCCTCGGCTGTACTCGCAAGTAAACAAAGGTTGAATGAGAAACTATTACGCACTTCGCAATGAAATACCGGAATTGTGGCGTTCAGTGGTGCGTACTTGAGAATGTAAGATGAAAAATGGAATATAATTATAAAAATATAAGACCTTGTTTTTGTATCCGTCTGGGACTGTGGGTAGCGGTGATGTGTAGCACGTCGTTCCTGCCTCACATGTCCACAGTCACGATCGCAGTCGCTGCGGTTTCCTAGACGGGGATTATGCGTGCTGTTTTCCTCGGCTCGTCTTACTTTTTACCAGCGGTGAATAATCATGCACAATGCCAGTCGCTGTGTTGCCTAATTGAGCGGCGTTGAGCACTGAATAGTGGCACGTATCGCCTGAGCATCTGGTCACATCATGATTCATGCTGTATGCTGACGAGCTGTCTGCACGTATTTCCTTTTTGAAACGATTCCTACATGTTAAACACATAATATAAAATGTAATGATAATTATCAATGTAATAACTCTTGTAAGCTGTACTGCCGTGCATATTGATAATCCAAGGAATAGAAGTAAGTCAAAAGTTGGCCATAAAAGTTTGGTCCCCAAAATAGACTGGAAAACTTGGTTAGGAACCCTGCCACACTTCAAGAATCAAAAGGCAGACATGTCACTGCTTTTCAAAGAAACTCGACCAATAAGTATGACCAGTAAATATGTTATACATGTGTATCTTTATTTTCAGACAGTTGGAGAGACAATGCAGACTTTGCACAGTACCTGGCTGAGCTCAGCTCATATGGGCTGGACAAGCTCGGTGAGTCTATTAGTGCGAAGATTACTGTGATATAATACTGGTGTTTGTTCTAGTTTATGTGAATTGGAACTGATAGAAACGTCAGTGGTCCAGTGAGGTCTCTGGAGCTGGCTTTTGGCTAAAGTACTTGTCCGATATATACCCAGCAAACAAGGAACCATTTCTGAACCAGTTGGCACGTGTCATACTGATTCATAATTGGTACCACTCCACCAGTATGTGTTTTCATGTGTATTCACCTGAATACACGTGTTCTGCCTGTTGACACGAGTTGCACTGGGTCACAACTGGTACGGTTTCACTGATGCGTGACATCACATGAAAAACTCGTTATTTCATGGTGAACATGTGTCGACGCACCACATTTGTTCACAGAATCCGGTGAATTCACGTACGGAAACACGTGAATTGAGACAGTTGAACTCGTGAATTCACTTACAGATCACGTGAAATCACGGGTCGTTGTTTGCTGGGTATTTTTATGTTATGTGAGTACTTGACATGATTTTTATCAAATTACATTATGAATTTTTATCCTTATGTCCCATATTTTGTAATTTTGATATCCTCTTACCCGAAGGGATGAACAACCAATCGAAATTGTTTGGGTAATATTATTAATGTCACATAAACAAACTAATAGTTATTCTGTAGAAATAACTGAGGTACTTAGCTTTGGCATGACGAGTTCAGTGGATGTGTTTCTGTTGTAACTGTAAAGATCATGATCCAGTTCAGTGGATGTGCTTTCGTTGTAACTGTAAAGATCATGATCCAGTTCAGTTGATGTGTTTCTGTTGTAACTGTAAAGATCATGATCCAGTTCAGTTGATGTGTTTCTGTTGTAACTGTAAAGATCATGATCCAGTTCAGTTGATGTGTTTCTGTTGTAACTGTAAAGATCATGATCCAGTTCAGTTGATGTGTTTCTGTTGTAACTGTAAAGATCATGATCCAGTTCAGTTGATGTGTTTCCGATGAGTTCACTTGGGACTGTGTCTGTTGCTCAGGTCATGAGCCGGATCACTTGGCGGAGGAACGACATCAGATTCTGGAGCAGACCCAGAATCTCGCCTTCCATAACTACAAGACCTTCATCCAGACTGCAGAGTGTTCCCACAACATCTTCCAAGACGTACGGCCTCACTCCTTCATTTAAAATGGGCATAACTTTAGTATTTCTCAATTTCAAAATATGATATACCTTTAGAAATCAGATAAAGTGAACTATAAAGTTACATCAACAAATTCGCGGTTTGATAACATACGTGGCATATGATATTATGTGTCCCAAAATATTCAAATGTATGTTGAGTTTTGTCACGTTACTTTTCACCTGACGTTTTCGCCATGAAGGAGGCAACATGTCAGTGAGCAAGTTGATTCTATTTTATGCATTATTCTCATCTGAAAGCAAAGGTACTTGTCTACAAATGTTGGCCAACAAATGTCATTACGTAGAGTTTTGTGTAATACCCCCATGTCTGTCCACCAGATCGCAACATGTCCCACTGCTGAGCAGAATTATGAAAATTTGTGAAATATTTTCTGTCAGTGATATATAAATTTGTGGCTAGTTTCCTATAACAAATTAAAAAATACAGTATAGTATCAACTTTTGTCAACATTTCAATGTAACTTTATTTATGAAGTAGTTATCATCATTGAAAATAATATTAACGTTGCCACCAAAAATACTGTATGGTGTAACGTGGCTGAAAATAGGTGTCGGTGTAGGTTCACCACGCTTCTATGCCTTCAAAGTATGTTTTCAAGACAAATGTCGCATCAAGTAGCAGGTCCATGCATCTTATATCATCAAAATGTGTCAAAGTGTAACAGTCTTTGCAACTGGACGTCTTCTTTGGCTTCAACTTGGCTTGTGAGAACCTGCTTTCATCAAACTACCACAGAACGGCGCAGATTGGGTGAAAACTAAGGGTTTCCCTGAGACTACATTAAACAACAGATGTCGGTCAATGTTAACCAAACTATGGGGGTCCCATAACACTGCAAAGACGGGTTTCCACGTCAAATGCAAACTATGACTAGAATTATATTCAGGATAGAAATGGTAACTATTCCGGATAAAATGGATAAACAAGATTGCAGTGTCACACTGAAGTTGACTAAACTAGGCAGTTTTCCATTTTTTACATATTTGATTCTAATAACTTTCTGTATTACAAATGCATGGATGTCTATTATTGCATTCTGACAAGTTTGTTTCTCAGTCACTACTGCTTCAACCGGCACCCTCTACAGTTCCAGATAATTGAGCAGTATGTTGATTCAATGCTGGAGAAACTGCCAGAACTCAGCTCAGAGTGTCGCCAGTTTGTGCAACATGCCAAGGAGATCAACATCAGGTATTCACTACCGTACTTAACCATACTGTGCCACTTCATAGAACATCGGAAACACTCTACAAAGTGTTTCTACATACAGTTATTTTACAAAAGAATTTGGGCAATAGGATAAAATATAGCACATTTCTGCTGGTTTTATTTTATTTATTACTGTCACATTTGTGTATGTTATTAATATATGTGGCTGAAATATCTAAGTATCAATCTATGAATGCTATGTCTGTGTGAGATGGTCATGTGTTTAGGATTCCCATGGTTGCTATTCAACCTATTGTTCAAATAAATTTTACAATTGTCACATATGTAACTTGAGCAGTTTAGGTTGAAAAGGGTGCTATATAAACTTTCATATTATTATTATGATTACAAATTATTATATTTATGTCTGCATTCAGAATAGACAAGTCTCTGCATGAAGTGGGCGTCACATTCCCATAGCCATGTGTACATATGTAAAAAGGGAAGTTCTTATATAGCGTAGTATCCAGTCCTCAGGACCGTTCAAAGCGCTTTACACTTTACTTCCCTGACAGACCTGTTCACTCAGACACCATCTCAGTTTCTCTGGGAAGCATCCAACCATATGCTGCAATTAATGCGCGAAGGTTGCTCATACACATATCTACCACTGTTTATAGTCAGGTACTCATTTATACAGCTGAGTGAACTGGAGCAATGTAGAGTGAAAAACTTGCCCAAGGTTTTAACACTGCAGCACAGGATTCGAACCCGGGTTCTCATAGTTGAGAGTCCGAAGATCTACCCGTGAGCCACTGCGCTCTATATGTAATGGTCACGTCTACATTTCCAATAGTTATGTCTCTATTTGACACAACCATGTCTGTTTGTCAGTCGCCGCATGAACAACATGACTCTGGAGCGCCACACCCAACTGCTCGAGATCCTCGAGATTCCGCAGCTCATGGACACGTGTGTGCGCAACGGCTACTACGACGAGGCCCTCGAACTCGCCGCCTACGTGAAACGACTCGAGAAGAAACACTCTGGGATCCCCGTTGTAGCGGTCAGTTCACACACACGTCACGGCTATTTACAGCTCCTAGGTTTTTTTTTTGGACATTTATGCATGCGTAAGGTTTGCTGCCTGATAGTTTGTGTTTAGTTACTTTATTAAGGTCGTAACAATGTTCGCGATTTGAAAGATTCCGCCTGCAACAAGTTCAACTGATAAACAAAACCTCCAGTTTCAAAACAAACTTGATTGGCAATGATGCTGAGGCGACAGAGTTAACCACAATACCCTTTGATTTGATTATCACATTCCAGACAGCAGACTTCTCATTAAAAAATGTACTGCTCCAATACTTGGCAGAAGAAGGCACATGCCCTTTAATGCTATTTAAAACATTTTAATTGTTATTGCTTTGATTACTAATCTTACCTAAAACCACCGTATAGATGCTAGTGTTGTTGTGGTTATGGGGAGAGTTTAATCGATAAAATAAACAAAGCAATAGACAGAAGTAGGGCAGGGCAGTTAAAAGTCACGAATGAATAAAAATTTGAAGTTTACCTTAAGTGATTTTAAACATTTTCATATGTGTTGAGATTATATTTAGAGTGCCCCAATAAGTTGACTATTTGTTAACCTGTGAACATTGGCCTACATTTGTTTAGTATATAAATATTTAATAAGTGTATTGAGAATATACTTTATAAAGCAAATTACTGCGTTTACAGAACATTGTGACAGAGGTCAAGGGGTCAGCACAGCTGATGTTGAACCAGCTGACCCAGCAGCTGCGCAGCAACATTCAGCTGCCAGCGTGTTTACGCATCATCGGTTACCTGCGACGCATGGATGTGTTCACTGAAGCGGAACTACGCATAAAATTTCTCCAGGTGAGTCTTGAGTCCTTCAGTACAGAGATCCCATCTTGTGATGTGAGCAGCCCTGGGTGAGAGTCCATGGCTCTAACTCTGTGTCTTAACCATCAAGTTGGCTTGATTTTAAATTAACCATTCATGCAGTACACCATGAAAGTCTTGTGCTTGAAAACGAGATTGGGGCAGGAAGTCCATTATTCTCCATGCAAACATATAGGACTTTGTTTTGTTTTTGGTTGTAATAATCGGATTGTCCCCTAATATTGTTTTATATTATATTGACCGAAGGTAATTACAAGCAGAAGCAGTGGAATGAATACTTTGCCGGTAACAATGATCCTGGAAATCATACACTTTAATCGATTGTTAAAGTGGTTCCCATGGTATCGGCTGCTAGTACTTGTGTTTGGCGATCTTGACTAAAAATGAAGAATGCCATCCTTTGTGCAGTACAACCTATTTTGGGGCAAATGTATACATGTGTTATCATTATGTGCATTTAGTCAACATGTCAGATATATAAGTGCTTATCGAACTGTTGTGAAACCACAACGTACAGTAATGTAAAATATAAATCCTGTAAAAGACACATACGGCCTAAAATCGTGTATAGTATCTGCTCTACGTAAGTCACTATATGTCTATGATAGTGTGGTAAACTCAATATTAAATCAGACATTTAACATAAGAAAGGTATAACGCAAGATATTTATGACCTGATTTTCCTAGTATTCATCAGTCGGAAGCTACAATTGTCATCCATCGTTAGAATATTATTATTGTGTCCTTTCCCCAATCAGCTCCAGTATCGTGACCCATTTACAGGCCCTATACATGCAGTGTCCCCCTGCTGTATGATGAGTGAACTGGGCCACCTCTCTGTGTTTCTAAGCCCTCGGATGCACATAGCGTTGAATCACGTCTTTAGAGCTCACCCAGCCCATCCTACCCCCTCACCCATTAGTTTACTCAGGGAAACACTGCCATGTATTGCGTGAATTGAAACATCCCACTGAACTGGTCAAAATAAGTGTTTTTTTTCCAGGCACGTGACTCGTGGTTCCAAGGAATTCTGAAAGGACTGCCAAAAAATGATCGTGAGTTTCTTAAGTTTCAATGAATGGTTTAATTTATGCGGGTGTCAATAACTAATTTATAAACTTTAATAAACAAGTTGATAAATAATTATATAATATTATTAGTTGTTAAATACTGATTGGTTGAATGTGACAGGTGCTAGATGCTGATTGGTTGAATGTCATGTGTGGTAGATGCTGATTGGTTGAATGTCACTGTGGTAGATGCCGATTGGTTGAATGTCACATGTGGTAGATGTTGATTGGTTGAATATAACAGGTGCTAGATGCCGATTGGTTGAATATCACATGTGGTAGATGCTGATTGGTTGAATGTCACGTGTGGTAGATGTTGATTGGTTGAATGTGACAGGTGCTAGATGCTGATTGGTTGAATGTTTCACTGTTGGGCATTGATTGGTTGCAGCCTACTACCACATCACAAAGACAATTGAGGCGAGTCGAGTGCATCTGTTTGACATCATCACCCAGTACCGTGCCATCTTCTCGGACGAGGACCCCCTGCTGAGCACCACCAAGGACGATGGGCCTAATGAGGGTGCCCTCTTTCACAGCTGGGTCATTCAGAAGGTCAGTCGCCTCAGTGGGGTTTACGTCTGATAACGTCATTTGGATTTATGGGTGACTGTCTTATTAGGATGCTTGTGCAATGAGGTTTATTATTTTGTTATTGTAAAATGTGACGGTAATGGGAAAAAAAATTTAGTGAAAATACATATTGTGGAAATATATAAAATCACATCTATAGTTTTTATAGATATTGTGAATTTGTGTATTGTCTTGTAACTGGAATTAACTGGTATTTTTCAAGATAGCAGTTTATTGTGGAACATAAGATCATGACATTTCTCGTTCCAATGATTGAATCCGTCCGTATCAGCCAAATAGTTTGGGCACTCAAATTGAACAATAGTTCATTGTCTCGGTCTGATAAGAATGCTCAATTTGCGTTTAGAAAGTTATTTTGTAAAAGACCCTTGTGCTTGTTTGTGTACAAAAACTGTTATGATTGCGTAAGTGGCAGGAAGTCGACCCCGTGATCGAGTCGTGCTTGTAATGGAGGTGTATTCACCCACTTCAGGTGACCCAGTTCTTACAAACCCTCGAGACAGACCTCCAGCAAGGGGTCGGAGGTCGCCTCGACTCGCTGCTGGGACAGAGCATGTACTTTGGGCTGTCGTTCAGTCGAGTCGGGGCCGACTTTCGCACTGTCCTTGCTCCTATCTTCCAGAGGGCAGCACTTGCAGGTTTCGCACACGCGGTCAACGAGGCAACGGTCAGGTGAGGGGTCATCTCAAAGAGGGGTCGTCTCAAAATAATAATGGATTTTGGGACTGTTTTAGGATTGTCTGACAAGTATAACTTGAGATGCCCAGATATACCACATTTTCTTGGCTGAAAGTCCAAATTTTAGTTAGAAATCTATAAATGCATATACTTTATTAACATACAGATTTCAGTTGTTAATCTTCTAGACTTTGAACATTGTCTTGAACAGCCACAAATGGCCACAAACTTTGAAAATACTTGCAGGTGGCATCAGATAGTTATAATATAATTATATCACTAGATTCTTTAGTGTTTCTACTGTAATTTAGGGGCATTTTTCATTCGAATTTGTATAAAAAAAATTGAATGCACGCTGTATGAATATATAGACATATACATAGAATTGGTATTCTATGCAAGCCCATCAGGACAGAGCATATTGTGTTTTTTACATTTGATTTAATAGTTGGTTAATATATTTATTACCACCGTATGTGGTTTCATATTAGGTATCATTAAGATAAATACAACTTTAAATATTAAGGTACAAAGTACAAACAGTGTGTAATTGCACAAGAATATTCAGTAACGTTAAAACTTGTTGCAGGTTTGAGGACAGTCTTCAGTCGTACACAATGCTGGGCCCTAGTACAGTCATGAGTGGTAGCTCATACAGCTTTTCATCACAGGTGAGCACTAAAGACTACCGATGCATCATGGGAAGTACAGAGGCGTGCATCATGGGATGTTGGGGCATCATGGAATATATTTAATAAGGTTTAAACAAGATTGCCAGCTAGATAATTAACTCTAGACAAGGTAGACAAGGAAGCTATTTGGCTTATCAAGAATCCAAGGGTACAGTTGATAAATCTTTTACCCCGCCCTTCTGAGGTATATGTCAATTTTATTTTTGAATATATTCACGCTACTAGCACCCGCATAATAAGCAGATAATCTGTTCCATTGGTTTGCTGTCCTTTATGAAAATGAGAACTTTCTTATATCTAGTCTACACTGCTCCTTTGCTCATGTAGCTCCATGTCCTCTAGTTATATCTTCATGCCCTCTAGTTATATCTTCATGCCCTCTAGTTATATCTTCATGCCCTCTAGTTATATCTTCATGCCCTCTAGTTATATCTTCCTCAACTGTCAGAAAAATATATCTCGATATTTTCATAACCATTCAATAATTTAAACACTTCTATCTTATCTCCTCTCATTCAAACCAGGGGAAACACTCATTCATCATGGGGGATTGTGGCATCATGGGAACTACTGATGTGTCATGAGAACTACTGAGGCATTATGGGAAAATTGGAGCATCATGGGAAATTCTGAACAAACGTTGAGCAGACAAAACATATTCATTATAGTAAATCTCATCTACATCTTCGTGGAGTTACTTCGTGACATTACTAGCATGTGGCGTGTTGGTTGTAGGGGGATGACCTGCTGGCGCCACCTATGGTGTTGTTGGAGCACCAGCCCCTGGCGGCCTACTGTAACAACCTGTTGAGTGCCTTCAATGAGCTGCGTCTGTGGGCCCCTCTCTCCCTGGCCTGTGACATCTCCCACCAACTGCAGACCTCACTTGACACGGCCAGCACAATCATCCTCGACTACCACAGGTGGGTGACTTTGGGTGGCCTTGGGAGACCTTGGGTGTCTTGGGTGGTCTTGGGTGTCTTGGGTGGCCTTGGGTGGCCTTGGGTGTCTTGGGTGTCTTGGGTGGCCTTGGGTGTCTTGGGTGGCCTTTGGGTGTCTTGGGTGGCCTTGGGTGTCTTGGGTGGCCTTGGGTGTCTTGGGTGGCCTTGGGTGTCTTTGGGTGGCCTTGGGTGTCTTGGGTGGCCTTGGGTGGCCTTGGGTGTCTTGGGTGGTCTTGGGTGTCTTGGGTGGCCTTGGGTGTCTTGGGTGTCTTGGGTGGCCTTGGGTGTCTTGGGTGGCCTTGGGTGTCTTGGGTGGCCTTGGGTGTCTTGCAACGTTTTAGTACATGTCTCCTTAGTTATAGTAATAACGATTTATGACATGAGACATGAGACAATTGGAATTTTCTTAGTTAAATTTCCTCCATTCTACGATAAAATAGCAATGCTTCAGAAATGTTGTCCTTAGTTATAATAATAATAATAATCATTAAATAATAATAATAATAAAACTTTATTTAGACACCATCAAATCCGGGAAATAAAAATGTATATGACATGAGACAATAAATTTTTTTTTTTAATTACCTAATTATAATTTTTAAACCAAAATTGATGTTACTTTAAAAGTGATTCATTGAGAGATCTTTGGACATTCAAAATGTCTGACTAACGGTTGTACTTCGGAACACATAAAATGATGCCTACCTAGGTAGTTTAGGATCATTTGGGTGCATTTTTGACTTCACAGTTGGTTTACCTGTTACGGCTGACACCACTAAGCTTGATAGATTGCTGAGTGGCGTCACCGAAACAGGTAAACTGACTATGAAATACACAAAAACATTACACATTTGACCACCCAGTGTGATGACACTCTCGCCCATGTGTTGTGGCAGGTCAGAGGAAGCGACCTTCAACGTGCAGGAGACGGAGAACTTTGGCCGCTTCTGTGTTGTGTTTGCGACAGAACTGGTGCCCTACATCAACCGCTGCCTGCGCTCCCTCTTTCCCTCCAAACAACTCGCTCAAGTCCTCGGAGTCTCCCCCACACAGCTCTCTAAGATGGTGAGTTTGTAGCTCAAGGACTGTGTTACCAGGGTTCGACAAGATTACCACCAAAAGCAAGTCACAGCAGACATCTAACAGAGAACTAGTGTAACACTCTTTATTATGGCACGGAAGAAACCAATTTGTAGTAATTCTAGCTATTATTTATTTCGCTCCTGATAGTTGTTTGTTATTTAATTATATGCCTGTATGATCTTATTTAATAGGTATTGTTTTCTGTCTTATTAGTTATGTAGTTCTCAATTTGGAGTACAGTAGAACCCCTCATTTAAGACCGCCTCCCAAATCGGAGTGGAGCAGTCTTAAAATTAAAAGAGGGGTGGTCTCTCTGTAGGGGTTTGGTTGTTTTCATGTTTTGGATTAATTCGCAGGTTTACACATTTTATCATGATAATTTATGTCTATATAGCATGTATGCTTTTGATAAAAAAAGCTAAATAATAAAATACACAGGAATGTCTGGCGGCTGTTAGTTGTTATTTTCAAAAAAAAATTCAGATAATAAGATTGCCAAAATTAATGGTCGTCACCATGTGGTTCGTTGTTTTATGTGCATCCTTGCCCCGTTTAATCAGAATTTGTTGCGAGATTTAGGTTTTAAAAATGTACTGCACTTATCGGATGGTCATTCATCAGGGGTAAAGTTCATATTGCTGTGGTCGCTGGTCACATTTGCAGGTGGTCGTTGATGAGGGGACATTTATACAGAGTACAGTCAGTGGAAAATTTTCGTAAAAAGTGGGTGGTCGTTAATCAGGGGGGTCATCCACAAGGGGTTCTACTGTACATGGTTGCCACTGGTCAGGGAAAAGTCAGGGAATTTTGTGCTGGGTCAGGGAAATTTGAGATGTTGAGAAGTCAGGGAAATACAGGAAAATCCCTTGAACGTCAGGTAAATTTGACTTTCTCATGTCATACGCGTAACGCTGCGATGCCGTGAACTCGAATTCATTATGCGTAACGATCCCGTGAAACAATGTTGATACAATGATGGAGCCTCAGATCATGCCTTGATAATGTTATGTCAATGACTTTGTGTCATTTTTGGTTTGTTTTCTTGGTTTGTTTCTGAAGAATTTGTTCTAGATGAAGACATTATTCTGTAAGTTAAATTTTCTGAAAGGTGGCTCCTCGATAGCGACCAGCCAGGTCTTAGAGGAGTCTCCTGACCCTACTTTTATTATTAATTATACGCATTGTTACCATGTTTGCTATGATTTTCCTGTTTGTGTTATTCAGATTATATATGTATGACATGGATAACGTGTATGTGTGTATTGTTTTGATATAATGGTCAAATAAAAACAAATTCTTCTTCAAATTCTTCTTCTGGTATGGAATTGAACTAGGTAATCTGAGTGGGCATCGAACACTGATTACATTTTGTAAGTTAATTGCTAATTATATGTACATCGCGCAAACATTTTCATGATTATTCAGCCAGCATGGTCAGGGAAAATTAAACTTTGAGTCAGGAAAAAGTCAGGGAATTTTGAAAGCTTCCATGAGTGGCAACCCTGCTGTACCATTATCTGCATTCCTCAGTTTTTTAAATGGTTTATATAAACTTTTTAGATTTTATATATAATACTCCAAAGAATCCCACACCGATGGGTGCTGTCCAAGAAATGTATTATAGAAACAAATGTGATCAGTTATAACTTTATGACTTTCATGTTTTACGTTATACATGAAACATGTATTGGTTGTTCAAACTAATTCTCTGTATTTGTTTTGTTTGCAGGGAAATGTTGGTCTGATTGACGTCGCAGCCACACTTGAGCCAATGGCAAGCCTCCTACCAAAGGTACCAGAAGACAACAGTACGCTCAGTTCGATTGGTTCTCCTGTGTCTGTGTCTACAGACAAGTCAGAGGAAGTGACATCACCACCCACTGAAGGCACAACTGACGTCACAGATTCTGACCAATCACAGACAACTAGGTCAGAGACTGCGGTCCTTGGTGATGAGAACACGCACAAGGGTGATTTGGGATTTGAGTCCGAAGGGGTGATTACAGAGGGCGTACGCGTTGAAGTAACAGAGCCGAAATTGAGTGTAGGTGATGAAGAGGTTATTGATTCAACTGAGAATGTGCAAGAAAGTAGAGTTGAAACTGTGACGAGTAACGTGGATATTACTGGGAGTAAGGTTACTGACACTGAACCACGCAGCAAGTCTGACTAGGCTGCAGGCAGAAACACTACTTAGATTCTTGGAGTGGTAAGCCAAGTACAACTAGTGTTACACAGGTTTCTGGCGAGGAAAGTTTTATTGTGGTTTTCTAATGTGAAAACATAAGTATCATTGATGTAACTCTGGCAGGTTTCGTAGCTATTTTATTACTACTTCTCCTATGGTGTGTCTGAGTCTATGTAATGTGCACCATTGGTTGATGTCACACCGATATGCCACCGATGTATGTCATACAGCTCCGTATCGGAACTGGTGAATGTTGATGGTTTGACACATTGATGGCGTCGTTGTTTCCACACATTTGTTGGATCTTGTTTGGTTGTCATGGAGATTACTGCCCAGCATTTATTCCAAGTGATATGTAGATGCTGCTTTGTGGTTGTGTTTGAACCTTCACACAATGATACGATGTAGGGATGTTGTACCATGGTTTGTTGGGTGTCTGGGTGTGGGGCAGTTGTATATTGAATTGTGTACATATTTAAGAAGACTGGGGGACATTACTGGAAAATTATCAAACATTTACTATTTAGATATCGATATGAATTGAATAAATGACTTATAGAGGAAAGTTTATAAAGCCAAAGAGGATTATGGTTTTATCAGTGCTGATCTACTTACGTTAAGATATATTAATTCAAGATAATTTTGTCAAGATAATTTTGTCACTGGGTAGTCTAAAGTTTGTAAATTTATCTTGCTAAATTCCACCACTATCATCATGTAATTGTATATTTTTATTCTCATTGGGTATATAAGTTCTTTGATACAAATTATGTTTATTTCCTTGTGTTCTTTAGAATACTTATCACCAGTGTGTGCATTGGTGGGACCTTGTATAAAAGATTCCTAGTGAGCCAACACAACAAGTTTGTGTTGTGTTGGCAACCACATCAATAAAGTAAAGTACACAGAAATAAACATCGCGTTACGATTTTATTGTTGCATTCCAACATTAAGAAGTTCGACAGAAGTAATGGTGTTTGCCACTGCACTCAAACTACGCCTTACTAAGTGGCTACAGACAATAATGGTAGAAGCTAAATGCCAAGGCCCTTCACAGACAACAACAGCGATCAGTGTGAGCAGCTACACAACAGATGGCAGCACTGTATGTGACTCGAACAACCTAGAAGACGTGGCAGCAAAGTCCCCTATCCAACTTCCACATCAGCATGAGCCAACATTTATTTTTCATGTAGTATTTTCTGTCACACACAGAACCATGGCAGCAGAATACATCGCCTCGTACGAATGCTTTTAGAAAATATTTGTTCTATATAATTTCCCAGACTGCAGCTAAATATCCACACAGAGCAGATGTTTATTCCAAGATCCTCTTTCTTTCCCTCAACCCAAAATAATGCATTAATTAACACTACTAAACCAGTCCGTCGTGTCACCTGACTGCGGGTAAATTAACTCCGTTAATTGTTATGGTCGTCCGTCAAAGCTTCTGTGACTTTGCTAAATTAAACAACTGAAGAAACTAAACCAAACACAAACTGTGTGCTGTGAGTCGGCCGACAGCCGTTGAAACACTGTCGATACAGACATCTAGGAGCAGGCCACTATTACAGACATCTCTCAAAGCAAGAGCAACTTTGTTTGTTTATCACAAGTATTTTAAAACATTCAACATGAGCCAGTGTGACTCGGAGGAATCTACATGAGGAAGTATCTACATGAGTTGGGGCCCTCAAGTCACTCAGCTCATTGTGTCTTCTCATTTCATGGACAGTTCTACAAGCCTCAGTGGACAGTTCTATCAAATCTCACTGAACAATTCTCTCAAACCTCGTTGGATACTTCTGGCAAACCCCATTGAACAATTCTGTCAAGCCTTATCGGGCAATTCTGCTAAACCTCATTAAACAATTCTGACAAACCACATTGGCAGGTCTGACAAGCTTCATTAGGCAATTCTGTCAAACACCATTGGCTAGTTCTGTCAAACACCATTGGCTAGTCCTGTCAAACACCATTGGCTAGTTCTGTCAAACACCATTGGCTAGTTCTGTCAACCGCTGTTGGACAGACAAATCTTGCTGTCACAATGTCTGACGAAATAATGTAAGAAGGTTCAATGATATACTGTCTGGTATTTAATAGTCAGGGCAAGTGTGGTTGCAATGCACAGACCACACACGACGACCTCACCGACTAGTACCAGTATCAGCTGACAGGTGGCGCTGCAGTCGACACCACCACTGACTTGCTGGTGACACTGTCACTGTCCACTTTCATTTTCACTTCACTGGCTGACACTGGTGCGTCTGGCTCCGACGTGACACTGGATCGTGACATCACTGTGACACTCGTGTCACTTGTAGTGACAGTTGACGGGTGACACGTGACAGCAGCAGTGACAGGTGACACAGTGGACTGCACTGGGTGGACACTGGTGGCCAGTGAAGTGGACACGTACTTGGACAGGTCAAGGGCAGTGGGCGTTGGTGTCTTGCACCACTGAGTCTCTGTCTTCACCTGTTGTAGCTGCTGTTGTTGTTGTTGCAGCTGCTGTTGTTGGTTTTGTTGTTGCAGCTGCTGCTGTTGTTGTTGTTGCAACTGTTGATGGTGTTGCAGCTGCTGCTGATGTTGCAGGTGCTGTTGTTGCACATGCTGGCGATGTTCATGCAGCTGTTGTTGTTGTTGTTGTCTCTGTCTTTCAAGATGTTGCTGCTCCAGGAACAGCTGGTGTTGTTGTTGCTGATGCTGTTGCTGCTGTTGCTGCTGCTGCTGCTGCAGTTGCTGCATCCTGTTCTGCGGAGGCTGTTGTTCCTGTTTGTTCCTCACCAGTGTTTCCCGCAGAGTGAGTTTTGCCTGCGTGGGCAGAAGAGGACGGTGGGTAATCCACAGTAATGCCACAGTAACCATGGCAACTGTCATGTATACATATTATATGTATAGTTCATATACATATTTATGTATAGTTCTACGAGGTCAACGTGAGACAGGCCAAGCACGGAACATCAACAACACGGGGGGGGGGGGGGGAATTTAAGTACATAAGACCAGCACGAGAGGACAGCATGGTGAGCTGGGGAACAACAACACACAACTGTGACAGCCACGTGAGGAAAACTACAGACACAGGCTCCCTGGCAGTAGATGACAGTGTCATGACAGTGTCATGACAGTGACATGACAGTGACAGTGACAGTGACAGTGACATGGCAGTGACATGACAGTGACAGAGTCCACATGACTCTGTGCAGGTTCATATGTGAGCAGTTATAACAGTCCACGCCAGGTTTCCATCCACAGATCAAATATGTGTAGAAACCACCTCTTCTGAGTACAAAGGTAACATAGAACATCCATTTTAAGCTTAATTATATCATATAACTATATTAGTGCTTCCTCCCATGGAACTAGTTTACACCCGTGGAAATAGCCTACACCCTTGGAATTAGTTTACACCAATGGAATTAGTTTACACCCATGGATCAAACCAAAGGCTGCAATTACAAACATCATTAGAGTATTCTGATTTGCTAACATTCACACACTCTCCGGAGACGAGTGCTTCTCATTGTTTCTGTTAGCAGAGAACTGAATGCTACGGGTTCCCACTATTTTTGAAAACTCAGAACTCCAAGCTTTTTCACCTGCAGAAATTGAGTCTTTCAATGCCTTATTTAACCACTGGAACTCCCTAATTCTACACAAGGCTCTCACAACCCTCCACCCACCTGTCGTTCCTTGGAGGAGAATGCCGTTGCGTCCCTCACGACTGCGTCTGCGCCGTACTTGACCAGTAGCGCCACCAGCTCGAGGAAGCCCCGCCCACTGGCCGCGTTGACGGCCGTGCTGCCGGCGTAGTTGGCGATGTTGACGCAGGCCGTCTTGTGCAGCAGCAGGCTGGCGATGTGAGTGAGGTTGGCCTCCGCCGCGTGGAACAGCGGGGTGCGCCCACTCTTGCCGTCGATCACGTCCACGTTCGACCCCGCCTCAATCAACATCTCCACGATGTCAGCGTCGCCCGACTGCACCGCCAGGTGGAGGGGCGCGAACCCTGCAGCGAGAGCAGTTAGGTGAGGCATGGTGAAGGAAGGTTATAACATAGCACAGTGTCAAGTCCTTGGCTCAGAGTGAATTACTGGTCACTCCCTGGCAGATCTGTTACATTGAATTACAGGTCACTCCCTGGCAGATCTGCTCAGTTGAATTACTGCTCACTCCCTGGCAGATCTGTTCAGTTGAATTACTGCTCACTCCCTGGCAGATATGTTCAATTAAATTACTGGTCACTCTCTGGCAGATATGTTCAATTAATTTAAATTACTGGTCACTCCCTGGCAGATCTGTTCAGTTGAATTACTGGTCACTCCCTGGCAGATATGTTCAGTTGAATTACTGGTCACTCCCTGGCAGATCTGTTCAGTTGAATTACTGGTCACTCCCTGGAAGATCTGTTCAATTGAATCTTAACTGTGGTTAAGTTCACCATAAATATCCACCACTGTCTATAGACACGTACTCACACAGCAGAGTGAACTGGAGCAATAGAGTGAAGTAATGTGCCCAAGGTTAAGAAGCAGCAACCTGATTCTAACACAGGATCTCTTGATTAATAATACAATGTTCTAGCAACAGCTCCAGAACACTGACAGGTAACACTCATGGACTTGTGCTTCAGCCTTGTGATCTCACAGGGATCATTTGTGATTTCACTGGGATCATTGTGATATCACAGAGATCATTGTGATCTCACATGGATCTTTGTGATCTCACTGGGATCATTGTGATCTCACATGGATCATTGTGATCTCACAGGGATCATTGTGATCTCACAGGTATCATTATGATCGCACAGGGATCAGTGTGATCTTGAAATATCAGTGTATGACTCGCACAAAAAACAGTGATATATACACACACATACATATATACATACACACACCTCATGTGTTAGTACTTCATAATTCAATCAAAGATGAATACACCCAACATCCCTGACATCCTGCACACTACAACACACCTTCAAAGTTCTTTGCATCGAGGTCAAACTTGACCTTTGACTCGTCCAGCAGCACTCGCAGACACTCCTTAGTTACGTGCTTCACCGCCAGGTGGATCGCATTGTTGCCGTGACGATCAGGTAGGTAACTGATGGCGCCACCTTCCAGCAGTTTTCTCACCATCTCTCGCTCTTTCGTGATCACAGCCACATGCAGCGGAGTCTGTGGACATACGTAACAGTCCACACGTCTCAATACACTCTCCACACCACTCACATGTAACAGTCCACAAGTCTCAATACACTCTCCACACCACACATACGTAACAGTCCACGAGTCTCAATACAATCTCCACACCACTCACACGTAACAGTCCACAAGTCTCAATACAATCTCCACACCACACATACGTAACAGTCCACGAGTCTCAATACAATCTCCACACCACTCACACGTAACAGTCCACAAGTCTCAATACAATCTCCACACCACACATACGTAACAGTCCACAAATCTCAATACAATCTCCACACCACACATACGTAACAGTCCACGAGTCTCAATACAATCTCCACACCACACATACGTAACAGTCCACAAGTCTTAATACAATCTCCACACCACACATACGTAACAGTCCACAAGTCTCAATACAATCTCCACACCACTCACATGTAACAGTCCACAAGTGTCAATACAATCTCTACACCACTCACACGTAACAGTCCACGAGTCTCAATACAATCTCCACACCACTCACACGTAACAGTCCACAAGTCTCAATACAATCTCTACACCACTCACACGTAACAGTCCACGAGTCTCAATACAATCTCCACACCACTCACACGTAACAGTCCACAAGTCTCAATACAATCTCCACACCACACATACGTAACAGTCCACAAATCTCAATACAATCTCCACACCACACATACGTAACAGTCCACAAGTCTCAATACAATCTCCACACCACACATACGTAACAGTCCACGAGTCTCAATACAATCTCCACACCACTCACACGTAACAGTCCACAAGTCTCAATACAATCTCCACACCACACATACGTAACAGTCCACAAATCTCAATACAATCTCCACACCACACATACGTAACAGTCCACGAGTCTCAATACAATCTCCACACCACACATACGTAACAGTCCACAAGTCTTAATACAATCTCCACACCACACATACGTAACAGTCCACAAGTCTCAATACAATCTCCACACCACTCACATGTAACAGTCCACAAGTGTCAATACAATCTCTACACCACACATACGTAACAGTCCACGAGTCTCAATACAATCTCCACACCGTTTGGACTTTGTTTTGGTGGTGCTGCGCAAGTGGTTCATATGTGACATAATACGATAGGAAAGTTTATTCAGAACATTGTACTCAGAACATTGTTAACAATAGGCAAATTTAACTACAATGTTTGAAAGTCAGTCAATGACTCTCGGTGAGGAATTGACAAGACAGAAGTGCCTGTAGCTGTCTGACCTGGCGCAGCTTGTTGTAGGCGTCCAGGGACTCGCCCATCAGACACATCATCCGGATCAACTTGACCACCATCTCCATGTTGCCCTGGGCAACCGCAATGTGCAGGGGCCTGAAACATGTCATTCAGGTGACATCAGTCATTGACAGGTGACATCAGTCATTGACAAGTGACATCAGTCATTGACAGGTGACATCAGTCATTGACAGGTGACATCAGTCATTGACAGGTGACATCAGTCATTGACAGGTGACATCAGTCATTGACAGGTGACATCAGTCATTGACAGGTGACATCAGTCATTGACAGGTGACATCAGTCATTGACAAGTGACATCAGTCATTGACAGGTGACATCAGTCATTGACAAGTGACATCAGTCATTGACAGGTGACATTAATCATTGACAGGTGACATCCTATGTTCTCACTGACGTCGTGCAAAGAAAACTAGGCAATTTCGCAAATTTATTTCAGCTGTGAGATAATCCATCTTTTAATTACATATTTTCAGTGAAACATCACATCCTATTATGGCCATACACTAAATACCACTTTCGTAAACTCCATCTAAACTGTTTTCAAACATGCGATTTAAAGATTATTTTGCGTAAAACATTTAACATTTACAATTCTGCGGGCCTGACAAGGACACCACCAATATGGCAAAGGCATAATTCATAGCATGACATATCAAATGAGAAGGTGACAATATAATTATATGGAAGAAGTAAAATTGTTCATTTCTCTTACAACAGTAATAAAATGGGAATTTATTAATTCTGCATATTTATCAGATATTATAAAACACTATTTTTCGTTTATTGGTGGACCACATCTCCATCAGTTTTGCACGTGTTGAGATGACATTTTGTGTGTGCTCTAGTGGGTTCACAAGGATGGCTCGTAGATTTAGACTTTTATAAAATTCATCCAGGAGTTTGGATAACTTGGTAACCAAGGCTCTCACACAAGATATGACAAAACTCTACATTCAAATAATGTTCAAGCGTTTTAGCTCAGGTAATTGTCGATTTCCCACGAGAAAGACTGTAGAAGCGCAGTGAAGATGGGCCCTCAGGGAGAGGATGGGCCCTCAGGGAGAGGATGGGCCCTCAGGGAGAGGATGGGCCCTCAGGGAGAGGATGGGCCCTCAGGGAGAGGATGGGCCCTCAGGGAGAGGATGGGCCCTCAGGGAGAGGATGGGCCCTCAGGGAGAGGATGGGCCCTCAGGGAGAGGATGGGCCCTCAGGGAGAGGATGGGCCCTCAGGGAGAGCGCCGGTGACAGCTAAACATTGCTGGGTCATCAGCCTGTTTAACAACATATTTTACAGACATTACATCATTTGAACTGGAAATATAAACCCACTGGTGTATAAACAGAACTGACAAATATAAATTGGCCATCTTAGGGGGCCATCTCAACATATGAACATAAACCTGTTGTAGTTTAGTCTCAATCCTCTCAGCCCCTTACGAAACCTTACATAGCATCAGTGGACACTCTTGGTAAATATTCATCCTTCCTTCTCTCCATCAATAAATTCTCTTTAAACAGGGTAAATTAATTAAACAAAGTCTTGGATTAAGCAAACTATCCCACAACACAGCCTTACTTAAAGCACTAAATATTGAAAAGATCGAAGATATTGTAAATAGAAATGTTTTATCCTTGTATAGTAGAATATTTAATGTGGAAAGTCCAGCGCGTCGACTGATGCAGCACTTACTGTCTCGTTTTATATGTTATGGTGAAACGGTACCTGGAACCCTGTTGTATAAAGTAGTATCTATGGGCGAGTCACCCAGTAAACGAGCCTTTAATTTAAATCAACATGTACCACAAAGTAGTGCGACAAATGATGGTCTTGTTGACTCGATTAGACACCTTTTATTTACTGATAATTTTAACAGACCATATTCACATGAACATCTTTTAGTTCATCTCTTAACCACTGCACTCTAATATATTACGCGTCTCTTTATTTTAACTGATATACACAATATACACTGAATTTTATATATTATACCATGCCACTGTATGTATTGTTGTTATTTATTTTATTTTATCAGGTTTTTATTCTCCACCGTGTGTCTTTTATATGTGATTGCACGTATGAATATGTATGTAATGTTTCTTCTCCGGCAACGGAGGCTGAATAAATAAATATTAAACAGTCTGGAATCATTTTTTTAAATATCCAGATGTACCCTGTAATTGTCCCTGTTCCAATGAAATGAGTCACAACTTGACATGTAAAAAATGAGTTAGTCACGCAAGCACATGATTGAGTGCGCTGTCATTCAAAATGTGGCTGTTTTGCTTCTATTTCACCTTTTGATGTATTCTAAACACCCTCCCAAGTTGTCGAAGATATGTCTTGCAAACTGTTTATTGCGATTACCGCAATATAATCTGAGTATTTAGCCATATTTTGTAGCGGCGACCCGATCGATTCGATGTCATTTACAGATAGTGAGTGCACACTGTGCCTGCACTAGTAGTCTAAGCCAATCAGGGGCCACTATGAGCCGCACCCGGCAAGGAATGACATTTCTTTATAGATACTGGCTAAAGTTTATGTCAATGGGGGATCTCTTTAGCAGAGTCAGACAGTGGACATGCTGTGTGTTCCCTTAGTAACAAATATGTCCACCAGGCGTAGAGGGAAACCTCGAAGATTGTGACTTGAACAAGTGCGATTTATCGGTTCTGTTTTACGAAATGCAAGCGTGAAATGTTGCATAGCTTTTCTAAAAAGTACTAAATATTACTATAAATGAGAACTAAGCATTGCTAGTTGTTAGAAAAGACATTAAAGGGGCACTGTATGGGATTGAACCTTCCACGCGAAATGGCTAAATTTGGCCGACCCACGAGAGGCAGCACCGTCAGTACCTAAAAATATCCTGTTGACGTTGACGATGTTGCGCAGCCGAGCGGTGGACAAAACTGCGACAACTGACAAGGCAAGCGTGCCGCGTAATAACTGTTGTTGCTATTTTTAACTCATGGCTTTTAAAAGTGATCCTGGACAGTGCAGTTGTGGAAACATCTGTAACAGATTGGAAAAGAGAGGCGGGTGTCCGTGTTTTATTCAAATTCAACAAGATCTTTTTAGGTACTGACGGTGCTGCCTCCTCGCGGGTCGGCCAAATTTTGCTGTTTTGCGTGGAAGGTTCAATCCCATACAGTGCCCCTTTAAAGTTTGCGTTGGTGGCAAAAAGTCAAAATCATCAAATATAACCATGCGATGTTAATACAGTGTTTCCTCGAAATCAAGTTTGCTGACTATGACTATGACTTATGTGACTCATTTCGTTAGAACAGGTCACAGATAATTATTCACAAGTTGTGTTTAACACATGTTTAAAAGGGCACCCTTTTAACTTGTTTACTCCTTGATTATGTTAATGTTTTGACCACTAAATGCCTGTATCCACAGTACATGTATAAGGACATGTGTTTTGGAAGATAATATCGTAAGCACACACGCACGCATGCACGCACACATGCTTGCATACACTTTTCTTTCTAGTCAATATGGTTATACCAGAATGTGATTTATTTGTTCCTATATTTCCTAGTTGGGAAAAACAAAAAACAAAACTGGTTTGCAGCTTGCGCCAATCTTCAATATTTTGAAATGATCCCTTTAGATACCATAACTAATCACTAACACTGAATCACTTCCTAGTCAGTGACTGCGGACTGCTGTCTCTTGACATGTGGACACAAATCAAACTGTCCCAATTGTGTCATTTAGTGCATGCAATTGGGACACATGGTTTAAAAAATAAGATCCCAGGGTTTCTAAATCTGTGGTTACTGTCGCTGCAACAAAACTGCCTACAGAGATACCAGAAGCCCTACCAGAGATACCAGAAGCCCTACCAGAGATACCAGAAGCCCTACCAGAAAATTAGATGTTTGATGCATTCAAAGCAATTTGGGGGGTTTTGATAATGAATAAAATGGTAAGATAAAATCAGATAAAAATGTGTGCATAGTAGAATGAATCTTATCAAATGTATATCCTGAAATTATAAAAAAAAAGATCCTCAACGGTTTATGAGATATGGCAGCTAACTATGCACGGCAGACACAAAGTGATGCCATAAGTCAATTGGATCTTTGGCCCAAAGGATTAAAAAGCCACAACTTGGTAACCCCCACATGGTCAGGACTTTGCAGCAAAATCCACTATTAAAAATTATGTTGCAATATCTTTGCAAATTATGGTTAACTGTATGTGGTTAACTGTATGTGAAACAATTCTGATGAAGCGAAACTAAACTCAATCAGCAAATTACTGAGTCAACATTTTGCAATTTTTCCTGAAATCTCCAATTTTGGATGTACCTACCAGGGTAAATGTTACCATTGTATGCTAAAACAAATTGCCAATTTTACAATCGACACTTTTTCAAAGTTACTAACTAGCCCAATGTAATAGTTGACAGTCTAGGGCCTCCACGGTAGCAATAATTTTGAACGCTCTTTTCAAATACTCTGAAAAGTTGCCTTCTGCATTCACATATGCGCATTATTAATCCAGGCAGTGAATGGATATTTATGTTATATAAAAAAGATTGTCCGTTTTATTAATAAGACACAGTGCTCCCGAACATTGCAAAAACTTGCACTGCAGTCATTTATTCGACAAACCAAATCAAGGTTTTATGAAATTATATAAAACACTGTTAGTGGGAATTAAAATTTCTGAGGTTGGTAACTCAGAATAATTCATGTGTCATTGCTACAGAACCAACTGTCCAATGACACCATGCCCTCTGTCATGTGATGACACCCAGACTGTCCAATGACACCATGCCCTCAGTCATGTGATGACACCCAGACTGTCCAATGACACCATGTCCTCAGTCATGTGATGACACCCAGACTGTCCAATGACACCATGCCCTCAGTCATGTGATGACACCCAGACTGTCCAATGACACCATGCCCTCAGTCATGTGATGACACCCAGACTGTCCAATGACACCATGCCCTCAGTCATGTGATGACACCCAGACTGTCCAATGACACCATGCCCTCAGTCATGTGATGACACCCAGACTGTCCAGTGACACCATGCCCTCAGTCATGTGATGACGATCAGACTGGCTCCGGCTGCGTGCCCGGAGCCATGTAGAGCTGCAGTGAAGTGTGGTGAGACATTCCTAGTTTCAGACACACTAGTTCCAGACTTCCTGTTCAGCCAGACTTACACTTGACTGACTCCTATCAAATCTAGATTAACCCAGTCCCTGACAAAAACACTTTTCCAGAGCTGTAAGAAAGATGCATTGTTGTGTAGAAGGAAGCAGCCAGAGAGTCTGAACCATTTCCAAGAGAACAAGACCATAGTTCTGTCCGACTGGAGGACACAGACAGTATCTCTAGAGTTTGAAATTATCTTGTCCATCAGCCCACGACAACCGCATTTGCCATCGAATATGTGAAATTCCTACTAGTTGTTGTCCATATATATTTTAGCTTAAATATATTTATTTACCTATTTACATGTATGTACACACCCGTGAACGGGACATACGTCCCGGATTTGATGGTGTCAAAATAAAGTTTCATTATTATTATTATTATAGGATGAGCTATTTATCGCCACAATAACAAGATAAATTGAACCTCAACATTTTTTTTAATTCATTTTCTGTTCGAGTGACAAGTGAATTGCTGTACACAAAGTGAACTTTTGGTTGTATTCATCCACTTGACAAGTAGATAAGTTGATGATGTTGAGCCCTGTATGTCAGACTATGTCTACAAATGTAGTGAAGTGGCTGTGTTAGGAGGACTAGTTTCCTATTACATATATTAGTGTTCTACTTTGGGTGGCCCTAATTGTGAGGTTGCTATATTGTGAATGACCTTAATTGTGAGGTTGCTGTATTGTAAAGGTGACCTTAATTGTGAGGTTGCTGTATTGTGAAAGTGACCTTAATTGTGAGGTTGCTGTATTGTGAAGGTAACCTTAATTGTGAGGTTGCTGTATTGTGAAGGTGACCTTAATTGTGAGGTTGCTGTATTGTGAAGGTGACCTTATTTGTGAGGTTGCTGTATTGTGAAAGTGACCTTAATTGTGAGGGTGCTGTATTGTGAAGGTAACTTTAATTGTGAGGTTGCTGTATTGTGAAGGTGACCTTAATTGTGAGGTTGCTGTATTGTGAAGGTGACCTTAATTGTGGGGTAGCTGTACTATGAAGGTGACCTTAATTGTGAGGTTGCTGTATTGTGAAAGTGACCTTAATTGTGAGGTTGAGCACTGTATTGTGAAAGTGACCTTAATTGTGAGGTTGCTGTATTGTGAAAGTGACCTTAATCGTGAGGTTGCTGTATTGTGAAGGTGACCTTAATTGTGAGGTTGTTGTATTGTGAAGGTGACCACAACGAGAGGTGCTATCGTAGTTGGCTATGCCTTTGTCCAGAAGCCAGTAGGTTTATTTTGTGTTTGTACTTAACGTGTTTGACCACATATGTACCCGATGAACACTGCAATTTATATTTTGATACATTTCCAGTGGCACTTAACTGTCCACTGTGTACTGACATTACATTATAAAAACATTGTTTGTATTTGATCAAATTAAATTTTACCAACATCTAAAAAGGGCAGCACATCTCATCTTTCACAAACCATATTTGACCCCTGTGACCCCTGTGACCCCTACTTACAGGTCGCCGTCCTCGTCGGGACTCACGGCGAGCTGACACTCCCGCAGCATGATGAAGTTCATCTGGGGGTCAACCAGCATTCGGGTCGAGTCGTTCGGGTCAGTCTGTGGCTGGCCTGGACGCTCTGAAACAAATGCATTGACCATCAGTGACCAGTGGGGCCAGGCCGCCATTTTGTTTCATGGACATGAATGAAGTGTCCATGACTGTGTGAAGTGTCCATGACTGTGTGAAGTGTCCATGGTTATGTGAAGTGTCCATGGTTATGTGAAGTGTCCATGGTTATGTGAAGTGTCCATGGTTATGTGAAGTGTCCATGGTTATGTGAAGTGTCCATGGTTATGTGAAGTGTCCATGGTTATGTAAAGTGTCCATGGTTATGTAAAGTGTCCATGGTTATGTGACGTGTCCATGGTTATGTGAAGTGTCCATGGTTATGTGAAGTGTCCATGGTTATGTGAAGTGTCCATGGTTATGTGAAGTGTCCATGGTTATGTAAAGTGTCCATGGTTATGTGAAGTGTCCATGGTTATGTGACGTGTCCATGGTTATGTCACAGAAACCCTTTGGGGGATTCTTGTTCCCAAAACAGCTATAAAGAAGTTCAGGTCATCCATTTACTGGTCTGCAGCTTCACGTAGAAATCAGGTCATTATGCAACCATCAACGCTGAAATCTTCACTACCCTATTCCACTTTTTACATTTTTCCTTTGCTGTTACCATGACTACCGTGTTTTAACAAATCAAACTAAAGAATTGAGAATTGGAAGAGCAGTAGATTATAAGGGGAAGTCTGCTGTTTGGAATGTGGGAAAGTTAAACATCAAAGGGTATTGCGGTTAACTCTGCTCATTACTACAATACATTTTGTTTTGAAACTGGATGTTATGTTTATCACTTGAATGTGTTGCTGGCAGAATCTTTCAAATTGCGAACATTGTTCCAAGCTTAATAAAGTAACTAATCACAAAATGGCAGGCAGTAAACATTCAACATGCATGTTGTAATCATAGGAACGTAATATTAAATGAAAAAATTAAACCTAGGAGCTGGCACCCTCCCCTTAATAAACTGTCTGATGATTTCACCATTTGAATGTAAACTTGTACGTGGACTACCCAAATTAGCCAGGTTGACAATACTAGACTGGTGGCAAGAACCAGCAATTTCAGCCAAAATCAGTCGTGATTTTCTCTTTGAGAGACTACACTCGTCCCAGGAAGATGTCAAGTAAAAACAGTGGTTAATTTTCATGAGAAACGTTCAACTAATAACCACACTGAATGTTGTGATCCCTGGGGCTAGTTCTAGACCCGGGTGTCTATGGACCAGACACGGTACTCCACTGTGGCCCCAAGCCAACATGCCCATAGCCAAGCAGGAAAATAAAGAGTACAGTCAGAAAATTCCCCTTGCTATATTTAGACACTGCATTGTATTTCACCAGACCTAGATGAGGGTTGTACAAGGTCCTCTGAATGGACTGAGCTCGTGACAGATAGACATCAAAAGGCTGGCTCAGTGTCACAACAGCCACAGCTCAACAACAACAACCGTCTGTGACAATGGACACCTCCTTGTTCACCACAGCAGTACTTCTTAGTTATTATTACCGAATGAAGCATGTACACGTCAATATGTACATTTTACAAATGCAACTACAGAGCAGTTTATTCTGGACAACAGAAGTCTGTAGGAATGTTTCCTTTATTTCATTAATCAAAACGTTTGGAAAACTTTGAAAGTCTTGCAGATTAGAAATGGACTAGACAAAAAAATGTTGGAGCAGGAACATTGATTGAATAGACAAGATTACTAAATCACATACACATGTATGCACTACACATTATGTTTTACTTACTCAATACACAAATCTGCTTACCACACTTTACATATCTTACCAGGCAGTTTACCCATCAGGCACTTTACACATCTTACCACACTTAACACATCTTACCACACTTTACACATCTTACCACACTTAACACATCTTACCAGGCCCTTTACACATCTTTGATTACTGCGTACCATCTGTGTTGTGGCCACACTACACAGGCCTCAACATTAACACTGGCCCACTGGTTCAGTGGCTTGGTGCCAATTTCGAAGCAGGCAGGCCAGTTCGGGCCACCGGTGTCATATTTTACTGATCACGCCATGGTTTTCAATCTACCTGACCACTGTTATGTTTCTCATAACCTACCCTTCATAAAATGCCCCTAACGATATTTTTATTATACCATTCGAAAAACCAATGTATATTTGTATTAAACAACAACATCTAGAACTTAATTTCTGGGTGGGCCAGTAACTTTTAAAATCTACTGGCCCATGGGCGGTGAATATAAAACCTCAATGTCAACATCTGGTACATATCTACTTTCTGTACATTTCTACTGCACACCCAGTTTTTATGGGTCAGAACTCATTCAGAACACAGTACTGGTACACAGTGTCCATATTGCATAGTGCCTTGGTTACACTGCACTATTCTCTTGGATTTTACCTTGGGTGATATTAGCTTCTAGCCAGTTCCAATCTACCTCTGGCAGTAACCGTATACTAGATTAATACTGATCTATGTGTCCATATTACCTACTGCTCTCAACCAGCATGTCAAATCTAGTATTGATACGTAAAAGAGCCCCACATATTTATGAAGTAAAACAAATTACCTGCATATCTAATATATGGATCTTGGTGGTTCTTAAGTTAAGTATAATCAATATGCTATGGTCATATATACCTCAAATAGTGTCTATGTTACCTACTATCTTACATATTAACTTCATGTTGCCATCTCTTAGCCATGAAGACTGTTATCCCAGCTTCGATTACCGTTGTGTCAGATCCCTCCTGCTACAGAATGGGTACATTTTGAAACTAAATTATGCATTTGAATTTAGAAGATATATGTCCAATGTTTGTGTACCAGCATTGTGTATACATATCTTAGCACGCACATCTCATCAAGTTGGCATGTCACTGCCACGCAGTACAGACGACAGATGTAATGATAAATATCAGCACACACACACAAGAAACAGGAAATGTTGCCACTAAGGATGTCGTACTATTTCCAGAGTGATATCATCAGGAGCCTGTGCCTGTCAGCCACCTCACATCTACAGGAAGACCTGTCATACAGACTCAACACTCAACTACTGCAATGCTACATATATTATTAACATGATATAAAACTATTTTGACTGTGTTGGCAATAAAAAAAAAATTATTATAACATTTGTTAATACATAATTTCACATATACTGTATGTCAAAATTGCTGGTGCAATGGGCGGCAGCTTTATACAATTTTCAAATATATAAAAATAATATTTTACTTATGTAAGTAAAATTAAGTATGTCATCAGTTTATGGATGTATGTATATGTATCTTATGCGGGCAGACAGTGTACATCTGAAATAAAACATTTATCATTATTATTATACATCCATTTAGATGTCGTCATGTTACTCATGTACAATCTGCAGTATCAATTTTATTTCTACATGAAATATCACCCTTGAATTGATTTGTGTTGTGGTTTCGTGAAATATGAAATCTGTCAGTCTCTCTAGAAAACTGCTGTCTGCTTAAAAGATCTCAATTCTAAAACTATGCAATTTGATTACCATTCACTGCGATAAAAACTGTGTAGGTGCCCACCACAATTGAAAAATCCCCGTTTCTGCATTAAGACATCAAATCTTACTAGCGATAAGATAAGACTTAGTGCGACACAATTTAACCACAGATCCTATCGTCATAGCATGAGTAGCAACAATTATTATGTGAAATGTATGCAACGGGTCATTGTAAGAGTTATATAACTGTGACGTTTACAAAACGTACACAACAAAATTATCTGGTTGATCAATGGACAGACGGGTCACTTTACTTTCATTACAGTAACCACAAACGCTGGCCTTGGCTCTGTTGACCTATCACCAGTACTCGAGGCTGTGTTGACATTTCAGCCGAGTCATTCTTCCTCTCTGACAAAGCTCTTTCTGGGGGGATTTATTCCTAATTTGCCTTCCTGATATTCAACAGATGTCTGAAAGGTTATGTAAATCAATTGCCTCATTATTGTCACCAGTCATTGTCACGGAACTCACTTGTTTCAAAAATAACCGTTGCACTGTGTGACATCAGAGAAATGTTTTAAATGTCACAGGCGCCTGACTGTTTATTTTAGAGAACACAACACCCTAGGCTTGTAATTGCTACAGTATTTAACAAATTCCTTGCGTTCAATAACTTTATTTTTAACCAATGAAATAACAGAATTCGATGCTGTTCAAGGATTTCTATGCCCCATGTACATGGTCATGTTTTAAGCAATTATTTTTAAAAATTGGAACATAAAATTATTTATCTTCTATGATGTTATCCTGATAGGCAGCACCTAAACCCCAGCTTCCCGTCGTCTTCCCGTCGTCTTCCCACAGCTGCCTCCTGCCTTCCTTCAGGGTCAGGGGTTGAGGGTGACCCACTGGGTGAGAGGGTGGGGGCATCAAAGGCCACTGTACAGACGGTGGGGATTCATACATTTTTTAATATACTTCCCTCTGTACAAAGGCAATTTCTGCACTTGAGTTGGCAGCCCATCATATATGTACACTCATTATAATGTGGAGGTAAATGAACGCCCCATCCCAGATCACCCCTCTAGGTGATGTCAATGTTCCTCCCAACCCTGCTCCTTCCCCATCATCCCCACAGCCATCCCGGGATGTTTCCTAGTTCCTTCCGGCCCACATTCTCCGCACACATTCTGTCATTCTCACCCGGCCTGTACTTTGGGCGACTTCACTCACTATGCAGTGTCCTAAGGTTCATTCACTGGAGCTGTCACGTGTAAATATGTACCTTCTGCCAGTGGACTCCACTTTATATCCCTGGCAGTTATAAATAATTAACGTTAGCTCAAATTCCCACAATGTCTTTGAGTAGTTCATTCGGGTGTATGAATTGGCAGTGAAGTGTTTTGCACTTCCCTCCCGCATAGATCTGTTCATTCAAATACCATTTTGACTTAGCCAGGAAGTGTTCAGCAATGTTGTAATTACTGCACAAAGATTATTCTCACACAGGGGCGTACGTAGCTAAACATTATAAACACTGTTGGTGTGTGCAGAAGTGTTCTGTCATGGGGCAGGGAATGTAAAGAGCACCAACAGTCTACAAGCCTGGACACCACTTGGTTAAGAACCATATAATTACATACACATTAGTGAACTCTACTTCTAACTGCTATGTCTGTCACATGTGTTGGCAATCACAGGCTTACAAACGACACGGCGGCTGTTTCTTCATCAAATGGTGAAAAATGCACAACCCAGTGAACCCACAATTACCACTGTTGGTACGCGTTGCCACTAGTGCCACTGTTGGTACTCGCTGCCACTAGTGCCACTGTTGGTACATGCTGCCACTAGTGCCACTGTTGGTACATGCTGCCACTAGTACCACTGTTGGTACATGCTGCAACTAGTACCATTGTTGGTACATGTTGCCACTAGCACCATTGTTGGTATACGCTGCCACTAGTGCCACTGTTGGTACATGCTGCAACTAGTGCCACTGTTGGTACATGCTGCAACTAGTACCATTGTTGGTACATGTTGCCACTAGTGCCACTGTTGGTACACATTGCCACTAGTGCCACTGTTGGTACATGCTGCCACTAGCACCATTGTTGGTACATGCTACCAGTGGTAGCCACTGCCACTGTTGGTACACACTGCAGATTCTGATACTTTCCAGATAACAATTTATTGTAGTTTTAGCCTGGGACCTACACTAACATGTACGAGGTTTTACACTGCATTTGCAATGTCAACAGCATATGTTTGTACTTCATCAAGATATATATAATAATTTAATAAAACATATGGTTTGAAATCTAAACAAATTTGAATCAAAGCAAATATACCTGACTACGATGTCTGTGACTAAATCAATACAGTGAACCTGTCTACTAGGGTCACACTTGGGGCCCGGGTCATAGTGACCTGACTGGACAGGTGGTTGATTTAACAGGATTTATGTCCTGTACTAATAGTACTATTAAGGAAGTATTTTGGGACTGTTTCAAAGTGACCTTATTTGAAGGGTAACCTTAATTGTGAGGTGGTTGATTGTATTACGAAAGTGACCACAAAGTGAGGTCCGACTGTAAATACATATTTAAAAATCAATAACCGATAAGTATGTCTACTCTTTGTTCCTAAAACTATGCTCCATACTGGCAAATATGTTTTCTCTGTAGCTGAGTTAACTATGAGTCAACTCTCTATTAGAATTCAATCTTCTGACAGACTGAAAATATAGCCACCTTTCATAGACACCTTTGTGAAATTGCTTTTCCACCACATATTGTCAGTGGTTCCATCATCCCTGCTCCTATGACGACGCTTGTCTGCCCCATTTATGATTTTGTTAGTTGCACTTCTGACCTTGAATTTTCGAGGATATAGGTGCTATAGAAGTGATGCAATTACTAATAGTATTACTACTAGTTCCTTACACATCCATCTTGCCAAGCACTATCACTTGTGGCAACCAGCCAGCATCTTACAACATTCCAGTCATAGGCGGTTGTAATATATCTCACTTTTTCATAAATAAAATGAGGCCAAAAGTGAAAGTCCTCTGTGGGTGTCCTAGATGGCTTCAAGGTCAATGTTCTGTGGCTGGTTGTGGGGCGATAAATGCTCCATCCTATTTTGAACTACCAGTTTTGGACTGTGTAGATGTCACATGATCTACTGCTGTCCTTGTGGTTTGCCAGCCTTGAGCCTGTGCTAACTGGAATAGCCCATAGATCTAACTCCGTGGACTAGACACATGTAGGCCAACGTTTACCTCCATGTAGCTACCAGGTGTAAATGTGTACAGGTAGGCATATATTACCTGTGCTCTACACCTGTTGGTCACTGGGTGGTCAGCATGACTTTCAAGTTGTCTAAGTTAGTCGTCCCACTCAAACACCAGTGTCCATATATTAAAGGCACAAAAAGGTTCTTATATACAGCTGTGTGTGTGTGTGTGTGCATGCGTTCGTGTGTGCGTTCGTGTGTGCGTGCGTGTGTGCGTGGACATATCGTCTTTGGTTTTTAACAAGCGATCACACTCGCAGAGCTCTATTAATTCAAAAATACTTGTAAGTATGGTGCACTGTGCTACTTGTAAGCATGGTGCACTGTGCTACTTGTAAGCATGGTGCACTGTGCTACTTGTAAGCATGGTGCACTGTGCTACTTGTAAGCATGGTGCACTGTGCTACTTTTGTATCTGGCCTGGGAACAGCAATTTGGGCTATGTGTAACTCAGACGTGTTTGCTTGGAAATTTGCTAAAACCATTGACACAAAAAGGCACCATATGTATATACGGCAGATGATGAGATTCATGGTTAAATACCTGGTACTATAAAGCATTATTTGGACGTAGTTTGTTATTTTATTTTTTAAATGATAATTCCCAAAGTTCTACGCGGACTCCCAAATTTGTGCATGAAATTGCCAGACCCGACCAATTCCCCATCAAATGGCCAATGTTTGTTAACGTTTGATGATTGTTGTCCTGGTGTGTGGCTCTATGGGCGATATACTAGAACTGTATCATTGTTTACACTGTTACAGGGCCTGTTGTGGCTGTGACAATGTTAGCACAAGATAAGTTCCGATTGTGGAGTTTGACAATTCATAAACCTGTGAACTATGTGCCATGTTGTCTAGAACCAAGTGTAATACAATACAGGGAAGTTGTAAATAACAGACAACGTGGTGCACTAGTAAGCTATCTTTTCTGCATTATGTACATATATTCCGGAGAATTAAAATAAAAAAGAAATGAGTTTACAACAGGTTTGTCATGGATGTATGGTGACCTATCTGTGAACTCACTGACCAGTCACACTTTCACTGACCAGTCACACTCTCACTGACCAGTCACACTCTCACTGACCAGTCACACTCTCACTGACCAGTCACACTCTCACTGACCAGTCACACTCTCACTGACCGGTCACTCTCACTGACCAGTCACACTCTCACTGACCAGTCACACTCTCACTGACCAGTCACACTCTCACTGACCGGTCACACTCTCACTGACCAGTCACACTCTCACTGACCGGTCACACTCTCACTGACCGGTCACACTCTCACTGACAGGTCACACTCTCGCTGACCGGTCACACTCTCGCTGACCAGTCACACTCTCACTGACCGGTCACTCTCACTGACCAGTCACACTCTCACTGACCAGTCACACTCTCACTGACCGGTCCCTCTCACTGACCAGTCACACTCTCACTGACCAGTCACACTCTCACTGACCGGTCACTCTCACTGACCAGTCACACTCTCACTGACCGGTCACTCTCACTGACCGGTCACACTCTCACTGACCAGTCACACTCTCACTGACCGGTCACACTCTCACTGACCGGTCACACTCTCACTGACCGGTCACACTCTCACTGACCGGTCACACTCTCACTGACCGGTCACACTCTCACTGACCGATCACTCTCACTGACCGGTCACTCTCACTGACCGGTCACTCACTGACCAGTCACACTCTCACTGACCAGTCACACTCTCACTGAGCAGTCACACTCTCACTAACCAGTCACACTCTCACTGACCAGTCACACTCTTACTGACCAGTCACACTCTCACTGACCAGTCACACTCTCACTGACCAGTCACACGCTCAGTGAAAAGTTACATATTAAACTCAGTCTCACTCAGTGTAAAGTCAATATATTAAGTTTTGCCCAGTGTAAAGTTACACATTCACTCACTCCCAAACAAATTACATAATTATACACTCAGGAAGTCACCACTGGGTAATATGTAAAGCTCTAAACTTGATGCTAAGCTACATATTTTACATTTTACTTGCCATTATCTGTGCACAACTTTATGTTTGACTGAATTTTTGTAAACACAGTGGCATTTGTAAATATTTTCTATGTCATTTAAAAATTAAATTGCACATTGACTATTTATAAAGCAGTATATTTTAGTTTGTGTTCAACGTGGTTGAGAAATATTTTGTATGTATGCATGTATTTTTTGAACTCGTGAGTACTTCCAATATGATGCTGACTGACATGTATATTAAAAAGTTATGTCATGTTTAATATTGTGTTCTGGTCTAAAAATCTATCATATTTCAACAATCTTATTAGCACAGATACAACTACGATATATATTCTAATGTTTCTACACTCCTACATGTGTAATGGTATGTAACGGCAAAGGTTAAACTGTGCAAGTTAAGCAGCCATGTAGTTGAACCACAGACGGTTCTAGAATCACATGATCAAAACGCAGTTGTGACACAGAATTCGGTCACAAATGACATGGTGAGCGTGTGACTCTGTTGTCCAGTCACAGTGACCAGTGTGATACCGCAAATGGTGAATGACAAACAGCTATAAATATATGTCTCCTGTTTCTGGTTGTTTGATTTCTTTCCAGCATTCAGCAACATTGTATTATTGTTAAGAACGGCTTTGATGTCTCATTCAACTAGTCAGCCTTTTTGAGAACATTATCGCAAAGCCGACGGATGTAGTACACTCATTACAATGATGTCAGAACAGCTACATTATGAGGTTTTGTTGTGCTCAAATACAGAATTCCCCCCATAACCACAATGTCCAGTCACTGTACAAATGACCAGTGCTCAACAGGTGTGAATGCATTGTTGTGTACAGCTGAATCATGGTCAGTTATTACACTTGTGGAAACTCATTCATTCATGCTTTGTTATGACAGAATTCCCCACATGTCTATAAAACCACATTGTCCTGTCAGACCGTTGGTGACAAGTTTCAGCATGGTGTGATAGCACATGAATCATGATCTGTTATAGCAGCTAAGTTGTGACACACACAAAGTGTTTGCTGTCCTGGTTGTCCTTGTCACACACCACTGGTCACAACAGTGGCATTGCAGTGTCCACAAGCAATGTATTTATAGCAAGTGTCATTCTGCATACCACAAAGGTCTCTCTGCCGGCCGCTGTAATAAACATAGGAGAGTATTTAAAACAGCTGCCTCCAACAGTGACAATACAACAGTCATTACATCCTACACCAGGCAGTTAATTACACCTCATAACCACGCCACGTTAGCTTAATCACACCACCAACATAAGGGAAACCCCCTTCCCTGGAGGCAGTGACCACAACTTTCCCCTTCTTGATGCTTCTGTCTCTAAACATTGAGGATCACTGACAGGTGTGTCACACAGACGTGTGACATTTACCACGATGACATTTGACGGCACTCCTACCAGTGTAAGCACGACTGCTCATAACACACATACCCATACCCCCCCCCCATCCCCCCCACGGCCTGTTAACACACGTCACACACACTTTACTCTCGCTAGGGTGATCTAAGCTTCATATGCCCCGCAATATGTCTTAATCCAGACAGCTCTTCACAGCAAAACATGCACCAATCCACGACTACACACTCATATTTCATAACTCAGTTAGTTCACAAGCACATGGCTGTTTGAAATATTGTATTTTCATAAAGTCAATATTGATGTAGAACACATTATTTTACCACCCACTACCAAGCATGGTGTAAAGGGCATCATGTTTACAATATGTTACAGTTCAGGTCTCCTTCATGTCACTAATGTGCTGAAGGTTAGTCCCACTGCAATATTCAAATGTCATACCTGAGTATTCCAACTGCTCTGCAAATCATATTTCATAAATAAATACAAAGTACTACATTGTTTAAGACTACATTGTAAGAACAAGAAATAACTGGGTATTGTATGGACATAACGATTAACACCCAATTCACACACTGTTTTCCCAATAAAGCTTCGAGTACCAATCAACAAACTATGTGATGTGAGTCATGTCCTATCGACACAGTTCACAAACACATAAGTGTATCATTTGTTCACACACACACACACACAGTCGCACACACAACATTCAGTGTAGACTCTCAGTAGACAAGTAATTATTGTTTACACACGTACAGCAGTCACACGCACACAATGACCTAGGACTTTTTGTGAATATACAACACAGCATGGAACGTTAGTTAGTAAGATTGCTAGCAACCACTGCCAAATATGAAACTTTGTTATTTATGCTAACAAGACAACATATTTGAGCTACAGACTGACAAACAGGACTAAATAAGTTAAGTCATTTCATTTCAGCATATCTGGAGAGTTACGTATTCTTTTTCGTGGATTAAACACTTTGACAGTTTCTACACACAAATTAACAGATTCTCATACTTATTAGCAAGATGACAGTTGGCATGTGGAGGCATGACAATTACATTTTCATTATGTTTTATTCAGAACTAAGTAAATTGTCAATTGTGCTTCTAAAGACACAATGCCAACTCAGTGCAGTTACAACTGCATGGAATCTATGATTTAAACTATTCACTCAAATGGATTATTTGAGAATTATAAACTCTTTATAATGTATGCATTTTTTTTATCCTATTAACATTATTATTTTACGTAATTCTATGCCTACATTTCATTACATGCGTCGTATTAATCATTTATAACACTGACAACATATCGAAACAAATAACTTCGCATATGCAACATTTCTTGTTTGGGGTCTGGCTACACCAGCCCTATAAAGCAGCCATGGTCATGAATTTTCGGCTTAGTTCACCAGACTTCGGGTTTAATCTGACAAGTTCATCACTGTGTTTACAATCAATGGTCATTGAGTGGTTAACAGTGAGTGTATGAGTATACATTCTAATCGGCCTGCATTAAGTCACCCTCATGGCAGCAAACTCATAGTGATTCACATAAACCCAGTCATGTATTGGCTTGATGCACAGATAACACCTCAATTACGCATCGACTTGTCACATACAAGCAGCAGAGAAAGTACTTAATTAAGTGGGACGTTTGACACAGTACATCTTGAATAAGCTTACCAAGAATCTTTTTAAGTGCAAAAACTTTGATCAATTACAACTGTCTATTTGTAATATTTTACCATTATCTTCTTAAAATATTTTATTTCTCACAAAACTGGATGCCTATTTGGGGTCAATAAATAGGCCTGCGACATAGTTTAACAAGAGAATGATTAAATTCCTTTAAAAACACCATTTTACTTCCGGGTGAAACAGGCTCCCCCTTCTAGTTGCAGAAGAAACTCCTACCAGGTAGTTAGTTATTCTGGAAGAAACATAATCATGGCATTATCTAACCCGACAGATATTCTCTTCACAAATCAACATACATACTGGACAAAGAGCCTGGGTGACAATGCATGGACTGTCAACTGATCGAGTGAGTGGGCTATTAACCACACAAAGCCACGGCCTCAAGGCGTATGCGTATTTGTATACAACTGCGTTCTGGGGAATCCCCAGTTCAAATTATTGCACAATGTAGAGTGTTATTCATCGTGGGCAGGCATGGATGGCTGAATACCCATGGCGCATTAAATATGGCAACTGCTGCCTGTGCCCACTCACTTTCCCAGACTTATTTAATTTAGGTAAACTCTCCTGTTAGCCCCTGTGTACACATGGTCACTTCAACAATGACCCATATTAATAAGAGAGGTGTTTTTGAGTTGATCCCTGGGGTGGTAATAGAGCCCATATACTGTGGGGAAGTGCCCACACACTGCCAGGGATGACTCAAGAATCTGCCCACACAAAGGGTGTGTCCAATATCACTGCTCTCACCTGACTTACTTACAGGGGTCTGTAAAAGATAACATGAACTGGTGACTGGGAATGTGACAGGTTTGTAGACTTTGTGTCTACGGTCTACGCCAATCCCTGGGTCTTACCCTCCTCAGTACTGTACAACTGACACTGAAGAAAGTTGTAAACAAAATGTTTTTTTAGTGTCCAACATGTCAAGTTAATTCTAAATAAATTGTAAAAAAATAATCATGGATATCAATTATTATATAATTTAAATAAACTGTTCATGTAAGCCCACATGTTAAAACAATTTACAGTCAAAGAAGTATTAAAGTATGATTACCGGTAGTATTGATCACAGAACAGACCGTTGTCTGGGTCTAGAGTCTGGGTGTTTTCATGTTATTAAGTTACATTTACTGATTACACATAAAATAAATTTAAAATGTGATGTGTGTGGAATGGTTTCGGACTGGCTACTGCAGAGTTAATGTGAAGAAAGTCACATGTATATGTTACAACCACCTGTACATGTATAACTGGTCAATTCCATGTTAAGTGTAAATCTTAACAAACCACCAACTGGATGTCAAACGGCCACCGCAGTGAATCATGTCATTATCCTGATGACCTTTGTATCTGATCCTCTAATGTTTCTGGGTTAAGAAAACTAACAGACGACTGTGCCAGTTACGGCAAAATTTTAAAATAGCATATAATGCCAACAAGTCATATAACTTACATAGGTATTGACAAAAAAACAGGTATTACTGCTCGACATAATGACAGTGTTAGAATTGTACACACAACTTGCCATCATGTTGTAGTGAAAGTTTTATTTTTGCTACAAACTGTGTTAAATTGTTTCATCCATACGTAGCTTATTATGTCATCTTCAAAAGTCTGATGGTCAATTTTTCATGAATAAATTGTACTCTGATTTTATTAGTGATATACATTTTAGAAGTCTTATACCAAGTATATATCAAAAATATACAATGCAATTGTATAATTAAAACAAGCACATTATATATGTATAAATGAATATTATATATATATATATATATATATATATATATATATATATATATATATATATATATATATATATACATACATATATATATATACACATAATTATTATATGATCAACATTTTTATTATACTTATATAATTATATACATACACATTGTGTCTGAGATAAACATTAAAATTGTTGTATTAATACTATAAAATAGTATATTTTTGTCTAATATTATTATACTGAATAGGAAAGTGATAAACTATAATTGAGAAACACCCGCTACATTTATATAATTTCTTTCCCAGAATGCCTTTCCTCTAATGCCGCCCTCATTCGAGTGTTCTTCCCAGATTATGTGGTTGGCCGTTACTTCCTCTAATGAATCCTCTGACGGACCTGTCTCAAGTCATTGTCCTGTGTGGAGTGTGGTCTGGTGTTACTGGTGTACACTCATAAATTCACTTCCCCATTTTGGAGATTCTTCTGTCGACACAATAACACATTGACACATAACTACGACACAACTGCCCTGGACCCGAGAAGGAAGTTCAGCCTGTGACAGTGACTTTGTACAAACGTTACTGTTCTAGGTTATTTTCCAGGTTCACATATTGGGGGTCGCCCTATGCTAGCCTTTCAGTGTGTAAATTTCATTAAAATTACAAACAAATCTAACATTTCCACCAGGGTCTTATACGGGTGAGAAATGTTTTGGTGGACACATGGATGTTAACTCATACACATACGAGCCAACTGTGATGTGTTTAATGACCTGTCTTACCCGCTGACCGCCGACCACCTGTCCAGTAACATTTCATTCGGACCAGTCTCTGCATAGTCAGTGCATACAGCTATCATTTCCATTTGATAAGTAATAATGTTGTGTAAGATGTGGCCCAAGTTGTCAACTTCTAAATGTGTATTGATTCTCAACTAATATCAGCAACTTGACCGGTTATGGATAAAACATTTGTGTGTCACAAATGTAACACCAGTGTCAACTTTGCATTTTCCTGACCTCAATGCAAATAGTATTTACTTACGGTGTACCATAATATTATAGACATAGTTACGTCCTTTCTCGTGCAGACATCCTGTTACAAACTACAGATAAGTAACTAGTACTATATCAAAACAACAGCTGGATTATAAAGTAGTGATGCCATCGCATCTGTATATGACATATGTAAACACCACGTTGACCCCCACGCCACTCCTAGGCTACTTGCCAACTTGTCAATCATCTATAACGTTATATGTGTATGCATCCTGTTTTGGTTTATAAGTGATATTTACAGCCAAATTACAGGAAAACAACACATTATGCATATGACTTATTCGTATGATGCGTCCAATATTTGTCACTGACACCAACTCTATTTGGTAATCAACAACTGTTACTGTTCAAAAGAATCCTAAAAAGTTATTTTATATTTTGTAGTGTAGACCAACTAACAAACATCCAACCATCCTAAGGTAATGCAATGATGTGATTTGTGCAACTTGCACTACCCCAGTAGTTCAAAGTTTTCAAACCGGTATTCCCAAACATCCTTGTTTCACATGATTCACAGTTCATACCTAGTCATATCTAATCTATTAATTAATCCCTTTTGATGTAAACATGGTTAATCTAAACTATATCAATCCAGTGGTATTTCCATCTAGAAGTAAAATTACTACTCTGGTCTCTTCCTACAAATCAATCGAAAAACCATGCTGAAAAGACTTTTGCCCAATTTTTACCTGTCCATCTATATTTGTACCTGTCCACAACAGGCTTTACATGTCCAAATTACAGGTGGACGGGTCTCTGCATAAAGCTATGTTAAATCATATCAGGTTTGAAATGGCCAAAAGATTAATTAAACTCCTTCCGAAAGAGCTCTCATGTTTCAACCAATCATATTTTATTAATTTTTGTGACGTTGCAACAGCCATTGTGTTGTGCCCATTCATTGTTAAAGGGAAAACAAAGTCAATGTTTGGATCATATGGGAATAACGAAGTTAATAAAAAGTAACAACTTCCAACAACAATCATATTTTTAACGTCAGTGGTTTACCAGAAAAAAATGTAAAACACATAGACATAGAAAGTCTACAGACTACGCCATTTTAGAAACAAAATGACGTCAGAGAGTCTTCTTGGTCGGCGTGAACTGTGCATACATATTATTATCTGTTACTTTCTAACCTAACCACGAAAACGACCGCCAACAGCCGCCAAACTTCTCCCCACATTTCTTACATACATATATATACACTACATTACAAAAAAATCACTTGTATTCGTCTAACGAAGAAAATTCACAACAGAAACGCAAATCTTGGCGAACGGCAACTCGACAACTTCGACTACCGTAAACTCGCTATTATAAGTTAGCTTTACACAAAATACCGCTAGATGGCGCGCGAATATTTATTAACCTTACTGCATTCGCACGCGCGAATTAGTTTAATTAATTATAAATAATATAATAATAATTAGCTGCATCACTATGATCTGCAGAAAATTTTAAACGGCAAACTAAGGCAACGCTTTGGTGATATGGGTCTAATAGAGTTGATAAAAAATAACAATTTAATATACAAATATATAATTTTATTAGTTTATTTTATATAGCGCCAAATCCACAATTCTCTTCTCTTCTATTCAACATACTGTTATTAAAGTATATGCAATAATAAGAATGCTACCCACAGGTAATATTTAAAAATAAATATAAAAAATACATGTGTCTGCATAATTATCCAAAATTGTCTATTAGTTATAAAAGAAAAAGGAAATTACGTGTTTTTCAATGAAGTCACATTGTTTATTTTCTCAATATTTCTATAAACATCCCGCGTGTACTGCGAGCATGCAAGCTTATATTACATAAGCGATGTTTTAACAATAATAACTAAAACAATAACATGTTAATATTACTGTTTTTAAATCCTTCTTTTTCTACCACCATAATATTTCCCATATATGCATATTTCTTTTTACATTTTAGTGATTTATTGTTCCGATAATTAATAAAGTGTCTTGTTCAAAATTAATAATTATTACATATCTGATGGTGGAAATGTCATTCATGAGTAGAACAAATAGCTTCAGTAATATGTTCTTATGCATAATGGTTGTGTATGTGCTGAATGAAAATTATTATTACGTCGTACTTATTTTACTACTTTAATTATTTATTACTATTAACCATACTTTTATATTCATTTATTACAATTCTTGTTATGTAATTTGTATGTTTATTTATGACTGATAAGTCAGCTTAGTTAATGATATAGAAACATGTATTTTCATTATTTATTTTTAAATAATATTATCCGTGGGTAGTTTTCTCTTTATTGTATTTTTAATAGCATTATTTTGTGAAGCGCCACAAACAATTATGGATGTGGCGCTACATAAATAAAATATTATATTATAATAAACAAAATTGTTTGTTTATTTAATATAGCGCCACATCCAATTTAAACTTGTTCATGGCGTTTTACATACATTAAAATGCTAAACAACAAATACACACCAGAAGAAAAAAAACATAAATATACTAGAAACATATATGAACAATTATAAAAATAAAATATCAATATAAAAATAATAAAACTGATAATTTCCTGCAAATCATAGTGATGATAATAATTAATTATTATATTATTTATAAGTAATTAAACTATTTCGCGCGTGTGAAGTAAAACAATTAAATATTCGCAATCAGAAACATGGCGTCTAGCGGTATTTTGTGTAAAGTTTTTAAAAGCGATTTTACGGTACCGCTGGGCGGCCGAACAAGTTGTACTCGAGGTCTGCGCGTTTTTGTGTGTGAATTTTCTTCGTTAGAGGAATGCAAGAGATTTTATTACATAACATAGTGTATGCATATGTATGTAAGATATGTGAGGAGAAGTTTGGCGGCTGTTGGTGGTCGTTTTGATGGTTAGGTCAATCAAATCGGGTCGTCTAGGATCCGCGCTGTGTCTGTGACTGTCCAAACGAATCCACCGAACCACTGTTTCAGTTCTGCTCGATTCATAGGTTAACAAGAAGACATCTTACTGATACTGTCTTTCACTGTACTATTACTATAAGCGTTTGAGGAACAGTGTGGCATATTGATGTCGCGATTTCGTTGTAAACCGACGTAAGGCAACTTTTAGCGTACCGCTTGGCTCTCTGTTATGACAGCTGAACCAGCAGACGACTCTCTGACGTATTACTTTTCCAAACTGCTGGGTTGTGATTGGTTGCAAGGTCCAAGATGGGCCGGTTCATGGTGTCGGTGATTTAGCTAGATTTTCCCACTTTAAGACCACTTTCTGAGGTAACCACTAAGGTGAAAAATTGGATTGTAGATGCAAATGATTAGCTAGTGTAAACTCTTTTAGGTGCATAACACTAAACTGTTGCCTTTTTTTCACTTTAAATTTCATAGTAAATTTAACCATCTATTACAGGTGTCACATGACTGCTGCTGCTAGTGACTCACACCACACACTGGGAGACAATGGCCCTTTGTCTGTGTCTCAACACTCAACACTATTGTGTCTGTCAACCACCACCTGTCTTGAGAGAAGGTTATATTCCTGACAATGTCATGACACTATATTTGACAATACAGTAGTGTGTGTGTCATCTAATTTACATAAACATAGCACAATTGATGTTATGTTCAATTACTTATTTAAACTCTCATCAAATGTGTCATTATCCAGACAGTTACTTGATATTATAGTCCTAGTAGTGTTGCAGATACCTCCAGGTTAGGTAGATCTACATGTATGTTACACACAATTACCTCTTTAGAGAGATAAATGTAACTTGCAGGCATCTGCAAACTACTGGGACTATAATATCTAGAACCATCACACAATAGTAGGCCCATAAATACCAGGCAGCATCAATGAATGAATGTTTATTTAACAACAGCAACACAGGAATCAACTGAATTGATTTCAATTTAAAACTAGCAATACTTAACATCGCTAAAATTATTCAAGGGCAATTTCAGTGCGCAATTATATGGTTTAATAAAAAATCAACTCATTGATTTTCTCTTTGCAGAAACTTATAAAATGTAGACATATTTTTGATCAAATGATATGAATCTGTTTTCAAGAAATATCGGCAGATGCTCCCAACCAGCTGTGTTCCCAACTAACACACACAGTATACAGTGTAGACAGGATGCGTTGATCACACAGTTAGCTGCCAACCAACAACACATCCCACAGTTAAAGAAAGGTCAGCTTGCCAGAAATGTTCTGAAAAAGGCTTGACTAGTTATATGACACCTCACAAGATCATAATGCTGTAACCACAATATATATATATTATATATATATATATATATATATATATATATATATATATATATATACACATACATATATGTGTATATATATATATATATATATATAACTATATATATATACATACATATATGTGTATATATATATATATATATATATATATATATATATATATATACAGACTAGTCAGTTAACAGAACCCTACCAAGTGCTGGAAACAACTAGAATTAAAGACAACAGATGCACAATACAAACTATGACAGCATATACAGATGATCATAGTTTCAGTTGCCCCCAATTGCCTACCAGGATGAACAAGATTATTACAATAGGCAATACAAGAATGGATCTAACTCCGACAAGCACATCAATATGCCCATTACTTTTGCTGACCTGAAGTCGAATATGTTACTCAATGCATGTGTTTGCTTACAGATATGTACATAGAGTTGACCTGCCCTATACAAAATCAGACCTAGTCACTTACACTGTACTACTGAAACCAATCTAGCGATCACAGGCATACACGTATAGAAATACAATCGAGATTGCAATATAATTTATTTCAGTCAGCAGGACTTCACTAAATCTTGATGGACTATGTTTGACACTTGACATGGTCTAATGATCATGTTTTCTCTGTAATATATTGACAGTCAGGATTCAGACAGATGTATACAGTATACTACACACACGCACCCACATGTTTAGAAATACATACATACTTATGTGTATTTACATTTCTCACAATATACATCAATTAACAACACAAACATTGAACTGATCTAGAAGTAGTATATATTCTGACAGATGCTGAGTGCAGACACCTACCTGTGTTTCGGCCAGCAGGAATCAACTGTGGTGTTGGTTCGTTCCGTCCTTCCGTTTGTTTCTCCTGTTCCACCTTCACGAGCCTCACTTTGGCTGGCGGCGGAGATACTGTGCTTCTGTTCGCATCTTGGGTGGGTCGGGCCACATTTGGCCCCTGCGTTGTCTCATGTGGGGCCACCACTATTGGAATGACAGACTGTGTCTTCAGAAGTTTGCGTTTCTTCAGCGGAAGCTTCATGGCGTCTATATGATGACTTCGCACAACACCAACCATAGGCACGTTTTTCACGTCGTCAAATTTCTTTGTCGGTTTGAGATTCTTCACTTCACAATCAGATGAGTGCGTGACATGGACAGTTGTCATCGCAGGCGTGACGCTGGACACTGCAGTAGCTGTCGTTGCAGTGGACGCAGTACTGGAGCAGTGTTTTAGAAGCGCCACATTCTTTACGTCCACTTGTTGACCAGGCTGGACATTGTCCACCCTGTCGCTGGACGGTCGCGCTACCATAAAATTTCCAAGCACAGGTCTTGTTACTGCTGAAGAAATGATTAACGGTTCAGACAGACAGGTCACGAGTGTTGTGTGTGACACGACAGCCGAGGACCGACTGTGACCGCCGGGGTTTTGCTGGTGGTCATGTGTCACGCTTGGATGACCCTCACTTTTCTTTGCATTTGTGCTCACTATAACTTCCTGATTACTGGTTAACCCTTGTCTGGCCAAGCCGCAGATTGGAACAGGTAGTGACTTCACACAGGCCCCAGTATTAGCATTCCAGGGCTCACGACTCACGGCTGGATATCTAAATCTGCTAGCATCTGAGCTGCAAGTGCCATTGTTCATCTCAAATGAGCTTTGCATTTTACTATTTATGTGTAATTTCTCACCACTGCCACTTGTTATTTTTGCAATTTTGTTGCCATTGTGAGTGGCTAACGTTGCCACAGAGGGTGGTTTACGTTTGAGGCACGGTGCAGTTTGTATTTTGGTCGCTGATTCAGCAAGACTGCGTGGCATCTTCGCAGACAACGCAGTATGATGTTGGTAAGTTGACTGCGGACGATGGTCAGACTGGGCGGGTAGAGACGACTGTAGCTTTTTTCCGGGCAAGTTTGCCGGTGAAGTCTTCGCGATTACCGGTAAACTGTTCGCTAAGTCGGCGATGGCCATTGCAGCGAGAAGGCGATCGTCCTCCTCCGTGCTACGACAGCTGCCGCCTGTCCGTCCGGCAGACGACACACGTAGCTGGTCTGGAATTCGTTCGTTCGGAGACATTTTGTTCATCGTATCACGCATATGAAATTCGGGTCGAATTCCACTTTAAAGTAGCCGAATTTGACAAGTCATTGTTCTCGAACTTACCCCAAACACCAACGTACTGTAACCGGAAGCGGTTTCGTTTTACAATGCCCGCAATTGCACTGTTTTGTGGGTCCGTTTTGGCCAAAACACTCCGTCGAATCTCGTAAAATGAAGGGAGCGTTGGGGAATCCCCCGACTTGCGCCGCGCGTGCCCACTCACCACGTGACCCTGTTCGGCGAATTATTGTCGTTTGTTAGATGTAGGGGAATTCCCGGTTTACAAAGGCTTGCTACGGCTGCAGCGAGCGAGCGCGCAAATGAACTATGTCTACAGATAGACGCGACCTTACAATTCTTACACGAAAACTACCCGTCTCAGTTTTATTTAATTGTACGAATGTGCCCTTTAAACATTTTCTAACGCCTTTCAGTACATTACTGTGTACACGGAATAGTACCTAAGCATTAACAGACTAGGGTAACTGCATGGTTCATTTATATTAGAATGCCAAATTGGCGCAGAAGCAATTTCTACAGGTTTATGTATTGTTATCAATAACTTTTTATTAGTTCTGATAAACAGTTATCATGGAATACATTGGTTCACTATTACGCGCAATCTACCTATAATAACAAAATAGTAATAATATCGTTTAGGTTCTATGTAGATTTATAAGGTAGATTGGGGCAGCGCGGCATTGTGGGCAAGACGCCCCAAATAAAATATTTTAATGTCCCATAATTATGAAGAATGACGTCCCCCACCGTCATGCTACACATATACATGGCAATGCTGCCACATATTTATGACACATACTATACTACAACATGTACTCAACGGTATGATAACATTGCATAATAAAATCATGTTAGCCTATAGGCATATTTAAGCCATGACAAAATATAAATAAATATAAATAAATTAAATAAGTTAGATGAAAATTATAAAAATAAGACATACGTCATATACATAAGAGGTTAATCACTTAATGTTATTGTATGCAGTATATTTAAGACAGTGCATATTTGTTGAAAATAGTTTCCACGTGGGTAGGCCTACCATACGTGTATTTATCTGTATATAAAATTGCACTCACATTAGCATAGTTTTGTGGTGGGCAATCTGAACGTTATCAAAAGGACGGGGCGAGCTACACACATACACGCGCGCACGCGCACGCGCACGCGCACGCTCACGCACACGCACACGCACACGCACACGCACACGCACACGCACACGCACACGCACACGCACACACACACACACACACACACACACACACACACACACTACAAGCAGGTATTTTCGTGATCCGTGATGTTTTTCAATGTGAGATGTGCTCCGTGACCCCGCCCTACCCGCACCTCTCTACTAGAAGAAGAAAACGACAACGATAGTTGTTGATGGGGCGAGGAGAAATGGTAACAGAAGCATGTGGACGAGGGAAAAGATGATATAATTTCTATTGTACTTTAATCCATCCATCGATCCGTCCGTCCGTCCGTCCGTCCGTCCGTCCGTCCGTCCGTCCGTCCGTCCGTCCGTCCGTCCGTCCGTCCGTCCGTCCGTCCGTCCGTCCGTCCGTCCGTCCGTCCGTCCGTCCGTCCGTCCGTCCGTCCGTCCGTCCGTCCGTCCGTCCGTCCGTCCGTCCGTCCGTCCGTCCGTCCGTCCGTCCGTCCGTCCGTCCGTCCGTCCGTCCGTCCGTCCGTCCGTCCGTCCGTCCGTCCGTCCGTCCGTCCGTCCGTCCGTCCGTCCGTCCGTCCGTCCGTCCGTCCGTCCGTCCGTCCGTCCGTCCGTCCGTCCGTCCGTCCGTCCGTCCGTCCGTCCGTCCGTCCGTCCGTCCGTCCGTCCGTCCGTCCGTCCGTCCGTCCGTCCGTCCGTCCGTCCGTCCGTCCGTCCGTCCGTCCGTCCGTCCGTCCGTCCGTCCGTCCGTCCGTCCGTCCGTCCGTCCGTCCGTCCGTCCGTCCGTCCGTCCGTCCGTCCGTCCGTCCGTCGGTCGGTCGGTCGGTCGGTCGGTCGGTCGGTCGGTCGGTCGGTCGGTCGGTCGGTCGGTCGGTCGGTCGGTCGGTCGGTCGGTCGGTCGGTCGGTCGGTCGGTCGGTCGGTCGGTCGGTCGGTCGGTCGGTCGGTCGGTCGGTCGGTCGGTCGGTCGGTCGGTCGGTCGGTCGGTCGGTCGGTCGGTCGGTCGGTCGGTCGGTCGGTCGGTCGGTCGGTCGGTCGGTCGGTCGGTCGGTCGGTCGGTCGGTCGGTCGGTCGGTCGGTCGGTCGGTCGGTCGGTCGGTCGGTCGGTCGGTCGGTCGGTCGGTCGGTCGGTCGGTCGGTCGGTTGATTAATTTATTGATTTGTTGATCGATCGTAGAGAGGCATTTTTGCTGGAGATATGATACATTTACTAATCGATTGTTTTCGATTTTACATTCTGCCGGTTTTTCAATATAGTTTTTCATTTTCGGTATTAGTGGAGAAGCCAGAAGTCCTCTCAAAATCTGGAGTTGGTGTCTCGTGTCAAAGAATCAAACAGTGTGTAACTCAAACTGCCGAGGGAGTGCAGCAGAACTTAGAGGAACATGCTGGGAACTATGTGCCCCCAGGCCTTCATCGGCAAAAGGCTTCGCGTTTGTATTGATAACATTGATGCTCATGTAGACACACTAGATGGTAAGAATTCGTTTCTCTCGACAGTAGTGGCAGCGTACCAGAGAATACATACAATGGATGATAGCTCTCGGCCACTAAGGTCCTAAACAGAACACATCCTCGCCGTCCTTGAGAGCTGTCCCATGCACTGTTATTCCTGTAATACCAAGTAAGATCACTGACAATTCACAATTAACCTCCCTCCATCGAACATTACACGGCTTACAACTTGGGAGGACCGTGAGCTTCAACCTCTACCATCTGGTCAGTGGTGGAGCTACAAAGGATGGTATGATGTTTCATACACTCCCTCTGATTAACTCCCCAACACAAGAGAGGACAAGTTTGACTACCACACGTACCCAATTCTATAAACTTAACAAACTAGTGAGAGGAGATGCTGATCCAATCTTGGTATGGCTAGATATGGACTTGTATAAATGTGTGCAGAAGATGTCAACTCATGATTCAGATATGTGTGGGAAATTAATTGATAATATAGCCTTGGCCCTTTTCACGTCGTCTTCTGCTCACTGAGTTGCCTCGGTGCAATGTTGGAGAGCAGTGGTCTAGATGAGGCCTGGTGTAAGCTGGTCTGTACAGCAGTGTGACGACAGCACACATCCTCAATGGCAAGCAACACCACAGAGCACTTGAAGCCCACCAGATGTCCCTGCAGGTCTTGATTGACTTACAGATCGAAGCGTTCATCGAACACAATCCGATACTGCATGAACGACTGACACCAGTGACAAAGAATATAAGAGAGGCTTGCCGAGATTACCATTACATAGACCAAGCCCACTTTGAACTTATGAAAACAGTTGAAAATCTCAACTTGATGACCCACTCGAAAGTGAAAGAGTTTAATGAACGGAATGAAAAATACCCCATTATGTTTAATTGTTATTATTAACTGCAATTGTGGAGCGCCGTATACCCGGGACCAGCCCGTTCATAGGCGCGTATACATATCACAATTAAACGTACGTGAATTATAACACAGTTTAAAAGAACTGTTCTAAAAATGTATATAATGGTAATTTATTTTATAGATATTATATATATATATATATATATATATATATATATATATATATATATATATATATATATATATATATATGTGTGTGTGTATATATATAAACTAGGCATGAACAAGCGTGTATTTGTGTGCGTCTGTGTTGTATGCACACGCACACATGCGCTGGAAGACTATACCCTAATGAATAATTGATATGCAGGCCCTAGCCCCAGGTCTACATATATTAATTCTAAACGAGAGCGTGGGTAATTTGTAATTCAAACTCTAGAACTCGGCGTCCAGCTACTAATTTGACCCGTTCCTGTGTAATCGAATACATTCTTGATCATACGCTTTTATCATTGTCGTTTTCGTCATGTGAAGCTGGTTTTTGCAACACATAAAACTGTTTGCTATTTTTACTCGAATATGTTCTATCGAACGTTTGTGAGCGTGCGCGCGCGAGTGCTCGCAACATAGCAGTAACAACTAGGTTTACGCAAAGGCACAGACTAAATTGTGGACAATGTAGAGGAGACAGATATCAACATCACCGTCGACAGTGTATGTGACTGTGCATGTTGACATACTCCAACGATATTTCACACAAGAGTTTCGTCCGTCATTTGAGCCCACCTGCGGCATGATTTATGCTTACTCTAAGGAATATGCGACTTCACTGCACTCGGTCCCCATGGCCTCCAGAGCATATCACTTCAGTCCCCCAGATATGATTGCCTACACACAATTCTTCAAATAAGCTGGACCCAGTTATCACGGGTTATGCGCGGTAGGACCAGAGGGGACGTGCCCTTAGATCTGTGTAATTTGCCCAACGGCACACCCCGCTCCCTGTCTTCCGATGTTAGCGGAGTCTCGCTTAATCTCACACCCCACCGCCACGAGAAGTCAGAGTCAGGATGCGACAACAACGGACAGACTGTGAGGTCATGCTGTATATCAGCCACCAGAAGCGCGTCCCCCAATTTGAGGTATACCGCGGCCGCAGACTACCCTCTCTCGGCCAGCCTCACGTCGTAGTTGTTTGTCACCATCCTGAACGAAACAGAGACACGTCCAGCGGCCCGACAAGGTTCGTGTAATGGGCGCCCCGATGGTTGACAGTTGACACCTGTGAAGCAGGGGAAGAAAGATGCTCGGACATCGCCACGATCAATAGCAAGGCAAGGTAAATGTAAGTTATTTTCAAGTGCAACATCTTCTACTCAGTACCGTTCGATCGAACGTCATATTAACTCATCTAGCGTATCGTGCAATGAGTGTGCAGACCATTATTATGTTGTACACAAGTATCGACCATGAATGAACTAGAACATCGTAGAGTGAATGGAAGGAAGACGAAGGAATAGAGAAAGGAGATTTGAACTGAAAAGAGCGTAAGAGGAAAATAGTTGGAAGCAGATGGACAGGTGAGGTAGGAAGAATGGGTGAAGAAAGATTGCCGGAAAGAGCGTGGTGGGAAGTGGACGAAGGTGGCAGAGGAAGAAGGAGAAGACAGACGCTGAGATGGGAAGACAGTTTGAAAAGAGATCAGAGGAGGTCTGGTCTGAACAGCCATGGATTATAGAAGAGGGGAGAGCATGAAAGGAACTAACCCGGGAGGCGACGAATGTTACATAGCTCCCACCCCGCAAGGGATCAACATGAAGAAGTACAGCTCGGCAATACTCTAGCCACGTACATTCGTGGCTATTACAGAGTGCTGAGCTACAATGAGAAGAAGAAGAAGAAGAGTGAACGAACCTCCCGAAGGTTCAACACCACAGCACAGGATCCGAGCACGAGTTCTCTGGTTTGAGAGTCCGACGTTCTAGCCACTAAGCCGCATATGAGAAGATTGGCATTGACAAACGACTCCAGTTCTAGTTGCTCTTGTTGACCAAGTATGAGCCATGCTGAACAAAATTCTATGGAGTGGCGCGTAGGAACTCCAGGACATAACATCTTGCGACCAAACATGGATTGTTTTGTTGCTCGGTCAACAGTTGGAACGCTGCAGACTCGCGACCATGAGCATCTTACAACGGCAGTTGTCAAGTACATTCTGACACCGTGCAGTATCCGGTCTGTAGGACTGCTCCGAGTGCTGTTAAGGATCCAGTTGGTGCGGCCTCTGCTGGCACTGACTCAAGCGCTGCTCTACTAGACCGTCAACATTGAGACGACAGAGCCGCCGCCCGCCGCCCGCCGCCCGCCGCCCGCCGCCCGCCGCCCGCCGCCCGCCGCCCGCCGCCCGCCGCCCGCCGCCCGCCGCCCGCCGCCCGCCGCCCGCCGCCCGCCGCCCGCCGCCCGCCGCCCGCCGCCCGCCGCCCGCCGCCCGCCGCCCGCCGCCTGCGCCTTCCCTTGTCGGATGCCTCTTGAACACATATCGTTTGGTCTTTGTCAAATGACTCGCCACTAATGTTTGTGGAAACGTTTGATCACGTGATCGTGTTCAGCCGGCGCCACTACAACTGCTATGTCTGCCACTTTACAAATAGATCCTACGGGAGATTCGAAATTTTACTTGGAGTCTCGATCAGCATCTGTCCTATAGGATTGGACTTCGGAAGAACTTGGAGATATGAAGTGAACTTTGATTGGTGCTATTGCGCTATTGGAGACCCGAGGTGAAACTCCAGGATACTTGTTTCTATTCCGGGAATATCCGGGATATTAGTAGGTCTATCGTCGTGTTCTCGTCAACAGCTGCACGGATCCTTGAGAGCCGGGCCAGTCTCTGGGTTGGTAGACACCCCTTCTTCTATATAAGGGCATGCTCCAACTGTGGTGCAGGTTAAGAAATATAGACTGACCATCACCATGCTGTCGGTCGCGATGAGACAAAGACTGCTTTCATTACTTGACTGTTGCTCTCCATTTATCTCTCTGCTGTGAGAATGGTGTCCATGAGTCGGTCTTTATGTCTCTCAGCTTCGGGTTTCTCTTGATGCTATCAAGCATTCTATAGCTGTAAATCTATAAGATCCTTGATGGTATCCTTGAACGAGACGACGGCGCCCTCTCTTTCTGTGACCAGAAGACAGTTGGGAGTCGAAAATCTGTTTTGGTAGCCTGTCTGGTGACATCCTCATGAGGTGTCCAGTCCACCTGAGATTCTTTCTGATCAGAAGATCTTCCATGGAGTGCAGCCCTGTCCGTTCGAGTATTTCCTTGTTTGTCACTTTGTCCATCCAGGTTATCCTCATGCTTGACCGCATATGTCACATCGTGTCGTCTGTACACTGTCCAGGCCTCGGCCCCGTATAGGAGGATGGACAGCACGACTGCACGGTATATCTTGCCTTTAACCCGCATGGACACATGGTGGTTGTTCCAGAGGCTCGGGCGTAGTCGGCCGAAAGATGCACTAGTCTTGGCCATCCTTCTCTGTATTTCATCATCAATGCGTCCATTACTTTATATAGTGCTTCCGAGGTTGGTGAATTCCGGAACAGAGTTCAACTTGTTTCCATCAACCCGAGAAGAGGATAGATTGACCACATTATAGATAAAAGAAAAATCTCTACACTATCACTATTGTATAATTGTGTTAGCTAAAAAGGTACAGACGTCGGTAGCCCCTAGCCCCGGTTGGGGGTGTGACGCACAAAGAACATGTACACACCGACTGCATTAAATGCCTACACCACGATCGACAGCACGATGAGGTATGACGTCTACTACTGTGACGAGACAGTCATACGGTATATTGTTCTTGGTGACGTCGTCTGGGCTGACGGGAGAACTTCCTGCGTCCATTGCAATGAACGATGGCTCTTTCTTGGGAGATGAGAATTGCCTATATCTGTACAATCAGCGTTTTGTACTAGTGACTATAAAAATTGCTGCAAAGTAAAATTGCAGTGACGTTTGACCTGATAGGGTCTACAATAAAGTAAATATTCAAGCTAGCCACACATCACAAAGAAGGAACTCCCATAATGCCCTGCTTCTACAACGCACGTCGCACGACGCACGTCGCACGACGCACGTCGCACGACGCACGTCGCACGACGCACGTCGCACGACGCACGTCGCACGACGCACGTCGCACGACGCACGTCGCACGACGCACGTCGCACGTCGCACGTCGCACGTCGCACGACGCACGTCGCACGACGCACGACGCACGTCGCACGACGCACGTCGCACGTCGCACGACGCACGTCGCACGTCGCACGTCGCACGTCGCACGTCGCACGACGCACGTCCTACGCCACACGCACGTAGTCAGAGCGTTTGTCCGTTACCATGTACGCGTCTACATTTTGGCTCTTCGCTTTCTTGCGAACCACTGCGATTTCGTCTAAAACACGCTCCAGACTGGTTTGAATATGGTATCTGTATGTCGACAGCGATTTACAGTTATTATTTTCGTTACATGCTGACGATCTTTGATGTAGAACACCAAGACAAAGTGACCAATCTTCGGATTGTGCAAAGTTGTAAATGAGCATGCAGTATCATCAAACATAGACGACTTGGACAAGCAGAGCAGGAACCAGTGGCCGCCGCCCAAACACCGTCATCTTTCTGGGTAGACAGACAAGGCAACGCTTTCGTGTCATACACTTAATAGACTTAGTACGAAGTAATAATTTCCACATATACTCAATTTTGTAACGTCAGCGGTTTACTTAGACTCTGACCTTAAATGTTCAAGAGATATCACAGACTTCGGCGTTGACATACATTCAAAGCCAGCAGACTGCTGCTGAGCTACACATAACGCATGGCGTCAAAACATACTGGACGATCCAGTCTCTAATACGTCCACTTAAAATGAAACATTCCTCTCAAAGAGACTTGATAGGTTACATTTAATAATTATATTCTCTGACAGAAGAACACGGGGTGTTATGGTTGAGGTGTACCGACTGCTTCAGGGGAAACGTAACAACGATATGTCTTCAGAAGTAACAGTCAACCTATCCAACGACAGTGAGACAAGAGAGAAGTCATGGTTTGAAGCTGCTTAAAGAACAAACTCGCATGAATTATAGAAATGGAAGCTTCTCACTTGACAACAATTGTAGCAACACTTGGGACCAGGTCCTCTCTACACTTGGGACCAGGTCTTCTCTACAGTCATTGCAGCATTGAAAAAATTATCTAATGATGCAGGGTTTCATTTACGCATTAATTATGACTAACACTACCTCCATATTATCATAAAAGTTGATTGGCTGGTGCTTTGGTTGTGTCCTAGTCTGGCACTGGTCAATGTGTGGTCAGAAACTGGTCACACTTCACCAGTGTCCTGGTATATCTCCCAAGCTTCCGTTCCCTCTCTGTCAAGATGAGTCACACTTGTGTCACTCCTGAGTCAAGTGTTCGACGGACCCTGAGGTGATACCACTCCACATAGGACGTGCACTCGTGATTCAGCCAATGACAATAATCTGTGGTAACGTGATAGTTGAGAGTTTTTTGTCAACATTTCATCACTACCAGTTTCTGTTAATCACCACAGAGTACATTATATACAATAATACTACGTTCTGTCAACCAACCTATAAAAATGTGACACTCCATAACAAACTCTAGCTACCGTGTCACACAAGTGTATTCAAAGGAACAATCAGCAACAATAATGAGTCAAAATTACCCAAGCACCTTTTAAGATTACTTCAACTTTACTAATAAGTCAAAAACTACTGAAGATAATTGATCAAAAATTGTGTATCTGTGGAATAAAAAAGCAACATGACATCACAATATTTATAATATATTACTATCTTATAACGTCTTATAGCTACTTTGCTTTGGCAAAGTCAGAAATGTTCTTGAAAATAAGTCAAGACATTACTCTTATTTATGAAGGCAAATAAACAGTGACACATTAGTTTTCTAATACTATTAATATTTATTTATTATTTCCACATAAATGGTTCCTCTCCTGTAAGTCCCTAGATACAGTATCACGTATTTTAATCTCCCACAGCGTTGTGTCCTCATAAACGTGCTCCGTTCACATAGAGTGCCAAGATCTTCCTGAAGACGTCCGGATCATAGTCCTCGTACTTTGTGTTTCTCAGCATGGTTCGCTTTGGCAGGATCTTGTTGTACATTTCGTTGTTGTTGTCGAACCACACGAGATTCTTCACGCCGTCTCCACTGTCAAAGTTCAACGTGTTCAGTTGGAAGCAGACGAAGTGGAACGTGGCACCATCTGTCATCACACACTGTGTCGATATCGGCTCGGGAAGCGTTTTCGTGTCATTCTGAAAAATGAAAGTGAAAGTTCCTAAGAAACAGCCAGAATGCACCAGAGAATATAATTATGTAAGCAAGCAGTATCCATGGAGGAATCTATGCAAATCAATTCCCTGTAATTATTATTAATATTTTTTTAATTTTATTAATATTCTAATAAATAGCATATTCCATGCAGACATTTATTTATATGTGATACAAATTGCAGTTATGTATGTCAGATAAAAAAATAACATTTTGGTGTTAAAACTGTTGAAAAAATACCAGATAATACATTTTTGTAAATAAGAGGTGTCCATGGAAGAATCTCTGCAAATCAATTCCCTGCATCTGGGCAATAAACAGTACATTCCATGCAAATATTTATTTAAATGTAATACAAACAGCAGTTCTGTATGTCAGATGTAAACTAGTAATTTGGTGTTAGAAATTCCGCTTCAGTCACAAATAATTAGTTAGTCGATATCGTTGATAAAACTTTAACTTAAACATGCTGACAATAACTATATACATCTACTGGAAAAAAAATTATGTCCTTTCTGTTTCTCTAAAAAGAAAGTATGTCCAACACAATAGTGTCCAAATCTATATATTATAAATTATATTTATATGACAGACAATATGGGTATTACATGTGGGGGATGGTGGTCGCGCGGTAGAGCGCCGGACTGTCAATTGAAAGGACAGTGGTTCAATCCCACCTACCGCCATTTCAAAACTAAGGCAATTTTGTTCACCCCACATTGCCTGTGACTTTTGGAAGAGACACTAAAAGCCGGTGGTCCCTTCTATCTGGTGTCTATGCCAGGGGAAGTAAAAGATCCCACACAGGGGGTAAATGTGTAACCTGTAGTGGACTCACTAATCCAAGAGAAGGACAACTCTAAACACCAATGAAATAATGTTCAGTAAGTTGACTGAGGTCATTTAATGGAAGAAGAAGAAGACATCTTATTTACAAAAACTACTTTATAGTCTATATGTCTATTTAGTAAAATGGGAATATTTGACTTAATTTTTCCATAGGACTTTTCACAAAATTACATGCGTCATTTGGATTGTTAAAAGGGGGGTTACTTACCCCGTACTTGCTGTGGGCCAGGGCGAGGGCATGAGCGAAACAGAACGCCAGACCACGGGCATTGCGTTGGCTCACGGACCAGAAGTCACTACAGGTCAAGTAGAGGGTGTGAGGGTGGGGGTGACTGAACCCCTCCCTCCAGCCTACAACAAACACAGGTCAAGTAGAGGGTGTGTGGGTGGGGGTGACTGAACCCCTCTCTCCAGCGTACAACAAACACAGGTCAAGTAGAGGGTGTGTGGGTGGGGGTGACTGAACCCCTCCCTCCAGCCTACAACAAACACAGGTCAAGTAGAGGGTGTGGGGGTGGGGGTGACTGAACCCCTCTCTCCAGCCTACAACAAACACAGGTCAAGTAGAGGGTGTGAGGGTGGGGGTGACTGAACCCCTCTCTCCAGCCTACAAGAAACACAGGTCAAGTAGAGGGTGTGGGGGTGACTGAACCCCTCCCTCCAGCCTACAACAAACACAGGTCAAGTAGAGGGTGTGTGGGTGGGGGTGACTGAACCCCTCTCTCCAGCCTACAACAAACACAGGTCAAGTAGAGGGTGTGGGGGTGGGGGTGACTGAACCCCTCTCTCCAGCCTACAACAAACACAGGTCAAGTAGAGGGTGTGTGGGTGGGGGTGACTGAACCCCTCCCTCCAGCCTACAACAAACACAGGTCAAGTAGAGGGTGTGTGGGTGGGGGTGACTGAACCCCTCCCTCCAGCCTACAACAAACACTCAATGGTCAAAGTGAACTCTGTCAACATAACTATAACTGAGCTAGCAGACATCAATCGACTTCTCACAGATGATTCATACATCCATTTTAACCATAACTTTAACCCTTTACACCAAGAGTGCCTAAACATATCTTTACACTTGTTGCTATCTTAGTCTCATTTATATTATTTACATATCATTAATTCTTATTTGTGTATACATAACTTGTATTGTTTTGTAGATGACTGTAGCATGTACACACTCCTGAACAGAGTCACACTCAGGAGACCAGTGTTTACAAAACGTTTATGATTATTATCTTTTATTTTGACTTTTATGACGACAAATGGCGGTAATCTTCTAGATACTTAAGTAACTTGTACCATTGCAGTTTTTTTAATGTATCTGGACTACCTGAAGTGTTGTAGATACCGAACACACACAACTTGATTAGTATATTTAGCAAAGCTTTGTGCAGAATTTAGTTGTCTTTAAAATATGCACAACTCTCATTCGCAAACAATATGCAAAAAAGCTTAAACGCAAAAAACTAGGTATGTTCATGTCATGATGATTTTGAGCTATGGAGATTAGGAGCACATTTCACAAAATGACACTGGGTCTAAAGGCTTCACCTCTGATCTGTGAAAGGCCCATAATGTTGTTGTTATTGATAAATTCACTGTCAGTCACTGGTCTGTACCATGTGCTGATGACTGGCCAAAATATTATGTATGTTTCGTGTGACTGGGCCAAGGAAACTTCCCAGCTGATGAGAACAACCTGGGAACAACCGTAGAACATATTTATATGGAAGGAGCACTTTGTAAACGTTTATTCCAAACATACTCTTGTGGCTGCAGATTACGTTTGGTGTGGCACAATCTGTCCGTTGAATCAGGGATGATGTCACCTGTAATTATCTCACCTGTGATGTTATCTCACCTGTAATGTTATCTCACCTGTGATGTTATCTCACCTGTGATGTTATCTCACCTGTGATGTTATCTCACCTGTGATGTTATCTCACCTGTGATGTTATCTCACCTGTGATGTTATCTCACCTGTGATGTTATCTCACCTGTGATGTTATCTCACCTGTGATGTTATCTCACCTGTGATGTTATCTCACCTGTGATGTTATCTCACCTGTAATGTTATCTCACCTGTGATGTTATCTCACCTGTGATGTTATCTCACATGTGATGTTATCTCACCTGTGATGTTATCTCACCTGTGATGTTATCCCACCTGTGATGTTATCTCACCTGTGATGTTACATCACCTGTGATGTTATCTCACCTGTAATGTTATCTCACCTGTGATGTTATCTCACATGTGATGTTATCTCACCTGTAATGTTACATCACCTGTAATTATATCACCTGTGATATTAAATCACCTATAGTTATCTCACCTGTGATGTTACATCACCTGTAATTATCTCACCTGTGATATTACATCACCTGTAATTATCTCACATGTGATGTTACATCACCTGTGATGTTATCTCACCTGTGATGTTACCTCACCTGTAATTATCTCACCTGTAATTATCTCACCTGTGATGTTACATCACCTGTAATTATCTCACCTGTGATGTTACATCACCTGTAATTATCTCACCTGTGATGTTACATCACCTGTAATTATCTCACCTGTGATGTTACATCACCTGTAATTATCTCACCTGTGATGTTGGTGTCTCTCCAGATGTGCTGGTGTTTCAGGTCAATCGTTGGAGCGACAGGGAACATGTCTGGTAGTGAGTGAGTGACCGACGAGTCTATCACCTCTTCGGAGCCAAATGGAGCCAATGGTTGATTTGATGACATCAGATACTCAACCTCTCCTTGGATCAATATTGCATTGTTTCCTACAGAGTGAAGAAATAAAATAATATAAACAGTTTCCTTGAAACCCAACCCTGAGGCATGTTAAAACAACTGTAACTGTTGGTGTATCTCAAATTTGATAAGCTACAGTAACTAGTTACTGACAGATATGATGATATGATGGAGTCTTCAGGGGTATGCTGGGCTACAACTGTAAATTTTCAATGTCAACAGAAAACCGAAGTATAAAATATGTTCAAGTGACCTAACACGCACAAGAAGGAGATGCCAGCGTTGGCATGGCAACATCACTTGACCTAGTTCCATTGTTGGCGTTAACTCCAGGAATAACAACTTAAAGTTTAACTCACCAGAAACCAACTGTCCACTAGTATCTGAGTCACACATTTCTCTAAATGCCAGAATGCATCCAACAATGTATATTTCATGTTTAGAGTATCTACTTTGCACTAGAGATATTAGATATTATCAAATACCTTTGCATTTGAATTTTGTATGGGCATTGTTTGGAAACATCGACTGACAATGTATGTGTAGCAGTAAACATGCACAGTTTCTATACAAGCCCCCACTCAAACATAACATTTTTTAAATTTAATTTAAAATTGGATATATTTAGAATGAACTTGTGTGCATAAATCAATTGTATTTCAAAGAAGTATAACTTGCAAGGTTGGGAAATTAAGTATAACAAATGGTTATATAATCTTGGTGATTTTGTACCCTCGTAGTGTGGATTCTAAACACATTATGTTATACTGTCAAGTCTGCCATTGGGAAAAAAGGTTACTATGCTATCTACTCTGAAAGCATAGCCATTTTTCACAAAGAACGGAAGCCTTATTGGTTTTGAAATAACTTTCCAGTTATAATCCATTGGTCGGCGCTAATAATGTCCAGATTCACGGTTATGTCAGTCTCTTGTATACTGCGCCTCTGAGCTGAGATTTGTGAGGATGCAGGGACTGTTTATTATTATAGCATATTTATTTCACAGAGGTAACATGGTATTTATCAGTTCTACTATTTGCATCTAAAACATTCGACTTGCTGTATTTATAAAATCTGTATCATACATTTCAGTAAAATATCTCAATGACATTTGGGTGACAGGTCGCTAAACTGGAATGTCCACTCTGTTTTTATTGTTCAATAAAGCAGCGTGGTGTGAGAGAGAGGACGGCCAGACACTCCTCAGGCTGTCAGGTGATACTTCCTGGACTACAGGATCGAGACAGCCTCAACCATTTACAACAGTTGGCTTTGAGGTTTCTACATCTACTTCCTGGTTTCGATTGGCTTTTGTAGGAACCAACCACTCTGAGAGATATTTATAGAAGCCCTGTGCTCCACACAAAGCCAGTGTTTAGGCACCTGTGGTTGCTGTGCCACAGGTGGACAATGACAGCACGTCAAGGTGTTGGAACTATTGTTACTCGCCCTGTAGATACATATAAATGAATCTTGTTAAATGAGATGTCAATAACCCGGCAGAATTGGCTTCCAGAAATTGATTGTATGAATATCAATGTCGGATATGTTTTGATAGACACAGTAAAAAGTGCATATATCTGGAAATTCATTAATCCAAAGAAAATAATTAGTGGGGACTAGTGCTGGTTCGATACCAAAAATATCGAAGTATCGCGATACTTGCGAAAGTTCGATACCGATATTTAGTGGTATCGCGATACTTCGATATTTTTGGTATCGAACGCCCACTATTCGATACCTTCGATACCTTCGATACCATTGATACCTACGATACCTTCGATATTTCGATATTTCGATACTCGACATCGAGTCCAGTCGACGAACGTCATGAAGTCGATGCGAAGGCGCAACATCGTTGTTGATGACGACGTTGTTTACGGGAGCTATCACTACAGCGCTTCGCAGCCTAAATTGACTTAGGCGTGGTTGTTTAAAAAATAATATAACATAAAATGTGAATTGTTTTCTAAAACTTTATTGTAGAATTAGTCTCTATGATAACTGTTTTCTGTGTGCTATCTTAGCGTAGGTCAGACTTCGCTTAGCCTCGTTACCCAAACCAAGGTTCGTATGTGACGCTCTCGTTTGGTGGCAGTACCATGCCATCTTTCTCCCTACTTTATTTACGGTTACGCGTACAAAAACACACATCCTATAGTATTTGTATAGAGTGTTTATTGCACGCACTAGTATTTATGAAACTAGTTTAATAATAACATTATTAATATTTATTCTAGCGCGATGCGGAGGTTATGTTTATCAGGGTTCCGTTTGATGGCGCCACCATTTGCCGTACACGATGCCCATAACCAAGGCGAACGACAACAAGTCGCAACGTTCATTGCTAATAATTTGGCAGTTTTCCCACAAAGAGTGTCTGCTGTGCTAGAGGCGTCTCAAAGATAGCGGGGGAAATACATCGAATTTGACGAAACATGTCACCATTCAAGAAGCTATCAAAACGTGATGATCAACTTTCATCGTATGGCGTCGTCGACGTCGTGGACAACGTCAACGACGGTTAACGTCGCATTCGGCATTGCCATTGACTCGAGAACGTATTCTATCGAAATATTCGACAGTGTCAGTGAGCGAGAATGGACATCTAGTTACAGTCGAAGCGAATCGCCATCGGTTGCCGAATCTACTAAGTAACTGCGGCAAACATCGCCAAGAAGTGACATACGCGACGTGACTGATTAACAGATTCACCACTGGCAGAGCCAGAGGTAGAGGAAGAAACTGACCGGTTCTTGAAAACAGTTGCAAAAACATTATGGGGCTTGTTATGTGTACTTGATAACGTGGTAATTTAAGTTTTATATAAAAAAAATTAGTGTGAACTGGGAAGTGCAATTGTAATTTTTATTAATATTGTTTCTATTATTAATTAGTGTTATTTTATTGTAATCGTCTATACAGTTTTGATGTTAAATCACAATTATCTTTAAGATACAATTAATTATAAAACAGTTATAACAGTGAGTGTGCAGCTGTGCTGGCAGTGGCACTATTATAAGTGATAGGTGTATTTATATTTAATATAATAATAACATATTATTTGTATGTTGTGTTTCAGCTGTATTTGTTGATGGTCACTTTAGGAGACACATTGAATTGAAATTAAGCTGCTATATTATAGTGTATTTACAAACAGCTGGGGTGAAGTATTGTTATTAATTTAAAATAATTCAGTGCAATTGATGAATTTATTTGTCACTAGGTATTTTATTGCAGTTGTCTTTATTGTTTTAATTTTATATTGCAGTTACCTTTTAGTTTTACAACAGTAATCAATTATATTGAAACTGTTGTTTGTTTACTTACATAAAATGAAAATTGCATTTTAATCATTGTTTTTATGACTATACAATTATCACATAATTATTTCCCTACTTGTAAGTGAAAAATGGTGTGTGTTTCTGTGGCATTAGTCTAAGTGGATAGTAGTGTGTTTCTTTGGAGATCTCTACTGTACTGAATTACACTTACAAGGTAAATTTTGAGTATCGAATAAAAATCTGGTATCGATTGATATCGAAGAATTCTGGTATCGAACCAGCAATATATCAATCGGTATCGAAGAATTCTTGTATCGAACCAGCACTACTTCTGTTGCATACTGTTTCTACTGGGAACTGTGTTCTATGTGAACATTAGACTTACAACGTAAGTATCGAGTATCGAACAAAATTCAGGTATCGATCGGTATCGAACAAAACCTGGTATCGAACCAGCACTAGTGGGGACCAATGACAGGGTGTGTGTGTGTGTGTGTGTGTGTGTGTGTGTGTGTGTGTGTGTGTGTGTGTGTGTGTGTAGTGTGTGTTTAGTGTGTTATGTGTGTAGTGTGTGCGAGTGTGTGTCTGTGTGTAGTGTGTGTATTTAGTGTGTTATGTGTGTAGTGTGTGTGTTTAGTGATTGGACTGTAGGGGGCATACCGTGGAAGGCGTAGGACGATGACACGTAGGCCTCGGGTGCAAACCTTCGCCCCTGCAGTAGGTCAGGGTAGCGCCCCCCAAGTGACTGGCAGAGGCGGAGAAGGTTCTGTGTCAGCGTCGACCTACAGAATCACAGCACAGACCGTGTCAGACAGCAGTGACATTCACAGTACACAGTGTCAGGCAGCAGTGGCATTCACAGTACACGGTGTCAGGCAGGAGTGGCATTCAGACAAGAGTGGCATACACAGTTTACATATACACTTTGTACTTGTTTGTTTAAATATAAAATGAAGAAACAGTCGCGTGAAGAATATTTGTTATTTTAGGTTAGAACCTATACATATTATTATATGTCAACAACTAGGATGTTTCCACTGATTTCTGTGTCATCGTGTCAGGCAATTCTCACAAACAAACAAAACCAACATTTACTTATGCCATAAGTGAACACATATAACAGCGACCTACTATCTCACCAACCAAGTACACATGTGCTTGAGACCATGTTTGTTGGGTAAAAGTTTTTCTTGTCAGGCATCTAAACAGTTTGAACATCAAACACAAATCGAAGCTTACATGATCCGCCGCCGTGGAATCCCCGTCTCAGCCTTGAATTTCCAACCAGGAATTTGTGCGTTGAATCGTTTTGGCAGCTTCTTCTTGGTTGGGTCCCACACGTTGGCCTGCATGATGTACCTTTGGATCAACTCGTCCTGGGAGAAGAAACAAATGGTGACCAACATGGCTGCCATGTCTCCCTGACGCTTACAGCTGCATTGAACAGCGACAGTTGAACAGGTATTTTATCTGGTGTTTAAACAGATTTTGAAAAACCGGTATTCCACATATGTTACACTGGTTACTCACTGTCTACCCGCAGATAATACTAAGAGGTCTTTTGAATCTTCCATAGCCATATTCTATACTGTATGCCAAATGGAATATATGGTATGTACCGCATACCATATAGAGGCAAATGGTACACAGTTCTGCCTGCAATAGTTTCCTCATGGTTGTACAAAGTTCACAACAACTGCAATATGTTTACAACACATAAGAGTTACTGTGCAAAAGGTTTTCAAGATCAAGCATTGGCAATATGTTAAAATCACCAAACCAGATAGCAGATGTATTGCTTCAAACAATGTATTATAGTGTACAGATTTCAGACCACACAGTCAAACCCAAAATGCCCTTACCTGACATGGTGACAACATATGACATTGTGAAAGAGCCTACCTGATCTGGGATCTCAACAGCCCCAATGAGTTTCTGGATATTGTCTGGCAACTCGTAGAAAGGCTGTGTCTTTGTCAGGATCAGAGCCTGTTTCTCCCCTGTCACAAATGAACACACGACATGACACCTCCGACTGCTGATGAGTACAAGTAAAATAAACACTATTTAATTTTATCAACACGAGCAGCTTACTCATGGAACAATAAACTGAGGACATCAAATGATCTCCAGTAGGAGAAATTTCCTGTAAAACAATTAATAATTAATGTTTCTGAAATACAAGATCGCCAATTGGCAGATCAGAGCCTTGAAGTAGAGTCTGTAGAGAACAGAAAAATGTGGGTAAACCTCGGCACCATTGAGGAGATACCAGCTCAATGCTGAAAGCTCCAAAGGTAGTATATTAGTACATGTATATTTGTGCATTCTGTTTAAACTCATTCTCTACATGTCTAAATGTGCAAACCCCACCCACACAGCTTTATTCAATCACACTTTGCATAATTGCATTAGTTTCATAAAAATGCCCTGTCTACAAGACGATCACCAACGCCATAGTTGGCTGGTACTGTGTACATTTCAAGTATCACTAGGATTCTCGGAACATCCATTTGACCCCTTACAATGTGTTGTTTCTAACTTCTAAGCATAACACTGGGAACCATGCTTTCTCGGTAGCTGCAGCTAAAATCTGGAATTAACTCCTTATCATTTTTCAATCATCTGAAACTAACGCTATTTCAGCAAGAAAACTATAGATACCTTTGTTCAAAATAGTCTTCCAACCCAACTAATTTTAATGCCGACTTCTCAAGTCCCTGTTCATGGTAGACCCCATAATAAGTCTTGTTTGTTGTGTCTCTTAGCTGGATTCCTGAGGACAAAAACATTACACAAGTCTGATACAGCTGTGGTATTGCTTTCAAGAGTCAACCCAAACCATGAGAGATGGGACTACAGCTGTACCTTCCAGGAGCCGTGTCTTTGCGGTGAACTCATAGACGTAGTCTTCGTGGAAGTCTGGGTGGTCCTCTGGACGAGGGGTTGGCATGAACCGGGGGTCATCCTTCACCGGGGGCTCCCACGGGGGGTATGTTGGCTGACTCGGTCTTGGGTCAACTATCTCAATATCTGGTGGTCAACAACAGAAGACACAAGTGATGACAGTCAACGTACTGCAGAGTGCAGACATAGAACTATTCATTGTTTTGGTATTTCAGTCGAAATTCATATCTTGTTGTGTAGAATACAACATATCAACAGTGTTGCTATCCATAACTTTGTAGATATGTTATTAAAACTAACATATAATTACATTATATATAACATTCTTATGTTAATTATTAAATGTTTCATCATTTTCTGTTGGCTTCATAAATATTTATTTATGCGTGTATGTTCCATTCTGTTTCTTTTATGTTTTATTTGTGAAAGGACGACCACAATTACAACTATTATTTACAATTATATTATAGATTAGTGTTGTATTTTATTATGATTAATGTTTACATACTGTTTTAATAGTGAATTTATCTGTATTTTTATAATTCTCTGCTCCTGTATTTTAGATTTTATGACAAATGCTACAAAATAAATGTTCTGGTCAGGGACAATAAAGCTTTATTGTATTGTATTATATATTGTATTGTATTTTTACTAAGAAATCCCATGAACATGATCAGTCGAATCAATACCACCAACTTCTTTTATTACGCAGCCAAGTGACTGAGCCAACATCACAAAACACTACCTGTGTTCATTCGACTCAGAGTTTCTTCTAATAACTAATTTGTGTGTGTGTGTGTGCCAGTAAACTAAATAATATCTTGTTCTTTATATGTCAACATATACTTACTGCCATCCATAATGATTTATTATAAATATTTCCTCAAAAAACTATCTGATGGTTGCATAATTTTTTACCAATAAATCCTTTAAACACATGATAAAAATGATATCACAACCACTAACTTATTATTTCAACACCACAAGACACAATCTTGAGTCATGTGACTCAGTGTTATCGTGAACCACCTTTGTTTGCGAGGAATCTGGGCATCTGAAGTTGAGGCTCTCTGATGACGCCCTTCCGCAGCCAGATCTGTTTGAAGATCCACCGGTAGCTCTCCTTCTGTAGAGGCAGTGTCACCCGCATCGCTCCGGCTCACTGTCACTATAGTAGAGCAGCAATCAGTAATTTTATAGCATTGATTATAGAAGTTGTAGATACTATCTTTCATAATGTTCATATATGTGATGCCGCATAATCGTACAGGTCTTCAGCATGTGAAGCATAGCTTTATGTAGAGACTCGTCCACCCGCCATTTGGACGGGTAAAAACAAATATGGACGGGTAGAAATATGGGTGGACGGGTAAAAAATGAAGGAGCAAAGAAATAAAAGGTCTTCCAAAACCATAGATATTGTTAGTTATGCCTTGAAAGTGAGTGTAAATGGTGTCATATGTGTGTTTGTAGCCCATTTCAGGTCATCAGGCACATTTGAAAGTTTGTAAACTAGCTCAACAGTTAACATCCATGTGTCCACCAAAACATGTGTGACTGGCAATAATTTTATCCTGCATAAAGCCCTGATGTGAAGTAACAATAGATACTTTTTATAAGAAGATCAAAACTGAAGATGACGTAGTGTCATGATTCAGGATGCTGTTGTTAATGCATGTAGAATATCTTTTGATGGGGTAAATAACTAAGTATAGAGTGACTAGAGTCCCCTGTCCACCCCTAGCCTCATGACTGGGGATGGCGAGGTAATGATGTTAGTAGGTTTTACAAACAAATCTGTCAAAAATATCAACACATTATTCCAGGGTCGGTAATTAAGGACCGTCCGCTAGTCCGAATCTACCAGATTGTGCCACGGACTAGTAAATATTACAACTCGGTAGTCCGGCGGACTACTGAATTCATCAGCATTTTCAGTGGCACCACCTGGTGTTACAAAAGTTGATAATGTTATAATTGAAGGTGTATTATCGGCCGGGCTCGAAATTGGCACTGGCGCGATGACCCGACGCGTGTTTTAATGCTGTCGGACCAGTTCGGACCACCAGTTTTTTAATTTAATATCAAGTGGTTTCAATCCCCTACTGACCACCGTCGATGTGTTTCCGTAACCCGACCTTTCACAGAAAAATGGAACGACTGTAATAACATGAGTCTATTTATTAACGTTCGTTTTGTTACATTTTATATATAACTTATTACGCAATATGTCTAAAATGTTGTCGTGCGAACACAACTATTTCCATGTACTGTGGAAGTCGTATTTTATAAATGCTTGCGTGTTTGGCAAATTGCGGGAGTCACTCAGTATTCACCCAATCAGCGATTTTGTTACACATTGCCGTTGGCTATGGGTGGTAGGCGATGTCGTTGTTGTCTGCATGATAAAACGCTAGTTCACATTCCGTAGTGGAAAGACATCTACGTAATTATACTATGACACGTATGATAGTGTTGCAAACGACCATTCCTGCAGCGGTAGATTTTGTAAAACAATCTTGGAAGAAAGAGGGCAAGTGTTTTGGACAGCGTTCACACTGTCACCGGCGCACGTGGGCTCTCGGCCTCGCACACAGACGCGATGTTTACGTAGTCATAGGCTAGCTTGTCATTAGATGGGGCACGGGTTATATGCGTTCTAGTGCTAACTTAGCTATTCATTAATATATATTGCCAACGAGCAAATCAATTGTTAATATTAAATATGAAACACGTTTTTGTTTTATATTATTTATCGAATTTAAACTGACTTCATTATTTAATATTTAGAAGACACACAACACTGACAGAAGACGTTGACTGTTGAGTGTTGTCATTGAGGTTAATATTTAATTTCTCATAATATGTAGTAATTTTAATCCATGTAAAGTTTATAAATAAATGTGCTAAAATTGTATATTGTGCACGTTGCCTCAGATTTTATATTACCAGACTTACACCACAATTAAAACATTTCATTTAACGTCGAGTTCTCTCTTTTTATTGTTGCAATCTGAATAATGTACATTAAAAATAAACGCATGCAACATAAGATCTTCAGAAAGTCTTCATGGTGTCACTCCTGTCGAAACTTGGTCTTATAAGGTGATGGGCACCTCGGTAGCAGCATATTTTATTTACAATATTCGGGCCAGTAACTTTTTTGGGGGCAGTAACTTTTGAAATATAGTGGCCCACCGGGCCAGTGGATGCAACAGTTTAATGTCAAGGCCAGTATTGTGTAGAGTGGGACAATGATGCCAGTTGTGACAAGTACTTGGATGATGCAGATTGAGAGATGTGTATTATCGTTACTACCTGGTATGTTTTTCGTAAATAAATTTTGCATATCATTTGATCATCTTGACTCCGTGTTGATGAATTTGACGGGACTAGTGGATTTGGCTGCGGACTAGTGAACTTTCCTGGCCACTAGTCCGGTGGACTAGTGGTAAAAAAAGTTAGTTTCTGCCCCTGTTTTACACATGACGGCTGTGAATCACATAGAACTACGGTACTAAAGCATCGCAATTGCTAAAACAACCAGTATCATAATTTTTCTTATTAAAAAATTTATATGTAACTGCACGTATCCTTGGGAAAAAAATTGAAGAATATTTCATTGATATTTACTTGTACTCGCTAATGCTGCCGCCTTGCGTACTTGCGACTTGTAGTTGTAACCTGATTCTAAAAACGTTCGTTTAGAAAAAATTGTTCGTTCTTTTAGCAAGAATGGTCATACTTTTACTAGTGAACGACGCCTCCTACTATTTAATACGATAGCAACTAATATATCATGATTATGATACGAGTCTCCAATTTGCGAGAGTAGCTAAACTATGTACCTATGCTTGGACATCCAGTCAAGGTTGTCAACCCGTAGGCGATAGTTGGGCGATAATAGGGTGCATTTTGTTTTTAGGCGGTATTTGCACAATATTATCATATTCTGAATAGACAATGCATGGTAATTTAATGCGTATGAATGTTTCCAACCAACTGGTCTGCCATTGTTAATGTGAGCACATATACCTGATCACAGGAGAGAAAGTTTCACTCGCAAGGATAACCACAACGTGATCCAAAGATACATCGGATCGGACGAACGCTTTGGCGATTTCCATTTCCCTGTTTACATAAGAATCGTTCGGATTGTAAAAAAAATTATGTTTGCAACTACTATTTCTTTTGCAAATCCAACAATTCTTTAACATTATGCTTGTCACATAATTGTCTACATTCTGGTGTATTATTGCTTATTTACTCATTCAATGTAAGATCATGAATCATTGTGGACTTTCTAGGCTCCGTTTCATGTTGTCATTCTACCTCAGCTTTTTGTCTTCTCTTTGTCTTTGCCCTTGCAAATATATATATATATATATATATATATATATATATATATATATATATATATATATATATATATATATATATATATATATATATATAGACATATAGTATAGACATATAGTATAGACATATATATATATTATACATATTAAATTAAAAAAAAATTGTATTTAATTATATATATATATATATAATATTATATATATATATATATTATATATATATATATATTATATATATATATATATATATATATATATATATATATATATATATATATATATATATATATTATATCAATTATATATTATATATATTAATTAATAACAAATATAGAGATATTCATAAAATATTGCCAACATTTTAATAAAAAAGAATTCTAGATATATATACTTTACTTTTAAATACTTTTTATATAATATTTTGTTATTTAATATGTAACATCTAGAATTCTTTTTTATTAAAATGTTGACAATATTTTATGTATATCTCTATATTTTTTATTAATTAATATCGTCATTTATAGTACAATATTGTATATTATGCAATTACGATTTCATAACTACATATGGTATGAATATTTTATGTTATAAAATCACAAGTGAACAATAATTTCTTTGTATGTTCACTTTAATATTGGTTTGTCGCTTGCTATTTAATTGTGGGGTAAACAGGGAAATGAGATTTGTGAGTGGAACGTGAAGGACGTCCCTAACGAAAACACGTGCAGTGTAAACAAACGATTATTCTTTCCGTGCTTACTGTCTCGGGTGTAGAGTGAACGTATGTGCATGCGTATTTTATATTATGTAGCTCTATTTAAACATTACTTTTCAATGCATAGTACTTTTAGCTGAGGGTTCGTGCTTAGGTTGTTGTGAGCGATAATAAGTTAAATTCGTGTCGGCACATCTTTTAGCCATTGAATTTAGGGATATATCATAGATTCTATGTCTACTGTTACTGTTATGCAGCTGTGTGTATGCTATGCAATATTTATCCCAGTAAGGGCAATTACATAAGCCATGCCTTGCATGTTCTTAACTGCTCAATGGTACAATGATTTGGTATGACACCCCTGGCCTGAGACTAACTCGACAGAGTGTGACAGTGAGGCAAGGGCAAGGCCAGGCTCCACCGACAGGGACAGGGCAGGACCAGGGATGGTGACTATCCATCACTGTCTACGTTATGCGCACTACTGTATGCTAGTTTCAGTTGTTACTGTAATCACGAAATTATTTGGTTATTGGTAACCCAAACATATCCTTTTTAATATTTTTTACAGCAAAATAACAACCGTTCTATGCAGTCTCTGAGCCTGAGGGTGCTTATTATACTCAATTGTTCTCAGTTTAATACAGGACGGGTGTTAATGTGATTTCCGAGTTACGAGGGATACACAGACTGCGACCCAGATTTTTACACCAAATATCATGTCTGTCGTAGCAGGCGGATGTGCCAGTCATTACACTACCGCAGTCTCACTTAATTACACTACACACTAACACAGCCATCTATACTAGAATAAACGTCTTATGCAAAGTGTGGAAGTTGAGACAGAATTAGTTTTACTGCTATAATTTGTCCTATATGCATCTTTCTCTGCTGGTCTTGCTGAAAGAAACATAAAAATCACAAACACCCTTGCTTTAGATCAAAGTCAAAGAGTAAGTTTTAAATCTGCGTGCATGTGTGTACATAATCGTTAACTAACCGATACCCTGATCACATGTCAAAAATATTTTTTAGATAAACATTATATTGTGACATTTAAGGCTGTCGGATTCCAGCATGCTCGTATTTGTGTTTTTAGAAAAAGAATTGCAAATGTATCTCTATATAACAGCTCACTACATAATCTATGCTCCCTTCTTGCAGTTTCCTGGGGAGTGGTGTACCAAGAAAACCATGTCATTCCGTCAGGTGGTGCGATGTCGTGGTGTTGTCACATTCGCTGGTCCTCACATCCAGCCCGCTACTCATGACGGGACAGTCGCTCTAGTCAGACACACCTGCTCTGTACATCTTACAAGTTTATGCACAAATGACATAAGCCATTCTGAAAGAAGAACCGACCACTTGCCTGGAGCGGTTAGTGTCGCTAGGCGGTGCGGATTGCTGTCCTTCTCGGCTGTATTTGCCAATGCACCACACTGTGGACAGAGCAAGAGGTATGGTACTCTGCAAGGAAAACACGTTGAACCTGACTTGTCAACATCGTCACATATGAGCGCTACAACCAGTGAGGTCGATGCCGTCATCGCTGATGTGAAACACAAACTGCGGCGTCGAACAGTCAACATTGATCTGTTGACTCCAGTAGTGGATTTGCTCCTGCAAAGTGGCTTTAAAAAGGAACACATCATCGCTGCCGCCACAACCAGTCCCCGCCTCATGTCTCAGAGCCGTCGCACGTGGGAACGCGCCATACACGACCTCACAGAGTACGGCTTCAGTAAGGAGCACATGTTGCCGGTTGTTCTAGGCTACCCACCCGTACTCAAGGGCAACATGGACGGCCTATCCACGATGCTGGAGACGCTGTATTCGCTCTATGTTCCGAGCGACAAAGCCAACGAGCTCGTGGCTCTCTGCCCAGACATCCTGCAGCAGAAGCCGAAGGTCATCGTCGCCCGCTTCGGTCTTCTGATGGATGTCTTCCGCAGGGCCGACATCGTCAACCTGCTCCTCACCAACCCGAGTCTTCTCGTCGACGACTGGTCGGACATCATGGAGCGCTTCCACTACGTCTACTTCCGGCTCGGCTTTGAGCAGCAGGTGATGCGCAACTGTCAGGTGTTGTCACATCCACTGGACCACATCAAGCAGCGACATCTGTTCCTGAAGCGGGCCGGACTCTACGAGAAACCGGACAAGCACGGCGTGACCACCGTCACAAACCCGAAGCTGAGGCAGATCGTTGACACGACGGACCACGAGTTCGCTGTCAACGTCGCGGGGATGACACTCGCCGAGTTCCGCGCCTTCGCGAAGATTCTCCAACTGGAGGCAGAGCAGGAGCGGGATGGGCTGGAGGACGAGTGGGACACGGAGGAGGAGGACAGTGATGAGACGTGATGGCGTCGTGAGAGAGAGATACGGAACAGAGACGTGATGATGGTGGACCAACACCCTAACGGGTTGACACCAGCCTTCCAGGAGGTTTCCTGTTGTAATTTGACGACAGTAAGCCATATTTCCAAGATGTCGCAGTTCGCCGTCGGTGAATTCGACGTATGACGCAGAAATTAAACTAAGTTTTCCTGCTGTTACGTGGTCTTAATGAACTTATTTTGTATTATTATCTTCTCTTCATTCTTTTTATATTATTATTATTTCCGGGACCAGCCCGTTTACATGTGCGTACACACATGACACGTACATGGAATCAAACAAAAGTATAACAGAATATGTTTTTAAATATTTTTCATGGTAAATGTGTTTAAAAAAGAAAATAGTAAGAAATATATATAATTATTTACACCCACACACACACACACACACACACACACACACACACACACACACACACACACCAACTAAGGTAAATTAAAAAAGTAAAATATTAGAATTATTATAATATAATAAAATAGAAATAATAAATTAGTTACATTTTTATAAAATACATGATCATAAAAATGTCACACAGAACAGTTCCTCAGTGGAAATAAGCCAGTTTAAATAAATACGTCTTCAGGACAGTCTTGAATCTAGTTAGAATGTCTGATCGACGAATGTTTTCAGGCAAACTATTCCTAAATGCTTGTCCAGACACCGAGAAACCCCCCTACCGTGGCCCTCTAGGTTGTAGCACGGAACTATGAGCAGACGCAGATCAGCAGACAGGAGGTTACGATTCTGCGAGTACGGCATTACAAGATCTTGAATGTATCCTGGTGCGAGTCCATGCAGGGCCGACAACACAAGGACCAGCCATTTATACTGAAACTGTAGTAGTGTAACTTGACCAATACAGGAGTAATATGCTGGTGTTTTCGTTGTCTTGCGATCAGTCTTGCTGCTGAATTTTGTACCTTGGTCATGAGTTCCTATGTAACACCCCAGTCATAGTGTCACGTTTTGGCTGTCACGTTTAGCTACGTTGCGAAACGTGGACAAAACGTGAACTGGAAGTTTAAACGTTGGACATGTTCAAAATTCGCTGGCGTTTCCCCACAATGTACAACAACATGGTACAACGAACTACAACGTGACAACAACGTGGTACAACCTAGCGAAACGTGGCAGAACGCTTGTACTACGTTGTGCTGCGTTTCTGCTACGTTATGGTACGTTACGATACGTTGTGGTACGTATACGCTGTGGTGCGTGGCGACTGGCGACAGCGAGGCATAACGAGACACAACGTGGCACAACGTGACGGCAGCGAGGCATAACCCGACTTTGATTTTCACAGCGGGACTACAACGAGGCGACAGTGTGGCTAGCACGTGGCGACAACGTGACACCCTGCCGAAATTTGCATTTTTTTTCCAGAACGTGGCGATCAAAAACGGGGCACAACGGTGCGGCCAAAACGTGACGCTAAGACTCGGGCATAATGCCTCGCAACACCACGTCCCTGCCGCGATATCGCTAGGGTATGGACAAGTGTCTTACACGCTTTGGAATGATGTGTGTGCGCGTGTGTGTGTGTGCGTGTGTATGTCTAGGGGCCACGACATAACACTGACCCGCTAGTGAAGCGCCTTTTTTAAACTGCTGGGGCAATTTTCACCAGGGGTCACCTGTTTCACTCCGATTTTAGTTAGAGATTGGGCCCACGTGTGTCGTGGTAAATAAAACACTGTGCATGCAACACATACAAGGAAATACGGACTGTAAATAGCAGTTCTTGTGTTTTACGTCTACATTGATCTGAGTCGTGACTTCGGCTTGTGAATAAATCCCGCAAGGGGCTTAATTCTGATATAAGAGATCAACTGTTTTGAACGCATTCAAACTGTTGCCTGCTATGCATCTTGCGGCTTTGAATCTGGGACAGCTAAGACTAAGTAGGCCTGCATCACGTCGTAAACGGTGCGATTAGTCACGTGACGTTTCTTCTGTGACAAGATGAACAATGCCATATCTGCAAGGTGCCTTGGTTCTCAGAAAGCGCAGTTTCGTGTCCCGTGTCTTTCAATTCGGCCGCAATTTCATGGACGATGAAGGTGCCCGATTTCAAATTGGGGACGCATCTAAGTCTACTTCATAACAGAACGGACACGTTCTTTGTCTGTGGTAATACGCGTGTGGTCTGAGACAGATTGTTGAATGACCCACGATCTAAAGACGCTTTGTTATCGTTTCTGCCTCGGCTGTGATGTACCGCGACAAAGACAATGTGTTTGTGCTTTGTGACACCCAAGATGGCCACCGTGTCTGCCGGCCACGGTTCATTATGTACGAAGTCGAGGATGACTCCGGTTCTTTTCCAAACTGATGATCATCTCAGTTTTACCGCCATTGAATGTAACATGCACCAGCTGCCTGCTCAAAGTTTGTTTGCTGTAAACATCGCGGAATGATTGAGCAGATACGCGTCTGGCAATTAACAAATATAAGATGCAATCCGCACAAACGTTTTGATGTAAAATTTGATCTAGGCTGTTTACCGAGAATTGACAGCGTCAAATTCAAATCGTGCGTGACATGTAATACTGTGCAACCACGCGTGTCGCCTGACACACTGTGCACGTGACCACTGCATACATGTGACATAAGAGCTAAACATTCAAATTGTGTCTTTTAAAACTGTTTTTGTGCCGGCTGAAAGCTTAACGTCTCCTGGTTTCAGAAATATAAAAAGAAAACCAATAGCCACCTAGATGTGTAATTAGGAATTTTCAGTCGAAGTGTATTAGTGTATAAAATGCTGAAATTGCCCACAGCAAGCATGGCACGGGGGATTTAATAATTATAAATTTTAATAAGGAAGCATTGAGCTGATAATGTTGTATGTAGTTAATATTATGCACAATACAGTAATACATACAAGCTTGTTTTTTACTTTAAATTGCAGCTGATGAAAAATATCTGCGCCTTCGTCGCACACGTCGCTCGGACACCATGCATGTGGCATCTTTGTTATAATTATACAAGAGACATCCGGGACCTTCGCATCAAATTCAGTTCACAAACAAATAAAACTGTAACGCGTCGCTGCATCAGTACCAACACATGCTACTTATTTTCAAAAACGTAATGAACTTTGACCCAAAAGCCCCAAAACGTACGTAACGCTGAATAAAATCCTTCCCGGTGTCTGTACGTAACATCTCGCATCGGTTGGAAGCCTCGACTTCAAACAAACTTTTGTAACTTCCAAAAGGAAGCTTTCTAAACAGCCGTACCGACTGAGTATGTGGGAAATGAACCAAAAAATATTGTGTTCAAGCTTCGTTTTAAATTGAAAACATAATTAACATAAAAAGTAGATCCAACATTTCTCCGCACGTAACACAAAATAGCGCTATGCACAAAATATCGTGAGAAACGGCCTTAGTCATTTTTTCATGAGATGGCTTCTTTTAGTTTCTCAGCATTTTATATTTGTTCATATTCAGTCAAAAACATTTTGTCGACGCTTTAGGTAGCACAGAAGTTGTCTGCTTTTCAGAACGTTACATGTTGCGTACGGACGCATTTTTTTGTTCGATTTTGTATTAGCGATAACAATCTAATATTTAGTGCCATTGAACACGATCACACTTTATAGCAACTATGCTTCTTGCATTAAGGCTACTCTTAACCACATTATTTGTGTATTTTTAATAGTACTGGCGACTATCAATAAACAGGGGGATGCAGTTGGTTTATATTCCCTACGGACTATGTTTGGGAGAAAAATAAGCGAGCAAATTCTCGTCAAACAAACCACGGTCGACTTTGTCTGGGCCTTTGGTTATTTCACTTTGTTTTGGTTTATTCTGGTATCGTTAACGACAGCAGACATGAGATGTGAGGGTGTTTACACACAGGGGCTGCTCCAGAGAAGATAGCCTGGCCTACAGATAACGTAGGGAGTAGGTACAGAAACTCCAATTGCACCGCCAAAACCTACACCGGCTCTCAGCGCGTATCATCGCAAGACGGGTCGATATTTGTTCATCTGCTGAAGCTTCTGGTAAAACATTCCTGTCGGCTCGACTAGTGCCATCGGAACCCTGGGTTACCCCGTAAGACTCGCCGGGCTCACATTGAAATGGTCTAGTACTCTAGGGGCAAATTCTACAGGTCTAAGCGGCACGGATCAGTGAGTCCGTGAGGTAGCTACCATAGAGGAGCGTACCACAAAAAACACAGTAGCAAAATTAGAAAACAATTTAACAAACTGTTTCGCGATGTTCTTCAAAGACATTCTCCTGTTCGTTGATTGAACTTCCCATGGTAAATGAGCGGCCATTAGTTCACGTAACAGCGCGTTCACCGACTTCCTTTTGGCGACGGAAGCGTCACGTCACAGATTACGTTTACGTTTCCCTGTGTACGTGGGTGACACGAGGGAGAATGTATAGCGCTGATTGTATCATGCATGGACTGGGCCGACAGAAGGCACTGGTGCAGTCTTCTCCGATGAATACATATATCCCAAGAAGCATCACACAGTAGTCTTCTCCAAGGGATACTGCGAGATCAGAGCTAGAGGTTGATTAGTGGTCGATGTTTCCCTGACCCGATATCATGGTATACAGTCAGCTTGCGTGGCCGTACGTAATGCCATAAACGTAAAGTAGAATCACGAAGATACATGTGTTAGGGGTTCAGGCTACTGCGTTCTTGTATCCATGCAAGGGCTGCGGCGCGATGGAGGTATAACACCATTCTCGTATCATTCTCCTCCTGGTTGCTGTAGATTGTGGGCAGTTCACGCACCTCGACCTGAAACACAAAGAGCCACTGGTGTTTGAAAGCTGAGGTAATAATAGAAAAGATGAAATCTATCTGATCAATAAGAATAATGCGATCTTTACGTAGTAGTAATAATAATAACAATAAGGACTTTCAACTCAATTCGCCGTTCAATGAGTTGAGTTGATGGGCTTTCCCTTCTACGACCTGCACAGCCATCTCGGTTCTCTCCAGCTTGAAGCTCGGTTCTCTCCAGCTAACTGCCTGTTGAGCAGCCTCCATACTTGCAGCAGGAGATGACACAGCTGCTTCTTGTTGTCGTCATTTGCAAGAAACAGCTTAAAGTCGTTTGGTTTCCTTGTCGCTGGTCCAGCCAGAATAATCTTCTCTGAACTCCTACGGCTCAACCTCTCCTCAATTTTGATAGACTGTTGATGGTAACTGTCAGTCGAGAACAGAAGTGCTTCTTAGCCACGATCTGATCAAGAACTTGTAGGCATATCTCACCACAGGTCGGGTGAAGATTGGTAAGGTTATGGAGCAGCGTCGTGCGGTCCTGGATGAACAAGGCGTCCTTGGGGTATGGCAGATCTTCTGGGGTTGTATCTCCCAGAAGATAGTGCAGAATGGCGGATTTGTTCGACTTGGAAAAAACATTCTGGTGTCCCAAAGCTGGTTCTTCCAAGTCCACTTGATCATTTTGACTCTGAGACTTGACGAGGAGCAGGAAGGCGACGTTGCGTTGTTCCTGATACTGGATGACCTGGAATTATAAATCTGGAGAAAACTTCAAATCACTACAAAATCATCGGAAACAACCATTTAAGTTATTAAGTAATAGTTGTTTGAAATTGCATTCCAGCCGTAAACTTTCGTAGGTCACTCCCTCCAGTGTTGACTCATGTCTGTCTCCGTCTACGATTACGCAAAATGATTCTGTATATGGCACATCTCTGACCTCGGATTCTTCAAAATAAAGACGCTACATAAATTTAATATTATTATTTGTGCGACTCGTGAAAAAAAACATGATCACTCTACAATGTAAAAGTAATGGCAACCACTAAAATGCAACAATGAAGACAACATTGATCTCGGGTATTGGAACACATTGTTACCTTTCCATGGGATGGTGTGAGGGTGACCTTCATATTGCAAGTCTTGAGTTTGTTTTTCTTTATAGGGTCGAAGAAGTTTCCCGGCTCTCCGTTATGTAGGTGTCCGATGAAGTCAGCTTTAGCTGCCTAGCCCAAAAGAGATTCTGCCCGGAGCATGTCCATCTCGACTTCCACGGGGAGGGGATCACCAGAAGTCAGGGAGTAGAGCCTGGGACGGTGAAAGGATTAGTGAAGTTCCTGTCAGCAGCGAGGACGCGCTGAACTAACTACTCGCCTTTCTTGACCTCGGCCTTCTCCAGCTCGCGATGTCTCCCCGCCCTTGGACAGTCTGGATCGGTGGTGATTTCGACTATCTCGAGGGTCTTTGCATAAACCTGGGCCTGTTGGTTGTGGATAGGGACTGAGGATGGTGTGTTGGAACCGGTGTGGTCCTGCGGTCCTGTGTTACCAAACTCACTGGTTGATCTTCTGGACACTGGTGATCGTGAAGAAGAAGAAGAAGAAGAAGAAGAGGAGGAGGAGGAAAACGAGGATGCACGAGTTTGACTGACGATTTCAACTAAAGCGTTGGTGAATGATGATGTAACAATTATCATCTTGAAGCCCATGAGAGGTCGAGGCGCGACAGCTCAGAAAAGACCATTCAAATGAGTTGGTAAGTGAACTTAACGGAATTTCTTTAATCATAATATCTTGAATTGATCCCCATATAAACATTTCGTCGCAAAAACAACACGATATTTCGTAAGTAAATGCCCTCAAAACCCTCGCAACTTACCTGCAAAAGTGGCCGAGATACGGCAAAAAAGTCACATTTTCGGTACCTTTAGAATTTGCATAGCACGTCAGGGACACAGCAGTAGTTAATTCAAGAACGGTCCTTTAGTTATCGTTGACCCTGAACACGTGGGCCTGGAGACCTTATTTGTGCAGTCATGTGCAATATTGGCCGAGATAACGTGAAAAATAGATTTCTCAATAATATCGGCACTCATTTGCATATTAAACTGTCATAGACACATGTGATCAACAATAGTTTTATTATGGTCGCTGACCCTCATAACATGGGTCTATACATCTTATTTTGTCAGTTATCTTCAATATTGGCCGAGCTATAATGGAAAATAGAGTTTACAATAACGGCGGCACTAATTTGCATAAAAACGATACGTGGGACATTTTGCTGACTTCTTAGCAAAGCAAAGTATTTTCTACGTATTTATTCCGATCTAATGATACAAAATAAAAGTATATTTGGGGGGTGCACGGTACCCCCTCTTCCGAGTCGACTAGATGGAGAGACGAACTGGACAAGTACTGGAAACCTTCGGCAGAGAACAACGCAACATAGGCACATCCGGAAGCACCATATTGATGCCTTCACCCAACCTCGGCTCACTGCGGGATGACGATGATTATGTTGATGATGGTGGTATAATGTACACATATATGTATGTGTGTATGTGTATATCACAGTATATGTATGTGTATGTATGTAAGCATGTATGGAGAGATTTCTCAATGTGTGTATATTTGTGTGTGTACATATGTATGCATGTATATATATATATATATATATATATATATATATATATATATATATATATATATGTGTGTGTGTGTGTGTGTGTGTGTATGTATGTGTGTATGTGTGTGTGTGTATGTTCGTATGTATGTATGTGTATGCATGTATGCATGCATGCATGTATGCATGCATGCATGCATGCATGTATGTATGCATGCAGGCAGGCAGGCATGCATGCATGCATGTATCTGTGTATGTATGTGTGCATGCATGCATGCGTTTATGTGTGTACGTACGTATGTATGTATGCATGTAAGTGTGTACATACGTAAGTACGTACGTATATATGCATGTATGTGTTTATTCATGTACATTTCCATGGGTTTGTATGTATATATTTATGCATGTATGTATATGTATGTGTATGCATTTGTATGTATGTATGTAGGTAGGTATGTACATACATATGTGTATATATATTTACATATGCATAAATATGTATGAATGTGTATATGTATGTGTGTATGTTTGTATGTGTGTATGCATGTGTGTGTACATATGTTTGTATGCATGTACGTGTATACGTATATAAATACACACCTGTGTACGTACGTATATTTGTGTGTGTATGTATGTATGTATGTATGTATGTATGTGTGTGTGTGTGTGTGTGTGTGTGTGTGTGTGTGTGTGTGTGTGTGTGTGTGTGTGTGTAGGTACGTATTTATTTATTTATGTATGTGTGTATGCATGCATGTGTATGTGCGTATCAGCCGTTTTTAGTGATCGCCATGTTCTCTACAATAGTATTTTTAAAAAGGTTCCCATAAAGGTGACTTAGTGTGCAGCGATTGCAGGAAACTGAAGTAAAGCATCAGATGTACACATTAGATAACTACATAATATATTACAATAGTTGTGAGAATTGCAGATGCGTAAATGACACAAATTAAAGCCCTGTTTACTATAGCTCCCTATACACGGCCGACTAGTTGCCAACTCGGTGTTGCAAACGGGCCTTAAGAAAGCTACTATGCAAACGTGTTTTATTTTAATAATTGTCGGACAAAACTTGTGGGCAGTTTGACAAAACATCTCTTAGTGCATACGAATGTAAACGACTTATCAATTCAAGTCCTTTCAGAAGGTGTAAAATCTACTCTAGAGCACTTCGACTATAACCTTTATCTGTGGTTTTGATTTAAACTAGACAATGCCAATATACTGTGTTACGTTATATTCAGTTGAGATAATGAACAAATTAATGCATCCAATGATTCAGAAACTTTATCTAAGCCAGAAGTACCCTGCATTGTACTGTATCCGCTCGAGAGGCTGCCAAGTTGTGGTAACTGCTCCGTCATCCAAAACAAAACACCCACAGATAACCGTCTTTGAGCCTCCAGTTCGTCACATAGATTACACTGCACGGTCTAGACCACGAGACACGCCCGTCTACAATGTCTGTGTTGAATCGTCATATCTCACAGAAGACGTAGGGTGACATAGGTTATCAGGCGGCAATAGTTAGGCGATTTTCTATTGTTTATGTTAAGTTGCATTCTCCCGTAATCTCATCACAAAAAGAAAGTCCCTTCCAGTCCACATGTGACAGAGGAACGTTTTTTTGGATTCCATATGATTCATATTTGGAGTGAATTCAGATTAGTTTGTGTCGACCGTCAGACGTAGTCTTTCGGAATGTGTTGAATGTCCGTGGGACCAATGATCATAGAACACTTCAAGCTCACTAAATACTCCAATTGCACTTGCACCCGCCTTGAGGCTCACTAAATACTCCAACTGTACCCGCCTTGAGACTCACTAAATACTCCAATTGCACCCGCCTTGAGGCTCACTAAATACTCCAATTGCACCCGCCTTGAGACTCACTAAATACTCCAACTGCACCCGCCTTGAGGCTCACTAAATACTCCAACTGCACCCGCCTTGAGACTCACTAAATACTCCAATTGCACCCGCCTTGAGACTCACTAAATACTCCAACTCCACCCGCCTTGAGGCTCACTAAATACTCCAACTGCACCCGCCTTGAGACTCACTAAATACTCCAATTGCACCCGCCTTGAGGCTCACTAAATACTCCAACTGCACCCGCCTTGAGACTCACTAAATACTCCAATTGCACCCGCCTTGAGGCCCACTAAATACTCCAACTGCACCCGCCTTGAGACTCACTAAATACTCCAATTGCACCCGCATTGAGGCTCACTAAATACTCCAACTGCACCCGCCTTGAGACTCACTAAATACTCCAACTCCACCCGCCTTGAGACTCACTAAATACTCCAATTGCACCCGCCTTGAGACTCACTAAATACTCCAACTCCACCCGCCTTGAGACTCACTAAATACTCCAACTGCACCCGCCTTGAGACTCACTAAATACTCCAATTGCACCCGCCTTGAGACTCACTAAATACTCCAATTGCACCCGCCTTGAGACTCACTAAATACTCCAACTCCACCCGCCTTGAGACTCACTAAATACTCCAACTGCACCCGCCTTGAGACTCACTAAATACTCCAATTGCACCCGCCTTGAGACTCACTAAATACTCCAACTCCACCCGCCTTGAGACTCACTAAATACTCCAACTGCACCCGCCTTGAGGCTCACTAAATACTCCAACTGCACCCGCCTTGAGGCTCACTAAATACCCCAATTGCACATGCCTTGAGGCTCACTAAATACTCCAACTGTACCCGCCTTGAGGCTCACTAAATACTCCAACTGCACCCGCCTTGAGGCTCACTAAATACCCCAATTGCACATGCCTTGAGGCTCATTAAATACTCCAACTTCACCCAACTTTAGGCTGACTAAATACTCCAACTTCACCCACTTTGAGGCTCACTAAAAAGCTCCAGCTGCACACGCCAAAATAGTTGGTACTAACCGTCAATCCAACCCCCATCAAAATTGCATAGATCGATAGAAGCGCCGGTTCAGTTTGTCTACATTTTAATTGTTCACAGTATAAATCTTAATTCTACATGTAGAAAACACAGAGTACATAGGAAAATAACACCGTTAATTTTATAGCACAAAGGAGATTATGATGATATATAAAAATATAAATAACACTGTTTTATCAATTACAAAAAGAGACATAGACGGTACGAATCAATGTTAATAAAGGAATGTGTATCTGAAAGACAGATTAACTCTCACAATGGACGATTGGATAAAACTATTAATGACCACATGACAGTTTAAATGATTGCACATTTGATTAACAACAAATTTGTTAAATATCTCAAATGGCCTGTTTACTCATTAATGTCAAATTGTTTGACACGATAAGTAAAATGATTTATCGTCCATTTGGCATGATTTTCTTTTGATTATTGCAAAGTTGTTACAACATCATGTTATGGCTAAGATTAACCACCGTTTGTAACAGGTGTGTCTGATTATAATTAAAGCATTAATTTTAATTATAACATAATCAACCTAAGGTTGGGACATTTGGAATACGCAACACAATACCTGTGAAGATGCCCAATAAATATTATTTTAAAAACTTGAACTGACCCAGCATATTTTGATATTAATATACTATACATATTACAATTACAATAGTTGTACTTAATACAACACATGCACATCCATGCTAATATTTCTGTTTTCAAAACGTGATAGAAATGCCGTACATGGTATTCGAAGCATCGATATTTGATAATGCTGGCTGCTGGCTGCTGTACAGATCCGCCAACCACTCGCTAGTCAACGCACTGTAGTCACTGCGTCATTCGCCAGATGGCGGCACTATCGGCGATCGCTGCTAACAAAGACTCGACAGTCGCGCGCATTCCTTTCTCGGACTGCAGCTGTCCAGTTGCCCTGTCCACCACGACAGCGTCCACCAAGTTTCTCGGAGACAGGCGGGAAATGGCGATATACGGGTCATTGCTCAAGTTAGTACTTGCGTGGAATATGTGTAGTTCGTCTGGGGCGAGTACAACCGGATAACGGTAGGTCCAGGGTAGTTTCGCTGTAGCGATGACCACCGAGTGACCAAAGATGGCCAAACTGGTTGGAGCCGGTTCCAGGCGTTTGACCGGGTCACTCACCCCTTTGACCAGTGTCCACTCGAGTGGTTAATTAGTCCAGCAGGTGGCGCGCGTGACTCGCCAGTATCTGGTATGTCCCACCTCGTGTGGTGGAGGGTGGCAGTTGATACGGTCAGGAGACAGCATGGCAGGATCATTTTATTATATTTAATTTAATACCGTAAGTTGGACGAAGTGTCTCCGTGTATATAATATTATACAAACAAATTAGCATTGTGATCAATATATAAATCTAATTAATATATATATATATATATGTGCGTATATATATATATATTGTGTTTATATAGTATAGCAAATTATATTTTATATACCACGGTATATTCTCCGTAAAACAATGGCCATTTAGAAGCCCTACTGTCCACACGAAAGCTGCGGTTGGCTGTAGTTTGGTGGAGTATACTAGGGTATTATAATTATGGCGTATAATTATATATAGTTATATATCTATCTATATAACAACTATACATAAATATATATATAATATATTACAAAATTTACAATTATCATATATAAGTATATATATGGTAATTATCATATATAAGTATATATATATATATATATATGTATCGTGTTTGTGATATAATAAATTACAGATTAAGATTTGATTATATATATATATATATATATATATAATATATATATACACACACACCGCGTTTTGGTTCACGGTTTTCATAAAAAGGTTTATTATACCAACGATCGTGACCACATCATGTACATGGGTTAATATAGAGCCAGGAGAACGTTACAAGTGTTACATTTGTTGTACTATCCTTGCGACAGTGTCACGGCATGACGTTAAGACGTGACCAGAAATTAGTTTGCGGAAGAAAACAAACATGCGAAAAAAAATGCGGGGGAGTGTTGAAAAGAGTACACAATAGAAATGGAGGAGAGAGACAGACAGACAGACAGACAGACAGACAGACAGACAGACAGACAGACAGACAGACAGACCCAGGAGGAGTCCAACGGGACGTCGACTGGTGAGTGAGCCAGGTGGAAGAAGAACGGCTAAGTAATGAAGACGGAATTAGTGGAGTGAAAAGAGGAACACCACACACGCCTTTCTGAAGTAGAGACGGCAAGAAAGGGGAACTAGTGGCGTAATATCGAAATCAACACAGAGACTTGGACTTCGTGAGTACAGAAGTACAACGATGATGACGTCACCAGTTCTTGTGTCACGTGGTGTCACAGCCACGCTCCTGGTGGTCGATGTCGAGTGTGTCAACGATTAATATTCAGCCTCAGCTGTTGTGTCGTGTTCCGTGGACCACCCTGGGTGTGTCGGAGCAGTCATACGTTGACATCATTATTTATAGACCCGAATAGTTTTTTTTATGTACAGACATTGCGTATATATTGTCTGCTTTGTATTTAGAAGTGAAGGCCTACCATGCTCGTGTCTCTAGAAGTAATAATTATAGTCGTATAATATGTGGCTACTGTTATATAATTTTGTGCAGTATCTGATTCACAGGTTAGTTCTCTTGTTCAGATATAATTCACTACTATCCGTTAGGTGCAATAATTCACCTTTAAGTTTAAAGTGTGCGTATGTATGTGGCGTGTGCATCATCACAAACGTTGACGTTCACATAGAAGACTAGTAAACGCGTCGCATTTATATTGCAGTTAAAATATAAAGTTGCAGATTCTTGTTGTGTTACACTATATACTAATAACGGTAATTCACCCCTAAATTGTGGTGCATGTATATTTGTTAGAACATCACTAACGTTGACGTTTACATAGAAAACTAGCAAACGCGTCGGATTTATGCTGCAGTTAACATATACTGTTGCTGATTCATGTTTTGCTGTACTTTATACTAATAAGGATTTATATATATATTTTTTTTGAAATATAATATCCTATATAACCTATTGTGCGACAACAGTTGGCATACAAAACGAACAAGTGACCACGCTGGCTGCCCCTCACCCACCCCGCTGGACGACCTAGAGATAACACAGTATTTAGATACGCCAAATGCAGTGTTATCTGTTCTGGAGGCATGCTGATAATGATCACGTTTCGTTTTCAAGTATTCCCAACTATTAAAATGCAACTATATCGCTGTTCACGTGAACACGCCGCCGCATCTGGTGTAGTGTTATCGTGGCTCTCACAAAAACCGTTCTGATGACAGTTGGGAATTGTTAATCACCGCGCTGCCCCTGGTCGAGGCTCTGCCCCGTCTAGCGGCGGTCTGTAGCAGCAGGCGGAGTTACTCGGGATACTTTGTTCCCGACGTCAGGGCTGTTTTATGGCGCTTTCTCTAACCGGCCAATCAAACAGTTCGTTTGAAAGTGAACGCACGACTGTCGACTACTGCCATTGGCTGACTAATACGGAGCTATTTGAATATTTCGTATTTTTTAGCTACTTGAAAGTTTCGTAAAATACCGTACTATGAATTATACGATCTTAGAATGCATTTAAATTAACATCACCATTACACTTCATGTTTTATTGCTGTACTGTATATTTTTAATATATTCTAAATGGAAGTATAAATAGATTAATTTGTCATCCATTGTTTCACATTCGGTTGAAACGATTATATTGGTCGGTCGTTTAATGCAACAAAACTGTCGCCTATTTATGTCGTGAAACTAACATACTTTAATGTATCGCTATTAAAATCGTGTATTTTCCGAAAATGTTGAGGTTTAAGATCACCATAATAACACCACTTGAACGTATACCATATTGTTTAAACCAAGACATGCAGTAATAGCTTCGCCATACAGTCATGAGTGCTGTGTCCTATGGCTATGAGGGGATAATTCAAGTTGACCTGTGACACTCGCTGTAAGAACACTGGCAACTAAGGCTAAGCCATCCGGCGTCGTAGATGTCTACGTTGGTACCGCGCCTTTTTAAGGCGAAACTCACCACTTCGCTGATTCGTCTATCAGTGTCGTCTGATTGCGTTTCCCTCCTAAATCCCCGGCTATCCCTCGCCCTCGCGACGACATCCTTCTTCGTGACATTCTGCTTCCACTCCTGCTAGGTCTGGCTCGTTTAGCGACCATTTTAACGAACTTAAACGACATGTCTTACATTTATTCAAATAATATAAACATGGCTTCAACAGATGTCACCTTTCTTCGAGATCCGTTTAATTCCTCTTAATATTTAACATGCGACTAGGGCCTGGTTACCACAGATTTGTACTCATTATTCCGACAAGACGTAGATTTGTAAAACAGAAGCCGCTAGAGAGCTCTTAGTGGTTGGAGGGAGTCAGTCTGACATGTGGTATTATTTATGAACAAAAGCTGTGTCGATGACGTCCACCCGCATTAGTTGGCACCTCGTTGTGTGGACGTTGTCTCGTGTAATAGTCTCCTCTACGACGTCACTCATCTGACGCACACCAGGGGGAGTGCTATTTGTCACGAAACGTATTTGTTACGTGGGCCACAAAACAAGCTTGTCGTTCTTATCGTCTCGACTGGGTTGCAGTTCTCGGCCGCGCTTTGTACGATGGCTGGTTCACGTTCTTGTTCTCAAGGAAATTACTAGTTGATAATTTGACATGAAACAAATGTGTAATTTTAGTGTTAATTTATGAGATTGTTCAATATTGTAGATACACATTTCCAGTGAACCAACGTATTTCATACACTATTGTCATATTGCGTCCCTTTCACTTATTCCGTGCTATACAAATTGACCACGTGACTGTGTGCACATCTAAGATAAAGCATACATCATATTACCTACCATTCGAGCCATGGAGCCAGTACTTTTGTAAACGTACACTTTATTGCATACTATAACAAATACCGAGGCAACATAGCCATTTAATTATACAGTAGCAATAAATAAGACAAAATCACGCAATAAACCTTTAAGCCATGGGCGATGGACGCAGGGACGTAGTTTCTAAACATGATGTTATAACATTCAGGAGCTGGCTGTACCGTCAACGTTCGTCTACTGCGTCATCCACACATAAATTATGCTCACAATGATCGGTCCTTCCCTTCCGTGACCCGGTATATTTATAGCCGCTGCACCTTTTTGCGATGTCATTCAACACATAACAAACAGTCTCTCATTTTACCAGTTGTTTTTAGTGATCTTTGTTGATAAATTCGTTCGATGCAGATCTGCTTTGCGAGCAGCACTGGCTAACATGAATTCGTTCTCCAGAACCTGAATTCCACCAGGTACAATCTTCAATCCCGCGGGACGATTCCGGTTATTCTCGTCAAAATGGTGTAAAAATACATCTGTATCTACGCCTACGAGACACGCCAGGCTATTTTTTTCAGTGTAAACGGTTTTCTTCATAGCACATTACGCGCTCAATACCGTTGGCGCTTACTTACTACTGTGTGTGGTAACTAGTTAATGTACTCAGTACACAGTAGTGCTAAATTTCAATAGCGTGTCGTATGTATTTTTTCTCAAACACGCCCACGTCACATGGGCTTTGGACATCCTCCCTGTCGATATTTACCATGTTCTCTTAATAATTAATCGCCAGTTGCCGTAGCACGTAACCGCTATTTTTGTAATGCCCCTACTACTCATTGTCAAAAAAAAAAATTTATTTTACGATACTGCAAACATCGTGACCACCCCAATTACATATTGACAGGAATTTATTATTTCAAGACAAAAATACACACTATTTGTATATAAGTGAGCATATCGTCGAGGGGGTCAACGGTTTAGCAATGCAGAGAATTACAAATAAACTAGAACTAGTTTAGTTGAATATGCACAGAGATAGTGTTGTTTTAGACACAACCATATGGGTTATGCATTGACGGTTAAATGTCCATTAAACTGGTGACTGCCATTTGTGTATGTTTAGCAGCTGCTGTTAGCCTGATGATTGCAGGCGCTACAGTACGACATAACGGTTGCAGTCAACACCCGTTGCATTCCAACTAGACGACTGTGACAGGAGCTCGTCCATGTGACGTCGTGTACGGCTTAGCGTCAGGACGGCATCGAAACTGATAGCAGTGACAATGCAAAGGGATTATACGTGGCTTTATAACGTAAACGTAACCGACGGACTGAAGACAGAAACTGTAAATGAACACGTGGAGAGGTGATGGGGATACAGGTGAATTCAGCCCACTGCCTGTAGTAACTTTCGTAAATACATTTGTTATGACCGTCCGATACGTACACAGATTGGGCTACATAAACAGGAGATTTAACCGCTAACGACATTTGTAGAGATTATTTAGATATATTAGAAATACCAGTTAGCATTGCTTTTAACAACTATCTCCCAATCGATTAATAAAATGTGACATACGTTAATATCTACGTAATTTCTCAATGAAAACAATCCGGCAAAATTCACGTTGCCATGGTACAAATAAAACACTCAGTATAAAATACCGTGGACCGATGTAAGCACCATTTACACTATTATAAATTGGGCTGAATTCGCCAGTACCCGACGGGACAGACGGGTCGCTCACTGCTCACGGGTGGACTCTGAGCTGTGAGCAGCCGGCCACACGAACTGTTGTTATGCGGATGGTTGTTACTACTGCAAATGTATTTCGACCAAGACTGGCACTGTACTGTGCTAGCGATGATGAACCAAGGAACATCGCTGGTGTAGACAGAACTACTACATTGACGTTGCATTGACACCCACCATTCGGATATGTTTTATAAAGATAAAATGGCGCGGAAGACCAACAACATTTCACACGTTTATCATTCCGCTATATAGAGCAGTCGATAAGTAATTTTGCGCAAACTCGATAATTATAACGAATAACATAAAATACCAGCGTAATATATATATATATAAATATTTCAAATATTGTAAAATTATCATCCAATAGGTAAATATAGTTCATGCTGTTCAATGTTCATACTTTCTTAGAAAGCTTTGTTACTTAAACTCAGAATGCAACTTCAAGTTAGCGAGCGCCCCAGCGTTGTTCCGTGACCCAGGTTCTTCAGACAAACAAGTGCTGAACGAAATGTTGTCAACTGTAACCAGTTTTATTTGCCAGACCGGCTGTGCTGAAAATACAACACACATCAAAATATGTCGATGACACAACAGGGACTGGACGTGTTCGGTCCAGTCAGTGCTGACCGCTCTAACACAAACAACACTAATACACCGGAACAGGAAGTGAGTGCAGGCGTTGCCATTGGTTACAAACGATCGGGATTATCAAATGATATTGAGGAGAACCGAACGTAGATCTCTGCTTCAAACTGAACTAAAGACATTACGACAGTCAACAGTTATTCATTCTCTGTTCTATGTTTTGGCGACAGTTCTAAAATATGTTGCAGATAGAATATGGTGTTATCCAACGGCCACATACGACGTCTACATTGTCTATACATACGACGGTGGATTTTTTACCTCCCACGCACACGTGTAATTACAGCTGATTTTACGGACCCGATTGCGGGCCGGGAACTGTCTATGCGAAGGTCATCCTGCGCAACTGTTCCATTAATGTCCTCCCCCGTCTTATCCAGGATCCCACTCACGGCGACAACTACACCTAGCGTGTTTTCCAATTACTGTTGTGATAGCAATAACGTTTGAATTCATTTAATAAGGACACTCTCAAGGCAGCTACAACCAGTAATGTGACATCGGTTGTAACATCAGACCGGTGATATAAAAGCCTAGAAAGGTCATGGTTGTGAAACTGAAAGGTCAAATAGAAAACAACCGTCAAATACGTGTGTCCATATCTAGTCCGCGGGCATTGTAACAGACAATCAGATAACGTGAATGGGTCTGTTGTATTGGTATACAATATGCTATAGACACGTTGTATGGATATTCACCGCGGTATAAGACATATCAGATTCACCAGTCTCAGATATCATACGAGGAACCTCAGCGATGTCAAGATAGGGACATACCTATATTTGAATATGGAGATGTCAAGATATTGGCATACCTCTGGGGTATGAAAAACAATGCCAACCTACTCATCATATGACAGATGTCTACAAAATTATCTACATCAAATCACACATGTTAGTGATCATCAGAAATGGGACCGAAACTGCATTTGGTGTAAAAAAAAACCTACCAATTCAAATGTGACAACAAAGGATACATGGGTGTACATGAAATTTAAGGATATTTTAAACAAGGGCAGTTAAGATGTCTTTCTTCCATAAGCATTTGGACCTGTTTAGCATGGCACATTTGTTGACTGTGACTGTGGAATACATACAGGGCACTACAACCAAACTGTCCCCGTGGATACACATTCAGACGTCTGTAAGCGGGTCCCATATGTTGGTTGCTTGACTGGAACTGAAGGCCTTGGCAAGGAAGAGGGGCAGGACCCTCCGCTCGGAGGGAGTGGGAGTATGCAGGGATATTACATATGTCGCGTCAGTTTACTTACTACAGCCGACAGCTTGACTTTCCCCAACAGAACAATTAGTGGATGACTAACGTCTTACCCAGTCACGTGGACAATGCAAATACGATGGAAGCCAAATACACAGATGTGGACACACATGACAAGGACACAACAGACCAGAGTCACATGACATGAAGGAACAAGACAACACAACTCCCTACACCTAGTGGCGAGGCGAGCCACCGCTTACGTCATCGCCGCACGCTCCTGCCTCCCTAATCCAGAGAACCCAATTTGTGATTTTAAAATTGTCACAAATTAGGGTCTCAGGGAAAGGGGAGCCGGCACTTCCTTGTGGTCCGTGCCAAGATCCGAACTTGCGTGATCCAGGAACCTGGATGTGTAGCAGGGAAGGCATGCGGAGCGGAAACAGGGAAGCGCACTGGGGACAGTGTTGGGAGCAGGGAAACATGGGTTCGACAACTCTTCCTCCCGGCCGAGGGCTGCCATCTTCAACCAACCATTGGTGGATTCAATGTCTACAGACACTGAAGTAGAATACTACAAACTGTGTTCACAAGAGAACTCTGACCCCGCCTGTGGTGTGAGTCTATTTCTGTTTGTTAATGTTCAGTTTGGAACAACAATGGCATATTGGGGATCCGAGTCTACGCCAAGGAATGTGGGGGTATCTAAAAACCACAAGGTGATAGGTGTAATTTTTGCCCAAGGACTGTTTCAAAGTATATGCTAGGTTGTATCTGCTCTGAGACCTAAATTGAGAGTTTATGTTCTGTTGTAACGTGTGTGTTGGTTGTTATTTTTGTTGTTCATGTGCCATGTTAGTGATCTCATTGTTCTGAGATATATTCCAGTTCTGATATTTCTGCTGGAATAGACCAGTCTCAAGATAACAGTTAATGTTTATTTTAACAAAGGTATGCACATATTAAATCAACAGCATTACCAACTAACCACATCACTTAATATAATTCATGATGAGCTGTGTATCAAGCTTGAGGCTTTACATTTTGCTTACCCCAACAGTTGACCAATTAAATATTATCATTCTACAAGTGGCCAGGAAATTTCTACCAACTTGCTCTAACCAACTGTCCTATTAAGTAACATGTCAGTTAAAATTGTTAATTGTCCTGTTAAGTAACATGTCAGTTAACTTAGTTACTAGGGTTACTTAGGTGATGGAAGCAAATGGAACTAATTTCCCATTTTTCAAAATGGCAGATTTTACTCTCACATTTATCCCTATTCAGCAGTGGAAATGTTCTTGTCTTCCTGACACCTACAGTTACTTAGTGCGTCAAATGTTGCTCTAGCAATAAGGCGTGACTTCCAATATATCCTAACAATTATTTAGATAACTGTACGTGATATTATAACAAAGTGTGTTGTGTGCCAGCTGTAAATTATTACAAAGAACACAACCTGAAGTTAACTTCTAAGGGTCTAATTAACCGTTTTTCCGCTAAAACGATGTACAACATTTAACTGTCCATGTGATGTGCACATGACATTCCAGCAGGACCAAAATGGCCGGGCCTGAAAATGTCGTCAAATTACCACCAAACTTGGACATGTGCCACAAAAACAACCAAACCTGATAGTTAGTTCTTGTTTTCTCATGCGCGAAATAGTTCTGAGAAATCTCACACGCTCAGCCCTGGACATTCTGGAGTACATAGACATGGTAGTAAACACTGACCAGCTGTGGACGTGAGTACGGTGTGGTCAGCTCAATTTGACCACCAGTCCGACCTTCAACCGAACCGAGGAAATTCAATATACCTACAGTGAGCCTGGGAACTGATGGTGAGACCTAGAAGCCAGATGTGTGGGCATCCACTGCACATGACTGGCAACAATGGAGGACAGATTCACATAGCATGATAAGGACACACCTTATGTTGGACATCATCATTGTACAGAATTGACAACAGAGGGGAGGGACACAGAGGTATTGGAATAACATGTCTACATATGTACTCTTGACTGAGAGGGAGGGGGGAGGGGGGGAGGGAGGGAGAGAGAGAGAGAGGGAGAGAGGGAGAGAGAGAGAGAGAGAGAGAGAGGGAGAGAGGGAGGGAGGGAGGGAGGGAGGGAGGGAGGGAGGGAGGGAGGGAGGGAGGGAGAGGGAGAGAGAGAGAGAGAGAGAGAGAGAGAGAGAGAGAGGGAGAGGGAGAGGGAGAGAGGGAGAGAGGGAGAGAGGGAGAGAGGGAGAGAGCAGCCACATGTAGCAGACAATAAATGGGTGCAAATAATGTAAACTGATGACTAGAATGAAGAAACAGCTCAAGATGAAGATACCCGGGGGAGGACCGAGTAGGAGACACCCACAGACTGAGTGCGGAGACAGACACTGGGAAACAAGAGGATGGAGAAGAAAACCACATCTAAACAACTGGCAAGATATTAAAATGAGAGATTTTGAAAGTAGAGAAATGACTGGCAGAGGGTGTACTTTTATTAAGCCCAGAAACATGTTATGAAGGTGAGAGAACTGCATGAAGACAATGTCTGATCTACACAAACTCGGTCAACTCTTGGTACTGCTTTATGTCCCATAGTTCTGTGTGTAGATATGATTTGACAAAACACCTAAACGTTTTGCATCTTGTGGAACAAACAACATGAGGCACTGAAGACTCTCTCCACATAATCACTCCTGTTATTACTCATTGTCAAACTGCTAAGTTTTGGTGAAAAATATATCTCTGCATAACTAACGTAATATAAGTGTGATTGTATTTTATTTTGCCATGTACTCCAAAAGTACTCTCATTGGGCCAACATTATCAGAAACCTGCTTTACTGGATGATTGAAGATACCCAGATAAACCTACAGACCAGATGACTTGTTAGAAGTTCTCAGTATGTATTTGTGGTGTCCAAGCTAAACAAAATCCAGATTCATTGATGAGAGGTGAGACACACTTCATGGCTATTACAAGCCAATGGGAAAAGTCACCAAAAATCTTTCACTAGATAAAAACTGGATAAAAAGAAAAGATATTGTACTGGGAAACAATTATCAATGGAGACGGACCTATCGTGGACATGGTATTGTACTGGCCAGAAATGGTCTTAGAATCGGAGTGAATACCATGTTGTACTAGCTGGAAACATAAGATACTGTCTGGCCAGAAACTCAATGGAAATGGACAGCCATTGTCTGGCCAGAACTCATCAGAATATTGAGGCGAGGCAATGAGATCTGATGCCAAAGAAGGCAGCAGTCACAGCCGTGAGATAAAGGTCAACTACAATGGAATCAAGGATAATCATCTAACAGCTGACCTGTTGCCCCGACCCAACTCTCACGATGCCACAACTCTCACGATGCCACAACTCTCACGATGCCACAACTCTCACGATGCCACAACTCAGCGAGCGGATGCATCAACCAGTTCTTAAGCACAAGTCGTGACTCTGAAGGTTGCACAAAGACCGACTGAGTGACTGTGTCGAACCTACCTTTCTGCGCCACGTCCACAGCGGACAGACAATAATGCAGCCTGCCAATCAATACAGCTGTATTGTTAATGGCCACAGACTAATATAAAAACCATGACTGGATTTAAACGCCAGACACCAGACACCCCTGGCTCGGCATAGTTTGCCTGCAGTCGGCTGGGTGAGAGACCTAGACAGAGGTGTCCACATGTGCCGGCCAGGCCGAGCGTGCCTGTCTACAGGTGCCTGTATCTGACCAAGCTATGTACTGGGCTGAAAGACCTGGATCTACCTGGATCTACATTCCGGGTGCAACTATTGCCTCCACGGAGGGATAAACACGCCATGTCCCTGGACACATTACAGTTATTGTGAAGGTCGCTGCAGACACACAGCCGGTGTCAGTGACACAGGAATAGGTGGAAGACATGCAATAGTAGCATGAGACACAACACACTTGTCAATGTTTATTGCACCTTCACATCTACACAGCTGTGCACAGTTCACATGGCGATGTGTTAGTCTCAAATTTCGACCTGGCAAACAATTTACTTGATACCGGCAACAGGCAAAGCGTCCGTTTCAAAGCATGACATTGTTCGCATTTTGCATTTTATCAGAACACATTCAAATATAATTAGACGAATCACAGAGCAGAAGCAACTATCGATCACTAAAGCAACACGCATATATTTCTACACTGTCGTATCTAGGTTCTGTCATTTCATTTTAGTACACTTGCTCATCAAGGGCATAGCAATAGCAGCATGAAAAACTATTATAAAACACGAGATCCATGTGATGTTACAGCCAAAGCAAATGGCAGTATAAAGTTTCATAAAATATAATAAAACTATCGGGAGTTATCAGTCAATGTTTGCTTTCTTTGCAGGGGACGGCCACATATATCGTCTGGTGTGACTAGTCTGCATCACTATCAGTAACAAACACATGCTGACATACGCTGACATACACTGACATAGCGCCAGTGACGATGACGGCAACAAAGATGGCAGCCACAGCAGGGGTCAAGGCCACAGAGAGCGTCCAGCAGTGACAAGCAGCACATGGCGGACAGAAGCAGCGAAGCATGCGAGAGAGATGAGTGATGGCGGAGATGACGAGAGACGTCGCAGTCGCATCCGTTGTGGTCCGTGGAAGTTGTGCCATGCCCCAGGGAAAGCTAGAAGGTTGTACAGTTCTCCTGTAGTTGGTGTAATTCTAACTATACAACCTACTACCTCAGCTGGGGGCATGCATCGTAGACTCGCCGACACTGACGTCACTCTAGTGACGCGACGTCGCTCTAGTGACGCAACGACGCCTCATTCCTTGCCGGCGATGTCAACACGATGTCTTTTTGAAGGTTTGTCGCTTGCTTCGACTGCACTAAGAACACATCAACCTGACATTCACCAGTAACAAACCACGTCACAGTCCCACTTACAACGTCCTCAGAACAGTACCGCAAATGAAACTGTCTTAGTTGTAGTTTACCTTATTCAACTCAACGCGTAACTCGCCTGTCGACGTGTGGTGTGCGCCGCCGCGTCCCCGACCGTCGCACTGCGGGCCGCTGCTTCCCCACCGGACGTTACCATGGCAACGCAGACCCGTAAAAGCGAGCTTGTGCGTAAAGCGTGGACCACAAGTTCGGTAGTACGGGTTTGCCCTGCCAGACACTGTGGAGGGGTGCAGCGGCGATCTCGATCGCATACACGTCGTCGTCGAAAGTCACCGGTCACGAACTGACGCGCCATGTAGCGAGGACTCCCAGGGTTGACACTGGTTGGATGAAGGCTTTAGTGTCATGTGTTACGGCCATCCTCGGTGTGTACACGGACGGCTGCAGGTGGGTTGGATGTAGTCTGCAAATAGAACACATGAGTGAAGTGAAGTGGTGGGTTTGATCTGGCATGGTTTATTCATTATAATCTTGACTGCCGTGTTACATGAGACGAGCTATGATTGAATGGATACGTCTCCTAGAGAGCACTGATTGTCACGACCCCCAATGGCACGGTGACAGACCCACAGAGGACATTATTCAGTGCATCCATTTCACTAGCCCTGTGTCTGGGAAGACTGACTTCAGCCCCAGTGTCACCAGCCAGGTTATGTTGCATTCAGATTCCCAACATGCTGACCCACGGCACTGAATCCACCTGCAGCTGGTTGATGAGTTCAGTGACAATTTTGCACTTACGTCAATTAAACAAGTGACCATTTGTCAGAGAGACTTGACTTTCCCATTACAGAGGCTAGTCTGAATACAGGGTCGGACTCCAGGAACACAGGATTCAATTGAGTCAATGGGGCAGATGAACACAGGTCTCAGAACACAAATGAACACAGGTCATGGAAGGTAGCACAGATGAACACAGGTCACAGATAACCTGCGAACACAGCGGTCAGATGAACACAGGTGATGATGATGGGCATATGCAGGCCACACGGCACTGATCTACATAGGTCGGAGAAAAGAAATGCGCAGGTGATGGCAAAAGCTGTCGACACTGTTCCTGGAGGCAGCTGATAGTGACGCAGGTGACACGTTCAGTGGTTAAGAATTTACTAGACTCGGCGGATCAGTCAATGGACTTGAGGCTGCTGGAATGAGAGCCCCACAAGATTGTATATAATTACAAAGTGGGCGTAAGCTGGAAGACGAGACACGTGGCGAACTACTGAGGACAGACTACGCAGAAGGTCTGTGTGTGGTTGCGTGACACTAGTTAGCTGGAGACAGGTGATACATTATGCATGAGTTGCCTTTCGAGTGGGAGTTCAGTTGTAAATGATGGGCCGGAGTACCAAGGACAGACACACATGTGACACGGTAGGACCAAGGACAGAGACATGTGACACACGGTAGGACCAGGACCGGGTCTGTCACCACAGACAGGGAATGGAGGACCAGGTCTGTCAACACAGACAGGAAATGGAGGACAATGTCTGTCAACACAGACAGGAAATGGAGGACCAGGTCTGTCAACACAGACAGGAAATGGAGGACCAGGTCTGTCACCACAGACAGGGAATGGAGGACCTGGTCTGTCAACACAGACAGGGAATGGAGGACCAGGTCTGTCAACACAGACAGGAAATGGAGGACCAGGTCTGTCACCACAGACAGGGAATGGAGGACCAGGTCTGTCAACACAGACAGGGAATGGAGGACCAGGTCTGTCACCACAGACAGAGTGGCACACCAGCACTGGGACGATACGAGGATGACACCAGGGGACTGAGAGAAGGCAAAAAAATAAATTCTGGACCACATCAAGATGACATCACAGATACTGAGTGAATACAAAGTGTTGTGTGGATCAGTCCAAGGAAGCAGACAGGGTGTCCTGCTTGGCAATTCCAGATATATTTCACTAACCCCAGTGTAAGACCCACCCAAATATATTTCACTAACCCCAGTATAAGATCCACCCAAATTGCAGGAAGTACTTGTCACAGACTATGGTCATATCTAAGTAATATATTACACCTTGGACTAGCAGCATTTCTATTTTGTGTCGAATGCCTAAGAAATTATCACTATCAATGAAAATAAATAAATTTTAAATACCATGGTGCACTTTCATAATTACAACCCGTGGAATTTGACATCTTGCTGTTTTTGCGCAGGTGTTTTGAGAACTAAATCTGCACACCCTGGCTCAGATGTGCTGTATATAAAACCAACCAGCAACATTTCTGAATGTAATCTAATAAAAAGGGTTTTAACGTGACCAGTACCAGATGCAATGTTTAAACTACTACCAGTAAAACACTCAGGAGTGTACAATACTAAACATATAAAATTACACTAGAGTATTACGCCGGGAACTGGGCAATACAGCACCTATCGGGTAAGGATTGATATTTCAGGGACAGGCATATGTATTGCTTAAGATAAACCAGTCAAAATAACCTGCATATACAGCATGACACAGGAATGAATGCAGACAGCGATAGCCGTCTACACACAGACCTAGCATGTGGGGTAGACATTCCTACAGACAGTTTGGACCAATACCCCTACACAGTGTGGACCAATACCCCTACACAGTGTGGACCAATACCCCTACACAGTGTGGACCAATACCCCTACACAGTTTGGACCAATACCCCTACACAGTGTGGACCAATACCCCTACACAGTGTGGACCAATACCCCTACACAGTCTGGACAAATACCCCTACACAGTCTGGACCAATACCCCTACCTTGATCAAGTCTACATCAACACCATCGTATCACAACTGTCAATCACTGTAAATATCCACAAGTTCCCCACAAATCACTGTAGTGTAGACGATTCCTCAAACAGGAAGACAACGATAACTCCTCAAGGCTGGGTCGATAATTCCTTTTGGTCGAACATCACAATACGCGAAAACCGACTGTATCCGAGCCGGGTCTATAGTCTACGCTGCATCAAACGTAAACGAGCTCCGAGGTCGCCACTGGAAGTAGAGGCCAACACGTCGGACACGGCAAGTTTCAAACTGCGCGCCAATGCGCAAACCTAACCGGCAGTGACGACTGCGCAGAAACGCATACGTGCGCACACCAGCCGCCGGTGAGGAGTGCGCGCCAATGCACACTCTAACCGTTAGAGTAAGTGCACACCAACGCACACGTTAAATCGATGACACAACGCGGCTTAGTATGACGTAGCGTCTGGTGCTGTCTGAACCCCCCCTGGTGGCGCGGCTGTCTCCATTGTCAACGTCTCGCAAAAACAGGCGGCGGCGAGATCTAGCCAGCTGTAGCAGATCCTACCACCCTCCTAGACTTTAACCGTTATGCTTTTTTTAAACCTATTATCACACGACTGACTGTGCCAGGGTCTTGGCTGAACTGCGCCTGCCTTTGTATGTAAACTCGACGTCCTCACGCGCGCGATAGAAGTGAGCGTAAAATCGCGAGGCGCCCTCCTTTCCACCAGGGCGTATGTGTGTGTGTGCGGCGGTAGACGGGTGCCGCTCGTAAAGCGCAGGGGTCGGTGTCGGCACTACACGGCGTGCCAGGAGGGTCCAACCGCCACTGTGACGACACTACGGCGTGCCAGTTAGTCTGTGTCACACAAACCTGCCACACAGGGTCGCGCCCGAGCGCCCCCGCGTCTACAAACACTCACATGTACCCTGGCCCGCCCGCCCCGTCAGGAATCCACACAGTTGGGGCGCGGGCACGCGTGTGTCTCGCCCCAGTCCGCCCAGACAACCTTGGACAGTGAGAGGACCAGCATGCTTCGGCTTCCATCTTGAATTCTGTAAGTACTGCAGTGGGCCGCCTGTGATTGGCTGCCACCACGGCTGCTCTGGATGACTGCCTCTGAGCATGTGCACTGGCGGGCGGGACAATTTGATCCGCCTGTCAGCCAGACGGCCTCTTAGCCGGCATATCAATAACACTCTGCATTTGGCGGGAAGGCAGCAGTGGCAGCAGCAGGCAAGGTGGGGGTGCCCAGGCCCAGCCCCCCAACTGCAGCAGACAGTAAGTGTGCCCTCGCCCTCGCCCCCCAGAGCACACTTGCCCAGCACGTGGCAGCGGCAGACCCTGTGAAAGTCAACGCCAACAGTCAGATTTATCAGTGGAATTCGCTGGCAGATAGACGCACAGCCAGCCAGTGTCAGAGATCAGCACCGGCTCCATCATTGAGGTCACCTGAGAGGTTGGCATGGCGACAGGCAGCCAATGGGGAGGCAGCGACGTAAGATGCCATGACAGAGGTGGCAGGCAAGGTCGGTGGGGCCACTCGCAATCCGCAGGAACCCTGTGTGTACCACTGCGTGTACACATGTATCCCACCCCCTCAGTTACATTCACCCTCATCACACACAAGTGGTCAACTGGCAGGTTCACATGGGTGACGCCTAACAACCCCCCCCCCACATAATGCCCCTCCAAGACAGTTAAAAACTACAGGAAGCGTGAGACTTCTCACAAACAAGTGGAGTGCTTGAGAGCTCCGCCCTGCAGCCGAGGCAACAATAAACCCCTCTCTCTAGTCAGTAAATGGAGCACATCGCGCTGTCAATCATCCATCTTACTATTAGTTTTACTACGTAAGATCCAAAGCCAAGATAAAGGGCACAGTTCAGAGGGTCTCTTCTTGTTACAGATTCACAGTGAAGATTGTGCACAGATCCAGGATGAAGATTGGGCATAGATCCATAGAGAGGAGGAAGTCAATTCAGTGGATCCCTCACCTTACTGCAGATGCAAAGTGAACATTGGGCAAATATCCAGATCAACAGAGTGAGCTACATCGCACCTTGTAAGAGAATGTCTTCAGCCTGCCCTAAATACATAACATGAATAATTATGGGTCATTTGAACGACCTCATAGTTTATCCATCTTAGCTTTCCCATGCTGTGTGACCACATGTCCTTGGTCAACCACTGACCTGAAGCAAATGAGGGTGGGAACTCATGGGGGTGGGGACATAAAACATGATAGGGTCAACAATATGAAAGATGACATCATGTAAAACACGAACACACAGATGAGAACCAAGACCACAGGACAGAGTTGAATGACACTAGATCACACAGAATGCAGACTTCTAACTGAGCATCAACATGCAAACGTCTACCTATGACGTGAACAGACTACATATATGGGACCACCACAGCAACAGACTACTCCATGTGAGCCTCACTGAGGTCAAGGTAAGGTCATGAACTCACTACACAACACCTGGGTGAGGACACAAAGAGACATGTACATCTCCTACCAGGACGAAGGGTGAACATTGTGCTAAGACGCTCAGCCTCCCGAGGTGAAGCAGCTTGACCTGCGCAGCTCCAGTTTTCTGCCAGGAAACAGACAGGTTAAAATAACACTGCGCCCCGACTACCTAGGGCTTATCTGGTGAGCCCCAGGGGTGTGTCTGTCTGGGGTTCTGGGGCTAATTATAACAACATTATTGTAGTTCTACGTCAACACCCACGTCCTGTCCTGTCACCTGAGGTAGGCAGCCTTCAGACTCGAGACTGTCCTCCCCAAAGGCAGTAAATCCTCAACAACATCTCAAGTTTAATTTCCACAGATCTAAGACCGGTGACCCACATACAGGAATGTTCCAAACAGACCCCCCCCCTCCGTGCTTCCAGAGGAGCAGCTTGAAGGAGAAGAGCAGAGATTCCACTGTCATCAATGGTGAACCCAAATTCAGGTTCTTTCACCAGTTACTACTGACTGTACTGGTGCCAAGTTGATTGTACTGCATCATGAACAACTCGGCTGTACATCTTCCCACAGATCCAAAAGGAGCATCAAAAACCTACCACTACACGTCCAAACTGAATAATTATAAAGAATAAAACAGGCCGGCTGAAAAGAACCGTAACTGATTTGCCACAAAATCAAGAGTACCATGTTGTGTCTGTACTACTGCCCTTCAGAAGTACTTTTTAGTTTGTTTTCAAACACATTTGGACTGCTAGCAGTGAGTAGATGTTCTGTGCCAGTCAGGTATACATCCAGTAATTGGTGTCTGCCAGGCCCAGCCACAGGGTGTAATCAGACTTCACTCACTGATCTCAGCAGACTGTCAAATGACACGCTATAAAACAACAATAAGACAACTTGAAAGCTGTGTCCCGTCACTGGCTGTGACACAGTTAGTCCGTCCGTCCTCAACCGTGTCATCAGCCGTATGTGACACGTCGGTCGGTTGGTCCCCGTCCCTAGACGGCTGAGTCACCAGCGACGCCAGGTGAGAGAGAATTAACGAGCACAGGTTGTGATGTTACCTGCCCAGGTACGTAAGCAGGGGCCTTGGCATTCATCTGGTGCCACCAACAGTCACATGCGGAACTGACTTGACTCGGGCATGTCGTGCCATGTCGTGGTGTCTGACGCTCCACGGGGCAGACACCTCTTTCATCTGCCAGACGTCATCAATAACTCTATACTTGTATCTGGTCACTTATAAAGCAGCCTATTGTGACGGGCGGTGACAGATGGGCCGGTACTGACGGGCCTACCAGACAGGTATACACAACACATCGCGGCCGACTCAACTCGCAAAAAACCTTCCCATCGGCCACGGCTACGTCCAAACCATCTGCCATAGATTTTGTTTAAACCTCGCATAACTAGACCAAAATGCACCACGCACAAAAACGAAACTCGACACCGTCCGTGCATCCGGCCACTTGAGATTTATAGCTTTATTTCAGGGAGATTTATAGCCCTGTGTAATCTCCCCCCCCCCTCCGTCTACAGCAGGGTGGGGTAACCCTACACCGGGTCAGCGGCAGAACGTAATACTTCCAAGTAGTCGCAATATTGCTGCCTATTTATTTAGAGGCGTCCAACGAAAGGAAAGCTAATCCTTTCGGAAGCAAGTACCTGGCCAGCCACAGCCCGGCCACCAGATCCAGGGCTTGTATCGTGAACCAGTAAGTCTTATCAAGGCGGTGTTTGGTTACCGTCTAGACTTGGCGGGTCAACTGTGGCAGTGCACACAAAGCAAGTGACCTGTACGCAACGTCTCAGCCGGTACTTGACACCGCCCGGCTCGGCTCAAGCGGGCCAGTCATTGTAGGCAGATACCTGCAGGTTATTGACATGATCATACCAGTCCTTCCTGTACACACAGACACACACGGCTAACAGTCTCCCTCCTGACCTACCTCAGCCAAAAACTCGCCTGTGGCGTCAACGGAAAAGTCTTCACACATACTCCTTTGTGTGTGACTGTTTACACACACAATACACGTCATTTGTGGGTTAACCGTGCACACAACTGATGGTTGTTACCCCGTCTGACCTTCGGTGAAATCGACCTAGATTAACCTACATCTGCGTCAGACTAGTTTTCGCTATTTCCGATAGCCGAGCTATTTATAAACCCGCTCAAGGCGGCACTCGAGTCTGACACATACACCTATTACTTACCTGTCGTCATACACCGTCACACAGACACCACTGTCCATCATAAGAAAACTATGCAACAGCATCAGTAATGTTCACACAAGATTTACTAAAAAAGAATTATTCCGCTGAAAACAAAAAAGAAATCAAAACTTAAACAGTAATTTATTATCTACATGTTTTGGTATAACAGCTATTCAGTTTTCACAAGCACATATCTACACAATTTAAATTCCAACTGTACAACAGTCAGTGTCATCATACCTATTCAAATGCTTTCAGATATACATGTAGTGTCCCCATTGGTCACCAGGTGGCAGCTCTGTTTTCCACCGGGACCAGGAAGTCTGTGCTACAGACAGACAGCTACAGCCTTCAGTCTGAGTCAACACTTGCCCTGAACACTAGTCCACTTGTTGAGGTGGTCTGGGGGAATCCACCAGTGACTTGAGTGCCCTACACATGTCTCTCCTAACAAAGACGTCCCGTGACCCAGATAGCCCGGGCTACGTCTACTTCCTCCACTGTTATCACCAACACCAGACAATGTGTCAGCTGGGTCAAGTTGCCTCATTACCCTGCATTTACTGGGAACACCGGCCGCTGCAGATTAATAATTAAATAATATTAAAATTACCCCATAGTACACCTATAGTACAACTGCTGTTGTGTCTGACCAATGACTGGCTGGTCAAGCTCGTCTGTGGTCACTCAAAAGAAACCCAACAGGAAACAGCATTTATTGAGAATAAGTTCTTTCATATATGTATCATTACTGACCATTATTTGACCAGTGGTCAGTTGGCCCAGACACTTACAGTGGTCAGTTTTCTCCATGAACTCACTCATCAACAGTTAAAACATCTATCATTCACTAACTTCATCCAACACTAGACCTTAACTTAATCCATTTCTGGCTGTATCTGTGTTTTCCCACTTACTCTGTATAACAAGGAATACACTGGTTATGCATGTCTATAATTAAATTGGTACAAATTACATATAGTCTGTAATAACTCTATATAATGTAATAACTATATATAATGTATATATAACTTTAAAAGCACTGACTGTGAGTTATAAAAACACCCTCGTCAAACAAGTTTAAATCAGCCATCTGACAGTAAATATATATATATATATGTAGATCCATCAAAATTGTTTTATGTGGCAGCATTACACGACAGCAACAACCTAAGCCCTGATAGTCCTGTAGAAACCCTCACAAGAACCTACAGAAGACATGCAATGCAGGCAGCCAGAGCATGGAACAGAATGAGACGTTGATTACAATCACACACAGCGGCTGTCCACACCAGAGACATAGACCTTCACTCCTTGGTGTCATAACAGAACTGCATCGCCAACGACCTTCCTGAGTCTATCTCACCTGGTAAGACAAGGAATTAACTCAGTGTGGTCGGCTTGAGTTAAACCCACCCTGGATGATCTGAACACGATCCCTGACCCAATTAGGAAGCACGCTTTCATCATGTGCATGACCGGCTCGAGGCCAAGGCCTGCACTCTTATAGAACTATCTCAGGCCACCATTACATAAACGTGGCCAATTTGCCATGTCAGCCAGTTGCCATACAAATGGCCGCCAAGGCCTGTTCATGCTTTTTAAAGCATACACGTGTGCCCTTTGCAGTATATGCAGACTGCATATGCTTTTAGTATGCATCGGTCCTTTGTGGGTACAATACACCATAGAGCAGGTGCTCTGACCACACGCACCACCCCAGGGCAACAGAAAGGACTGAACTGGAGCGAACTAATCAGTCAGGGCGCCCACATCCCACTTGTCAGTTAGTAGCCTTTTATTGCACAATCCTTTTATTCCAATACACATACAGCACGCCAGCGCATTCTCAACGCAATATCACAGGGCATCTGTCAATTCCATGTCAGTTTTCTCAATGATGAATTGCCTGCATCTTCACGGGAAACAAAGCGGGTGGTAGTGGGCTGGGCACTGAGACTGTCTACCCATTCATTTCCCTGTCATCCCGTTGGGAGCAGACTGCCTTTCTCTACCTACTCCCAGCCTCACTATTTCTGGTTGTGAAGCCTGCATAGTTTGACACGTTCTGTGCAGCACAGGACATCATGAGAAGGTGACATCATCTGTCACAGGACATGGCCACTGTGGCCCTCACTTCATGTCACCCCTGCAGGGTTAGCTGTCCACGGCAGCAGAATGAACTCAGGATGACAATTTGTGACAGAAGCCATATTGATTTAATCATACATGTGAATTTATAGATGTGTATTAAACAAAAGTTGTATATGTAATAATGTAGTGGTTTATTGAGTTTTATTTATGCAATTGTCCAACGACGTGGAAACGACTTTTTTTAAATAGACTCATACATGTTTGTTATTCCACCATTTAATATACATATTATTAATAATACTGACTAAACTCAAAAGTATTCCCAACACTGACACCATCGCCCTAACTGGGCACCAAACATTGTACAAAACAACAGACTTGTATAAACCGAGGCACCAGCTTTACCCTGTCACACTGCGTGTTATGACATGCCAGGAATTGCCGTCACCCCCACTGTCACCACCCCAGACAGCTGGGGTAGGGGGCGATGACAGATGACACATAATACCTGTCACTGGCCATGTGGCACTGTCACCAGTATCCACCCTCCGACAACACCTGCCACATGTAACACCCTCTCCAGGGGTATTACCCCAGCAGGGTCAACCCCATATCTACCAGCCCTCCACCTGAGAACACAACCTTAACCCCTACCAACGGCTCAGTGTAACTTCTGACCCTGAAAGTGTTATCAGCCAAGAGCTACCCAGACAATACACACAGTGACTGACACACTGATGAGTCTGGAAAGAATTAATCATGGAACGTTGGCAGTGTCTGTCTGTGGCAGACCAAGGCCCACTTACAGGTGTAGACTTTCTGGGTCAGAGAATGGCAGTGGAACCCAAGTTCCCGACAGAGACAATCACCATACATACCAATGCAGCTCCAGAGACACTAGTTATTAACACAGCTCACCTGTGGTGTTAGCCCTGGACTCAGGACTGGATAAACTATGATAGCGTGGCACTTTTTATCTTCCATAATACAAAATTATTTCTAATCAAATTAATACACTCATGGATAAAATACGAAATAAACACAATACAGTATGTGTAAACAAATATTAATATCATGTATGTGTAGATAAGGGAGTAAAAATACAAATAAAATGTAAACAATATATGTTATGCTTTGAAAATAAAAATACGTTGACAATGCATTAGAAGGACAAGTTATAAATATTCAAAAAGTTATCACAAATAACAAATGACAATAACCAAAAGAAAATGAATATAAACTACACACTTATGCAAAGTGATTGAAAAAAAATTATTATAATAGAAAGTTTGCATGTCCCTAATCAAAATTGATAAATCAGTTATCGCCCTGCAATGAGTGTGGGGATGTTTTTTAGAAGCACAGATGTTATCAATGTGTTATCATGCCAGTAGAATGAGACCTACCGTACTTGGGCAGTCAGATACCAATCACTGACCTGCACTGCCACACGAAGCAGAAACTAAAAATGAAACCTGCACAAGCTGCTACAAAGACAGTATTGATTCGCTGCTATAAAAATCTCAGCTGTAGTGGATCATACGACAGCAATAATCAGGTATCTGCCTCAAGGATCAGTGTCGGTCCAGCTAACATTATGTATGATGCCCAAACCGTGCTGTGTGTCCATTTCGTTGTATTTTTGGGTTATCAAGAAAGTTGATCATAACCCAGGGAGTGATTAATTTGAACTGGCAATCGTCGTGACCTGCTCAGCAGACCAGAAACCACATAAATACCACAATTAGCAAGAATAGTCAATACCGCTGATGAATACAATTCGAAGTCTTGCTTATACAAGTTATTCTCCACGTATGCATGATTATGACGTACTGAAGGCAAGGTAAGACAAGACTAATATTACCACTCCCTCCTAAATGAATGCACTCAGTCATGAACAGGTCAGTTGGTGTATAGTGCGGGAATCACTCAACATGCAGTCATTGTCAAAAACACCAAATTGATCAAATGTAAACAGATTTGGTAATTATTTCTTATTAAGGTATGCCACTTATGCTGAATTATTACTGCTTATAGTCATGCCACTTTTGCGGAATTTTTGCCATAATCAAAATACTATTACAGAATCTTCGATGAGTAATTTTTTTTCAGTAATGTGAAACAAACATTTGCACAAACAAGGAAGTTCTTAAATCCGTGCGTTTCTGCCAGTTTCTAACCACCCTGAAAATAAATTCTGGCGAGCGCCTTCTTTAGCATACAGCTGAATAAATCATGGCTAAAAAACTGCTTCTAAAACCTGCACGGGGACGCGAGTTAAAGCAATGTGACATCAAATAGAAAGCAGGGCACCCCAGACGAACATATACCAGGCAAAGAACACTTGACAGAGCTGTTTATTGGGCTAGAAAAACCCCAGCCCAGTGTTTATTGAGCGACCAACTCCAGACAAACTGGCAGCTGCTGGAAGCCTAGACACAGACACAATAAAACATTGTCTCAATTTATACGCCATATGTCGGCAGTAGGTAAATCAACCATTTTATCTTTGCGTCTGCGTGCGCGTGCATGTACGCCTGTGCACGTCTGGCTTCCAGTGCAAACTTCCTCTAAACAAAGACTTCTGTGCGGGCATACATGCATGCATTCAACAGCACCAGGTAGTACATGATATAACAAGTTTTTGGAGATATTTTCATTTGCCCTCAATCATAATGCTACTTTTCTTGGTACTCCACAGGTGGAAATTATACCTTGCTCAATACCAAAATCATAAATCAGGTCATTCAAAATATATACTACACTAATATATACTTCTACTTTTCTGAAATATTACCGAGTACTTGTGAACAAATCTGGTCTTATATAAACCATGCCCGACAGACTATAATCGGATCCGAACAAAACATGCCGTCCAGCGCCCCCTAGGATTTGCCGCCAGTACCATCAATCACTGATATCCATCATATTTTATGCATGAGGAAAACTGTCATATTGGCTGGAAATAAAACAGGTTAGACTAGTTGGCGGCGGCTAACTAGGGTTAGTGTGACGTACCAGTACACTACGGGAACACCCACACAGACACCGGGCTCGCTTATCACCACTATTGACTGTCTGGCCACCAGAGTGCGCTGGAGCGTGAGAAAGGTGAAGGTCGCGGCCTGTCTAGGTCAACAGACCGCGAGGCGAGCCAGGTGGTTCACGTTTATATTCAGTTATGAGTGCAGTAGTTGGGGGGGGGACAGGTGAGGTGACGTCGTCAGATAGTGGTGACGTGAGTCGACGCAGGACTACCGACATGTCGACGTTCTTCCTAATCATACATTTACACAACCCACTTACTTGGGGCCTGAGGCGAGTTATACACCGACACTATATTACCTGGAATAAAATACTGGATAAGTCTTGTGTTTTCACATCAGATCATCTGCCTTTAGCTGGGTGCAGATGCACTTGGCCAAAGTCATTGTTAATAAAAATGAATAGAAAACAAGCCACGCAAAGAATATAAGACTAGCACACAAATGACTCATGATTTAATTATGGTTTTAAGCTGACGCTTCCACACAAATCTCAGCAGGCTAATGGCATTAAATAATGAGTTTTACGGAAACAAAAATACCCACAGAACTGATCTGTGAATAACAAATGACAACATCAACGCTGGTGGAACGGATTGCGCGGTTCTGTAACATTTATAAATATCAAACAGGTCGTTAAACTTTGTTCGCAAAGGAACCCATTCGAGTACAACTGCACTGCTGCGGTCCACAGGCGAGGGTTGAGTGCTGCGTTTAACAACAAACACTGAACAAAGAGAAAGCCACAGTTGGATCAAGGTCCAAGCCACAGGGTCATGCTTATTTCTGGGTCTATATCCAGAAAGCAGGACAGCATGTCTTGCTTGAACAGGGGCCTGACATAACAAGTGCACACGTCCCTGCCATTTGTCTTGCCAGGCCCAATCAGTGACTGCGATGTACGTGTATGACTTATATAAGGTATGTAATGTCCCCTGATAAATCAACTGTCACATGCTACAGACATTTGCCTTGCAAGAATAGAACCAACAGTTTTCCATTGGTAAACAAATATAAGGTGCACAAATGCTTTTCTCAGGACTCCAGTATCTCTGGGGGTAACTTTTAAATATAGACCTATGTTTAGCTCCTCTGACTAAAACTGCAGGAATCACATCATCAATAACCAAAGAAAACTTTCAAGTTCAATACTTTTTCGAATACAAACCTATTTATTTCTACTCTGACAAAAAACTGCTGGGATTAAATCATCAAATGTCTGATATGCATATGTTTACATTCAATACTTCAAGTTGAAGACCATCTTGTCTGTCAGTGAAATCAGCTGATTCACTTGATGTATTTGCCAGTGCATGCTACCAGAGCATCACTTCATGATTCCAACACCAGACCCACAGCAAGAAATGTCAATACCAGTGCAACGACCTTGAACCTTGAACTCACAAACACATCCACCTATAATTTTATATTAATCATGCAGACTTCACAGTATCAGTGCAGAGCTGAAATGAACTTAGCAGTTCACGTAATCTCGTCGTGCAGAATCTACCGGAAGCCGGCATAAGACCTGGACAGTGACAATGAGAGGACATCCACCCGCCACCTGTGACAAGTTGATCCTAGAGGATCACAGAAGGTGTGGTGTCACCAGACTTGTTCTTGCGCCATCGCAGCAGTTAATATGACCACTGGCGTGATTGATCTGTCGCTAGGCGATGCACTAGCCGCTGGCCAGACCACCAGACCGCTGGCCAGACACGGGCATCTAGCCAAGACGGAGACATCTTCCACGGACACGGCTGGACTTATTACAATCTTGCATGACCTGTATCCCATCATGCACTGCCTGTCATTGAAGACACGCATGCACTCTGTGGACTGACCCAGTGTGGCATTGTCAGGGCATCACAACACGTGACTGTGGTCTCACCTTACCTACCACAGCCACACAGTGGACATCAAAGACCTAGGACTACGTATCAGTTTCATAAAAATATTTTACAGCAAATTATTAAAGCAATAAAGTCAGAGTCGTCAAGTTATGATTTATTTTTAAATTGTGCATTCTTACTTACTTTAAAACTGTCAATTTAATATACAATCTATTCACCAAATCAATCATCACGACATTAAAAATTTGAATTACATCACAATACTTGTGCGTGGGAATTCTCACAAGGGGTAATTTATCATACAGTCCGACGAACCAAGTGCAACCAAAGCCCACCATTCAGATTTTTCTAAATTCTACCTAGTACATGAACAAATCATAAGCATCGTCTATAAGTGAAAATGTACTTACGTACTCTTTATAACCTACTATAATTCTGATCAATTTCTTGCACAGGCAACCAACCTTTTTCTCCCAAGAAACTCAATGTGGCAACTAGTTGGTGAGATGCTACTAAAAGCAATGACACTTGGTCTGCCATGACCATTCTTCCCTGTCGGTCTCTTATGAGAAACATGTCTCTAAACAGCATAATTGTCCTCAAACATTCCCATTTCACTGCTCAAAATAATTTGTTGGATATAAACAATCACTGTAAATTACAAAGTAGTGTAAAACTCAAGGCACTTTATTCATACGACAGAAACAGTGACCTAACCCCACTAAACGAACCATACCTCCCAAATAAAACAATCTCAGTAAAACAGTTATCTGTCCCCAGTAACACAGTGAACTGTTCACAGTGAAACGTAACCTGTCCCAGTAAAATAGTGATCTGACCCCATCTGAGGCTGGTGAGACAAGAAGATACTCACAAGGCTGTGTTGGAGCGACTCAGATGTGTAGTGACAACTTGAGGTAGCACACACTTGTAGCAACAACCACCTACAAACACAAAAAGATGTTGTTAACTTACAACACAATCAAGCAATGAACATCCTCCATTTTGGGACAGAAATCTCTACATTCAACTTTAAATCCTGTGTAAAGTGGAAACCCATTTTCCACACCAATAAATCCGTTCTGAACAAGTGTCGCCCTCTACCAGGCTACTGTGAACCAGCATCGAGCAGCAAATGATGCGATCCACGGCTAATTTCTCTATTTTCTTTGCTGGATTACTCACCCACCTGTAGTGCAGATTGCAAGGTGATGGAAGCAAGCTATGGTTATGATAGATTGTAAATACATAACTGTCAGTTGCACTGACTGACTGTAGGAGCTGAACGCTTACAGACATCTGCACCAGGAGAAGGAAGCAGCAATGTCTTATCACCACCACACATTTCTATCATTCAAGTGTCACCTGTGTTCCACAGCCGGCCAGACGCGTATGATAAAGCCTCCGCTGGAGTCATGCAGTGCAAGTCCACCACTCATACACGTCCCAACTATAAAACTGTGTTAATGCACTCAATCTTTGTCAACCTCTGCAGCCGTCATTGAAATTGGACACGATTAATTCGCGCACGTTGTGTTAGCACCAGACGTCTGTTCTCTCTGCACTAACTCAACCGATACTTGGGAGCAAGATAAAACTAGGTAACTGTACACTCAGCACTGTTATTCTCACTCCTGCTACCTGTCCTACAGGTATGTTCTCACTCCTGCTACCTGTCCTACAGGTATGTTCTCACTCCTGCTACCTGTCTTACAGGTATGTTCTCACTCCAGCTACCTGTCCTACAGGTATGTTCTCACTCCTGCTACCTGTCCTACAGGTATGTTCTCACTCCTGCTACCTGTCTTACAGGTATGTTCTCACTCCAGCTACCTGTCTTACAGGTATGTTCTCACTCCTGCTACCTGTCCTACAGGTATGTTCTCACTCCAGCTACCTGTCCTACAGGTATGTTCTCACTCCTGCTACCTGTCTTACAGGTATGTTCTCACTCCTGCTACCTGTCCTACAGGTATGTTCTCACTCCTGCTACCTGTCCTACAGGTATGTTCTCACTCCTGCTACCTGTCCTACAGGTATGTTCTCACTCCTGCTACCTGTCCTACAGGTATGTTCTCACTCCTGCTACCTGTCTTACAGGTATGTTCTCACTCCTGCTACCTGTCTTACAGGTATGTTCTCACTCCTGCTACCTGTCCTACAGGTATGTTCTCACTCCTGCTACCTGTCCTACAGGTATGTTCTCACTCCTGCTACCTGTCTTACAGGTATGTTCTCACTCCAGCTACCTGTCTTACAGGTATGTACATCCCTGTCAACATGTGGCGATATTGTGATACCTGTGGAACTATTCAACCTGACCACGTTATTGCGCCAACCAATGAAATCCTTCGCTTTGTTTTTTGCAAGCATCTGTGTCATTGATATGAGACTGGTTAATCTAACATGTGCATGTGTGTCTTTTAAATAACAGATGCACTAAACATGCACTTTATGAATGAATGAATGACATTTTTCACAATATCCCAAAACGTCCGGTGCAGCGAGGAAGGTCATGTTATGTGCAACATGTTACTACTTGTTCAAAGAGTTACTCGTGTCGATGGCTACATGAAATGGTGCAACATGAAACAGTGCAACATGAAACGGTGCAACATGAAACGGTGCAACATGAACCCATAGAGGGCACTTAAAGCTGTTTCATATTTAGCAACTGTTCCTACCACAGACCCAGTGCCACGTGGTTGGATGTAACACGGTTTACATGATAAAAAGTTAAATTCCCCTGTATCAACCTTAGCTGGGGGTATTGGATGTGGTTAACTTACAGTGGATTCACTTGTACTACAACAAGAGGATGACCTCCCAAACAGTTGACCTCGCTGTGAGACCCAGGGACCCAACATGGGACAACATGAGGCCCCAAATTTGACAGCGGCCACCCAGTCATTTGCCACAATACCCTGGCACCTAACTATCACCCTCGGATATTAATTAAACACTGGTTCCCTGCCAGAATGAATGTGCTTCCTACTTAGCCAAACACAAGTCCTGCCACAGTCAGAAGAGAAGACAGAATCAATGGTCACAAGGAAGAACTGATCACACCGTAATGGACCATGGATAAGGACATTTGTGAGCTCAATTAACGGTGGTCTGCTAACTCAGAAATGAGACTCAGGAAAGCACAACAGCAATAACACGAGTATGTCAACTATTTATATCTTGTACCTATTTTACATCACCTGAGAAAACAACAGAGCCCCTCCCCTACAAGGGGACACAAGGGACATCTTGTGAATGACGTCTCATAGATGTGGATGATACTGTTATCTCCGTAGTCGAGTTATATAAGAAAACTTTCACAGGTATATATTGACTGTATCTGTAAAAGGACATAAATTTAACATTAGATAATATGCTACCATGGCCGGTGTATTTCAAAATGAAACACACATCTAATAAGGGCAGGTTACATGCATGAGAAATGATTAGCCTCGATAAAACAGTGGCTTCCTTGTCCACCTGCCACATGAACCATGTAGCCGGGGCAGATAATTATGTTACATCGCTATTCCAATAAATTATGCAACAATTCCTCCAATATCATACACCATGTCGCTCCACGGACAGCAGATTGATTATACGGAGCAAACTGTTAAACGACTGACACAGACCTGTAGGCCATCTACCCGATGTACTGTGTAAAACAAGCCACCAGTCTAGACAGACAGTGCTGCCATCTAGTGCTTGCTCTTCTCAGCTCTTAACTCCGTAGCTACAGTGATGGGTTTCGGTGGTGACTTGCGTGTTTATAACTTCTGGTTATTTTGTGGAGTCTAGTATAATCATTGTGACTAAAGCTACATGACTATTTAGTCTCCATGTTGTGTGAAATGTATCACAGAAGGTATCCAACTGTTCATTTCGTATAATAATCCTTGTGTCGTCATATCAAAGTAGAATCGTTAAAGAATCAGTTTTCGCTATGTGAATCCCATTACTTTGCTTCACCCCACTGCTAGAGTACGTCGCAAGTGATGTTGTCCTCTGTGTAATACAGCAGCACTAATGTATGTAGAAGTAGACAGGATTAAATAAAAACAGGGGTCAATGACACGACGCAGAAAACAACAAAAGGAAAACTTCAAAGACCAGAAATCGATAAATAAGAAATAGAGTTGCGTGACATCACACCTCTGTCATTACAGTCTAATGACAGGCTGCGTGCGCTCAACGTCACCATTCCGTGCCAACCCCCCCCCTGGAGGACAAGGCGCCTTCCCAGAGACAACTCAACGGACAGTGACACAAACACTTCTTTGATAAATCCATTGCAGTTCCTTATGTCCAAAACATGATTGCACTTTCAAAACGAGACGCTTAAAATATTTGTTTTAAATAAATTATCGCCTTTATTTTTAAATTTTATTTGGAATTCATTGATTCCTATAAAAATCAAGAGTGGCAAACTTTAAAAAATATATAATGCTATGGTCTGTACAGAAATCAATAGCATATGCCACATATTTCTAATAAAAAACACCTGAAACAATCATGCAAAATGTCATTTTTTACAGAAACAAACGAACCTGTGAAAACATCAAAACTATAGCTCAGTATAAACTGTCATGCATTGTGGGATAGTTCCAATAATTACGGCGATCATGATTTAATTACGGGCAGACTGTGGTATTTATTGACAACAATTTCTGCTCACAAATGACACAAAAAACGAGCTGAAGTATTTTTTCCTGAATTAGTAAGTAGAGAAAATGGCAGATGGGTAAAACAATAATGGACGAATATTCACCAAATCAATAGTGCATTAACCAAACTGGCCAAGCTGAATACAAATGTGTAATTATCAATACTACTCCATCGTCTGGTCATTTCTCATTTTCAGATTGGATTTTTGTAGTGAATTTTCTGGGGCTTTTCTGAGTGACATCCATCTTGTCTGTCAAAAAGACTGACATTCCACATGGCAATATACAATTAATATGAAGTGGTGTCACCCATTTAAAGACAACCAAAGCCTGGCCTTGACTTGAGTCAGATCATTAACATATATTGTCAGTCAAACAGTGCACAACCATACACCCGAATGATTCCCCTACTCAGTTACGTCTCTCAGTCAGAACAAAATGAAGACAGAAACTGACATTATGGGAAACAGTGAAGATTCGAATTACCAGAAAGTATTCCCTCTCAGACAGCAATAAACACGAAGGAGTGTGAATGACAAAAACACACAAATATCACAAGAAGTATTAATTACACACACTGGTGAAGACTGTTGGACTGTTGATAAACAGGAGGAATTCTTGTGTGCTGGGAATTTCGTTTTGTGGTTGTGAATGGCACAATACTTAAACCTTGAACACACCACAGAATGAAAACGTATTTTCTTAACAACATAAATCAACAACGACAGGCGAACCAATTCAGCAAATAAATATCTTATCTCTAAATGAATATAAAATAAACACATACACATCTACTCTCTGCGACTTCCTTCGCTATTTTCATTTCTGTTGTGTGTCACATGTGAACACTAGACCCACCCATACAATAACTTAAACGAAATACACTAAACAAAGGTTCCTGGTCTACCACTGCTGACTCAGTCGCCTGGCACCAGACCGTCAACGGCGGGCACTAGTGCACCGTTTCACCCCGCACTCCGAGGCAGCATCGGTGGAGACGAGTGTTATGAAAGCGAAGGTGTGGCGCCAACAACAGCAGAGATAATCACAGATAGACACCACAGATTCACTCGGACAGTGACCTCCAACTGAGCACATGAATGCATTGTGCAGCGACGGCACGTGTCTGACCATTACTCACACCAGGCTGTGTCACATGGAATGTTAATACTTCTGTAATATGACACTCGCACAGGCAGCCCTTTTATAGCACAATTATATTTCCTAAATACTCTAAACTAATGATTATGTAATTGAACACATAAAATTATAAAAATTCTCACCTATCAGAAAATATACATTAAAACATTTCTGGTGCCAAAAACACAGTTTCTGTACTATATGTAGTCAAAACAAAAACATTAGTCTATAATATACATAGTTGAACAGAAACATAATACCGTCTCTGTACTCTACATAGTCTCTGTACTATATGTAGTTGAACAAAAACATTATGTAATACATCATCATAAGCCAGGAAGTTTTCAAATCTACCCAATACAAGTCGACACATAAACTTAGGGTAGACCTGTTTATAATGCTTCATTAAAAGAAAACTCCCACGTTGCAGTAGCACAGTGCACTACAGACCCCACAGCTGCAACTGTACTCACCAATCAGTAACATTTCATTTAACAGAAACATCTGAAAGTCAATAACAATCGACTGAAAGCCAGTACATAATCACCTAAAACAAACGAGGGGAATCAACTTGTGGCAATTGATTCGTCTCATATTAAACGCCCTAGTCTGAAGGATTCATCACTGTCTGCCCTGGCCCCTGTGACTCATACAATGTGATGGTCCTCACTCCACAGCCTCTAACAGGTAATGCAGTCTACACTGCAGTGTTGACACTCACATATGTCTTCTCTTATTCTTCATTTGAAGTTCACTCGCAAACTTAGCGCCTCGCTATGTCTGTCATTCAATTAACCAACTTGAAAGTAAAGCCACTCAGACACACTGCCTGAACTAACAGGAACCTCTCGCATAAACTGCTAGATTATTGTTGAAACAATTGCAAGAAATGTAAATATCTTCACAAAATTACTGCTGGTAGCTGAGTTATGTTATCCAGTTTACTGTCAACTGTCACATCATCAATGCTGCTTATAAACCAAATAATCCATTCGGATTAGGTAGAACCCTAAAACTTAGACCTACATGTAAAACCTGTCTATTTCTAGCCACATTGCACTACAAACCCGGTAGTTTTAATGTCTGAGTTTTAACAAAAACTTTGAAGCGTCCATCACTAGCCACATTGTGTAATGTGGACTCTGGGGAGACTTTGACCAGTCAGTGACATTATAAATCCATGTCCAGTGAGCGGAGTGTGTCTGGGAGACTTCCGGGTACATGTGGGAGGAACTGTCTGATATGACGCACTCCTTTGTTTCCATCAGCCAACCCTGGGGAGTCTGTCTGTGTCTGTTATATTGTGTTTGTACATCATCAACATACTAATGCACTGTCACTGACCACAGGTTCGCTGACCTCCGGGCAAGTCCGACAACTACTGTCAACAGTCACAAGGTGGCGCCAGCATCTACAGCACGGTGAGGTCACGAAACCTGGATTTGGCGTTGGTAAAACTGTCAGGAGTGGCGTAATGTATACGACAGCTAACTCACTCATTTACCATCACGTGGCCATTAACACTCGCTCGAAATGTCAACCGAATTAATCATTTTAGATTGGGCTGTACACAACGGTCAGGGACGATGGACAGTAAGGTGTCGCCACCTAGTGCACAGTCAAGGAAGCTCACAACAATGGTGCGTTTATACGTGCTTTCTAACAGTGTTTGAATGCTTCAAAAACGTACATGAATCAAACACATGCCGCGCTGAAAACACAAAATGGACGTCCCACAACAATGGGAAGGGACTAAGGATGAGACGACACACCTCAACGCCTCCCTAGCCTACTCCGCACCCCAGTCACATGGCGCACCGTCCATCTGGCGGCACCACATGCACGGCGCAGCACCGCCACCCGCATTAGTAAGCAGCAATCACACCATTATGCCAGCACCGTCTGTATGAGCAAATGGCACTTTATCATTACACACAGCTGGACAAGCGACTAGTCAGTGCTGGCACTTTTTATAAATGAAACCTTCTATTGCACTCGCGTCGTGCACCGAATCGATCCCAATCCAACCCCCAACAGATCCTTCACGAGGGGCTGAGTGAGATCTGCAACTACAGACAGGAGACTGAGACTGTAATGAACCCGCAGCGCAGCAAAGTCTCGCCACACTTCCTATTGGAGGATAATTTGAAGGTTCACCGACGTAAATGTTCAATGAACCACAGTGAAATTAATAACATATTATAAATGTCGAGTGGTGGAACGTTATCTTTTAACTATCAGAGAAATTATTTTTGTCTACATGTATAAAATAGCTAAAGATTGCTGGTATTGTGGCACCCTAAGACAAGAGCCAATTTGTGATACACAAAGATTTCGTTACTAGTAAGTAGTAGTACACCAAATGAGACTAAAAGATGGTCTTGTCTACTTTATTCCTAAAAATTAATTTCTCTTTAACCTGAATGAACACAATATAATTCGACATTCACAAGTAGTACAACTGGGTCAACCACATCTGGTATTGTAGCTGGATCGAAACAGGTTAATGGCATTCCCGTTCTCAAACGCTCTACATTTTCCAATTCCATTTATAATTGATCAATGTCTAATAATTAGGCCGACGATGGAAACGCACACCGCGTGTCTAGACCTCGCTCCATGTCAACCGGCCCAAGTCGCTGCAATACCGCGAGACTCGAAGCAACTGTAAAATGCCTTCTTCTTGGTAACGCTTTCTCAGAAATATGATATGGTGCCCATGTTTCCAGACCCAGCACCAGGCATTGGATTTGTGGGTCGTCTGGTCCCCTGACCTCCCTAATGTACAGACTACATTTATCCAGTGGCTACACTTAATAATGTATAACAGCTATTACCTCTCCATTTCCCCATATTAAGGTTCACAGCAGGGGGTGGTCATTACCAGGGCACTGGTGAATCACAACATAACGTCATTACATGTGCCAGACCGTATCATGACTCAGCACATCACGAAACTTGTTCGTTCAGTTCCGGAATAAAATCAGGCACAATGATGTGTTGATAAAAATTATTCCATACATCCACTGAAGTATCACAGAAATGGTTACAAACCAATAACCAAGATTACAATCAAACCAATAATCAGTATCAAGCATAGCCGTGCCCCTGAATTTAGGGGTAAAGAGGAAAGCTACAGTCAGTTGCAATTATCCCCCATTAGTTCACACCTTTAAAACCATATTATATTTATTTAGCTGATTATCAATTGTGGAAGGCAACTAAAAACATCTCAACTACCTTTTTGGACCCAGAAAGTAAGCATTAAGTAAGGCATTTCATCAGCCATGTACCTTGAACTGAATTAATCCCGTGATTGTGTGGACATGGCATGGTTTGAGTGAACACACTAGTGGCCGCGCTGTTGACCTCAGCAAGGTGAGATCAGACTGGACCAGTCCTACCTATCACCTGCCCCACTGTCTCAATACACTCCATCAGTTCTGCCAACAATTTCCTGCTAATACATCTACATCCTCTAAGGCTGATACACTATTCCAATACAGCGGCTATAAATATTAATGCCCTATAATCAACACAATAACTGGGCGGTTTGTGCATTGTCTAGACAGTTGTGGTATGGCAGATGATTTTGGGGTTACTGGGTCTCCGTAGGTCAGCAGACAAAGGCTGACAGCAGACTGCAACGAATATCATTTGTCTGCGTTATTTCAGGATCGCTGAGGTCTTCGCACTTAGTAGACCTCACAGAGAAACAGCCCCATGTGAGTGTGTGGGTGCACGAACTGTATTACGTCTCTAGGATAGAACAAACCTAAATCAATTTTTTTACTGTCCCGGCAGTTCAAACACCGTAGTTGAGGTGACCTGTTCTTTCTTACAAGATAATATTGCTCGAGGTCAGGTTCTACAGGGGAGGGGGGGGGGGGGGGAGGGAGGGAGGGGGGGGGAGGGAGGGGGAGGTACACTGCATACTGTGTTTCATAGGACCTGTAGCAAATACCACGTGTGCTAGGGATGATCAGTGTCTTATAATATTCCTTCCAGACAGGCACAATCCATGCAGAATTGTGTTTTGATGATCCATTGTAAACAATCCTGTTTTCATCAAACACTACATGACATTGGAAGGTTTCAGAAACAAAACCTGGTACACTGGTGGGGTCACCATATGGTACCCGACACTACTACTGTCATCTGTGCTGACAATCTGTGATCTTATCAAACACAGCTTTGGTGCTGTATGCTAAATCAAGCATGGAGGAAGCATGGTTATTATAGTTGCATGTCATTGTACAACCACTAACACGGATGACTGGCATTCTGAAGGTAATTATTAGTGTCGAAGAAGCACAGCAGCTTTATATATATGGGCACGGCAAAAAGCAAGTCCACCCCAGGACATTATCCTAAATTAGAGACAAACATTACGCAAATTCCCATCTTCCTGAATAATTCACATTTAACGACAAGATGGCACAGCGATCTGGTTGTGGTTGTGCTTGCGCCCTTGAAAGGTGAAGGATCCAGGGGTTACTGCTCCTGATAGGGCTCGATGACCTTTGACCCATGGCACACAAGAGACAGGAAGAAATAGCACACAGCCGGTGTAACTCGCGGGCCAGACAGTGGCCCCAGCTGGGTCCTTGCATTGCTAGCGATAAACAATAAAAGAAACAATAAAACAACCATGTTTAGCCAGACAAACGATGTCGTCTGTGCGTTTATTGCATGGTGACCTCTCCGATAGTGGGTCCTTTAGATGCAAAGAACCTATCATCTGAATCACAGAGTTATCAATTATTCCTGACAATGACAAAGAATCTTTGGACATATTGTTATTGTATGGTTTTATGCTTCCGGGTGTCATAAAAGTTAATAAACACTTGTGTTTGTTCAGTTGATTACAAACAAATACGCGAGAGCAATTTTAAAAGTAGCAATACAGGAAAAGATTCTACATATTTACTTGGCAAGGTTGAGTAGGTGTGTAAATCCCCTATTATCACTCACAAATAATTTGATTAGGAAATTATAAATTTTACTGACTGATGGAAAAACATTACAACCGTACCATGAAGGCAAGCAAGATTTCTTATATCAACAAGATTTCTTATATCAACACCACAAGTTCGGTATGTCAAAAAAACAATCATTTAAACATAATTTACAGACACTATTGAAATTTAGCATTTTTCTGACTGAATGCTTACTTTTTTCCATTAGTGTTGGTGGCATTCTGGTACAAAAAGTTTTGGTCGGTTTGTTAAATACATCAGCCAATCACTGTCACGAGGTTTTTTAAAGGTTTGACCTTGAACTACGACCCAGGACTGGGGTACGCTGGACACGGGGTGCTAGCACTAAAAGGAAAACAGGCCTGACAAAAGGCAATTACTGCGTCGACGTGGTCATATTTGTCATATTAGCCAACTAAGCACACGCTCCTTTCCGCGAGCCTGAAAAGCAATTTTGTACAGGCGAGCGAATTAATGCGCAGGGGATAAATGCTGTCTAGACGGCAGTGCTGAGTTACAATTATGATTGTAAAGCTGGTTTTTATTATCTCTTTACTGGGTTGCTGATAAGGACTGTAGAGTTTCTCCGTGGCGGCAGTCTGTCTTGGTCTCTCCTACTTGTGGTCTCAGTGTCTGTGTGGAGACCTTGGAGACCGTAGAGACCTACCACCTGTATTCGATACAGTCATCATCGATCACCTCCAGAACAAACACAACACAACGGCGCCTTACGTTAACAACAGAAACGACCTCCAAATCAAGACGCACATATTTATTACAAAAAATTCTATCAAGTTAATCAATTATCCAGCATAGTCTACCAGAGCAGTATATAAAACCTGTTTTCTTTTTATAACGTCAACATTAGTTATTGTTTCTTTTGAAATTAAATCCCACAAAAATCTATACCCCAGGAATATTATTCAAGACTTACAAATATAAAGTAATTCAGTGCAAAACAAAAAAAATTGTAAATTTATGGAAAGTGGCTTAAATAATTATTTGAATTAAGAGTCTCCGAGAAGAGCTTGCTGCACAGCAACAAATCAAACTTTGTTGAGACAGAACATTATACATTATGTCTTTCATTGGTCTGAGAAATGCACCAATTATCAACTTATTCAAAATGAATAAAACAAATATGTAGCCCTTCCCAATGATCCAGACTTGAAAGAAAAAAGTTAAATATGTTTGATTAAACATGCCATGAATTGTCTATTAATCAAATATCTCCAATGTTCTTTGGTGGACAGGAGACTGGACAGATGGATGTCAACTGTTAAGTCAGTTTACAAATTTTATGTGTTTTATTTACTTGAAATGGGCTACAAACACCATTTACACTCATTTCTAAGGCATAACCGACAATATCTATCTAGGATTTTTGAAGGCCTTTTTTGCTCCTTCATTTTTTTTTACCTGTCCACCCATATTTCTACCTGCCAAAAACAGGTTTTACCCATCCAAATGATGGGTCTCTGCATAAGGCTATGTCAACAGTCTAGTGCAACATCACTCAATCTTTGGGGGGATAGTTAATCATTAGTATATTAGCCATGTCATATGTTAGCATAAGTTATGTCAACAAATATTTTGCATTATTTGCAAACTAAGTGGTATGTATTTCAGTTGTGTTAACCAACAATCACCAGAACCATATTTTTTTCCAGAACCATATCATTTTTGATTAAAAATATTGTAGTTGGTTGTAACACTGAAAACTATGGCAAACACAAACAATTCTATGGGGTTTCCCAACAGTCAACAGGGAGGGCGATGACACAGATCAAAATCACATAACGTTCAACTATTAAACCTGAAGTTATGTTATAAATATTATCAAATTCAACTTTCACTGAAACTAATTTCTACTAAACGTTATTTAAACTTAGTATGACTACTGTCAAAAAATTGCTAAATGATGCGCAAACACTTCTGTGGGGTTTCCCATTGATCGGCACGAAGGGCGAAGATGGATAAGAAATTGGTGAAACCGTTACTACTCAAAAAAGTGATTACGGTCAACAAATTATTGCAAATGCACCTGATCGTTTTAGGAAAAATATCTATCGGCAGTACATTAGCCATTTGATATGTTATTCATAACGTCAACAAAGGCATGTACATGTATGGCAAACAAACAATTCTGTGGGGTTTCCCAAAAGTCCACAGGGAGGGCGATGCCGCAGATCGAAAACACATAAAATTCAACTATTCAACCTGAAAATGCTATAAATGCTATTAAATTCAACTTTCACAGTAAACAAATTTCCACTAAATTATTTAAACTTAGTATGACTAACAGCTAAAAATTGCTGAATAGTGCGCAAACATTTCTGTGGGGTTTCCCATAAATCGGCACGAAGGGTAAAGATGGATAACAAATCGGTGAACGTCCAAAAATTTATCTTACGACCTACAGATTGATGTGAACTGAAAGAATCTGTTTTTAACAAAAAAAGGAAATCGTTAGCACGTTAACCATTTCATATAATGGTATAAATGTAAAAAAATCATGCAACTACACACAAACATTTCTATAAGGGGTGATAACGTATTTACCAGAATCATACAATTTCATAAACAAAACTCGAAGTTCTTAGAACATAACGCAAACCTAACGCTTACTAAAAGACGTGTTTTTGCTAATTAGCCATGATATATTTCAATTTAATATGACAAATGCCTACACGTTGGTGAACGCGCAAACATTTCTGTGGGGTTTCCCGTTTGTCGCCACGCTGCGCGATGGGATGCGCAAATTAAATAAACCCATCTTGCGCGCTAAAACGTACACATCTTTCAAAGATTAATACAAGACAACACGCCAAACTACGCACTAAATTCACAATGAAACTGTTTCATTTAAAGACGCAATTTCTGAATTATGGAATTATATAGTTAAACATCTGCGGGGTTTCCCAATAGCGGGCACGAAAGGTGATGACGCATATGCTAATCGTGTGAAATTACTTGGCAAGATTTTTGGCGCCAATAAACGGATCAGTAATGCGTTAAAAAATAAGTCACGCGTTAAACATCCAGAAATATAAACTCTGTGCGTGTTGGTTGGTGGTAATCTGAAGTACCCGCGCAACAATGCTATTGTCAAAAACAGTACGGCTTCACTGCGACTAATGTTAACATTGGGAAATAATCGTGTGACGTTTGTCTGCAAAAATTAGTTTCTTCTAAAATCAAACGTAAAACGACACTACGAAGTCTAGTGCAACTAAATATCAACCAGATGTAACCACTATCAAAGAAACACCTACCTACCATAACCCGGTACAGCAAGTAGTGTAAGCCGAAGTTTGCACAAGTGATAATTAGATTACATACGGCGAATGAAGTTTGTTTCATCAAAGGCGCGCACCACATCCCCCTGCGTCCCAGCCGTCCAACTGAAGCGATCTTGGTATTTATGAAGAATCCCAGACATCGTCACGTGACGCATTCGAAACGGCCTCGCTTAATTAAACACCACAGTAAGTGATTCGCGCCAAAACAGCAAAAATAAATACAAATAAAACAGCTAACAAGAATACAAGTTAACGTAACGCGTTTCGATTAGTCGACGTACGCAATTCCCGCATTCGCACGTCGCATGGAACAGAAGCGCGTGAAAATCTGCTTTGAGAAGCCTCGGCTGTGCGCAAAACGCAAAGATGGCGACTGAAACGAGACAGTGAAAAAAGGCGCAGACAGATTCAACGAGTATATCGCTGGAATCAACGGCGTACGACCGGCGGTGTAATAGCGACAATCAGAAGAGGGAAAAAGGGCGAAAGTGAGAAACGACGAAGAGTTTACTTACTGTGTATACGCGCGCACTTCCATGACTGCCAGTGGCCTGAGAACCCTTCTTGTCGCCAAGCCAGCGCCCCAAAAGCGTTTTGGCGGGCTTCTCGTGTATCTGCATAATGCATGCCAGCCAATGAAACCGGTCCATCATGCACGCAGCGTTATGTTAATAGGCAACATCGACATACTCGTGTAGTTGAGAAATAAAAAAGGGCACCTCGTTAAAAACACAAGCGCCGACTATAGAACCTTCAACTGCATACTCAGGGGGGGGCAGCACTCTGTGGCCACGACGCCACGTGGTGCCCATGTACCGCCTCACATGCGCCGTGTACGGTGCAAGAAAACGCCCAGCACACATCAATGGCGGACGGGAACGCTTTTTACAGGCAATCTGCCGATGACGCCACACACAACTCCTGAGGATGATCGCGCCCGCCTTTGTCTGTCGGTGGAGACAGCGACGTAACAATCCCGGTGATCTCGCAGGCATCCATACGTACACATGGTGTGGCAATCCGTGCACAGAGGGCGCCTGGGTGCCCATCCCAGCCGGCGCCGCTGACCGAGTAGTCCTCCATTACATACTCAACACTGACGGACTGTCAACAGGGCCTGCTGCTCACATACACCCGGCCTGCAATCACGTGGGTGGGGCAACACTTGGCTGCTGTACAGCGCCCCTAGTGATCACCCCACAGCCTCGGGGCACAAGCCGTCCTATCCGTATCGTCCCGTGCACAATCTTCTTTGTGTTTCGCGTGTGGTGCAGCATGCCTGCGCAATGACGGCGCAGACTATTCACTACCATATCCCTCCCCGGTCACGGCGTAGTGATACGCCCGCCGGTGATCAGACCCGCCACTTTGCATGCAGCCTATCAGCAGAGGCTGGAGCCAGCCAATGGGAGGCGGCCGTGGCGGCGTCGTGACACAGCGCTAGGTGAAGTGGCTGGCAGTGTGAGTTGGAGCACACCGTGTGCAAACGACAATCAGCAAGTAGGCGTCTTGTGTTACTGGCCTGGCCTCCAGTCACCTGTCAGGAGCCACTGAAGCAGCGCCACTCGGCAGTAAATCAAGGCCCAGACACCAGCCAGGACACGTCTACTGGTAAAAAACACCGCCCTGACAGCGGGGCTGTTTTATGGCTGGGGCCGGCTCAACACCTTCACTGGCCGGCAGCTGCCACAGGGGGCAGGTCAGCCTTGGAGGGGGCAGGGGGCTTGGTTAGGGGAAAGGGGGTGAGTCAGTTGGAGGGGGAAGACCAACTGAGGGAGAGAAGAGCAGTTGGGATGACGGAGGATCACCTTGGGGATGGAGGGAGGGTCAAAGGTCGTGTGCCCCACATAAAGCGAATCACCAACCTGCCCAATGTGGTGCACATGCACTCACACACATGTAGAAAACAGTTGCACAGTACCCGCATCCAGGTGGCGCCACCAGCAGCACATAATTTCGACTATGATGGAATGACCACCGTGAGAAGAGGTCGAAACGGCTGAGCGCACGCAGGGGACGTGGGTCAGCGCATACGAAGGCAGGTTTGTTATCTGCACCAGACCACAGGGCTACTGGCTACTGCTGCAATGTTACTGCTGCAATGTTACTGCTGCAATGTTACTGCTGCAATGTTACATGCCTACTATTGCTGCAACACTGCAGTGTCACTGTTACAAAATTGCAATGTAGGCTCAGCCCAGCAGCAACACTGCTGCTTGTTACACGTACTGAGAACTTTCACAATTGTACTGTCTGACATTGTAACTCAAATTGTAAAAATTATAACAGCACTATGCAGAATTTCCTAATTCCTTATCACTCACAATATAATTTTCTTTTGCTGGATAGTTTTCTGCACTGTCATAAACTGATCACTTGATAAAACTGCTTCACATTTAAATCTTGTGCTTGTCTCATCTTACATTGATTTTGCAAACAAAATCAAACATACCTAGTATCCATTAAGACTGTTCTGTGCCAGCTTGTTTGTAGAAAACAATTACCAATGTACAAACTAGTAAATTATTTTTAACTGGCTAGTTACATGCTTGTGACTTGTAAAACTGATCCACTGGATGCAGACATGGTGTTGCTAAAATGAATAAACTGTTGAGTTTAGTCGTGCTAAACAAGGATCAAGTCAACCATCACAACTGTTTCCTTCTAACACCAGGCTGTAGGATACACAACTAAAACTACTAACATAAACAATAAACCTCTGTGTAAGACTAGAACAATCTATCTTTCATGAATCATACATCATGTCCAATTTCAACACTTCTACCAGCAACGCGACTAAACCTCACCGAGTCACCCAATGGCAACACCGTTTAATGTCGATTTAACTGCAGGTACACACAAATGAACCCATACCACTGCACGTGAACTTTGAATCAATTAAGCATCAAACAATCTGAGTGGAAATGTAACCGCAAACTATATACACAGCATACCAACGTAACACTGTGCATGTTCCAGGGCCCGTGGAAGGGGCCTCGATGTTGCGCGGGAACCAATCACATCAGCAGACGCAGTTTTTTAAATGGCGCGACCAATCAACAACTGCTGTGCTCGATTCAAACACCACTACATCATCTAGCCCCAACTGCTTTCACAGGTAATAGACAAGTGTAAGGCCCAGTAGCGTACATCCATAATATTGTCATAAAGCAGCCATGCAGCGGCCGTGGCAGGCAGACCCTTGAGCAGAATGAAATAAAAACAAGCAAAGGAATTGGCCCTAATTCTGTCCGTCTACGGATGGCCTGCTGCCCTCTAAGTCGCGGTAAAAAGGAAAGCAGTGGGGGTAATATGCAAAATCGGTGCGCCCTGGATGTTGCACAATGGGTAGCCATGGGGTAACTGTCTGCTAAGCGACCCTATACGCCCCAGACGGCTCGCAGCGTTGTCAGCAGCCATCCGAACCCTTGTCAATCACACAGGGGTGGCCTCATGCAAGGCTCCATCCACCCGTCTCAACAGTCCACAGTGAACCCCCTCCCATACCCCTCTCACAGACCAGTAACTGTCACTCACCCTCGCCCCTGGCTTTCTCTGCAGTCCAGGGGCGAACACCCTAAACAGATGTGTCTACAGGTGCCCTACCCTGCCCTGCCAGGGCATCCTGACACGGTTCAACTCGGCTATTGAGACAAGTGATTTGTTTCCCCTCCAACAAACAGGTGTTGATATTATTAAATATTGCACGGGCCAGCCTGAATCATGGGAAGTTCTGTCCTAGGGGGATAAGAGAGTCAACTGAAACTACTGCTGCTGTGTCCCAGTCATCAGTGTTAAGTCTGTGTGGTAACAGTGGCTGCAGTCATCAGTGTTAAGTCTGTGTGGTAACAGTGGCTGCAGTCATCAGTGTTAAGTCTGTGTGGTAACAGTGGCCACAGTCGTCAGTGTTAAGTCTGTGTGGTAACAGTGGCTGCAGTCATCAGTGTTAAGTCTGTGTGGTAACAGTGGCTGCAGTCATCAGTGTTAAGTCTGTGTGGTAACAGTGGCCACAGTCGTCAGTGTTAAGTCTGTGTGGTAACAGTGGCCACAGTCATCAGTGTTAAGTCTGTGTGGTAACAGTGGCTGCAGTCATCAGTGTTAAGTCTGTGTGGTAACAGTGGCTGCAGTCATCAGTGTTAAGTCTGTGTGGTAACAGTGGCCACAGTCATCAGTGTTAAGTCTGTGTGGTAACAGTGGCTGCAGTCGTCAGTGTTAAGTCTGTGTGGTAACAGTGGCTGCAGTCATCAGTGTTAAGTCTGTGTGGTAACAGTGGCTGCAGTCGTCAGTGTTAAGTCTGTGTGGTAACAGTGGCTGCAGTTATCAGTGTTAAGTCTGTGTGGTAACAGTGGCTGCAGTCATCAGTGTTAAGACTGTGTGGTAACAGTGGCTGCAGTCGTCAGTGTTAAGTCTGTGTGGTAACAGTGGCTGCAGTCATCAGTGTTAAGTCTGTGTGGTAACAGTGACTGCAGTCATCAGTGTTAAGTCTGTGTGGTAACAGTGACTGCAGTCATCAGTGTTAAGTCTGTGTGGTAACAGTGGCTGCAGTCATCAGTGTTAAGTCTGTGTGGTAACAGTGACTGCAGTCATCAGTGTTAAGTCTGTGTGGTAACAGTGGTGGATGCTGCATGCTCAAGCAGAGAATACTAACAGGAGGAACCAAAGACAGACGTAGCAGGGCCGACCCCATAGATAGCCACCAGCTGCCGTCCCATCATGACATCCAGTCTCAAATATAGCCACACGGTGGCAGCACTGTTTCACAACTTGCCATGAAGCTGACTAGGCAGTGTGTTTATTTTTATCACTACTCACAGCAGGACTATTGCAAGTACAATACAGTGGGGGGGGGGGGGGGGGACATTTCGGCTAATGGCAATTCCTTTAACACAATGATTTCATAACCATAAACATTTTAGTTTATAGAATTTTACTGAGTATTTACAAATAATAAACTTGGCCTGAACTCATGCATAAAGTATAATACATTTTGGTTCATTAAAGTTCTTTGTTTATCTCTGTGATAGCCCTAACAAAGTGTGGAGGATAAAATGTGATTTTTATAGTATTTTTTATTAAAAGTTGTACTATAGGTTGCATGGATATTCCAGTATAAATTGTGAACAAAAAAATGTAATAGGTAATAGGGTAATAGGGTAATAGGGTAATAGGGTAATAGGGTAATGAAAATGTGACCCAATAAAACTATTGAAACTCAGCGTATTCAGCAGTTACGTAAATTATTTGTCATGCTTAAAACATGCCATCAGGGTTTTTTTACCAGAGCTAAAATTATGTAGACAATTTAATACTCAAGATGTACCTCAAATTAATCATCTGAGATGTTTTTTTATGATTTGTATGAACACAAATTAAATTGTTTCTCTGATAAAATAGTACCTTATTTTTACAAATTAGCAAGACAATTATTTTGGTTGTTTAAATAATTAGTGTTTAATTCCAATGCTACAAATAAGATTAATTTAAAGCAAAACTAATGCATTTGTTTAGCTCTACTGTGCAGCCCAAATACAACCATTACAAAATAATCCATTTGCACAAAAACTATCTGAATGACATTTCCGCTAGCCAGTGGCTGATGTGAGAACAGTTCAACTTAGATTAATGTCTTTGCACTAAGCAGATGGAACTAGGGCTGGGGCTTCCACAGCACACACCCTGACCTGTTCACACCCTAGAACTACCCCAGTTGGGGGGTGAGAGAGTGGGGTGTCATGCACTTACAACTCAACAGGCCAGCATTCCAGCAATAGGTCATTAATTTTCAATTAACTTTGACCTTACAATGAGCCCATGGTGCTGGAACTTGTAGTTTGAAAAGGAACCAGGCTACACTGTGTATTCTTAATTGAATACTTCCCCCCATAAAACAGGTTGATTGTATGTAGAAAATAATATTTCGTTTCAGGTAATAGTTCTAGATCTGCTTGATCAAATATGCTAATTATCACAATATTTTTCCAATGTTGAACAGGACTTTTGGGTCTCTTCCATTAACCAGCCGGGCGTAATTATTAGAAGCACGTTTCCTGGATGAACTGGTTTACACAGGGAAATACACTCCCACATTGTGGACACTGTTTTGGATTTATTTAATTTGGCCTTCGACCTATTTAATCCAATTTAATAAAATACTAAGCATGAATAGATAGGCTCACTTAATTAAAAAACAATGTATGTATTCACTGGAATTATCTTCCCTCCTGCAATAAATTCCTCTGGACATGAAGACAATCTCTGACCCTGGCCTGTAAATGATCACCCAGGAGCATTGACCTGGACGTTTGACAGCCACCACTGCCTGGAGGCAAAAGGGCAGATGGAATCTACAACTGGCCGCAGACAATGGTGATTGCCTGAACCTTCCGAGGACTGTCCAATGCCAAATTTACTGTGACTTTGTAGTTGTCGCAACACGCGACATTGTCACATCGACATTGTCACATCGGGGTCTGGCGTTCACACGTAAGACGATAAGGCGGAAGGCCAGGGCGCTGGATCACCGCGGCCAGACATGTCATCTAGATGTCGCGGCTGATATGATACGTGGAGGTCCAACAGCAGAAGTGGCGCACGCAAAAAAATGAATAATATTGCACGAGAGGTCAAGGTTCACGAGGTCGCATGACACCCGAGCCGATCATTGTTTGGAGGAAACTTGAGTGCACACAGGGCACCTACTGTCTGGGTGGGTGAGACTCGCAGGCTAAGTGGTTCAAGAGTTGTAGTGTTTCAAGTGATATAATATATCATCATCATCATCATATACATTATATTATAAACTTTATGTGTACTGGCTTATAATAATAGTGTTAAATCTTAGGGTATTTTATGGGTGAAATGCAATTATGGACGTTTACCAAAACTTTATAGTTTAAATAAATGTCATGTGGCTCTAAAAATGCACAAATTAAATATTCAACAGCAACTAGTCATGATTTAAATCCAAAATATTTTAAGTGCATGTATATAACATAAATAGAAAAGATCTTTTTAAAAAAAATTATTTATTCTACATGTATGTTAATAATTTACAATTTAAAGTATTGTAAAAATATGTAATTGTTAACTGATTTACCATTTACTAAAGTAATGATTAAAATTTAAAAAAAAATAACTTGAAGGAATATTACATCTTTCAAAAGCCACATTGTATAACAAGCAGTTTCATTATGACACGTTGATTGATAAACACTAATCTATTTTCTGGGTTTACATTTCCAGGGAAGATACCACATTTGGAATGTCCTAACTAGCCCCAACCTATACAAAGTTGGGATAAATCGGTTCCCTTTTGAACACTGCCTAGGGACCCTGCCTAGTGCCTACAGATGTAATATGAACTAAACATCGACTCAGACATTTGCAGAACTTTTCCCATCCAACACTAAACATACAGTGTCTGTTTCACTTATCAGCATGAAACATTCTGCTTTAAAAAAAACCCGACAAGTTCCAGGGTGATAATGGCATTCAAAGAACAGTTAATCTGTTTGGATAGTGGCTTTTTGCTTCACATTTACACTTTCCTGGAAGAAACCATGCCTTTGTGAAGATTCAAAAGAAACTTGTACAGTATTTATGTGAAGCAATTACTGAAGAAATGCATTATCTGAGAACTACACACAAGTGTGTACGGTAGGGGAAGTTATATAAAGTAGACCATTTTTATTTTAATATACTTATACTCACACGAGTATATTTATTTAGAGACATATAACAGTTATAAATCTGATTAGTTAGCATAATACTTATATTAAAACATACTTGTCTAAAGTTTACTTGTTTGTGATAATTATGAAATTTGATTAAACTCTATTTAATTAATTGGCCAAAATACATTTGTCAGTGTCCCTCTGTTCTAATTGTGTACAATGTATAATATTTAAACACAATTTATAAATGCAGAAACTATGTTTTGTTCAACAGTGTTCCATAATTTATAAAATACCAGATAAACAGTGTGGTCTGACTCGGATGTTACAAGTTATCAATAGCAAACCCTAAATATTACCATGGGGTTTGACAGTCACCTTTGTTTGGGGTGTTTAACACAAATGTCAGCAACATGGGAAGTTGGGAACACACACATAGTGGGTGTAGCCAAAGGCTGCTGTCTGACTGACCACCAGACTAGTCTGACTGACCACTAGACTACTGTCTTACTGACCACCAGACTAGGCTGACTGACCACTAGACTGAGTACTATTTACCACAGTACCCTCTTCACCAAACACTGCTAATTGGCTAATTGCTAATTGAGACACAAATCATTATCACCAGTGGTCACTCTCTAGCTGGCTAGACAAACAAACACCCTAGGGACAGCAGGTACTTAGTGAGTGGTCATTACCAGGGCTATTAAAGCAATGGACTCACCAACTGGCTGCAGTAGTGGACATTCAGGAGCACCAAATGTTAGCTCAGCAGTCCACGCAATGACCTGAACAACTGCAACAAAATAATAAACCATTATTTATAAAGCATCATTATGGCAGTAAAATCCAAAAAAAATTCCCATTTAATTGATAAAACACAGCAACATTATTACCAACACAGTGGTCATTTGGTTACAACCGTAATCAACACCAACCTATAACTGGGTGACCAGTGGGCTTATACCACAAATATCTGATAAATACGACTAGTTTTTGAAGTTACCATTGGCCAAGAAGGGAATAAAGAAAGTAGTTGGGAAACTGCACTGGTCATGTATTGTTTCATGAAGAACTACAAACAAATCCAAAATTAAAACATAACGAGAAATCATCAGTACATGTGAAAAGTATTTACTACCCATTACAAAGTTTACATACTCAGACCAAATAAATCAGTTATGCATAATTAATTATCACAAACAATTGGCTTACGTACATTCATATCAGTATGGGATACTGTCATCTTTATATTTCCTCTAATATTTAAGTCTTTGTCTAGTAAATATATTTGTGATGAACCTTTTCCACCCAACTGTCAACTTTTTATTCTAAAAATAATGTGACATTGGGAGGGTTAGCATGGAACAAGCTATAAACCAACATGGTTTTTGCAGTATATTTTACTCACTGCAACAAATATCAAGGGAAACAACGCTAGCTCAGAGTGAAACATTTGGGGACACACTCTGAGTTTTACTGCCAACAGGGTGTTATAAATGTTGTCATACCAATCCCACAAAGTGTCTACAAAACGCTTTCATCCTTTCACACAACAGGCAAGTGTTGGGATGAGTTCACATTACATGGATCGCATTCACAGTTCATCGGTGCAACAACAATCAAACACTAAATAAATAACCCACGTATTCATACACCCAATTCAATTCCAGTCGAATAACTCATCCAGTTTCTATATTCCACCATAACCAGTACGTAGGTAACTATAACATGTCTGCAATTCAGCACATAAAGCATTCACGAACACACATAAAACGATACGCTGATCGATCAGGTGTGAAACTGTTCAGTTCTAATGGCCAGAATAAGAAAGAGTTCATATACAATCCAGCAGTTCTATCATGGCAATAGTGGTTTGACATGGACATTAAACAGACATAACTTCTAGGAAGACATACAGGTGGTATATAGCCGCGTACATGCCTACACGTGTGTGTATGTGCAGACTAGTACCCGTATATAGGTCATGGTCTCCAGGGCAGGGAGCATGACCATGCAAATATACTGGACATTGTGGAGAAATATATCTAAAGCAGACGACTGATGCAAGTAACTCACTGATAGTCATCATCCGACCAGAACCAGGCCACGGGAACAATCTACATTTTTACTGACCAATCCCCATGGTCAATAAGTCCTAATCAAGTAACTAGTCGATAACTACCTCTAAAACAACTGGGTCACAACCATTAAATTTGGGCCATGCAAACGGATGAGATGTCCATAAAACAGGCCACTGAGAGGTCTGTCTGGACTATGGTAAGAAGACCATGGTTTGTGTAGAGACCTTGAAGCAGTTACTTTGAGCTACACAGCCACATGTCTTTGTATACACATACTTGAGGCGACTCACACAAGGCCAACTGCACTTAAAGCTCTAAACTCTCTAAACACTACTGTCCTGCACAGGCAATAACAATGGTAATTCGTGTATTTCTACTTTATGCGAGATGCATTCAACTAATCCATGATCTTCTCCAGAGTGAAGTTAGTAAACACAACATAATTAACACAAACGTTCAACAATTTAACCAAAAATGTTTTAGAACTACTTGTGCCAAACAAAACAAGAAACATGAAATACATGTACATCTACATGGACATTCAGTTTGCTCTCACTATCCTAGATTCTCAACCCCGACCCTCTCCCATCAATTTCCCTACCTATTTCCCAAAACAGTCTACCCAAAAATTGACCTGTCAGTAATCCTAATTCACTTTCATTGTAATTTTCAGAAATAATGGCTTCCTGTCAGGATACTTCAATGACCTGTCAACTTGTCAACCACTGTCAGGGGTACAGCAGCCACCAGCCACTGTCAGCAATACTTCATTACTGGGTCATTTCTATGGAGATGGTTGCCCTAAAACACTGTAATCGTTCTTTGAGCTTGCTGGCAATGCGGGCTATGTATGTAGCTATGTACTATTACATTTGAAACTTAAAAAAGCAGGCCTTTTGCCAAATGACACCGATTCTATCTGCACCATGTCATTCAGGTAGGGCAACACGAATCAGTTTTAACGTGGTTTCCTATTGGTTGAATCAAAAATCTCAACGTAAAATTAATACGTTGCAGGACATGCTGTTGCATAACATTGAAATTTCTAAAATTACTTTACTAAAGACAGAAATGTTCAGTCTCCTTCAAGTTAAACTGACAAGTTAAATCCTATATTTTAACTGTTCAATTGCAAGTAATCCTGAATGAACAGACTGGTTCTCCCTACTCACACAACAATGGACAGTCACAAAATAAATCATACCCTGCCAACAGGGACCCGATTATTTACCCCTGCCAGTGTGAACCAGCAAACAAAATGTAGATTGTTTCTGTCCTGGTGATTTACAATACGAGCAGTTCCAATCGATGACAAGTGGTGATCGGTCAATTGATTGAACGAATCTCATCTCAACTGGATGTTATATCTAATAGCAAATCAATGGCCGGAGTGTTGTTTTAATGACAACTGCTGGGGTCATGCTGATGGTACATGTCTGGGGCAGGAGACTTCCACAGTCACTGGCTCCTGCCACTGCCAGAATAAATATCACTTGTGATTACAACAGTACCCCACCAACTCTGACATTTTCTTCCCCTCACCCCTAAACATTCCCCACCCTGGCCGGAGACCCCAGACAGTGACCTCTGTGATGTCAGCACCCTGATTATCACAAACATATTGCCTGCATATGGTTTAGGAAACAGAACTCCCAACAGCTGGTCTAACTGTTATGTAAGCATAGCAATTAGGGATATTACTCAAGTTGAACCAATGACAGAAGTCACATGACTCTCAACATTTCCAAAGTCTAATGTTAACAAATGTTTCTAAAGTCTAATTTAAGAACCATCCCACACAATAGCAATTTGCAATTTCTTACTATTTAATCCCCAAACTATGAGAAAGTCAACTCCAAGGACATCAACGCTGTGGTATCAAGGCACTCCCTGATCCCTACCCAACTGGTGGAGCAAAACATATCTTTGAGTTGCAGTACACCACAAAATATTTGTGGCCGGAGAGTTTTTGCTAAGACCTGTAGATCTAGATGAAATTTTGAAGTAAAATTAAAGCAAATAATTTTTTCAACAAACAATCGACATGACTAAATTATAATTATTGCACAGCATTTTGATTTGCTAATTATTATGTAACGAGATGTCATAGTTGTTTGAAATGAACAGAAATTACAAAAGGATTGCTTGAGCCAGTGGTCACTTGTCTGGGTGACTCCACTTTTGTTCTCTGTAACAATTTTGGCACAAGGATTGTAGCCTTCTGTGATCATTGATTGGTCACGATAATGATGCCCAATTATGACTCCAAATTGCTGTGATTAAACTCTGCTGCCAATCTACCACTTTTAGTTTCGATGAAACACAGTATATAACATGTTGAGTACTTATCATACAATGATGCCCAATTATGACTGAATTATACCATATTTATTGTGATTAAATGCTGCTACCTAACTTCCATTTTCAGTTTTGATAAAACCCAGCATATAACATATCTAGACATACTTACCATAGTATTTCATTTCAAATTTGACAAATGTGGAACGTTATAAAATTTAACTAGCCCATCTGAGAATCAATGTAAATTTCAATTTAACCTATCCAAATAATTGTTCTGGCGCATTTTGTGTATCATAATATAAACTAGTTAAAACCATTATTAGGCACTTCAAAGTGATATTTGCAGATCTACAGTTAAATAAACACATTATTAACATTACACAAGATGGACAGATAATACACTGTGAAGACAGCAACCAAGGTTAAAATGACAATTCTCCAAATGCCGGCAGAACCGTACCACATTGCCAACCGAACTAATACTAAGATCAATCACACACACAAAACTAGTTAACACAAAGGGAACAGCGAAATGACCACACTTTTTATTACCTGGCTTCATTGCCGCTAAATATTCTCAGGGGTAACCTTTGTTCATAGGAAGTGTTCCCTGCTGTGTCTCACTGGCCATCATCAGACTATTTATCTCTGGCAGTTGGGAGGGAATGCTCAGGAAATCTCAGACGTGTAATTCGACTGCCTGGAGTGGCAACCGAGGTGGGAATGGGACTGGGAGAACTGTCTGGGCAGCTAATACATGCCTGGAAGTAGTGTGAGGTGAATGGGTGTGATCTACAGACTGTGTGTTGGTCTGTCTACAAGTAGGCAATGTTACAATTCAAATAAAACTTATTTAGGAAACTTTTAAGTATTGACACCAAATCTTGCAATATGAACTGGATAAATGGTCCAGATTAACATTTTGTAAAGGGTTTTTATATTTGAATAATACAGAGTACACTGGTAAATTGCTCTAGTTATCTATAATGGCTATATCTAGGTATCTCTAATGACTAAGAACACCATTAATCCAAATCGTGCACTGTCAGTGAGATGAGCCATCCCAGGGTCTGGTGTATTTGTCCAGTCTGGGTGGGTTACACCATCAGGACCAGACAGGACTCAAACAATGACACAAGTCAAACAATGCCAGATCAGACAACTGTCCAACAACACATACACACACAGAGTGGCTATCAGCAAGGTCCAGACAAGCCTGACCGAGTCATCACAAAGCACTTTGAATGCTGATGAAATTAGGGAAGAAACTCAACCACATGTTAATAGTATCAGCAGCTGCTGACTGGACAATGGGGACTAATTGACCGGGGAGACTTCCCAGGCTCCTTCTACAGCTTCCAAACGAAGGCCTTATAATTATCTTACAGCTGGAGCAGCTGGGTTTTCCCCTGGACTGAAACGTCCACAAAATAGTCACATGAATTAAGTTCTTAACACCTGGAATCATCAGCCAAGGACAGGGATGGAGTTGTTAACTTATACCATAAAGTTAGTTGAATCAGTTGATTTTTATATAAAAATTATATCTATACAGTGGGTGCAACACTTATATTCCAATAGGCACAACATTTCAGATTCAATTTACTGCCGGGCAGCATTACAGATTTACATGGATTTTATTTTTAACAATAAACTAAACCATTTCAGCAAATAAGATCATATTAAACTGCATTGACAAGAATAAGTCCATACATGGTCCATGTTCTACAATTTACATTTTCACTAGACTATGCACGTGGGAAAACATAGAAAGTGGAAAAAGCTGACCATAAAGAGCCAGACCTGACAACTCAGCGCTACAACTGGTGCCCGGCTGTCACACTGACACTGATCGACACGACACCATTGAGGGATTCAGAGGGAACCAAGACGCCTTCCAAACAAGCGAGAAAAAACAAGCAAAATGCCTGCACTTCGGTTCCACAACATAAATACACCTACTGTGTCAATCTCCCTTCATGTCTGCAGTACAGCTGCAACAATGTGTACAAGTATTTTTAGTATGAATATGTCCTCTGGTATGACCTATTGTCTAATTGTCAAGGCATGGTGGCCAACTGGCAGTGCATTGTGCACAACAAATGCCAAAGTTCTGCCAAATTCAAAACCAAGTCATTCTCAGTATAACTGCAATTGTAATTTGAATAATCAATTAGATATATCCTTTACAAACCAATGTCAGTTAGGCCCTAATTAGGGTGCTGCATATACTGTAGAAAGATAAGAACTTTCAGATATATAAAGGTCATCAAAACTTACCCAACAACTCAAAAAGCCATACAAAGTCACCATTGCTTTGAGCTTAACCACAGCAAATATCTTGAATAAGACACAAAATAAACAATTAAAAAAACTTATTAATATATTTATATAAATGACCATTCATTATCTATCACTAGACAGCAGCATGTGATATACTATTTTGTTATGGTCATGTTACATGGGTCTACTGGTGAATTCAACTATATTTTATCACTCAACCTAGTTTTAGTAATTCAGCATTGAACATTTTATAATAATTTACATAATAAATATGGGCAAATCATGAAAATAAGACCAAAATGTTGTTACACGTCCGACTTGGATCAGCACACATTTTAATTCAGAAGGGTAACATTTTGAGTGTTATTACCTCACACTTGTTTTGTTACTTTTTAAACATTCAATCTAATTTTCTAGTATCAGTAATCAAGTTAGTGAAAAAAGATAATTGAACATCATACAAAAATTATGTTTATGGACGAAAGAACCATGAAAAAAGTGGATATTCACAAGTGTTGGGTTTTTGCATGCATTTTAAAAACAATGTTCTAGGCTTTAAACGAATTCCAACATACTTATATCCTCAACTTTAGTTGCCAGTAAATCAGTTGCCTATATACATTTACATATAGTGCTATCTCTACACAAATGTACAGAACAAAGGTCTGTGACATGTAAGGATAAGCAGACCTTATTTCTATACACATAAAAAGAGGGGTTAGGTGTGATATTAAGGGATTAATGACAGGATTAAACACCAGATAAAAGGCTTCATACAGAAGCCATTCACACACTACACAAAAGATTTCGCAGTTAGGCTTAGTACTTAACTATCTACTGCCAATGACCAGTGGTCTAGATTTTGCTTAATGACTTCCCAGAGCTGACCATTGACAATGCTGCCCTGTGTTACTGAACAAAATCAAATACTGAAGTGTATGGATTATTCAGCTTTACACTGTCAGGATAAAGTAAAACAGACAATTAGTGATCAACACTTTGGAGATAATAATTTTCATTTTATATACATTATCCAGTAGCTGAACACCCAAAATTTGTTTCATTCATTCTGCAGTCAGGGTTCAAACTTAACACTCGCCTCCCTGCCCAAAGTTGAGAAATACCTTTGGCTAATACAACTCCCTCTGGTGAGTAGCTATTTTCTACTTGTTTGAGTAAACTAATTACGTTGTGCCATCTGTTGACATTTTTATTTGTTTCTACCACTTTTATGTTTAAGGAAATCTAAAGATGAATTTGCATGAAAGTTTGCAATTCATCAAAGTTCAGTAGAGCTTGGGGACTAGCAATATTTCAACATTCCTGGTACTAGTTCCTCGTACCAGTGGGTGAAATTTGAAATTTCTACTCCTGCTTGTACTGTAGTCTCACCAACTCATTCCAAAATATTGTGCTGAAATAAGTGGGCCACTGTTCATGTATATCTATATTCTATAGCTTGGTGACAATGCTGTCCAACTTGATATATTTTATTGTTATTATCTGGGACAGTTGCCAGAGAATTGACCTCTTATCTTATTTCACTTACTTAGGATGTTTCTGACCGTAGGCGGTGGTCTCAGACTCAGTGGTCAGATCTACGTCCCACTTTGTTTCAAGTTGTCTACTTTATTTAAAATATAAGACTAGTATATCCAGGTACAATTTTTTTTTTAGAATTACAACTCATTATTATACTCAACCTAACAGAACATTTACATAAATGTTACTTATATTATACTGCACTTTATTGTGGCTATGTATTTTGTTTTATATACTTTTTTTTATTAATGACCTAGTTGAGAAGAAGAGTTGTCTATGCTTCAATAAAATTGTTACATAAGCAGTAAAGCACTTTGTCTAATACAAATTGTACCTGGCTTAGCTTCTATCACTAAGCCAAAACTCTAAATTGACCAGTTGTCGGGTTGATGAACTTGCAGACGAATTTTGTCTAGCAAACACGTCATCACGCTTGGTACGGGAACAGAGTTTGTTGTACAGCCTAAACTCACAGTCCCTCGAACAGACTGCTTGCAAACAGTCACCTTTTGAAAGTAGACAGCTGCGTTTTTGAAAGTAAGAACTTCTGGAAGATTAACTTTCCACAACAAATGACTGAGTATCAAAGCCGGTTTGCTGCCAGACTCAAAAAGTTCCGTGCATACGTGCAGAATTGCGACATTCCCGAGTCTAGACGTGGTCAAGTCGCTACAATGTAGCCACCGCCAACTTAACTAGACCGCGTCCATAACGGATTTTTTTTCGCGCCGCTGAATGACCAATACCCTTTTTTATTATCTCTGTAACCACGCTACCTGCGAATTTTACCGGCCGTAACTAGTCTGGCAGAGTTTTAACTTTCCCCAACGATATTCCAAACCTAGAAGAAGATTTTAGCTAGATGTTATGTAGTTTTCGGGCAAGTGCCGACTTCTACCTACCTCTCGGTCCGACCCAGTGGAGCCGGCGGGAAGGAACGGACGAGCGAGCACCGGCATCGTGAAACAGTCGCCACCGCTTGCCATCTGCGGTCGAATTAAACGCGACTTCACCGACCGATATGCTCAGTCATAATATAACCACACGGAGGAAGTTGGCTATGCGTGCGCCATTATTCCGCTGTCAGTGTCCGGCTAGACGCACCGACAACCATCAGCCCCAACCATTCATTCAGGTCACGTCAGGCCACATTCGATAGTCTGCAGCCAGCCGAACGCCAAATGTAACGCGGCGACGGATTGGCCGCCGTTAAACCGCCAGACAGTGGACGAGATACGAGCTGTCTGCGGCCGCCCGAACTGACGCTCTTACAGATGTTGCGATTGGCCAGTAATGACATGCAGGAAATCCCAGACAGCCAAGGTCAGCAAGGCTACGTCTACGAGGCCGCGTCTGCCGGTCCTCATCGTTAGCTGGTAGGCTACTCCCACGGGTTAGAAATCAAACTACATCATAGAGTACATTATCGGTCAGCAGTTGGAATATGCCAGACGTTCGAATACAGCGCAGCGCGTGTCTATAATCCGGTTATGGTCGGCCAACTAAGGCAGACAACGTGACCTGATCGGGTCATCGGCTGCCCAGCGGCAGCACACTCGAGTGGTCACTGCAGACGCCGCTATTTAGAGCGCATTGTCCATTGTCATGGCCGAGTCGTTGCGGTATTATGATTTTACACCCTTTGTCATCGCGCCAATTACCGCGTGAAAACAGTGCTTCGTCACGGTCGGTTGTGTTGGTGTGTGAACTAACTACAGGAACGGGAAGCAATGACAATGTCTACGAGTACGATGTCTGCCAAGTTATTATTTTCACAAGTTTGCGCAAAAAGTAGTGAGGCCGAGTGAGAGGCCCTACCCTTGCCCTTCAGGTTGACTAGCCCCATTATAGTTTGTAACTGTGTCTATGAAATAAATGTATTTTTTAAATTGTTCTTTTCCTTATATTTGCTTTGACCATGTTCCTCGATTTCTGGTTATTTAATGAAATTATACAATTCATGAAATTAGGAACAAAACTGAATTAATTTACTCATATTTTTGATAGAAGCTGCCTGTAATATGGCTACATTACATTTACAGCACACACAAACAATTATTTGATCTAAATTTGATTTTAAATTATTATTAAAATAATCACTGATGATTAAATAAAATATATTGCAAAATTAAATGTCATTATCTGGGAGGGAGGGAGGGAGTTGGAGGGAAAAACAGGAAGGGAGGGAGAGACAGAGAGAGACAGAGAACGTGATGTAATGTAATATAGTTATACCTGCAGAGCATAGCACAGGTGATATAATAGCAGGTAACCGTTGATCCCAGTATATCACAAAGAGCCAGTCCGGGCTGATCAATAACTTCATAAATATTGCGACCTACTAAGTTAGATTGAGACAGTCAATTCATCTGACGTCAACCACAGTTACATTAGTTTAGGTGCCAAACCAATTTCCGGCGTGGAAATACAAATGAAGACACCTAGACAGAGGCTGTTTGTTATTGAATGGAAATGCATTGAACCTGGTAGTGGTAGCAATCATGTGGGAATTGTTGCTTTGAGATCATTTAACACAGGTCATTTTGAACCACTGTAGTATTTCCTGTGTACAATGATGTTCTGGTGGGCTTTGGCAGTGTAACAATGGAATGGTATAACATGTCCTTAAAGTGAGCTAGTTCCTTTGTTTTTCACAAGCTGTTACACAATATTACGTATACAGTATAAACTACTGAGGTATATCATTATTGTTACTAGCCTTTCTTGAGCGCTGTATCTCTGGGGCCAGCCTGTTCACAGTAAACTACACCCATCACAATAAAACATGGAATCATACAAACAAATTAAAAGAAAAATTATAAAAAAAAGTATATCATGGTAAAATCTTTATTAAATTAAAAATCTTCATGCTGATTGCTTAGATGTGTCCCAAATATGAACGCTTTTTATTATAATTAAAATGTTTTGTTAGGAAACAGTTTGTTTATATCACAGCATGCCTCTCCAGTGCATGACTCCAGATCAGATTACTAATGAATGCATGGTGACGTCTGATAACATTGAAATGTCAAATGAAAAAGTTGTTTCTTCTGTAAGACATCTGGGCGGTAGTATGTTAGAACACATACCGTTTGTCATAACAGAATTTCACAAAAATGAACTATCTCATTTTAAAATTCATACAGTGCTATGAAGATAATTTATAACCAATGTTTTCAGATTTTCTCCATAAGATCTGGTTTACAAAAATTCAAATATAGCTGCAACCGTTTACTAAGAAAATATCACAACTGAACTCCATCTTCTTTTTATGCTAATTAACATTTGAAAATAAGATATCATAACTCCATCTTGTTTTATGCTAATCCGAGACACAGACAGCGTGAGAGGTTTGCCGGCATGTGTCTGGCCGTTGCCTTGGGTGTAGATTTATGGCTGAATGCCCGGGAGGGGACCTCACAACTGCTGTGTTTTATGGAAATCATAGGGAAACGAAGCGAATACAAATCTTGGTTGATGACGTTTGCAAATGGCTACAGAGTGGCAGGTTTCACACCTGCACTCCCCCCCCCCAGGATACCCATCATGCACAGGGAGGTGACGGTTGGCAATCACCCAGGGAAGATCTCCCCCCGCATGGAACTCGATGTTATCTGGGTTTGATTTCTGTTTGTCTCAACCGTTGGTTGCAGGTATTTCGTACATCTAGAAAGACTTGATTGTGGTTTGTATGTGACAGCAGTTTGTATGTGACGGCAGTTTGTATGATAATGTGACTGCAGTTTGTATGTGACAGCAGTTTGTATGTGACTGCAGTTTGTATGTGACTGCAGTTTGTATGGGACGGCAGTTTGTATGTGACTGCAGTTTGTATGGGACGGCAGTTTGTATGATAATGTGACTGCAGTTTGTATGTGACTGCAGTTTGTATGTGACTGCAGTTTGTATGATAATGTGACTGCAGTTTGTATGATAATGTGACTGCAGTTTGTATGATAATGTGACTGCAGTTTGTATGTGACTGCAGTTTGTATGATAATGTGACTGCAGTTTGTATGTGACAGCAGTTTGTATGTGACTGCAGTTTGTATGCGACTGCAGTTTGTATGTGACAGCAGTTTGTATGATAACGTGACTGCAGTTTGTATGTGACTGCAGTTTGTATGTGACGGCAGTTTGTATGTGACTGCAGTTTGTATGTGACAGCAGTTTGTATGTGACTGCAGTTTGTATGTGACTGCAGTTTGTATGTGACTGCAGTTTGTATGTGACTGCAGTTTGTATGTGACTGCAGTTTGTATGTGACAGCAGTTTGTATGTGACTGCAGTTTGTATGTGACTGCAGTTTGTATGTGACTGCAGTTTGTATGATAATGTGACTGCAGTTTGTATGTGACAGCAGTTTGTATGTGACTGCAGTTTGTATGCGACTGCAGTTTGTATGTGACAGCAGTTTGTATGATAATGTGACTGCAGTTTGTATGTGACTGCAGTTTGTATGTGACGGCAGTTTGTATGTGACTGCAGTTTGTATGTGACAGCAGTTTGTATGTGACTGCAGTTTGTATGTGACTGCAGTTTGTATGTGACTGCAGTTTGTATGTGACTGCAGTTTGTATGTGACTGCAGTTTGTATGTGACAGCAGTTTGTATGTGACTGCAGTTTGTATGTGACTGCAGTTTGTATGTGACTGCAGTTTGTATGTGACTGCAGTTTGTATGTGACAGCAGTTTGTATGTGACTGCAGTTTGTATGTGACTGCAGTTTGTATGTGACTGCAGTTTGTATGTGACAGCAGTTTGTATGTGACAGCAGTTTGTATGTGACTGCAGTTTGTATGTGACTGCAGTTTGTATGTGACAGCAGTTTGTATGTGACTGCAGTTTGTATGTGACTGCAGTTTGTATGTGACTGCAGTTTGTATGTGACAGCAGTTTGTATGTGACAGCAGTTTGTATGTGACTGCAGTTTGTATGTGACTGCAGTTTGTATGGGACGGCAGTTTGTATGATAATGTGACTGCAGTTTGTATGTGACAGCAGTTTGTATGTGACTGCAGTTTGTATGTGACGGCAGTTTGTATGTGACTGCAGTTTGTATGTGACAGCAGTTTGTATGTGACTGCAGTTTGTATGTGACTGCAGTTTGTATGTGACTGCAGTTTGTATGTGACAGCAGTTTGTATGTGACTGCAGTTTGTATGTGACTGCAGTTTGTATGTGACTGCAGTTTGTATGTGACTGCAGTTTGTATGTGACAGCAGTTTGTATGTGACTGCAGTTTGTATGTGACTGCAGTTTGTATGTGACTGCAGTTTGTATGTGACTGCAGTTTGTATGTGACAGCAGTTTGTATGTGACTGCAGTTTGTATGTGACTGCAGTTTGTATGTGACTGCAGTTTGTATGTGACTGCAGTTTGTATGTGACGGCAGTTTGTATGTGACGGCAGTTTGTATGTGACAGCAGTTTGTATGTGACTGCAGTTTGTATGTGACAGCAGTTTGTATGTGACTGCAGTTTGTATGTGACAGCAGTTTGTATGTGACGGCAGTTTGTATGTGACTGCAGTTTGTATGTGACTGCAGTTTGTATGTGACAGCAGTGAGACGAAGGCTACAAGGAATCATTTCAGAACAATGACAACATTGCTTTCATTTTGGGGAGGGGAGGTAGATGCAGTTTCATATGGTGCCTAGTATCGATATGTTATGCTTTGGACCAATAGTAATTATGTAGATTGCTACTATCAAATCAGCGTGTACAGACTCATCTGAGGGGGGTGGGAGGTTGAGGCCAAATAAGTAATTTTGTGTGATATTGGATATACATTTTTGAGAAAATCCATAAGTTATCGGTAAGTAATACTAAGTATGTATAAGGTAGTTACTGACTGACCACAATATGCTCCACAGACATTTTCTTCCAGACTCTAAAGAAATATGGTAACTCTTAAGTACAGAAAAAACAAAGTAACTTCCATAATTTATTATAGACCCTAGTGCAAAAATCCTTTAAAAATACAGTTCAGTGACTTTGTAAGTTTATAGCTTATCACTGCTGGTTCAACATAGGTATTCAAAATTCCCTGAATTTAGAGGATTCAAATGTTGGATATTTGGAACTGGATCCATTTCAAGTATTCAAGATTAATCTGGAAAATGTCTACCCCTGTACAAAACTGGTAACTCAGATAGTTAACAATATTTCACTGTTTTATTTTGGAAAGTTTTAAAAAATTATGTTAAATACCTTAGATACTTTGAATATAATTATCGACCTCAGTTGAAAACACTTCTTCAGGTATTTGTGAAAATGGCATGTTTCTATTAAGAGGGTGGACTGCCAGTACCCCCAGTCTGTGCCCCCAGCCAGTGGACCTCTGTCAGACTTCCCGCTGGACATCAAGTGATGTCCTTGGTCACTCACACTGATGACCACTGTCAGTGTTGACATGTGCCCAGTTGGAGACCTCTTGTCCCAATCACATGTCATGTGACAGTTGAGTTGAATGTCCTTCCTCACCCCTGTAGCCATGGGGGGGGGGTACATTGGGGCATCTCTAATGATGATCACACAATATCCACCTTCATGTACCTTTCTGGCACTCATACACTGAGCTCTGTCAATTCTTTGAAACTCACCCTCTCTTTCCAGTCTCTGTGCCTTGCGGAAGGTCTTTCCCACGCCTGTGGACCTTGTTACATGGCCAAACCATCCAACTGTAGGTTGAAACTTCTCGCTTCTTCAGTGGAGTCAAAGTGGACTAGTAAGCAGTTTGTTTTTGGGGTTCATTGCTCCACAAAGCTCTCCTGCGAAGGTCAGTACTCCAGTTAACCAGAGGTTCTAGTCCATGAGGCACCTGCTTAGTCAGAGAGATCTGTTTCAATGTGGAATGACACAGCAGTACTCGTGCTATGATTCTGCTGAGGGTGATGTTCATACTACACTGTACAACCTGATTTATGAACCAAGATGTCAGAGAACATCTGTGTTGATATCTAACTTCTCAGGTCCACTGCTGTGGTTTGTGGTTGCATGGATTATACAATATCGTACAGCAGAATGGGCTAGGGCTATTGCTGCGGTTCAGAGAGCTTTTCAATTTGCCACTCAATATTTTCTTTCGGGAAGACAGCTCTTTTTTTAGTGTTTGTATTTACATGCGCTGTGTATGTGCGTGATCTAGATGTGTGGTTGCCCCTGGCCTGTGTGGCTCAGAAGCTGTACAACAGCAATCGACTCACCAGTGCAACGAACCAGGCAGTAATGCTCAGTCAACAAGCACAGATCTGACAACACGGGTCTAGACAACACTGCTCAAAGGCCGGGTAAAATAATGATTACATAAAATATTTACATAAGCTGTTCCACTTCGATTTACAAAACAATTGTTTTATTATTTCTTTAAGTATTCTGGACTGGTTCAATGGATGTAAGTAGAGCTAAATAATTAGTTTAATAATTGTTTATCAAGTGTTAGGAAAGTAAGCTGAACTGTGAATTTACAGAGGACATGACAGGCCAGTGTATTCTATAGGAGGGATACACCCAATGTCTTGCACACTAGATGATGGTGACACAGTCAGACGCGTTAGTCACCTCACAAGTTGTTGATGACACCTGTTATACCATTCTCATTATTTTGTAAACACAACTGTTTTGGTCAGCAATATCTCTATTATAATCATTGCAGTGAGTCCATAATCCAGTGACTTATCTGCCCTGAATGAATGTGCCAGCGTGTGACATGCACATTGGGCCACGTGGCAAGGTCCTGCTCAAGGCTAAAAGCAATTATATAACTACAGTCAGTTACATTAACACCTCTAGATATATTAGTTTAAAAATTATGAGTGGTGATGTTTGCATTTTGCTTAATTTTGTACTTGGAGATTGCACAGGTATTGTTGCTCTGTGGATGATCCGAGGAAGACCATGACAAAAACACTCACACCTGCCCGCCCACCGCCACCACTTTTCACGGTCTGATAAACTCTAACTTATTTATACTCTTTGATTAACATACACTGTATGTGGAATCATCGAAGCGTGTCGTCGCGCGTGGCCGACCGCAGTCGCTGCACCTGTTAACTCTGTCTAGACGCGGCCGACCGACCGCGGCTGTTTCTATGGTTCTTTCCGACATTCCGCCACATTGATCTGTTTGTTCTCTTGAATAAATAATGCAGTATACTGACGCGCATTGGGGAGCATAACCCAAGGGAGCATACACGGGGGATCGGTGGAGCGTGCATTGACATTGCGAGTGCTGGGCAGGTGGGTGATCTGGCGGTGCCTCGGGCAATCTCTCGACTGGAAGCACGCTGCACATCCTCGCTGCGTGCAAACATTGTCTCCATGGACCACAGTGGACACACGTCACTTGACCCGCTGACAAATGACCCTCCCAGGACTCAGGTCCAGGCATTTGAATAAGAAAAGCCACCAGAGTGGTTCAAGGAGATGGTCTTCCTCCATCTGCCCTCACATAATTACTTTACAAGCCAGAAGAAAAGTTGCTGAAACACTAAGATTGCGATGATAACGTTTAATAGATCTATGCCAAACACTTGGTTCGACATAGCTATTCACTCTATGAGATATTTTCAGAATCCATACAACAGAAGTTGTCAGTGTTTGATATTTATTTTACATATGTGACTAATTATAAACAATTGTTTATGTGGCAGACCTAGCTCAATCTGGGTTGGGGCCTTGGGGGTCCATGCAAATTGTAAAATCACAGTATAAAATATCAAAATTGGAGCTCTGTTACATTTACAATGTTATAAGTTTACTATTACAATTATTGCACTGCAGAATTATTATAACTGAAACCAACACTGGATATAATACAATAGTTATATATAATTGGGTATTTACATGATATCCAAATGTAAATAATTGTGACTAATTATAAACAATTGTTTATGTGGCAGACCTAGCTCAATCTGGGTTGGGGCCTTGGGGGTCCATGCAAATTGTAAAATCACAGTATAAAATATCAAAATTGGAGCTCTGTTACATTTACAATGTTATAAGTTTACTATTACAATTATTGCACTGCAGAATTATTATAACTGAAACCAACACTGGATATAATACAATAGTTATATATAATTGGGTATTTATATGATATCCAAATGTAAATAATTAGTAAATATGATTATACTTTTATAATATTGACATTCATGAACAGACAACAGTAAAATTAGTGTTTAACTGTGTATCATACGACCACATTGCACTGGTTCAGATGCTAATGTAAAACATTATAATGATTTCATGAAACTCGATCAGACATCGCAGCTGTAAAGTGGTAGGAGGCTGAACGCCCACAACCCAAGACCCACTGTGTCTGGGACTATTTCAGTTGCCCCTCCGTTGGCTGCCAAGTGCCTGCTGCTGGTTCTCCCGGGATAGACGGGATAGACGAAGACGTCTAGACGATATAGACTGGAGCTGTTCACATTATCAGGGAAACTGCAGAAACATGACCTGGTCAGCTGATGTCTATTAGTACGTCCAGTGCACTGACCACTGAAACTGACCGCTAACACCGCTGTCTAACACATTCTATATCTGGTTATACTGGATGTACAAAAATGGGGTGAAAACATGGCATGAATGCCAAACTATGCAGTAAAGTTGGTGTCGATATAAACATTTAATTACGATGACTATGTTGTGATAGGTTTGTGTCTGTTAATGATTGTCTGTCGAGTATCTGAAGAACGACCAGAACCACAGCATAACCACAGCACCACACACATACCAGTCAACTACCACAGCATAACTATCTGACATTCTACTACCACAGCACAGCACCACATCCATACCAGTCAATTACCACAGCATAACCACATCACAGTCCATTACTACAGCACCACAGCCACAACACAAATAATAACAATCACATCATAAACAGCACAAATTACAATCAACGAGCACAGCACCAACCAATACCACAACACAACCACAGCAGTAGTGCAACCATTACCACACTCCCGCCACACGATCACCAAGCTGTACCACCACCACAACCACTGCCACACAGTGATGTGGTTGAGTACCTCTGTGAGTATAGCGTATGTGAGTGTGAACATGCAGCAAACATCAGACACACACACACGCACTCATGCACACGCACGTGATCATGCATGCCCGTGTGCCTGCACTGCTCATGTAGGCAGCCACTTCCTGATAGTGGTCAGTCTGGACACGGGAGCTGGTCAAAGGGTCAATCCATGTGTAATGCCAGCCAAAGCCTCAGACAGTCGATGATCAACTGACCAGGTCAAGATGCTAGACAGGTATATGCATCTGCGGTCAAGATGGCTTGTTGCCATGGCAACGAGTGGACCACCTCGAAGATGCCAAGGACAGGCAGTGATTGGGGCCAAATGGAATGAGAGGACTAGGAGGGGAGGAACCATGAACTCTACTACGGTCTCCATTCACCTGACATATCGGGCGACTCAAACATTGTCTGTGCTCAGAATCAAGATAAGAGTCTGGAATTGGCAACAGAGGATCAATACGTGTGGAGAAATATCATGATAACACATCACATATCAGTGACAGACAGCACAGCTGGCAGATTAACAGCCTCTATTGTACACAACTGTACAGACTCTGTGTTGTACACGACTGTACAGACTCTGTTTTGCACATGACTGTACAGACTGTGTGTTATGCACAACTGTATAGACTCTGTGCTGTACACAATTGTACAGACTCTGTGTTGTACACAACCGTATAGACTCTGTGTTGTACACAACTGTATAGACTCTGTGTTGTACACGACTGTACAGACTCTGTGTTGCACACGACTGTACATACTGTGTTGTACATGACTGTACATACTGTGTTGTACACAACTGTACAGACTTTGTGTAGTACACGACTGTACATACTATGTGTTGTACACGACTGTATAGAATCTCAATATTTTCCAACATCACTATGTACAAGTAATGCTGGTTAGGATGTGGTTATGTAATATTACACCTGAACACAACTATCTCTGCTGATCATCCCATTGTCCTAACGAGTAGCAATGAAAAAGACAGTCTGCCCACTGTCTGGCTAGAAGTACTGAGCATGCATTCAACAAACATTCTAGCAGACTACCTCAAGTTCTGTACACTGTTTTTACAAAACATATTTAACAAATCAGATGCTTGTGGAATATATATATATATATATATATATATATATATATATATATATATCTTATCCCCTGTTAGTTAATTGTGCATTCACTTGTCACTAATCATAAGGACATTTCGAACATAACAAGGACTTTTGTAACACCCAGACAACACATTACTGCGTTCGTTGCACTTGGGATATGTTAACGACACAGATAACCGTAACACGCCCATTCCTTTTATTCTGATAACATTTCATGAGTAGTCTGTCATTTCATCCATATAAACATGACTGTCGTCTGGTTGGACATGGCCGTGGATACAGTTACACTCTAAGTAGCTTCCCCAATCTGTCTCAGGAAGACTTATGACATGAAACTGATCCACTGTCAGTGGCCCATACATGTGACATGTGACATGTGATATTGAGCGTCAAGTCAAGACATAACAGGGACTCACCCACATGCGACTGACTTCCCAGGTCAATGTCTTTGGACACCAAATGCTTCGAGTAATTAGCTGGTGGTCTGCAACAAAGAGAAAAGGCAAAGACCATTAGTTTGGCCCTATACAGTTGGCCATGTGATGCGATATTCGACTAACAATGTACACTGTACGTCCACTTGTATTTTTCCTCTTCCACAATCAGACTATCTCAACGATCTCAATGTCTGTATGAAAGATTGAAAATAGGACAGGAAAAGCATGGTTTGATGACAAAGTAGGACACATAATATACTTGACTTTCATGAATTTTACCCAACATGCACTTATATATGTTATTACCAGCGATGTTCATGGCATTCACCTTTTTTGTTTGCTGTAATGGCTCATAATGTGGTAATTAATATTTGTTTCAATATATATATATATATATATATATATATATATATATATATATATATATATATACACACACATATATATATATATATACACACACACACACATATATATATATATATATATATATATATATATATATATATATATATATATATATATATATATGATTTAGTTATTTGTTAATAAAGCTGACATTATATCGCAAATAGATCTGTTTCTAAACTTATACTCCAATCTGAAGTCTAGACATGACTTATCATTGGTAAGCTGCAATTGGTTTCTTTCGTGTGGCTGTGTGCTTTCACTGGAGACACTTCAGACAGGCTGAGGTAAGCAACGTACTAACACAAACCAAACAAGTTAATGTTCGTCTTCTTAGTTCTGTTTGTTTGCATGACTGGAAGTGTAGGGACAAAGACTGGGTCCAAAAAATCAAACTGATTGTCATTGCATTCTTTTTTACTGCAATTACACTTAGAAATTTTCAAAAATATTATTACAAATTAATTATGTGGTGCATTATACTAGTAGCAGCTATTAAATGTGGGTCTACATGAATCAGCACATTTGGGGTTTTTTCAGGAAAATTTAATGATTAAAAAAATGATTAATTCATATACTTACAGGTGCACAGTTTTGGCTTCAAATAATATATCTACTTGTAAAGAGCACTGGTTGTGAATACTGAACCTACATTTCAAACAAATATAGATTTATGTTGTTACTGTAGGCAATCACTCAATATGTCTAATAATTATTTTAATACAAAACTTACATATACAGATAAAACCAGTGTATTTAAAAATTATAACAAGCTAAGATTTATTAACTTTTATGTAAAACACTTTAATTTGTAACTCATTTTACACAGTAACAATCAGCAACAGTATTGTTTATAGTAATCAGGTAGTTATCTAACTGCACCAACCCTGAACCCTCCCTGTGAAAAACAGTCAGCCCCATTACATCAGCGGGGCTGGGCTGGGTGCAACAACATTCCAGCCCAAAGAACCAGTGTGGCCAAAGGTTAACACACACAAACCTCCCAGTAACAGTTCAAGGCTGATGCAATTATACACTGCCAGACCAACATAGCTGCATAATACACTGTGTATAACATCTGGCATTCTCGTTCCGAGACACCACATAATGTCACTTGGCCAATTTTCCAAAACACAAAATTTTGTATATATTTTTACGGGGTCTGGACGTTTACCATAAATGTTATTCATGAAGTATTCCGTCGGTTTTTGCACGGCGGATGGGCCAAGGACTCTAGTCACTGTTGACGTCTGCTGCCATGGCAACCAGCAAACAATGTCACCTGGCTGGTAGGTACTTAACGATACATCAAACTATTTATGCATTGCAATCTTAAGAGTGATGATGTAGTACTTAAGTACTAACAATAGACGGGGCGTGGTCAGTGATGGGGTCAGTGATGGGGTCACTCACGACGGGGTCAGTCACCGGTTCAGTCACGGGGTCAGTCACTGGGTCAGTCACGGGGTCAGCCACGGGGTCAGTCATGGGGTCAGTCATGGGGTCAATCATGGGGTCAGTCGCTCAGCTGCATAAATGAGTCCTGGGCTGACACAGACAGAACTGGCTATTCTGACATTGAATTTTTTCAACTTTGCACTGTAATTACGACATGGCTGAACACTTCCCTGACACAGATGGTGTCTCACAATAACATACAGCACTCTGAGGGAGAGCTCTCAGCAGGATATTGCGCTATATATAAATTTACCTTTACTTAAATATTTAGTAACTTTAAATACCAAAAGATCTGGTCAATGTTTATCTAGTGTAGATGTGGCGTGAAAAACATTCAACGTCAACAGTCATTGGGCTGTCATGGACAAAACCAACGAGTCAATGTTTACTCGTCACAATAAAACCATCCACAAACCTGCTTTTTCAACTGTCTTAAGTAATTTATTTTATTATCCAATTAAAATCATTGTCAATCCGACGTATGGGCGTTGCCAACAGACTGGACATTTTGAATGATCTGTCTCGTAATCATTGTGAAAGTAATTGCATTCACAAACCTTTTATAAGTGAACTATTATACTTGACACTAACAACGGCTGGCGACAACAATTTTGAAAGTGCAAGTAGTTTGGGTACATGAAAACCACAGAGACTTGGGCAAGATTCAAGTGACACACCAAAGTTGCTGTATTTTCTGAGTGTGGTGTATTGCAGTTATGGAAGAGAGAACAGCCCAAGTCTCACATGCTGTCTATGTGATGTCGTCTACACACAGGATTAAGAGGGAAAACTTAAATTGCCTCTAGGGATGGCTAGGACAGAGCTGGAATCTACAAGACTTGAACCAAGTGTCACAACTGTTGGGCCGTCCATTCACACAATATAAAGTTTACCTCCACCAGTGTCAAGAACTGGTGCACCTGCACAAAATACCTGTGCATTCTCACAACCTCTGTGGCTTTTAGGTTTTTTTCCACACATTTGCAAGTGGTCTGTCTCAGCCTTTGGACAACTTGGCTTTGTAACGTAAAATGTGGTCCTTGAAGTGCACAAATAGAATAACAAGTAGAATCTGAACCAAACATAAACTCTCTACAATAGCACACAAAGCTCTGGTTAGTTCTACAATTAACCAATAATAGCGCATTTAACATTTCAGGAAAAACAAAAAGCTTATAATAGTTTATAAATATTTTATTTATCGGAACATACTATTAACATTAGTTAAATGTAAATTTATTGATCAGAACATACACCAGTATATCAACTTATATATTTTATTGATTAGAACATACACCAATATACAAACTTATATATTTTATTGATCAGAACATATATTTACCAGGTTTATGTGAGAAGTAGTGTAACTTAAACATAACGTTAAGCTTAACTTACACTACTACTGTAAACAAACTCTCCACAATATTACAACACTAATAAAACAATCATGAAAAGGTTCAGAACTATCAACATTGGGATATAAACCTGTATCTACAACTGTCACAACAAACTCTCAATGCTCCCACAACAGACAAATAGCACCAAGTAATCACTATTTCTTTCAACTTCCAAAATGTTGTGCAAGTTTAGATTGCCAACTTCATCTTGTTAGTTGTTATTATCTATAACAGTTTGCGAGACTTGCATGTTTCAGTGCTGAGTTTGGTTCATATGAAAACAAAAAACGCCATTAAACACCTGCTCTACTCCAGGAGCTGCACATAACTAACACACAGAATGATGGCGGATACCTGAGGTAAATGACAGAATGCACTCTTTCAGTAGGCGCAGGTAGACAGCATGAAAATAAGACCACTGACTGAAGTTATTCACGTCTGAAGTTGGAGTGATGGTACGTGGCAAATATGCAGACAGCCTGGCCTAGAAATGAGCAGCGATCTCACCGCGATAGGTGTGTCAGGCAGTCAAACACAAATACGCCGTCTGTACATTACATAGCTCACACAGGGACACTGTCAAAAGCGAGCACTTTGGGGACCGTGTGAGCAGAGACGGCTGTCGTTTGTTGGAAAGGCGACATGGAATTTTCGCTAAATAGCACACTCCGTCCGCGTGCAACGAAAATAGTTTCATTCCTTCACGCTGATATGTAGTTCTTTACGCTGATGTGTGGTTCTTTACGGTATGTGCGCTATGTAAATAGAAAGTTATAAATGTATTGATTAATAAACACACACTAACACAGCTGGTGTTAATAAACAAGGCGGCATATTATTTTGATTTCGCAAATAGTATGCGGCAACTGTCTGTGCGGATAACGATTGTTCTGTTAAAATGTGCTGCCATCTGGTGGTGGCCACATGAAATAACATCCGGAAATCGACTGGAGGAGAAATCGGGCAGAAAATTGACTTGTGGAGGTCCAAGGAACAGTTGGATTAGTGTCGATGGGAGGCACTGATTGGTTGACTTCACAGCAGGACTGGCTCAGTGGATGTGGTCAGCCAGGCTCACTGGGGGGGGGGGGGGGGCAGACGGCCAGACACACTAATGTGTGTCACTTCCTAACTGCCAGATAAACACTTCCGATGCGAGAAACGAGTCTCCATGTTAATCACTTGGGCCACCAATCTTAATCTGAATTCCTTTTGTCAACCAGGCAGAGAAACGATGGCCCAAGTGTATGTCCGTGTGTCGCTATGTAGGTGTGTGTGTGTGTATCAGTGTGTCATTGTGTCAACTGGTGTGTGTCGGTGTATGTCAGTGTGTATCGGTATGTGTCGATGTGTGTCGATGTGTCAGTGTGTGTCGGTGTGTGTCAGTGTGTCAGTGTGTGTCGATGTGTCAGTGTGTGTTGGTGTGTGTTGATGTGTCAGTGTGTGTCGTGTGTGTCAGTGTGTCAGTGTGTGTCGGTGTGTCAGTGTCTGTGTCTGTGTCTGACTGGCGGCTGGTGTTATTCCCTCCACCCCACACTGCCACTGAATCACTTTCTGTTCATCCTTCTGCTTGTGTAGCTAGTATAATAGCTACCAGGGCAAAGTGCTCAATGACACATGTTGTCATGTCTGTCTGTTTGTCTGTCTATCTGTCTGTGACTATCTGTCCGTTTGTCAGTCTCTGCCTGCCTGCCTGCCTGCCTGCCTGCCTGCCTGCCTGCCTGCCTGCCTGCCTGCCTGCCTGCCTGCCTGCCTGCCTGCCTGCCTGCCTGCCTGCCTGCCTGCCTGCCTGCCTGCCTCCATTTATTTGTCACTCTCCATTGAGCCCATCTGTCTCCCTTCATCTGCTTGTCCATCTGTCTGTCTGTCTGTCTGCTATCTGTCTACATCTGTCTCTCTCCGTCTGTCTCTCTCCGTCTGTCTCTCTCCGTCTGTCTCTCTCCGTCTGTCTCTCTCCGTCTGTCCGTCTGTCCATCCGTCCGTCCGTCCATCCGTCTGTCTGTCTCTGTCTGTCCATCCATCTCCCTCTGTCTCACCACCGTCCTTCCAGTTTTCAAACATCTACAATTCAGCCCACCCCCTGAACGCACTCCCCGGTACACTGTACACCCAAAGCAGATCGTATCTCCAGAATCATGTAGCACAACGAAAATGCCAATGCCAAATACAAATTCATCTTATCCCTGGCTAATTGACAACTGGGCAGTGCCAACGCAGCCCACTGGCCAGGTAATTGATAACATAATTTCCACAGATGCATCAGAGGACAAGAAAGCGTTTGGTTGGTTTCCATTACTTAACTGTTAGATTTACAGCACCATCCGACGACAGGGAAATCTACGAGGAGAGTGCAGCGGGCACATCCAGGTAGGAACAATTACGCAGTTTTATGGTGATGGAGAGTGGTCGCACAGACAGACACCAATCCAGTAAATTGGTCTCCTGCAGTCAGGTCCACAGCGAGACAGCGCGGTCTGTGTGGGAGAGACCTGAGACAGACATACGCACAAAGACGGTCACTGTGATTGTCTCACTCATAGTGCACCGCCAGTAATCCTCATTGCGGGGTAATCACTTAGTGGGGGGTTGGCTCGTAGGCTTTCTGGTTGGTTTTCATATGTGATTGAGTGGTTGGTTGGTTGGTTGGTTGGTTTGATATGCGTGTGGTTGGCCGGCCAGGTGGGGAGTTGGATTTGTGGTTGAGTGTGTATGTGTATGTGTGTGTCTGGCAGGTGGGTGAGATTTGTGGCTGGTTGATGTAGTGGTCTGTTGCGTGTCTGGCTGGGTGTATGGTGGCATGTGTGGTTGGTTCTGTTTGTTTGGGTGTAGTGGCTGGGTGGCAGTGGGTATATGGTGGCATGGATACATGTGTGGTTGGTTCTGTTTGTTTGGGTGTATGGTGGCATGGATACATGTGTGGTTGGTTCTGTTTGTTTGGGTGTATGGTGGCATGGATACATGTGTGGTTGGTTCTGTTTGTTTGGGGTGTATGGTGGCTGGGACACATGTGTGGTTGGTTCTGTTTGTTTGGGTGTAGTGGCTGGGTGGCAGTGGGTATATGGTGGCATGGATACATGTGTGGTTGGTTCTGTTTGTTTGGGTGTATGGTGGCATGGATACATGTGTGGTTGGTTCTGTTTGTTTGGGTGTATGGTGGCATGGATACATGTGTGGTTGGTTCTGTTTGTTTGGGTGTAGTGGCTGGGTGGCAGTGGGTATATGGTGGCATGGATACATGTGTGGTTGGTTCTGTTTGTTTGGGTGTATGGTGGCATGGATACATGTGTGGTTGGTTCTGTTTGTTTGGGTGTAGTGGCTGGGTGGCAGTGGGTATATGGTGGCATGGATACATGTGTGGTTGGTTCTGTTTGTTTGGGTGTATGGTGGCATGGATACATGTGTGGTTGGTTCTGTTTGTTTGGGTGTATGGTGGCATGGATACATGTGTGGTTGGTTCTGTTTGTTTGGGTGTATGGTGGCATGGATACATGTGTGGTTGGTTCTGTTTGTTTGGGTGTATGGTGGCATGGATACATGTGTGGTTGGTTCTGTTTGTTTGGGTGTAGTTGGATTTACAGTTGGTCCGATACATACACGTATCACTGTGGCTGCTTGGATTGGTAGTTGGGTGGGTGACCTGTTGGGTGCGTAGGTTGGGTGGGTGGGTGGGCATATGAGTGGAATACTGATTTATTAACTGAGTGAGTCAGTCAGTGGGTCAGTGAGTGAGATAACGAATGAGTGAGGGTGATAGAAACTTAGTGAGCATGACAGTGAATTTCTGAGTGACTTAGTGAGTGAGTGACTGAGTGAATGAGTGAGTATGGTAGTAAATGAGCATGATGGTGACTGAGTGAATGTGTAACTGCCCCGTGTGGAGTGTGCCCCCTACACTCCATACAGACTGTGAGGACTAGCCCCCTACACTCCACACAGACTGTGAGGACTAGCCCCCTACACTCCACACAGACTGTGAGGACTTAGCCCCCTACACTCCGCACAGACTGTGAGGACTAGCCCCCTACACTCCACACAGACTGTGAGGACTAGCCCCCTACACTCCACACAGACTGTGGGGACTAGCCCCCTACACTCCACACAGATTGTGGGGACTAGCCCCCTACACTCCACACAGATTGTGGGGACTAGCCCCCTACACTCCACACAGACAGATTGTGGGGACTAGCCCCCTACACTCCACACAGATTGTGGGGACTAGCCCTCTACACTCCACACAGATTGTGGGGACTAGCCCCCTACACTACACA
>OZ024859.1:50715783-50723214 GCA_964017155.1 Oasisia sp. SBJ-2009 | reverse complement strand
CAAATGCCACTCACCTGGTTAGGTGACACCCCCAGACAAGTGCTGACCGCTCCTGATGAATGGCCACATAAAGCTATTTGCGATGCTAATGGCCGGATTCTGCATAATACATTCGCCATCTGTACAGTATTTACGAGATTCTTACAACATAGAACATTTTGCAGGGATTTACAATAACGTTATTTATGCCAAGTCGCCGACCCATCGGATCCTGAAACGAAACTCGGAAATCCAATCCCACAGATGCGTGGGAGTGCTTCCTGGAAGGGACATGGGGGATGGACAGAAATGTGAGGCATCCGACCCGTGGCAATGTGAATAGCTGAGTCTGGATTAACACGTTTATTACCTTCGGAAACGACGAAACAAACTGAAAAAGTGAACCGGAAACAATGTTTTTCTGAAAGAGTAGATGTGTGAAATGCTATCATAAAAATGTACACGCCTAGTCACCTATACACTGGGCTGGAAAACAGAAAATACACATCATTTTTTGTTAAACACATCATCACAGAGCTCTTCCAAATAAATACAGGTCTATGCCACTTAATTGATACCCTTCACATACAAGCACGCTATTTCTTTCCATTTATTATAATACTCCGATCATCATTTAAATACTATTTTCTATCTCGACTACGAGGCAAATCCGGCTGGGAAAAGTAAACGTTTAACAGTCAACATTGATTGCTCCACGAGCCACCAGGAGGCAGAGTGGAGTGAACATTTTTGTGGTGTCCGCCGTTGACCGCAAGTATGACATGAGAACTGTGGCTGGAAATGCCAGAGGCTGGTGGAAATGCCAGAGACATTAATATCATTATGTAGCACATGTTCACGGAGGATGAGAGTGCAGGTGTGTTAGTCATGCTTGGAGCAGTCTGGCGGATGTCACTAGCTGCCTTGACGCGCATCAGCGAATCCAACATGTGAGTTATGATCCCGGATTTATGCCTTCTACTGGCAAATCCGGTTAGGGCAGTATTTCCTCCAGGGCAATTCATATCAGGGCCATTACCTAGCTGCAGAGCTATTCTTAATAGGGCGAAAAAATATTTGGGGCAATTCCAGTTAGGGCCAAATTTGTTATGGCAATTCTTGCTAGGGCAATGTGTATGGCCAGTTTTTTCCCCCACAATGCTCCAATGGAAGAGAGAAGCGCACACATTCACGGCCTCCTGCGATCAGGGATCATCCATTAGTTGGCATGAGAGGTGGGACCTTTGATTGAATGCATTCATCATGCTGGAAATACTGATTAGAGCACTTAATTTTGTTTCCAGTCACTGTGAATTCCACGAAGCCTTGTTGCCATAATTTGTGATACGGTAACGCTCAACTTCAGCAGTGATTCAGCTGTAGTTGGGCACTTGTGCATTTACATTATGTGAAGTTCATTTTATACACAGATCTGGAAGGCCACATCTTAGGGATTCAGTACAGACACTGGTCTGTAAGGCCATGTCTTATGGATTCAGTATAAACACGTGTAAGTCTATAAGGCCATAAGTTAAGGACTCAGTATACACATTGGTCTTTAAGGCTACAACTTAGGGACTCAGTACAGACATTTGTCAGGAAGACCACAGGTTAGGGACTCAGTACAGACATTGGTCTGGAAGGCCATAGTTTAGGGACTCAGTACAGACATTGGTCTGGAAGGCCATAGTTTAGGGACTCAGTACAGACATTGGTCTGGAAGGCCATAGTCTAGGGACGCAGTGCAGACACATGTCAGGATGGTAATTTGTTTGCCTCATGTCTAAAAGACCTTAGGGCACAGACAGCAGACCAAATCACAGCCCCTAGTAGCAAGGCAAGGCCACAACTGAGATGCCTGAAAGACCACAACTGAGATGCCTGAAAGACCACAACTGAGATGCCTGAAAGGCCACAACTGAAATGCCTGAAAGGCCACAACTGAGATGCCTGAAAGGCCACAACTGAGATGCCTGAAAGGCCATAACTGAAATGCCTGAAAGGCCACAACTGAGATGCCTGAAAGGCCACAACTGAGATGCTGAAAGGCCACAACTGAGATGCCTGAAAGGCTACAACTGAGATGCCTGAAAGGCCACAACTGAGATGCCTGAAAGGCCACAACTGAGATGCCTGAAAGGCCACAACTGAGATGCCTGAAAGGCCACAACTGAGATGCCTGAAAGGCCAGCCTTCACGTGAGGCCACAATGAGTAGTGATGAAGACAGCACCTGGAGATATGAATAAAGATCTCACTGGCGATGCACCTGAGGTGGTCCTCATGAATAAACTGCCGGTCATCTGCCAGATGTGACATTTGCACTGCCCGCTCAGGTAGTACCTGCGAACCATCAATGACAGGAGACTGGAGACATTCCAGGAATCGACAGTGATTAGCTGCCCCTTTATTCACTTCCCTCTCTTCTCACAGGCTACTGAGTAATTACTCTAAAAACTGGAAGTCTAGACACTCGAATTACTACTAACATATCACGACTCACAACGTTCGAGGGCAATATGCACTTAAGAGGATCCTGTAACAGGAACAAAACAGCAGCTCATACGCGACATAACATCACAATACAGAGAAAAAGAAATATCAGATGTGACATTTGCTGTAGAATATCTGTGGACAAATACGCAAATACAGTTACTTGTCAACTGTGACTGATGCTATCAGTTCACAACTGTTTGTTGTCAATAACAACTCATTTGACTTCGTTGATGATTAAGTCAGTTAACGAGGGTGCACATTTCTTGCTAATTAATGTGATTCATCTTCACATGTAGATATTAAACCAAGTCACAGACACACAGACAATCTACCAGCCATATGATGTCTAATGACAATGGGTTTTGTTAATTTAAAAGATGTTTATTACTTTATATGAAATGTTCTGCATGCATTTGCACGCGTGTGCAACTGTGTATCTGCATACAAGCACGCGATGAAATTCCATCTTTTTTGTCAACCATTTGTTTCATAACAGTTTTATATAACAATCTTCTGGCCGGGTCACAATATCCACTTGCCATAAAGGAAAGGTAACATGCCAACCTCTACAATCTGCTACTCCACCCTCCCTCCCTGGGTTTACCTGTGTCCCATTCCATCCCAATCCCAGAACCCCCAGAACCGTATCTTCTCCCAGGAATAACCGACTGACCTACATATTCAAGGAGGATTAATCTGTCCAATTCCATCGACTCTAATCAACCACTCGGTCAGTCGTGACTGCTGTTAGAAATGTCAGCTATCAGCCATGGGGGGTCAATACTGAACCAGCTCCCGGATAAAGGTGAACCAGTCAGTGGCTAGACACTGAAATTCCAGTTGTTTCACAGGTCGCCATGGCAACCGGCAATCAGTCATGCAGGTAAGCAAACTCCGTCCATCCGTCCGTGATTGGTTTTGTGATATCCGATAATAATTCGGTGGTTGAAATTGTCCAGAGCAACTGGACATAACTTGCCATGTAGTCTGGTGTGTAATTACTGTTCAGGGCTGTTTACATGTAGTGTAGACTGCAGACATGTAAAGATACAGACCTGTAGAAATCATTGTGAATATCGTTAATTAAAAATGGCGTGACTTGGCATTTTATTTTTGATAAATATTAAAACTTATTAACATTTTAGCAAACTGTTTTTTTAGACATTTCATTAAAATTATAACACAATTTAACGTAGAAAATGTGGAAAAAACGCACACATTTTTGGCACGACTCAAACGGACAGGTCTGGAAATGAGTCAGCTGCAACTAAGCAAGTGCAGCAAAGGCAGTCCTGCAATGGGTCAATAATCAAATGACCAGTTGACCAATATAGACCTAATGGAGCCTAGTAGACTGGCGCGACTGACCACTGCGGCCATTACAGCGATTAGACGGGTCTGGTGGAGGCTGAACCAGATCCACGATGTATCTGAGGGCCAGGGAGACAGGAGGTGTGAGGACTGAGTACCACTCACAGGCTGGGTGGGCATCAAACTAAAACCCCTCCAGTATAGGGTAGCCTTTGGTAAAAAAGGTATACAATCCGTCATGTTCTTATACAGTGCAGTATCCACTACTCGCTTCTTCAAGTTATTTACAATTCACCTTCTCACAGACCTGTTCAAGTGAACACCGTCATGATTTTTGTGGGAAGAATTCAGCCATAATACAACTAATGGGCAAATAATATGTACACAAATACTGGAGAAATGAACTGGAGCAATATGGAGTGAACGCATTTGGCCAATGATTGAACTAACCCGAAACTTGGAGATTCTTGACAGTCTAAAGATCTGGCCACTATGCCACCACCCACCCCCCTCCAAATGACTCTGTAAACCCCTTAACTGTTTGCTTTTTCAACATTCCCTCCCAGATATGACTGTATATGTCAGCCTGCATATTGTAAGTTAACATTGGTTGACATCACATAAACCAAAACTGGTCAAACCCTTCATCTACTGGTTAATGAAATATATAACTAATTTACTTACAGAAACTGGCAAGGTGAAAGACCCTGTCCACTGTAGTTTCAAATATATTCAGAGGATGCTGTTTTTATGACTCGCTAAATATTTTGATGTGCCATTCTTGTCTGTGAACTCATTCATGGGACAATGGGACACCACTGTCAACCACCTGAGACAGAAATCTATATCAGTTTCCTGGAACAGCCTAGTGCGAGAAAATAGATTTATTTGCCATAAACAAAAGGTCAGGTAACATGCATTACTTGCTTAGTTGTAATTATATGTATTTTATTTTGAACACAATTTTTACTAGTCGAAAATAGTTTACAAGTTTTTAAAATCTTTCTCTAAAAAGTATCAAGATTAAATAAGACAATTGCACTTGTTAGTAAATCTTCTAGCTTGTCGTTAGATCCATTAAATTTAAATTGTTGTGTGAAGAAATGATTCTTATACAATGGGAGAAAATTCAAATTAAACAGCTATGTTTTAAAATTTGAATTGTCATCTGAAACAATCAAGTAAACAGGCTAAATGTTCTTGACCAATCACTGAAGTCACAAACCAGCTGCCCTAACACCGGCTTCTCTTTTGTTCTTCTGTTAATAAAAACGCCCTGTTTTGATAAGAACTATGCACAGAATGCAGTGCTGAATTAGCCAAATGCACTAATATTACAACCATACTGTAAAGTCTTGGTTAAGACAGTCCATTTGGTTTCTGCACCATGCACTATGCACTGGGCAGTGTGCACTATGTACTAACTTCATAAACAGAATGACACTGGTGCTTTTTACACACATATGCACTAATCTTTTATTTACACTGGGCTTCTTTCAAATTGATGCGGTGTTTTTTATTTGATGATAATGTAATATTTTCTGGAATAAACCACGCAGGGCGTACACTATAGACATGAAGTATTACATTGCATGTTGGGATTTCAACAGAACAACATTTAGATTCTTTCAAAATATCTTTAAGTATACAGAAATCTAAAGAAAATGCAACAAGTCCAGATAATCCTTCACCCACACAATGTGATCTGGTTAATTGACCCAGAATGGTGGGTCTAGTCCCCCCCCCCCCCAATCAGGTACAAATCACAGCCACCGCCAGCAGGCAGCACTCGTGGAGGCTGCAGCTGACACAGCCACTGGACGCATGCAAGCCTCGTGGACAGCTGCTGTTGAATGTTTCCACAGGTGGCATCTAAACCTTACAGACTGCCACTGGACAACTAACAAAGTAGCTGACTAACAAAATACATTATATATATATATATATATATATATATATATATATATATATATATATATATATATATATATATATATATATTATATCATACACTGTATTGATCATATATATCACATCTGAGCTAGATGAATGGTCAGCCAGTGACCCAAACATACATTTGATGATATCAGAAGCATGCAAACAGAAAATAAGCAACACACAGCTGAATATTGCATTTAATGATAATGATATATCTGAGCAACTGGCCAACGCATATTATATATTGGTAGGAATTAAGGCATATGAACAGCAGCTGAAAGCAAATTAATTGGAGGCATCTTAACCACATGGGTGGCTGGCTATTATCTAACAAACTAAGAAAGATCACGGGGTTTTTTTCATAACACATTTTGGTTCCAGTTATCAGAATATAACTGGTTATCATCACCTGTGACTGTGTGCCTGACTGTGTGCATGCTATGGGTCATGTGTGCATTCCTGGAAATACAACATAATGATACAAAGAGATACAATGTGTACCAAGGTTAGTCAGCATACAAACTAGGCCAAGAATTATAGACAGTTGTCTGACCTGCAGTCTGGACTCTGTAGTCCAGTGTAGTACACCAACAAAAGTAGTTCAAAACAACATTATTTTATATGCACTTTATTTTGCCAGCCAGTAAGGGAATTGTGATTTTTGTATTTTTGTTTACTGTTAATAATAAAAAATACAATAATTTATTTGAATATGCACATTATTTTAGGCAGACTTGTTTCTGCAGCACCCATATCTAATAACAATGCAATTTATACCGAAAACAGCTAATGTCACACCAATACCGACCACGCCAACTCACTGCAGGGTATAGACGCAGACAGACACGTTGGAATTGCAAAGGTCGCAAACGTACATCAACATGAACACCCGCCAACTCGCTCCGGGGTACAAATGCAGACAGACGCGTTTGAATTTCAAAGGTCGCAAGCGTATATCAACCGTATAATAGTCGTATTAGCGAGTGAGAAAAACTGTTTAGCAAATCTGTCTTTGTCTTTACTTTAGTCGCTCCGAGTTCTACTTTGTTCCCGAAGAGGGTCGAACGAAGGCGAAGCCGAAATCCCCGACCTCGACATGTCATATTCATGACATAAACTCACTTTGTAAGTTTGTTGGTGTTTGTTTACATGTAAAACTAATAGATATAGGATCTAGGCTTAGTCTTAAATCTAAAATTACTACATAAATTATAAACAGTGACATTTATTCAGGATTTACGCGAACTAAATTGCAATAAACCACTGTTAAAGTTTACAAAAGTCACAGGCTAAGCTTTATAAGCCTACTTTTTCCCTCACATATGATAAAATTATGATGACGAATATTGCCAGAAGCAAACTGTACTCGTGGCATAGTTGTTTAAAATATTAAGTATAGCGTTGCGTGAACCGTGTCGTCGTGCCTGTCCAAAAAAATCAAATTTGAAATCGTAGCCCAGTAACCAAACTGTCTCCGTCTGACTCAGACCCAGTTTGGGCAGGCCCAGGTCAGTCAGTCTTAATCGACCGAGACATAGCTATCGCAATCGGCGAAAAACATCGATAAACGGCAATCGTTATTCATAATGTTGCCCGTTGTTACAGCGATTGGGAATGTCTTATTTTAGTACCGACGATAGCCCGCAGTCCTTTCCCCGACCCGGCCTTCCCCTGGCCTCCCCTCGGCCTCCGGCTCCGCCTCAGTCTA
>OZ024859.1:50700783-50710783 GCA_964017155.1 Oasisia sp. SBJ-2009 | reverse complement strand
GATCAACAGACGCCGGGGGAGGGGGAATGGGCTAACTGGGTCTGGCGAGGCAGAGACAGGGGACAGTTCCTGGGCGGGTCGTCCCGCGCGTTTTATCGTTGCATATCCCCGGGTAGAATTCGTGCTGGTATTTGTCCGACTCCTCTCCCCATGGCCCAAAATATCCGTGACTCCACCCCCGTACATACGTAGGCATGTTTATTGCTCCACCCCGAATCTACGTAGATATGTCCATTGCTCCACCCCCGTTCATTCTTAGATATGTCCATTGCTCCACCCCCGTTCATTCTTAGATATGTCCATTGCTCCACCCCTATACATACGTAAACATGTCCATTGCTCCACCTCCATACACACGGAAATGTTGTAGATGTGTCTATTATTCAACCTAATCACAGGCACAGATGAGTTCGTTACCAAACACCGGTCACTTGACCCACTCGGACTACAGACGTAGATGTGTCCGTCACTACACCCCCGTACAGACTTAGACGTCTCCGTCACTACACCCATGTAGATACGTAGATGTGTCCGTCACTACACTCATGTATATACGTAGATGTGTCCGCCACTACACCCATGTATATACGTAGATGTGTCCGTCACTACACCCATGTATATACGTAGATGTGTCCGTCACTACACTCATGTATATACGTAGATGTGTCCGTCACTACACCCCCGTACAGACTTAGATGTGTCCGTCACTACACCCCCGTACAGACGTAGATGTGTCCATCACTACACCCCCGTACAGACTTAGATGTGTCCATCACTACACCCCCGTACAGACGTAGATGTGTCCATCACTACACCCCCGTACAGACTTAGATGTGTCCGTCACTACACCCCCGTACAGACTTAGATGTGTCCGTCACTACACCCCCGTATAGACGTAGATATACCGTGTCATGTCCAAGCAAGCAGCCGCCCAGACGTTATTCATATCGACTGAGTCAATAACAAAATGTAAGCGGTAACGGTAATATCTTGGACAGGGGCTTACTAAGCAAACACATCTCTTGAATATGTTGTCCTAACAAATTATGCACCATCTGGGAGTGTCGAAAACGTGTGCACAGTATAGCCTATTTTGTCTACTATTTTAAATGTAATATATTACAATTCTTTATCATATATCGTTATATATATATTATATATATTATATACTATAATATATTAATATATAAATTACTATAATATATAATTATATATATATGTGTGTGTGTGTGTGTGTGTGTGTGTGTGTGTGTGTGTGTGTGTGTGTGTGTGTGTGTGGGTGTGTGTGTGTGTGTGTGTGTGTGTGTGTGTGTGTGTGTGTGTGTGTATGTATGTGGGGGTCGGCTATAGACAAACCCCATAATGAATATATAAACGGCCCGTATATATATATATATATATATGTATCAGTTTTTGTAGTTTTAAAATAGAAAATAGTATATATATATATATTATATTATATTATATTATATTATATTATATTATATTATATTATATTATATTATATTATATTATATTATATTATATTATATTATATTATATTATATTATATACATATATATTACATATATGCCTATGTATGCGTACGCATGCATGCATGCACAAAACGACACATGATATGTACGGTGTGTTAATAACACAGGCCCTACAGATAACTCTAGCCCTACAGTCTGAACACCGGACTTATGTACATATAAGTCCGTGTCTGAATTAACCAACAAAGTGTGCGTCGCATACATCCCGCCAATCATGTGAATCTAGGCGGGTGGATGGCGCGGCATTAGCGCTGTATGAAAGATCAGTAGTCTACTCCTTCCTGTATGTTCGTATGCACAGATCCGTAATCAATCTAACATTCACACCTTTTTATACCTTATTTTGTAAAATCAGAAACTGACTTGACAAAATAGTGACTAATTTATAATATTTGTACGTCCATTGTATAGCCTTGTTGGTAGATATATATGGGTTCATGTGAGTTTTCGATAAATCCACGATGAAATTTCATTTCACTATTAATTTAGCAGAATTTTTTTTTACATTTGCTGACGAAATCAATCGGATGTCTATCAAAATAATCCCAGAAAATAAACATGTAGGCGCCAGAACTTAGTGTTTCAACGAATGTCTACGTTTAGACGTGTACATTTCTTGCGCAAGAACCTGTTGCATCTTTAAGACAAACACAGGCCGTATTTGTTAAAAATAGGTCTAATATCGTTTGCTTAGGATAATGTAAGAATTCGTATGACGCGCCAATTTCCCAGGCGACAGTTGCTAGGCAACCGCGAGCAGACGCCTCCAAACGCTCAAACACCAGACGCGATCAATCCGCCGAGGCGAAAACAACGCGACCAGTTCGGCGGCCGGGTCGAGTTTCGTCTAGACCACTTCACTAATTTCCGAGAAAGTGGTTCCCGATCTGACTTACTGTTTGATCGATTTGTTCGGAAAATGGAATCTACAGACGTTGTTCGACTCTAGCGCGTACTCATATTCACATATTGCATTGCCGTCGGATTGCTATTTCGGATATCAGTTACTTGCGTATCAGTTACTTGAGACGAGACGCTCTGTGTTTGAACACGAGAGAGCCGACAACAAAAGACTGTCACTGTCATGGCCACGTTATTAAGGCAGTCTTAAATTAAGTACCACTTTGGAACAGCGGTTCACAGTTGATTTGCCACAGAAATATCTTGCGGTTACCATCACTGTCCTTGACCTAATGATACTTATGGCCTTATCTTACCTTACCTTGCTTTACCTTGCTTTACCTTGCCTTACCTTGCCTTGCCTTGCCTTGCCTTGCCTTGCCTTGCCTTGCCTTGCCTTGCCTTGCCTTGCCTTGCCTTGCCTTGCCTTGCCTTGCCTTGCCTTACCTTACCTTACCTTACCTTACCTTACCTTACCTTACCTTACCTTACCTTACCTTACCTTACCATACCTTACCCTTACCCTTACCTTACCTTACCTTACCTTACCTTACCTTACCTTACCTTACCTTACCTTACCTTACCTTACCTTACCTTACCTTACCTTACCTTACCTTACCTTACCTTACCTTACCTTACCTTACCTTACCTTACTTCACCTTACCTAGAACACACACCCACTCACATGGTTTATATAATATTCGTTTAAATGCATATAATTATGCTCACTGACACTCTCGACTATTACGAAGAAAACAATCTTTTCCTTCACGATTACTGTACATTATGGTTATCATTAAGTATCTATGTCATAATGACCAGTTTTGACCACATATACAAAGCTATAGGTTTCGCTGAGCGATTCGATCGATTAAGTTAAAATATATACTGCCGCGGTCCGCCAGGTGGAGCAGCTGGTCCGCGTGTGGCTGTTTTCCCGCTACGTTTTCATTTGCTGCTTCTCAAAGCTCGCTTCTGCTCCTGCGCTTGATCAGTGAGCCAGACATCTTACTCGCTCGCTATTATGTTAATGCTTTGCTTCAATGTCTCACGCAAGTATTTACTGTAGGCAATAATTAGACAAAAATCACATTTATAATTAGATTGTAAACATTGGCACGTGACGGCCAAATCGTTACGAATCTATCTATGCATATCCCAAAGGCGCACGGGCCTGTTAATATATGACAACTATACAAACTCTGTGTGGCAAATAATGTTGCAATAATACCTTTAATAAAATATGTTAGCGTTTCTTCTTCTAAAATGAGCATTCAAATCATGTTACTGATATTGTTGACTGACGGATTATTCCTAACCAACGACAGGAACATGCCTCGATCTCAGAACATGTCGACATTTCATAGGACAGGATTTCCTTAAGAACGCACTACAAGTCACCAGACAGCTGGGTAATGCCAGTGACGTCACACTCAAATAAAACCGAACTGATTCTAAACAAGGATTGGCTCATCCGAATACATCGTGTACCCACGTAGACTTACAGTGTCCGTTGTACTTGATTACATTTTATTAACCCAATACGTGTGCATAAACTAACTGAAACATGTTACATAAAATAATTAGAGTTTTATGCGCCTAGAACTATGTCTAACTCCAGCATACAATTGTGGTTATCGAAACGTTCGCTGAATTGAAATACACAAGCGCTGTTTTTCTCTTGAACAACAACAACAACAACAACCAAACATACATTGTTCGAATAATTATTGCAATTTTGGCCCATTTCGAACATCATATCCACTGATCTACTCAAACCGGAGACGACAAAAGAAAGACACCATTCAAAATTAACGGAAGTCCATTTCGTAATAACGAATATTCGACTGTACCGACACCTTAAGTTTGTCAGATAATGAATTCGTCACATTGCTATAGGACCTATGCTTGTTGTTCGACTGTGCTATCAAATATCTATTTTATCCCAGACATTAACGTATCCATTGCCTGTAGACTAGGTCAGAATCAGGGCGCCCCGTCTGTGCACCTGCGTGGAATCACGACCGGGGACTGGCGTTTTGTCTCGGCGCTGATAGGACAGACAAACGTGAGCTTGCTACCGAAGCGCATTCCTCGACGTTCGGGCGCTTCGTGGGAACGTTATCGCCAGAAACAGGTCGTCTGGAGGCGGTTCTCGTAGACCGTCCGAGACACCGATACCACCTAACCCCGTCGATCGCAACTCAACTCCAGCGGAAATAGGAATAATGTAATAAGAAAAGTAGGCCGTATACTTACAACGGCGTCTCCAGTGATAAATTATGATAATTAGTCATGCTACCACAAGTATAAGTTCTAACTATATATGTAGATATTTCAACCCCAATGTTTGGGGGATTAAGTTTATCGTTATTATAAAAAAGTAGTCCTTGTAGGAGGATTGGGTCGTTAACCTTTTACGAAGAAAGTAGTTCGTATAGACAGTTTATATCAAGTGAACACCACGGCGTCTTGAGACTTGAACTGCGACGACCAGCCAGAATTATAATGGAGAAATTATATATGCAGAAATAAATCATGTATAATGTGCCCATCTCCACTTGTCACGCAACAGCACCCACGGACAAATTGCCGTCTGCGCTATAATTAATGCCTCTGGTCCATTGAGCAGCCTAACGATGCCGCAGACGACCCGTGTACACGCTCGGCCCACTGTCCGTCCAAGGCGAGACAACCCCAACTGCCTTCGTTCTCTCAGTGCACTGGCCGTGACGTTCTACGTGAACCCTGTCTTCAAAGATAGACCTAGTGTTCGCTGGTGTCAATAACATTAATAACAACTGTCCAGTTCTGAAATGGATAAATATGTCAAATAAATTGTCGGAACAATGTTATTAACATTGTTCTGTTGATTGTTGTAATTGCAACTGTTGCTTTATATCAGTAAGGTTTGAAAAAAGTTTTTTTGTCATAATATGTACAACAATTAACCACTTCTAACACACTCAGCATAACTAAAATGACGCTGTTATTGGGGGTCCATTTTCCATACTTTGGAAACGTAATTCTCGGTCTACACATGACGATGTTCATTAACATATCATACGCACAATCTCAGAACTAACATATTTTAATATTTTCCCACGTGACGCGATACCGATTGTAAGACAAGTTACGCATGTAATGTCCAATTACACATGCCGCTATTTGAATGATAACACGGTGTAACTGTGCGTCACACTATCTAGACGTGTATGACGTCTCTCACCAACTCGATAGTTCAATGTCTGCAGATGCCTGTGACATTCCAACTCTGATGCTTTGCGTGTAGTGTAAATACGACGCTGATAACTCTATAAATACACAACATTTCCAATAGGACGACAGGTAGTTCCTTAAATACGACCACTGACAGCTACGCCAATAAGATCGCGGCTAGCTCAGCCAATATAACTGCTTCAATAATTCTGCCAATACGACCGCTTATTTTTGTTTATCTTTGCCTATGAAAGTCCTTACATTTCGGCCAATTCGACCGCTTATTATTATCTCTACCATTACAACTCATTATATTTCTACCAACATGACCGCTTATTATTATCTCTACCATTACAACTCATTATATTTCTACCAACATGACCGCTTATTATTATCTCTACCATTACAACTCATTATATTTCTACCAACATGACCGCTTATTATTATCTCTACCAATATAACTCCTTATATTTCTGCCAATATGGCGGCTTTTTATTATCTCTACCAATACAACTCCTCATATTTCTACCAACAGGACCGCTTATTATTATCTCTACCATTACAACTCCTTATATTTCTACCAACAGGACTGCTTATGACCTCTACCAATACAACTCCTTATATTTCGGCCAATATGGCGGCTTATTATGATATCTGCCAATACAACTCCTTATTTTTCTGCCAATATGGCGGCTTATTATGATCTCTGACTGCCAATACAACTCCTTATATTTCTGCCAAGACGACGGCTGGAACCCAGCGACGAGTCTGTCGAGCGCCCTGAGCCCTGCCACTGTCTGGAGCGAGACGTTTGACCTCCCCGTGAGTCGATGACCCCGACTGTCTAGACACCGCATCACCGCGGATGTGACTCAAACGGAATTACATTTGTTTCTCCGCGCTACGTCAGACAGGAGTTCGTAAACCGGAAACTGAAATAAACTGCATGGACCGGCCATAGGCCTACTTCAGTTTGACACAAACCTCACTTCAGACGAATACGTCAAAATCCGTAATAAAACACCTGTCTTAAAACTGCCGAGTCATCATAACATAATAAGAAGTTTGCAGTTTATTTGCACGATAACTGCTTCATCAACGTCGCCGGCAGCTGCTGGACTTGCAGCCACTTGTTTACCGGCTGGACCACTGCACTCGTTTATCGCCGGGTGACGCACCAATCGGTCGGTGACTAAGCTATTATTAAACATCTATTACATAGTCTATATGCTAGACATCAGCATTCGACAGATAACCTCTTAATGACTAGTTGGCGCGGCGTGATGTATTTGGTTGGTCGCTACAGTAAGTGTTTAATGATTGGTCGGCAAATGTCAATGTGGGAACCTTATTTCGACCAATATTAACGGAATTGTGGTTGTTATTTATTAATCAATGTTTTAGTATAATTTTATTTGCCAGCATAATGATCACGAATAATAAGTTTATATTCTATTTATAAAACAAATGACAGTATATACTATATTTACTCTATAACAAAGATACTACTATAGTATTTAATATTACGACTAATTGAAGCAAACATAACATTTAACAGCCTGTAGATTTTATCGAGCGTAAATACGAAATAATCCCCTTATTTTACGTAGGTATCCTACATGATCTTAAAACAGAAGTAATTATATTTTAAGATTAGGCCGTTTATTGTCTTACTTTTAATCTTGTAATTAGACATTCAACCAGTGGACACCTTTACTTTTAAATTCGATTCTTCGCAAATGTATGCTTTAAACAGCTCATTTTGAAACAGGTCGCTTCTGATATACAACTTAATTTAAAAAAAAACACTGACTTGATAAAGCTGTGCCTAACGTCGGCCCAAACACGTCGACTTCAGCATAATCGAATGAAGAATAGTTGTGCCTAGAGCCCACTATGCGTCGCCTCAGTCGATTGCATTTCTTGTTCGCTTCGCGCGATCAACGCATTTTTATCGATATATCAGTTGTGCCTTGTGACACGTCTTATGTTGCAACAAACCAATTTCAAACATATTGTTGGTTTATTCTATAACATACGTATAGTTTTGTGTCGCCAATTTTTAGTTGTTAATTTGAATAAGCATAAATTAAAAAAATGCAATGTTTTTGTTTGCTACTAGTTTGACAATAGCTATTTCCTATAGGATCAGCCTAATAATTCAGTATAGATTTGTTTTAGAGTAATACTTGTTTATTGACGTATGTCTGCAAGTTTACTTATACATTACAATTATTTTTAAACATCACAAAATCATGGTGTTAAATTAACGCGTAAATAACAATAATATGAAATTTTTTAAAGTGTGCCTTCCGCCAGAAGAAAATGCATCCCTGTGTAAAACAAAGGTGTTAATTTACATGTAGTGTTTTCAAATGCATCGTTTTTCGCCGGTCTCACGCACATTGTGGCAAACGGTATTCTGATATAATTGCATCGAAAATTATCTAACCTGTTTTTGTTATTAAATTAATTATAATATGAGTAGACTCCGTAACCATGTCGTGTTTTACAGGGATAATTTGGCTCCGTTTTAATGCGATAACCACTAATCTGAATTCCATGACCTATCAGCGTAACAATACTAACTATTTACTTTTTAAATTTAATTTCACACCGTTTGCGATGTATGTATGTATGTATGTATGTATGTATGTATATATATATATATATATATATATATATATATATATATATATATATATATATATATATATATATATATATATATATATATATATATATATATATATATATATATATATTATAATAATAATCCCCTGGACCTGGCAGCGGTTAAGGACGCATTTTTAACATTATTTATTTATGAATACCAACATTCAGGGCAACTACGACTCGACGAAATGCTTCTACAATTAAAACAACGCATCATTCCTCTCGTTTCTGCATGGGTTTGGTAATTTTGACAAGTTGACGGCAATAAAAACAAAATAAATGCTGTCGCGATGAAATAAAAAGAGATATAGGTGCTTGATTGTGATAAAACATCCACTATATAGCCGAATGTTACTACATCATAATTCATGATTACTTCATAATGACCCCTTCTTCAAACGTTGCAGATGTTATATTATTCGATGTCAATTAGGCAATCTACTTTTAATTGTATTCGGTGTTCCAGTGCATGCATAAAAAGAACTTGCTACAAACGTAGCTCGTGTTTTCACGGAATAAAGAGTAAATGAATCGTCTGTCGATATATAATATCGCACTATATATTTTTAATATTCCTCTGAACGCACGAAGACACGTCGCGACTGAGACAGGGCGATATTGATGAGCACATTGCATCAGCCGTCACCGAGAAGCCCGGCTGAAACAAAAGACACGACGGCCCGACGCTAAGACGCATTCGCGGCATTTGTCACAGTCGCGCTAAAAATATCGTGTCGCCTTCTTTCACGACCAGTCTGCGCACTTTGACTCCGCCCCCAAGCGCGTCGCTTTTTTCCCGTATTGCACGCGTGGCTGTCAGGCAAATCTGCCACTCGTTCGTCAAGCGTTGATCTTTCCGTACCGTGGTGTATTATATGTCCCGGCGACGTTCGCGGCCCGGAGCCCAGTGGGTTGTCGCAGTACGTCGCGGTCTGCTACTTCTGCACGCGTCGCTTGATAGCGTTAACGGAAACCATTCTCCATATTGGGGGATGTGACGTCACGAACGACTAAACGTTTTCAAAATGGACGCTAGTAAGTAATGATGAAAACTTGTCATAGTGTTTTGGGTTTGGAGACTACGGCATATCTCAACTATATAGCGTAGGGTTAGCGTTGTATATCAGAATTATAACTGTTCGGGCGTCTACTCGCACAAGTAGGTACCAGTTTGAGTAATGAGTGTATGTACTCAGCGCATCGCACAATATATCGCTGTAATCCCCACCGCGATACTCCATTAATTACACGCGTAGACGTATAAAAAGAACACGCCGATGACTTATATATAGTCTTCAGTATAATATTGTTATAATTATCATCCCGGGCACGAAACTAAGAAAGTAATACGCTAAAAAAGTATAATAATTATTAGACATGACGACGATAAATTCATTAAGTTTTGTTTTGTAGACACGTATCTTCATCATATTGTTTAAAGAAATAGTCCCCTGAATTCACTAACATCGAGGAGCGTTTGGGAACGAAGTCGATATATTAATATACTACAATTATATTATACACTGTATACCTCAAATAAGAATACAAATTTAATTTGTATATTTAAAGAGATGTATTTCATATCGATATAATATATATATATATTTATATATATATATATATATATATATATATATATATATATATATATATATATATATATATATATA
>OZ024859.1:50690783-50695783 GCA_964017155.1 Oasisia sp. SBJ-2009 | reverse complement strand
GACGGGGACGGCTGTCGGCGGGGACGGCTGTCAGAGTTGCTCCAACGACTGTCTGCCGAAAATAGGGCAAATAATAAAAAAACGTAGCGACTTGCACGGCGGCGGCCTCGGCGTGGTAGAGTTGATGGATGACGGGCTTCGCAAGCGGCGGTGTTTAAGTGTGCTGGATACGTACGCGCGGCGAAACGTCGAAATAAGCCTTTACATTCACGCAAGGATTCCGTGCTGTCGCCGTGGTGATGCTGCCGAATGGGCAAAACAACAATGGAGCTACTATAACGGCAGATACAATTGCCGATTGTAATGTAGCCGGGCGACAGACGCACACGTACTCGGGGCGACCGTGTGATACCGGAGACACTCGCCCGACGCGAGAGCACCAGGTCGGTTTGTGTCTGGCACCCCTGGTCCTTTGCACGGTGCAATAAAGAGTATTGCACGCACCTGTTGCGTGCCACTACATGAATCGAAGCTATCACACCCGAACGACGATTGCAGCTAGCGTGAGATTGTGACTATGTCTCCCTGTGCGACATGTACGCCTGCCTTAGCCAGTCGTATGACGTTTATAAGCCCAGACAGCACGCGCGTGACTGTCTGGGCCCGACACGCAGCGACGTGGAATGCTTGTAAGTCAAATGGACTTTGCACGACACGAACACTTAGGAGAATAAATCCAGATCGCTGAACAGCACGAGCAATATCGATAAAACAGGTGGATTATACGTGTGTGGAAATGACGTAAATAGTTGAACACAGTGCCCAGCGATACCTAGGGCCAGGCTAGAGAAGAATTCGACTTGTGCGCGACCCTCGACTACGCTGTTTCGCGTAAAGAGGTAAAATGTGCCGCAGTGGGATTTATTAATGAAGCTCGGTTATGGACGCTGTCAGCGTCGCGTAATCCGATTAACCTGCATCGATTCCCGGCTCGTTATGATATTGCGGGCGGTTCAGTTGGAGGACGTATTCAGGTCGGTAATGACAATATAAGTATATTCATGGTCGCTGTGCCGGTTGTCTTGTCTCCCTAACAACAAAGAACCCCGTCAATCGAATCCACTGTTGGGAATTACGTATAAACGAATTACTGTGTACGCACATCGGAAATGACAGGCAGGATTCGTTCCGTCTATAATGCTGTATAAGGCAATGCATAGAATTTGGGTTGAAATGACGCTAAAGGAAACATATTTGTAATTGTATATACTGCATGCCCTAAATTATTTTCGTCATTAAAAAATAAATGTTTTTTATTCATATAATATAATTAGTATTTATTATTATGTGTATAAATATATATAAATAAATGGTGGCGCTATCATGATAAAGGATAACAACAATATTACACACACACACACACACACACACACATATATATATATATATATATATATATATATATATATATATATATTGCCGGGGCTGTTATATATTCGGGCAAACTCTACATTCTTCTCAGTGTTGATTTCAAAATACGTTTTTCAAAACTATGCTGTAACAAATTCATCTATACTTAGTGGCTGACATCGTTCGTTTATCATCCACATATTGATACATTAAATAATTTTAAGTGGGCCAACGTCCATTATAATCGCTGAGAATCCGCTTTTATTGTTTGGTACACGCGACGACTAAACTGATTGGAATAACTGCTATACGACTACTACACTTCAATGGATCCCATGCAAGGCTGTACTGTGACAAACGTGGACAGTAGTTTTAAATAGTATTCATTGTTGTCAATAGATGCGGCTCCTGGTATTTTGAGATAAATAGAAACCATATGCGATATTTATTATATATATATATATATATATATATATATATATATATATATATATATATATATATATATATATATATATATATATATATATATATATATATATATATATATATATATATATTATAGTTGCAGTCTTGTAACATAATATTAATTATTATGTTATGCATAGTTTGATGTATAGACTATTTACGACAATTGTTTTACTGTTAAACAGTTTTAATATTAAAAAATATTTACGCAATTTTATGTAAACAAAGTTTAGTCTAAATGTTTGAACATATCAAGGCAACTAATTTAGAGTCGTTAATGAAACAATATAGAGTAAATCACATTTTGTATATATCATACAATTAAATAACGCAACAATGTGTTGCTCAGTCAGTGACATAAGTGAAATGGCCAGTGTTTCAAATGATGCTTATCCATATAGATAAATGTATAACATAAATAAATATGTGTGGGTCTAGTTTTAATCATTCGTATGCACATAAATACAATATACATTATAACGTAAATTATTATAACCACCCATCTGTCTTAGGTATTCGTTAGTCTATAATAAATTACTGCAACGCATCAGCGTTTGCCGAAGCGACCGAATATTTCGGGCAATTACACTCTACCAGTAATTACAAACCGACATGAATCTGTGGTAGAGAAACTATCGAAATATCGACATGTCAGAATATGTATAGATAATAAAGGCAGATGACTCTGCATAATCCTTGTACATAACAAAACGCGTTGCATTCAAAATAATCTCCATAATACTATAATTAAATAGTCTCACCGGTACAAGAAAAATGTATAAATACCTTAAACGTGTCCAGTATTATACGATTAATTGTATATCTATATACAAAGGCAATGCGAGTTTGAAAAGCAAATGTGCATTTAGGCACGAGTTTAGATTAATAATATTTTAACATTTTATCATTTCATGTATGTAGCAGTGTATAAGCATATAATACTTGGTTTTTATTATACGTTGTATAGAGAATGTCGCAACAACAATATTACGCAAGAATAGTACACAAATAATAGTACAATGGTCATTCCCTGTTAAATTAAAATGTAACATTCTGACTGGTAAGTGTGTCTAGCAATAAATCCATATATTAGTAAAACATTCGTTATGGCGTTCGAGTTGGGAGTAACGACTCAATAAGTGCTAACTATTAGCGCTATATAATTATTCCTATGCATTACGTTGCCAAGTTGTACATTATGACGTAGCAAAGTGTAACTGACCTCAAAGTGTTAGTTGACAATAATGGGATGCAGCATATGAAACAGACGGACTTTGAGCGAGTCCCTTAGCGCGCGCACGTGAGATAAAGGTCGAGACGACGTACAACGTCTGGCGAGCTGAGGCGATAGACCCGAACGGGCAACAACTTGAGATAACATGACGACACCTGCGAACAATGACAACATCTCCGATGACGTCAATGTCTGCACGCTTAAATTCACATTAGGAAAAACGGTGTTTCTATGCAGAAATCTGCTCTGAAACACGTGTTTCCGGTAAATTCTGCGGAGTTAACGAATTACAACAAAAGATGGACGTTTAAACGCATATATAACCGTTGAAATCCAAATCGAAGTATAATTTCTGACGTACGTTTCAGAGAGTCAATAAATAATAAACGAGCATATGAAATCACAACAGAACCAACAAAACATACACATATAACTTATATAAACTGCAAGAATCTTATCATATGTTTCTATGACAAATGTAAATAATAAAACACCTAAATGTTACCTAAAATGTTGATTTGTTTCATGTTACTCAAAGAACGGCTAAATATTGTTTTCCTTTCCTAGCAATTGACACATAAATAATTAATAAATATTTAGAATTCTACTTGTTCCTTTATGGGGAAAACAATTCACTATATAGGCCTATGCGTTATTTATTTATTTGATAGAACGTTAAATGAATCGTAAACGTAAGCTATAATGCGCGTACATTTCAGGTCATTGATCGAAGAATACCCACAACATCCATACCACAATACCGTTTAGAAACAGTCACAGGTCAATTACTCGAAATGAATGTCACGCGCTGTTGACAGTCCACCCGTCTTGACGTCATTGCTGTCATTACGCTACTCCCAACCAGCTGTGTTTATGTAATACAATATTATTCTTGTATTCGTGTAGCTGCACTGGCTTAGACTTTGGACTACTATCGTGTAATAAATAAGCTGCTTGCAAGTTACCAACTGGCGAACCTTTCAAAATCAGTGTGTAGTGGGTTCATTTATCTATATATATATATATATATATATATATATATATATATATATATATATATATATATATATATAAGGCAGATATCTGCAAAACAAAGACGTCTGTCTTGATGTAATGTCATATATATATATATATATATATATGTATATGTATATATATATATATATATATATATATATATATATATATATATATGTATATATATATATTATATATATATACATATATATATACATATTCATACATATATACATATAAATGTACGTATTTTTAACGGTATACATATATATAATATAATATATGTAATATGTATATATAATATATATATATATATATATATATATATATATATATATATATATATATATAATATATGTGTAAATAATTATATATATATATATATATATATATATATATATACATATATATATATATATATATATAATGTATACACACATATGTATATATATATATATATATATATATATATATATATATATATATATATATATATATATATATATATATATACATACATACATCTATACACGTATTTGTGTGTGCGTGCATGTGTCTATTCCCGCTGAGTAAAGCCCTACTTGCTGTACTACCGGATAGGCCAGGCGGCTGCGTGACATAGATAGACATGTGGGCGGGTCCAGACTAAAGAGGGCGCTTTCTGGAAGTAGTTCCGACATTGGTAATTTATGCATTCGAGTTGGTTTCGCGCGTTATATTTATCTTAGCAACGGTTCATTCGTCACGTGTCCTTGTGATAATTATACTGATTGTATTATCAAATATAATGACTGAAGGTATCTAGGAATTAAATAAATATATCCGTCATGTTATGTTATAATTATCACTAAGATAAGGCAAAACTCCCCAGTATACCAGCTAAATAGATATTGAAGTGGCATCAGTATTGAATTATTAAGGCGCATTAGTA
>OZ024859.1:50663484-50690583 GCA_964017155.1 Oasisia sp. SBJ-2009 | reverse complement strand
TAGCGAGACGACAATAAGGATGTGGGGGGCGGGCGTAAAAATGTGTTTACACATATGTATGTATGTATGTATGTATGTATGTATGTATGTATATAATTATATATATATATATATATATATATATATATATATATATATATATATATCCCCGTTCGGTGGATATCATTATATAATATATATATATATATATATATATATATATATATATATATACATATATATATATATATATATATATATATATATATATATATATATATATATGTATAATTATATTCACCCAAAAGGGGATTTTGGGCTCCACACAAGCTGCATTTGCTGGATTATAAAAGTGTATTTGCATAATGTTTAATTTTTATTTTGTATTGAAGTTTTATTATGTCCATGGAGATGTGTGCACACAGGTCGTGATTACGGGGAGAGGGTATGTTATCTATTGGTATTTATGTTATGGTCATAACCTGAGCATTTTAAACATTAGAGACTCAGACAAATGGCACTCGTACGATAACACAAATCTGTCGATAACATAAGTTTGAAAATCAGTATAGAATGTGAAGTATTAAGGATTAACATTAAGTTAAAGAAGTGCCTTATTATGGTCCATGTTGCATTATCTATTAGCAACACATCTACCCCTTAAATGTATGTAGATTTTGATATATGTTGGCCTTTGTGTTCCGAGTCCTGGATTTGTGAAATAGTCTTGTTTTTATTTACCTTTTTCTTCATTTCATTTAAATTAAATTAAATTACTGTGATGTGTTACTGCACCTTAGACGAATGTCCTTAGATTATATTAACTACTTCAAGTAATGTCGGCAAATAGCTAGTTTCGTTCTTAAATGCATTTTGGGCTAGTACTCGAACAAAAACAAATTCTATTTAAACGTCAGCAAATAATAATATATATATATATATATATATATATATATATATATATATATATATATATATATATATATATATATATATATATATATATATATATATGTTATAAGGCGACAACATTTTGATATCATAACACGTCCAAGTGGCCAACATAGTAACTACTCAGTCAGCAATCACATCGACATTTCTCTGTGGCTTCTACTTCATCTGGTTTGAAGATGAAAACCTTGCGTACCACGGTAGAGGTAATACAAGCTTGAAAATGTCCATGTACATTACCAACGTATCAACGGATCACCACAATATTGTATTTAAATTGTTCATAAATAACGACTCCTCGCTGTGTGTAACATACAAAGTCTGCGTTAGAATGCTTAAATTGTTGTGACGGTCTTTCCCAAATACAATCAGGAAAAACTATCAAATGCTACCGAAAACAATCTGATGCCAAGTATAATGGTAATTAGTCAAATTCATCAGGGAGAAACACAATGTTATATTAGCATTTTATTTTACACTGTAAAGCCTTATATCATTGTTAAGTACACATACATATTGTGATGTCATCCGTGGACCAAATGTTCAAACTTATTCACCGTGGTCCATTTATAAAACACTTTCTTACTTGAAACAATGTAGCTACAAAGTTATAGCTCATGCGTCATGTGATTATCGTCGAAGGGCACATATAATGTTCAACAAGTTGAAGCACTGTCGGATATAAATAACAAGACAGTCACAGGGAATCATAAAAGTCTAGCAAAACAGTCTACATGCAGAAAAATAGTCATGAATCACGACATATACTTACCTATTCCTGTTTTAGTAATTTAGCATGACAAGATAGTCAGTAGTCATGTAGTTTCGCTGGAAGTCGATGGAGATCCCTCAGAAACATTCTAGATATTACACGACACAACTGCCGTTTTGTGTATTGCAATATACTACAATCGCACGGTACCTAGGTGCTTTTCGTGGCCATAAGATTTTGAGAACACATCTTGCAGTTTCTTTGAAAAGGCTCCGAATAGAAATGTAGAACATTTCTCGAAACATGTAATATACCACACATATATATATATATATATATATAATATCACATATATATACATATATATATATATATATATATATATATATATATATATATATATATATATGTGTGTGTGTGTGTTAGTAACTGTGTATGTATGTATATATATATATATATATATATATATATATATATATATATATATATATGTATATATATTATATGGGCAAACATTGTATGTTTAGGCGTGTATATATTTGCTGTGTTTATTCATATCAACGATACGATTTAAAAATATAAAATATAGTTGTATATATATATATATATATATATATATATATATATATATATATATATATATATATATATATATATATATATATATATATATATATAGGTATCAATAAATAAACCTCTTGTGTTAATGTATTCTCACATTGACGTATAGAGATATTATTTTTTATTTAACGAATTTTTATGAAGCATTTCAACGTCTAAGAATGACCACTCGTGTTTTGTTAATTTAAATCAACAATTCATGGGTCCAACCTGATATAAAGCTTACTTATAAAAAAAATGCGTGTTTGTTTACCAGTGCATAGTTTTTGCAAGGAGTGTCTTATAGTTCTCTAAATATAATAATTAATCATTAGTGAAAAGTGTTATTCTTATACCTCTGAAACATGCACATGTATTATATATACTCATACGGTCTCAGATATATTTTTAAGCATTTTCTAATCCAATCATTAAAACTAAAAACGGTGTGTGCTTTCTACCATTCCGGTAACTAATAGTTAACAGGAAATCTCAATGAAGTTATCGTTTCGCTAAACAGCTGGTGCCACATCTGATAAACTAAACGAAACGTATAAAAATGTAGAAAGAGATTATTTTAATTGTGGTGTCACTATAATATCTTCGTGTATCGGTTTCGTTGCTTTCAAAATATTGGCCGTGTGGAGTGCCGGCGACATTGAGGCACACTGATGTGGCGTCTGTGGGAGGCATCTTGCGGTTAGCGGGTTGGTCGGCAGAGTGTCAACGAGTTATTTACATTATTGCTGTGGTTAGCCGTTGATCGCGAGTCGATCGCTTCATCACCACAGCACGCCCAGTGTTTATCATCGCCAAAAGCCGTCGCAATCCGCGGTTATTAATTACGAGTTTGCGCGATTCGATCACACTTCGACTTGTTGATATCAATGCCATGTATTTCGACACGTCGTCATAATGGTTATTATGATTGTGTGAAACCTTTGTGTTCGCTATTGCCCCACCACACGTATATGTTATTATGATTGTGTGAAACCACACGTATATAATTGTATATATATATATATATATATATATATATATATATATATATATATATATATATATATATATATACATATATACATATATACATAATATATATACATAATATATATAATATATATACATACATATATACAATACATATACATATATTGTATACAACCTTTATATAATAGCTTCTATATTCTATAATTTCATTGGGTCTTTTCAATATTATGTATTTGAACTGTATAGTCATTGAAAATTGAAATTGTATTTTATACTAAAACGTCACAGTTACTAACAATATATCTAAACTGCTGTTTTTGTTTTGCATAAGCGTGTTTGTGTATGTTTTGAAATGCAAGTCCATTATTTCACACATTCTCAGTTTTATATATCTAACATTATATATAATTATATATATATATATATATATATATATATATATATGTATGTATATATATATATATATATATATATATATATATATATATATATGTGTATATGTATATGTATATGTATATGTATATGTATATGTATATGTATATATATATATATACATATGTATATATATACATATACATATATATATATATATATATATATATATATATATATATATATATATATATATATATATATATATATATATATATAAACGAAATAAATGACTGATACTGACGGACTGATACAACACATGTCTATACTATTTTATCTATACGCACACACAACACACACATGTATACAATTACATGCAGATGATATATGTAGATATATACGCTGATATATATATATATATATATATATATATATATATATATATATATATATATATATATATATATATATTATATATATTATATATAAATAGTTATGCAGTTTTGTCATGGTTTCACTATCAGTTATGTATTAGATAGTGATATAAGCTAACATAGTAATCATTTAAACCTTCTAGTCTTATTAATTTATTCAGTGTCATAATGTTGCTCAGTTACATAAGTACATGTAATATTTATTGTTGTATATTTAATTGGGTACTTTCTTGATTGATTTGATACATATATATATATGCACGTTCTCGGTAGTGTTGTTTGTTTCGTAAGCCTATATCTGCATATTCGTATATTAATCACATATATGTACTGATAAAATTAAACATATAAATAAACATACGTGTGACATATTTGTATATCCATAAATTATACGTAACTATATTCCTTTTATGTTACGACCTGTGCTTCAGGGTATAAGGATGTGCACACGAAAATACATAGTTCTTTTAAGGTTTTCGTTATATATCTATGCATGTCTATGCTCGTATAATACAGCCAACAGCACTACGTTTGTCTAACTACAACAGGTTGCTGTGTATTTATTGTTAACGCTACCAGCTGCTGAACTGATTAAATAATTATACAATTCTAACAAGTAAACTTCACACAAGTTTCATATGTACACGTACCACTCGCCAGAAGCACTAACCGTCTGGAAGCAGCTAAATCCGGCATCCCATATTTCGGCGACAAGACGGTTCGAGGCTACTGGCCCACATACGGCGCATTCCGCTGTTTTTGTCGGCGGAATCTCGCCTTCTCGTCCGCCGTATCTCTCGGGCCAGGCATGCGACCGACCTAACCAGAGTAGGCAAGCCGAGATCCTTCCGGCGTTCAAATATTTTTTATCCGGCGTCTGCATCGGGCCTGGCAGTCTAGCGGTTGAGATTTCGTCGGCCGAATTGAATAGGCAGCGAGGAAAAAAATCGGCCTGCATTCAAAACACGAGCGAGGTGGCGAATCGCCCGTCGCTGCGCAGCGCCAATCGCTAGGCGGCAGCGCGCATAAATCATGTTTGAATTGCTTGGCGATATTTTTTATGCCCGCAGCGACCGTTGAGCGAGAGACGCTACTGAGACGGGCCAGCCAGCCAGCAATCACGCGACGTCGCCTTACATTCGCCTGACACGCGGTCGCTTATTCGTATGCAAGTCAAACTCGTTGCATATTCGTTAACGTTCACGCCGGCGGGTTCATAATTTATGCAAAGACGACAGACGTCTGCGAGCCTTTGGCCTTGCGCGGTCGCACTTTAAGATGGATTACGCCATCTTAGCCGGTCGTCGCTGCTGTATATATTTTCGTTTTTCAGTTAGTTTTATGTAGTGGTAGACCCGCTTGCATATACAATGAGGTGGGCCCCTATGGCGAAAGGCACGTCTAGCTAGGGCGAATGTAGACGTGCAGTGGAAGGGGTAAACGAACGATCCACGATACGTGCAAACTACACGCGTATCACCGGCGGGTCGACAGGCACCGTGCAAGTGAGACGTTGCACAATTCTTTGTCTCGCACTGAATAAATCGACGAGTCGACCGCAGCCAATCAATAATTTAATCTCATCGCACTATCTCATTTCGACCGGACCAGTTACCGCGACTTTTTTGCCGCCCGCCAATTTACGCTAATGAAGGGAAACGTTAACACCGACGAATGCCGTTTTGCGGTTGATTCGCCCTGGCGGACCGGCGCGTCTGAGGCCACGCCCACACCGCGACGTAATGATTGATTGATTGATTGATGGCCGTGTTCTTATAACGAAACCGTGTCCGGTTTTCATATCCCCTCCGCGTCCACCTGCCATAATGATCCCCGTTTCACTGTCGCCGTCTGCCTTGACAAATTTATCCGTTTGCACTAGAGAGCATCTAGGCGCGGACTAATTGTCAACGCGGAGGTATATAGGGCACCGCCGTCTCGTCTCGGCTCGTCTCGGTTTGTACAGGTCCGGAACAGACATCGCTAAATTCTATCACTGCCGCTGTCAAGATGAAATCGGCTGCAAGAGTTACCGTTGCGTTGCCCGGCAACCATGTCCTTCCTGCTATCGGAGCGGCGAAAACGTGTTTATTCACATGCGGGCGAAATTCGGAATCGTTTTCAACTGTCGCTCCGAGATTGACGCATGTCAAACCGTCTGCGCTCGTCTGGGAGCGCGAGATGCCGGGTCGTCTGCCACAGTCCGTCAGTAAACAACCTTCGTACAGTTCCAGTTCCGTGCGCAAATGTTACTTTATATTAACTCGTCACAACTGATAATTATGATTTATTGTTGAACTGTTATTTATTGCACAAACTTATTTGAGTATATATGTTGCATTATAATATCTAGCATCATGCGCAAACGGGTGCATTAATAGAGTTATACTAGATGTTTGTATAAGGACGGTATATCTCACTAATTACATGTTACACCTAATTGAGACTGCCTGATTTTGCACTGTGTCATTTGACATATTTCAACAACGTCAGTGTTTTATTCAATATAGCACTTGACAAAACATTATTCAAACGTAATCAAAATTAATCAACCTTACTCAACATCCAGTATCATCAACTAAGCTTTTTTAAATAAAAATATGATAAATAACATTTATTATTGGTGTATTAACGTTGCAGATGGTGCGTAATGTTGTGAATAACTACCATACAAAAATAAACCGCGCCAAAACAATAATAACCATGCAGAAAAACACGAAGTGCGGCATATATTAATATCTTAATTATTATGTAGGCTATTGCGTATTGGGGGACAGTCACTTAACAAATTGGCAACTGCTTGCCTGAGCAGTGCCCTGCAGCGGTTAGGCAGTCCGTGTTAACGCCGCATTGTGGCTGTCCGCGCTCGATCACACATGTCGAGAGAAAATCACGTCCGTCGCAAATGAGGCTTGTCGACTAACCACAACAATGGCGACTACCAGCGAGCACGCTGCCGTCAAACCACAGCATAGCCTTGCCCGCATAGCCCCGATTGTCGCAGAAAACAACATTTTGTTTTCACTTCTGGACAGAGGTTACGTAACGTTTCGTAGACTGTCCATTGCATGTAAGCGGCATGACTTTGTCCTGACGTGATATCTACAGAGTGTCAATAGTTCACGTTATATGCACATTCTGTTTCATATTTACGCGTATTTTGTATTTACTATTTGTATTTAAAATATAGAAACATTTAAAATATAGAAACAAATCAACATCGCATTTGACGTACAAAAGCACTAATAGTCTCATATTTTAGCAATTATTTGTTGTTGGGTCACTTTCGAGAACTTGGTTGTATTTTACAGGCCTTAAATATCTGCAAATTATTTAATGTTTATACATAAACAACGAAAACAATATATTAATAGGTATGCAACCGTAACCCCGTATCAAAGGACAAAAAACGAGCAAATATTTCCAAATTTGGAAACAATATATCTTTCAAAATTTTGATGACAAAAAGCATCGGGACACTATGTTAAACCCATCACTTTACAATTATATCTTATTTGAATAGGATCAAACTTTACTCCCAGATATATCCTGTTTCCGAACATATAAATGTGAGATATGTGAGATAAAAAAAGTTTGTTTAAAAAAATGACCTGTCACATATTATATTATACTATACTTGCATATTTTTATCGCGTCGCTTGATCCGTCCATTAAGCTGATTTTTATATATGCAAATATTATGAACAGTTTATTGATAGTAGTTTTATTGACAGTAAACTGACAGACCTATCATCATAATATGTATGTTTTTCCAGGATACACAATGTAGCCAGGGTGTATGGCCTTAAGACCTAATGATTAATTATTCATTCTAGGCTCAAACAATCAGGCGCTGAGTTAAAGGTTAAACAAATATTAAACTTGGTGAAATATAGTGGAATGAATTGACGTTGGGTGGGGGAGTTAATGACAAAGCGATAACGTTTCCCAGTGGGTCAACAGAAAACTCCTAGACTGAACCCAAAAGGCCGTACTGCACTAGGATGACTTCGTCGAAACTAAACACAACATTAGCACCAACAAGTCAACGTGACATGAGCGACAGGGTTGCAGGTTTTGGAATTATATCAGAAGGAAGGCGAACGAAAAACTCTGAAACGATATATTCAAAGTTGGTCAGATTAATTGTTTATATATATATATATATATATATATATATATATATATATATATATATATATATATATATATATATATAATACCATTAATACAACATTACTTAGATATTAAATGTATAACGCCATTAAAACAACTGGACAGCTCAATTACTTAAAGCTAATTATGTTGTATAAATTGCACGGCAATTTTTAATAAACATATTGATTGCAATCTACGGTTTGTACTAAATATTATGTATATAAATATTATATAGATATTATAATCCCTCTTACTTCTGATCTAGTTAATTCGTGTAAATAAATTAAAATACCCATCTCTTAGGTAAGTTTGATATAAATTTTGTATTATGATGTAATGAATTTGTTAAAAATAATTCATTGGTGTTATTACGTTATTAGACTCTTTTCTCACAACGGTGTGTATATTTGTAGCATAGTAAACCAAGATAGCTAAATCAACATTGCAGACACATTCCTGGCAACCACCTGGAATCCACCGCTACGAAGTCACTGAACTCCGTCGCACATTCCACTTCACGCGTCTATATTTGGCTGCAACATACCTGGATATGGGTTCTACTCTTATCTTATAGTCTTGGCGCGGAGAGAAGCAAATGCCTAGTCTCAATCAAACTATTACACTCAACAAAGTCACTACAATAAGTATTATGCGTGTGTGTAGTATATATATATATATATATATATATATATATATATATATATATATATATATAGTAGATATATAATATATATATGTATGTGTCTGTGTTTTAGTATATTATATATATATATATATATATATATATATATATATATATAACTATGTAGCATTATATATATATATATATATATATATATATATATATATATATATATTCAATTACTTATAACAACAACATTTCGTCAACACTAAGGTGCACATGAGGCGGATACAGCCAACAGGTCTCTATATAAGATTAATTATATTCGCACGCATATAACGGTCGTCCAAGCGGAACTGTTTATGTTGGTAGCATTGCACTGTTGCTAGACGTGATAAATAAACGCATGTGCGCAGATAGACATCGAACGATAACCGTTAAAAAATTAATCTACAACTGAAGTAAACAAAGTACATAAAATAAAACACTCTATAAACATGTTACGACAGGGTATAATTATTTTTTGCTCTATTTTTGCACAAATTTCTGACAGGTCTACCAAAAATACTCCATCTAGTATCACTAAAACAGACTACCACATGAAAAATCAATTCACGCTTTCATAACCACAACGGCTGCTGACAGAAATCACATAATGGCAAGTAACATAGTTCGGTTTGGAAATAAATTTTCACCACAATGACCAGTGCAATATTATAGTTTATGAACTACCATTAAATGTATATAACTTATTTATATAATCTGAAAAATTAACGTAATGTTACTGTATATTTTATTTAGAAATGTTGAAGTATAGATATGGCATTACGACAGGGAAGAAAACATAAAACGGAAAATACGATTCAAACTCTACCTTTTACATCTAGAAGATGCAGTATATATTTGTGTAGCACATTATAATATACTAACAATAACATTTCACGCTTTCTAAATGCAACACATTTATGAGTTGATTACAGTAAATATTACAGATAGGTAAGAAGAAAATATAATAACAACTAGACTTAGGCATGTAGAATAGACACGTGGACACCTTTTCTGTTAAACAACACATGAAAGCTGGTGACTCCTGTACTTAGATCCATTAATTACTATTCCTATCTACGCTAGAGTCGTATATATTTCTAGACGACAGGGGAATATAAAGAAGAAACTAACCAATCATGTTAGGCCATTGTTTCAAACGTAGACAACAATACAGAACTGGAATGTTCGTAGAACAACGCAGACATTAGCGTTGACAGATAAGAGTCGATCAGCAATTGCGAAAATGTTCATTATCACAAACCAAAACTAATTAAAGGTACATCAATACTTACACATTTTGCACATCAGTTTTAAACATCACGAATAAAACACCCAATTGAACACTCCATGTGTGTTCATTTGCCTTCTGGATTTGCCTTCTGGGTAATCTGTTGTTGCATTGGATGGCAATCGTGTTAAGTCTTGTTGTCGTTATATCTTGTTATATCTATCTTGTTACATCTTGATAAATCTTGCCAAAGTAAAACCGTGTTCAAACGTATTCAATCTTAATCGGCTACCCAGCCAGCCGTCTGTCTGCAATGCCACCATTAGCCCGAACCATTCACGAAGCTGTTTGTCTGGCGCGGTGCGGGATCACATTGGTAATCCGCGTCTGACCTACATGGCCACAGAACGAATTAAAAAAGAAACTTCGCCGCCCTGTCTGTTCACGTACTCACGGTGTGATGTTAGGTTACCCAAGAGTGCTCATGGGTAACCTAACACCGATATCTCAGTGCGATTATATACGGCGTCTCGTCTGTCGAGCCTTGTAAATGATCATATTGAAAGCGCCGATATTCATTAACAATGGCTAGGTGTTATGTCGACGATAGCGATCTCTCGTGCGGTCAGGTATCGCGGGATGGAAGAGTGCGCGAATACAATCGAAACAGCCTCTCACTCGCGCACGCTTCCGCCGCAGGGCAAACGGCGTGGGTGCGACATGGTCTCGTCTTTCATCTCTGCCTACATCGACGGTCGCACGTCCTCACACGCGACTTCCTGTCTTGTTGTGCATGCGTACATGCGCCATTCACACATTACTTGCATATGGATTTATGGCTTACTGGAGCCTGGGGATAACTTTTTGTTTTTAATGACCATTTGATAGTATATCAGTATACATAATTATTCTCTGACGTTGTCATCCAATATAAGACATGACGTTATTTATAATGGTCTGAAGTATCCATAGTTGTTGTAAAATGTTAAGGAAACTGTAGGGCAATTGAAATTAACACAAACAAACAAACAAACAAGGATTTCTTCAGAGTATATTACATATTTAAATGCTGGAAATGCAGGAAGCATTTTATTGAATAGCACAGCTAATTTGAGTTAATAATCATGTGGACCTGATTTAAAGAAAACTATATTGTTATATAATTTGTATTATTGCAAAAAGTACGAACATGATAACGCTAACTTAAACTGAAATAAATAACGACTTCATGAGAAACGCTACGTGTAATGTTATTATGTTATCCTATATAGACCACACACTGAACCATTCTTCATAAAGTAAAACCACCAAGATCATTCCAACTTAAGTTCTAACCAAACTGTCTTTTCGGAGAACTTCTTTATTTATTGCGCTTTTATTAAAACAAATTAATACTTGGAACTTTACACCTTGCTGAGTCGAGTTTAAAGACTGACTCATATAGTCTTGTTGTTAAAACGCATTACTCGACAGGGCGTGTGAAATTTATATTGGTAACCGCTTAGTGATGTACCTTTTTGCCTACAGGTGAGCGTTCAACGAGTGTACGTATACGAGTGCGTGTTAAATGATATGAATATATCATAAGAGTGTCAACAATACGGCACTGTTGTCTCTCGACTCGGCCACGGGGTCAGACAATGAACACACTTGAAACAGTGCGCGCTCGTTCATTAGAGACGTCTAGACCTTATCATCGATAACAAGTGCCGGCAGTCACGTGACACGCCCACCCGTGAGTCGTTGTCGTGTTAACATGCGTGTCATTGTCCAGAGTCCAGACACTCGATGGCGTACTAGTCGTCACACACGCACACGTATCGACCACGTGTCCGGTGTACGCGACAATACTGATTACGTCACCATCCATAGTTATCGCATATACAGATCCGTTTTCAAACACCTGCATACCTATAATGATATTAGTCTGATTTTACGTGTATCAGCGACGTCGCGCAGACGACAACAATGCGATTATATACAGCACGCAGCCTGCAAAGTACTTAATCAGCGACAGCCGGAATGGGATTCTTGTCTAGCGAGCCTATTTCATTCGGCGTCGCGTTGCCGGGGGCTATCTGGCAGTGTTCACAGTTAATCGTGTCTTTTATTTGACAGGGGAGAGGCGGTATACGAGCGAGCTAAACACTGCACGCCGCTGTGGGCCGGCTAATGGAGCTCCGGCATGCTGGGAGCGGGACACGTCGCTAAACACAGCAATGCAAACAAGGCGGACATGTATTGGGCCGTCGACTTATACGTAGATATTTAAAATAACTTTTATGCTACCGATGGTATTATACAAAATGAGAGAATTATGAATACATCTTTTTGATGTGTTTATTATTATTATATTTATTTTATTATATATGATTGTTATGGTTTGGTATTACTACACACTCATACACACAGGTAATATATATATATATATATATATATATATATATATACATATATATATACATATATATATATATATATATATATATATATATATATATATATATATATATATATATATATATATATATATGTGTATATATATATATATATACATATATATATATAATATATATATATATATATATATATATATATATATATATATATATATATATATATATATATATACATATATATATACATATATATATATATATATATATATATATATATATATATATATATATATATGTGTATATATATATATATATACATATATATATATAATATATATATATATATATATATATATATATATATATATATATATTATATGTGTGTATGAATGTGTATATGTGTAGTACATGCATACATACATACATACATACATACATACATACATACATACATACATACATACATACATACATACATGCATACATACATACATACATACATACATACATACATACACACAAACATATATATATATATTACTACACACTCATACATACAGGTAATATATATATATATATATATATATATATATATATATATATAATATCATACTTTACACCAATTGGTCTATTTATGTATTTAGTCGTCATGACACATATATAAAATAGACACTAACATCATAAAATGAACAGTATTAGTTTCTGCGGAAATGCAGAAACTATTATACATCGCTATTTCAAATGCTGGTAAGAGCTTCTTAAGCTGAATGATAATACGGCCAATAGATAACTCATGCGATCTGTTGTTTTAAAGAAAACACGTAGCAAAACGACTATGTGTAAGCACTTATATAATCAACGTGAGAAATCGCTGAAATGAAATCCAACTGTTCCATCAACTCAAATTGAAAACGTCAGAACATTGAAACGACGATTGAACGTTGTATAAATTTAAGGAAAGGCACACACGATAAGAAGGTATGACCTTATCTAAAGTATCTCCACATGTTGATGTTTAATCATATCTAGAAAGCAACATTGTGATAGAGAAAAATAATATTCAAGGCTGATTGACGAGTTGCAGCTTTTGGGGAAGCAACAACAGCAGCGACAACATTATACTGGCCAGTGACGGTTTCGGCGAAGGAATGTGATAAGAATATAACACCATGTTTGATTGGATACAATTTAATATGTGACGCATACATCTTAGTTTCCGTTCTCAAGCTATTTTATCAAGTTGCAGCCGTGTATACCAATAATCCGAACGTTTATATTATCACCATTTGATTTTAATATATATATATATATATATATATATATATATATATATATATATATATATATATATATATATATATATATATATATATATATATATATATATATATATATATATATATATATATATATATATATATATATTGTGTAAACCATATATCATATACCATTAACAGGAATAGCAATGTCACAAATTGCAATTTGTTCAGACAAATGTGAACATTTCGCGGGCGCAGCTGTCATCTTGAAATTTTTTTGTGTTTAGTAGACGCAACATGGCTGCTTGTATACTAGTAAGAACAGTTTATATATATATATATATATATATATATATATATATATATATATATATATATATATATATATATATATATATATATATATATATGTGTGTGTGTGTGTGTGTGTGTGTGTGTGTGTGTGTGTGTGTGGTGTGTGTGTATGTTGCGTTTACTAAATCAAAAATACATCTTTTCATTAAACTCGTCAGGGTCGTTCGGTGGAAAAAACAGGCACATAGATAATCTCTAAGGGAGTCTAGATAGCAGTTAGTGGGTTATTTTGGGTAGCCAAATAAATAAGGAGCATAAAGTATTGGGCCAAGGACAGGCACCATTGGGAACATCAGATGCTTTGGGAGTACATATGAAAGATATTTCCATATTGTCACTTATGTGTGTGTGTGTAGTATTTATAATTTATATACGATAAACCCAAAGCAAACCTGGACCCAAAACGCAGTCATGGAGAGACACGCTTTCGATAAGAACGTTGTGGTCACTGGTCAAGGGTGTAACAAGAGGCAGTTGCATTTACAAGGTCTTCGCATTTCACTTACCTTTGTCCTATGTTTACATTTGTGACATTAGCCGTCTGTGTAAATGGAGACTGTTTATATGCACTGGTCATGTATATGATACGCTGAACAAACACAGTACTATCTGATTAAGACTACGGGGATTGCTATTATTTCTCCAGTTATGCCAGGGATGAAGCTACCATTTAAATATACATAAATGAATGTGAATGGGTAGAAGGAAACACAGGAAGTATGTATATATTCTTTTATTGATATGCTACACAATTGCTGACGCGGATTATAAGAGGTGAATAAAACAAATTGCAGAAAATATCTGTTATAGTTGTTTATTGATAAAAGTACACCTTTTTTTGCAGTTAATACAACTCGTGTTTGTGTAAATGTTTGTTTAGTTTGTTTTCTTTAAGTTATTAAGTATTAACATACAATCACAATTAATCAACAACTCAAAGTATTAAATCTCTCGTGCACGTACAGAAAATACGATTAATCTAACTATATATTGATATATATTGATTGAAAACATATTAAAATGCATAATTATTATTATTATATTTTGAAAATATTTATGTTGTTTGAAATTATATACTCATATACTCTTTGCATTTGTTTTTCGAAATAATTTTTTTTAATTCCAAAACAAAAGGTGAACGTATTACTTTTTGTTTGTTTAAGCATTTCACATGATTCTGAGAACAGTTACTGTTTGGGATTAATCCAAATTTATAGATTATCAGGGAAAGTTTCGTTTTCTGTAAATTAATTTTGACAACTATAATAATTTTAAGTGCAACTAAATCTGAGATATTCTGCCTTCCATGTTTTATGTCACTTCCGTAATTAATACAAATCACGTGTTAAAGTAAATTCATGGTTCTTTTTAAATGATGAGCGTATTCACAAACACATTTAATTTTTCCTTAGTAAGTCTACTTCATAGTCTCACGTGTTACGATCTTCCTTCAGTTTGAAATCCGTCTAGAGTACCGTCCAGAATACCGTCTAGAGTACCGTACATAGTACAGTACACAGTACCGTACACAGTACCGTACACAGTACTAGGATCAGATCCAGTACCTAAGCAATTTGACTTAAACCATACACAAACAAGACTACAAAACCACACAAATAACAACGACAACACTATCTTCAAACGAAGCGTGGTATTAAATAAACACATATGTTACTTGACTTAGGGGTAACCGCATCAAATGGTCCCGATTAGCTCGGGCCACTAGAAGGTGGCATGGTATAAAAAGTACAACATAACATGTTTACCAAATTACCAAAACCATATTCTACCATTTGGAGGAGTAAATAGGATTACTAAATCAAGATAATGTAACAAGTTCTATAAAGACGATGAAAATAATATCTAACAGAGAGTGAAAAGGATTACATACAAACTTAGTAAAGGAAGCAGGGAAACAGTACAGTGAATTAGTATGTCAGTCATACAACTGTGTTATTGAAATGTGGAAATAACGGTTCCTTTAGAATAGAGCGAAGCAAATGTTGAACCTGGTATAAATGGGTCACTGACAATAACAAACCAAGGAGATTTGGATGACGGGTTATATATTAGTACAACACATTCTAAATACCAAATGATGGAGTTTTTTTTACATAAATAATGACAACGAAGAAGACAAGATAAGTTTCACACAGGAAAGACAATTCGTGGGTTGATTCTAGGAGAGCTGTTGACATTATAAATATGCAAATGTTATACCTCATATTATTAACCGTGTAGTTACTCCGTAGTTTTGAATACCATTCGTTGGCCTGCCGGCAATGTGATGACCACGTCTTATAACTAACTATACAAGTAGGAATATATAGAATAGATCAATGAAAATAATTGCACTGATTCCAGAAAGAAGATAGTTATAATAATAATAGTTTTCATGGAAAAATTGATTTCACTATAAGCAAGACGATTATTTTATTACTGAGATCTATATGTTCTTTCAAACTTACGAAAGATTGTACAGTGCGAGGATACCAAATAGCCTTATTGTGGACCAACGAGACGCGATATAAGAAATGTAATTTTAAATGTAAGCAGTGTGAATAGTTTTAGAATCTTAGGGATAAAAACGTATGTCTGACAAGGGCAGGCTACACGTTCAGATCAAATAAGTTGGACTAGTAAATAAACAACGAATGTACTGTATTATTGCCGTCTCGAGCATGTGGCGATGACTAATAATCCGATTATGACAAGACTTGCAGTAAATCGTAAAGCCTAGCACAAACATATTAAACATGAATAAGCGTGCACAATCAGTAGATGATTTCTAAAAACAATTTCCCGTTAAACCTACCTCTTAAAAAGTGGTTGATACTATGTATGTGTTTTTCCTACCCTCATGCGAAGTCTGGTCGCCTTGGTCAAGTTATTTTCTCGCATCTGTGATGCTTTTAGATGGACTACGTAACTAAGAATGACAAAAGCCATGACGGATTCGTACGGTTGAATATAACTGTAACTAACTGTACTGAAAGCATAAATTAAATATTTATAATATGGTGTAAGTAAAAAATGATCTACATAGTGCAAATGGTATATGGGGAATTACTTATAATTTACAGTTTCCTACTTGTTTGTATCAAGCACTTGTACCGGCCCATTAAAGGGTGTTCGTGTACTTACTATGTGCGTTGTCGTGTCTAGATCTGATATGTTTTGTGAAGCGTCATTCAAGTATGCCAGCTTTTTAAACATTATCACCTACCCGATCTCAGCTGTAGATAAAAGTGGTTGGTGAAAAATACTAGTGTAAGAACTACGATATGTTGTTGCAAATACAAATATTAGCTAAACAGAATATGATATATCGACAAAACTAACGTATAACAAGGCAAACTAACCTAAAAATAAAATGTTCAATGCAGTCATACGTCGATAGCCGGTAAGGTAAATAAACCACGGCTGTTTAAATGTATACTTATTTCAGACCTGTAAGAAAAAAGCTCATTATAACAATCGAATATACAATATATATATATATATATATATATATATATATATATATATATATATATATATATATATATATATATATATATATATATATATACAGAAGCACATATGGATAACACAAAATTGTGTGTATTTATTCACGCTGTTCTTTTACAACTTGAAACACCACCCTAATCTATAACCTGTGTGAATCTGTATTTAGGAACTGATATATACGAATACTGTACATATTTTACTTCCTTTTCTTCTTACGAAAACCTGTTGCTACATGGTTTACACACGTTATACTTTTAATGATTTCTATAACTTGATATGATGTTTATTTGTTGGTGTGTTAACAAATGTATGGGTGGTAGCTCTCTTTAATATACGCTTAATAGATAAACATAATAACATAATTTCTTCTCTTCATTCTGAGAGCAAGTTGTATTTTATAATATATATATATATATATATATATATATATATATATATATATATATATATATATATATATATATAACATTCACATGTATAGATCAGAAAGCGTTAAGGGTTTAACTCTAAGTGTCATTATTCTGGATAATTATATGAGAAGTTAAATAATCCATGTTACCGAGGATGAATATATTTCCAAAATCTGTAGTTCAATTTATTTGGTAATACATACTTGAATCCAAGCTTTTAAAAATAATCAATTTACTTGAATTTGCAATGGAAACCAGAATGTTTATCCCCACCTTGTAGTGTAATGCTGTTCACAGTAAAATATAAAGACCCAAGAAAAGCTGTCAACATCGAGAAAAAGTATAAACAAAATCGTATAAATATGTTAAGACAGCTCATTTAAATAACGTCGTACTAGACAATCATTGACACAAATTCGTCGAATCGAAACCCTGGAGAAGACGTTGGTGGTTTGGTAATCGTTGGTTTACACGAGCATTCTCCAACAGTCACCGCTACTTACGGTAAGTGTGAACGTAAAACTAAACCAAGATTTACGACAAACTACTAACTAGCAATACGAAAGAGTAGACCCTGGGTCTATGTTGTGTGTGTTTATGGAGGGTAAAACATCATGAATAGTTAAGCTTGTTGAAAAGCAGTTGTTTCTTTGCCAGTTTTAATATAATATTAATTTATTGTTTCAGGTTGTATAAGAATTGTAATGCTAAAATATTATTATTACATCTATAATAACATAGTTTCGAGGTAAACATTTTATATTGATCATTTACTGTGTCAAGATGTCCTTTATATACATTACTGTAACGTGTCCCGTGTGAATCAACCAATACAGAGATGTGGTACATTATTCCACGACAACATTCCTAATTTTTGCTTTCAGATAGTCTAGTAACAGGAGTTAGTTGCTGATATGTATATCTGCACGTTTGCTCACTCTAAAAGTGTAGTTAACATATATCACGCTGAATAATACGAAACAGATGTATCGGTACATATAGATATTTTGGTGTGTGTGTTTATATATTATATATATTTGTCCTATGACTTTACAGATACAAAACATTTATAGTAATAAAATACCTAGAGACCACATTGCTGTTCTGGTAGAAGATCATAAAATTATGACACTAAACCAACACATATGACACTCTGAGTAAAACAACACATATGACACTCTGAGAGTAAAACAACACACATGACACTCTGAGTAAGACAACACACATGACACTCTGAGTAAAACAACACATATGACACTCTGAGAGTAAAATAACACATATGAAACTCTGAGTAAGACAACACACATGACACTCTGAGTAAAACAACACATATGACACTCTGAGTAAAACAACACATATGACACTCTGAGTAAAACAACACATATGACACTCTGAGTCTCTGCAATGTATGTTATACATAAGTCATGACTTGAAGTACAGTGTAGTCTCGGTATAGTTTATTCGTCCCGAAGTTCCGTTGAAAGTCACACACTCAGAAGTTGTAAACAGCTATTACATTTTCATGATTTTTACACACGTTGCCATATTTACGGCTGCAATTACAAATACAATCACGTATGTGATACACACAGGCATGACATAACAACAAGAATAACAATATATATATATATATATATATATATATATATATATATATATATATATATATATATATATATATATATATATATATACATACATATATATATATATACATATATATATATATATATATATATATATATATGATTTATATTTTAAAGGATAACACAGCGCATTCGATTGTCACAAGAATAATTACATTAAATACAAAGTTAAACAAAATATTAAAACAAGTGACATAAAAGCAGTTGAATATATTACAGTAATATAATACTGCAGCGTTGTCAGCAAATATAAACAATTAATAATAATAATAGTAGTAGCTACGGTTGTATAAACGATTGAATTCTTGTTTGAAAGAGAATCTCAAACTGATCTGAGTAGAGTGTTGAGTTTGAAAATAAAAGGAAAACTGGATATTAATAATTGTTTTGCAAATATAACATATACAGTAAATGATAACACAACTATGTTGATTTGGATTTTACACAGTAGTGAATATGGAGTTTGTAGCTGTAGGGGATTTTAAAACAACACGTTTGAGTTATACATCATACATAACGAAGCTTATCAGGGTGATTTCTAAACGTCTTCTAAACGCGAAGCGAAATTCGCGATATATATTATATATATATATATGCCGTTATGTGTATTATGTATTTTAATAGTTGTATGGATAGTTTTTATATTTCCTTTAATGTTTTAATGTATCACCCAACCTGTCAAAGCACTATACATCTTTGGTTGAGCAGATATATCATTTTTTAAACGAAAACGTTTCCGATAGTTTTCTCACGTCTTGAAATATACTTAAACGTTATTGTTCAAATTTATGTTATAGAGCTATTATAATTTAAGTTGAACAATTTTATATAAAAATACACCTATTTATATTTGAAAATAACAATGCAGCTATAGCATTCTGATACATGCTAAGTGTTTGGGTATGAAGAACGGTCACGTATTATTTAAACCAAAGCCTTCTGTCAATGTAAAAGTCTGAAACATCTGCTAATGAGACAAGAATAGCTGAGGCTGTCACGAATGCTAATCAAATTGAGAGTGAAACGCGTCTGATGGAACAGCCACGAGACGTTGCCTACTTTGCCGTACCGTTACCCTCCCGCCCCATCGGTATTAATTAATCGCTGAAACGGAACAGATGCCATTGCTTTGTGAGAAATAACACAATGTTCCTGCAGATCGTAATGTTTCACGAAAATGCATTGTGTGTAGTTATTCGTGCCGAGCTGATGCTGGTCTCGTGTAGTCTGTCGAGCTAGGTCGACAACCACACGCGCCGACTCGAGGCAGGATCACTGCCAACGACTTGCAGACGCATGTTAGCAAATGCACGCAGATAAACCTCCTTTGGCGACCGCATTGCTGCTTGAAAACGCCAGTAGCGTTAGTAAATATATTAAGGCAACTAGATCACGATAAAATCATACGAAATTAATGCGAACAAACATTAAAAGAATGCGGCAAACACCTACCGAAATGGGAAGAATCTCGCTCCAAAGAGGCCGGCGAAGGAAAGGAAGATTCGACCAGACAAATTTATGTCTACCAATGAAATCGCGCCGCCGTCGCTCGTCCAATGAGATTAACGAACGTCGCATCACATGATGTCTGGCTTTCAAGAATGCGCCGTTGCTTAACGGTAAGTCTTTAACAGTTTGCCTAATGTAGAAGTGTTCAAACTTTTCAAATATTTACCGTTTCCATTGGTAGATTTGGGACATAACACGGTAATTAAAATCCACAGATATAACCAGCACTACACTAAGGACGAACACATTTAAATATGATGTATTACAAGATGAAGTAGCTCTTTTTAATACAAGAACGATATAAATATAATATATGCCGATAACTAACGAAGTTATTACGAAATAATCGAAGAAACCCTACACAATAGATGTATTGTATTGTGCAATGTTTGGTTATCTTGTAGTACCTAATGCAAGCTGAAAATAGTGGACGAAGTTAACAAAATATATCAATATAATTATAATACAGTGTGTGCATAATCCAATCGAACGTTTTGATTGTTCGTATCCAAATTCAAGATCTTTGTTTTTAACGGTAGAGAGTTTCGTCTGACGTTTCATGTCGACTTCTTCAGTACTAATGACGAATGACTCATCGTATACGTGGGGTAGACCTTCAGCTTAGATATGAAAAATTAAAACGTTTGATTAAAAAAAAGCACTACTCCGAGAAATGTTGTGTAGAAATAGTGTGTGCATAAGTTAATGCCATTGTGCCTCTCCACGAACTGGACGTTTAAACAGATAATCCTGTTTAAGCATTTGTCATAGCAATTCATATTTTAAAATTACTAAACTATGAAACAATACATACTTTATTATTTATGGTAATAATAATGTTATCAATATCTCGAAACAGTTAGCTAAACTAGTGAAGTAAGCATCATCACTGTGTCATGTTAAGTATTCAACACAGTGCATAAACTATTTCCGTAGCGCCTAATTGATTACATGACATTAACTCAAGACATTCACCAACTCTCATGGTCAAAAGAATAGTGCTATAACTTGCATATCGTTATTAGATTATTTGATACTTGTATGTCTTGTCACATGTTTTCTATGCTGTATTATATCATTCATTTTAGCAAAGTGTAACAGCTTAAGATATTTCTACATACCATCGTTATAAGCATTTTGTTATAATCATTATTGTTATGTTTAAGTAATAACTAATTTATATTTCCCACTTGAAAATGGCAATTGCACAATCTTAGGCAAAAACTATTATCTCCATAATAATTCAGTTGATATCATCACAGTTTAAAATACATATATCCTAGTGAATGAACGCATTCATATTATGTGAGTATTGTAAAGCATACATTTTACAACGTGATTGATAATATTATACATATAATAATTATAATAATATATTTAAGCGTTTATGAGGATCAAGTGAATAATACGACAACGACACGACATCCGTAAAATGACATCCTAAAATGTGTATCATCGGGCGTCTCTTAAACGTGTTGTTTGTTTAAAAGTGTACACCAAGTTGTTAAACCAGTTGTTAATCATATATTATCAATGTGAATGCACAATTGTTTTTCACAACGTGTACCCCAATATAATATTGTATAGAAGGTTTGAGAACAATGTCAAAATTAACGAATAAAAGTGGTAACATTTTATTTCCTGCTTTCTTTATGTTAACCACGTTTTGAAATTAGAAATAAATAGTGCAATTTATTATAACAAATCTTTAAAGGATATATTGGAAATATCACAGTTGTCAATTGCTTTAGACTAATGTCACAATTTGGGGTACGTTTATTAGTGAAGGTACCTGTATTAATTCTTATACATATATTATTAGGTTTAACTTAATAAACGTATACTAATAGGTTATGTCTAAATGGTAAATAATGCATGTATATAATATGGCTTCATTCGAAGAATGGAATTATGCAACCAGATAATTATGTTTGTTTGTTAATAGCAAGGCGCTATGAAGAAAACAATATTTATTTTATTATAACAAAAATATGAATTTGTCTTTAATACATTTGCTTACAATATACAGGAAATAATTATATTTGAAAACATCGATGACACATAATGTAGACATTGTAAGCAGGAAACGTAATATCTTTGCGTGTATCTTTCTGGACATATACAAAATAAATAAAGGGGTGTGTTAGTATCAGCACCATTATCCGTGAGATGCTATCTTGTTTGAAGTAATCCTTATCGAATGAGTTATCAGATGCATTACGTTAAACACAATGACACTGAGACTATAATCTAATGCTCATCCAATATGTTAATATTGGTCACAGGTATATACAATTATATGTATAATTTATAGTCTTTATCCTTTTACTATTTTTCGTTATATCCGATCTCAAATAGGATTTGACTGAACTTGGGACTACTTTGTGCAGTGGTGCTTAATTGTCGTCAAAATTCGAAATGTATTGACACAATCGTCAAGAACAACATATCAAAATATCAAAAGAACACATTGGAACACGAACGGAAACATGTTCTTGAGAAGTTCGCTATTTAAAACCTATAACAACTAAAATAATTAATTATCTTTTCACTACGAAAATGAACACAGTAATTTATATTACTATTCATGTTTTATATTAAATTGTTTGGGTACAAGTAAACGAAATAAATCCCAACCAGGCACATCAAGCCAGCCCATACTGAGTGTCACTAAGACAACTTGGGCATTCGTGTTTCCCGAATAAATGCGTTACTAGAATGTATTAATCTATTTTTTTAAAGATTTATTTATCCATAGTTAATGATGTGTTAACATCACACCCTAAACATTATCTTTTTATTTAAGAGGTAACAATAATTATTGTTTGCCATTTGCGAGATTATGTGTATGTCTTTGATTTCTTTATATGCTTTCTTTATAAGTTTTATACGTTAATATTAATTGAAAGCATGGGTGTATACTTGCGTATTTTGCATTGTAATTTGTGTATGTTATCTTTTACATTTGTGTATGTTTGTTACCTCCGTTAACTAACACAATGCAACAGATGTACGTGTGCAATACATGTTGATTCTGGTCAGTCACATGTTCATATTATATATAAACCATACACGTCTCATACATAATCAGATTTTGTGTAAACAATAACAAGTTAACCAGGCTTTCATATTTATAAGCCATGGTTTAGTGTTATATTATATTATATTTTCTTCCAAGTACTTATAATACGTGCGGCATTTTGCTGAGTGAGAATTGTACATAAACAATTGTTTTTATATAAAAAGAAAAGCTTTCTTCAAAACAGTTTTGTTTGCTTGCAAGTGATTAGATTGTCCATAACATATATTCTATAATTTCAAGAAGGAATCAAACAAGTACTAACACATCGTCTAATATGAAACAATGTCATTAATATTACACGACAAACAATCAGGATGGAAACATTGTATTTTCAGCTTTTTATATGTTAACTATGCATGCGCGTCACAAACTTCATAGGATGACAAACAAAATGCTTACAACATTAAACACACGAGTGTCAGTGCAACGTCGCTGGTTCGGGTCTGATTTGGCAGTTTTGTGGTTGTTGTTTGTTTGGTGAAATTATAGTTAACCAGATCACACACATGTTTCAATATATATATATATATATATATATATATATATATATATATATATATATATATATATATATATATATATATATATATATATATATATATATATATATATATATATATATATGATAATATCGGTGAGTCCCACACTGTTCTCATCGATCGGAGCGTAAACATTCTTAAAGTATGCGTCTGGGTCTATATAGGAACAAGCGTCAAAACAAGTCCATTATTTATTAAAACCTAAATATCACCATTACACACTAGTTACTGGACACGAAGTGGTTCAGTTTCTGACGACCGGCAGCACAAACAACCAATGGGATTATTGGATAGCATGTTAACAAGAAGAAGATGCTACACGGAGATGATTAACTTTTTTCGTACACCGAGAACGAGACGTTATATAGTCCCCTAAGTTAATTTGTATTTTATAGACAAAGGTTTACATTTTGTTAGGCACTTTATTAATTTTAAAGACGTATACTGTCCATTTGATACAGCAAGCACAGGACATGAGCATGTGTTTATATTGTAAGAACCTGTATAATTGGTACGTAGGCGATGGAATATCATAATAAACACTAGGTACAACACCGATAGAGCCTAATTACAATATAACCTGGAGTGGTGCTATACACCACACTGTGTGGGGTGCTATCGTAGACATCGCAACAGTAATGACTGAAACTAAACCACATCTATATAGTATAACATCTGCTCGCTGTCCTGTTATAAGTACTTTATACTTTCATTAAGATAATATTTATCTACCTAAATGTGTTTAGTTAATCCCATTCTCAAATATTAATGTGTAATAATGTAATAAATGCGCCACTGAGCTTGATTTTCGAGGATATTGGCGCAAAAGAAGTTACTATTATTATTATTATGAAGTTACTAATAACACTGCTTCTTTGACTCCTTAGTCCCGATTAGATTCGACTACATTCTGTTTTCATTGGATGTTAAACAGCAAGGTCAGTATTAATCAGGTCAGTTTTAATTAAGCTTGTGTTTCAATCAGCATTTCGGCAGTCAATATGCAACTGTACGATAACAAACGTTCAGTTTGTAACTATAACTGAATCTATTCGGACATTTCAACAGCGTCAAAAAGGGAGCGATAATAGGAAAGAATCAAATTAGGCGTTTCGGTGTTACGTTTCCTTTACATAGTTACACAAGCCTACTTACTCTTATTTGTAATTACCAATTGATGTTCACTGAACTATTACTGCAAGGAAGACTCTGGCTCTGTACATCTTATCATGTACACATTTTGATTAGTACGAACTTGTTTTTATAACTTACAGCTTCATTCTAAATTCAGACGTTTTACGGGCATAGTGTAACCGATTAGCGTGTATTTGTGAGTGTAGAATACACCATTTAAGACGCATGTACACTAAACATTTCATGCAAAATTGGACACAGCACAAATATATGATGGTGTTCAAATACTTTGTTAATTTGAAACCATTTCATTTATAACTTTCACAATTTCACATGGCGGTAATGTGGTTTACAACTGTTTGCGTTTGGCTGCTGCAATACACACAATTATCTCAATCTGCCATCAAGGTAAACTATTGCTTCTCCTTATATGTTTAGACACCCTATATTAATCATCCCACATCAAAGCCGTGTGAAATGTTCACACGTGACACTGCACGCGGAGGCGAGGCAGTAGAGAGTTAGGTGCATGTACAGACGGTGGCCGTACATTGACGCACAGTGGCGTATATTGAATCATGTTTACGGGAAAACGGCCGTGTGACAAATTTGTGGTTTTAATTCAAAATAAACCTGTTATGTCTACTATTATAAACTCAGCCAGACTCCGTATCACCCACATATACAACTAGGTACGTCAGCGTTTCTCACGCCATGTCGTCTTGGATTCATCCAGTGACCTAAAGAAACGAGACAACTCTACTTCAGGACAAATTCCCGACCAAGCGAGTTCTTTTTCACCGTCGCAATCTATGCGTCATTCTACGAGTGAACACCACTTTCGCTCCCCACAACTTCGATAGGCCGATACTATATAACAACGCATGTTAATACGCATTGCTTCGTAGACATTTCTTCCGCGGGCCCGGCCCACATAACGTAGCCCGAATTTCAAATAGCTCTTCCGGCCGGTTCTGGCGGCCGGCGTCTACAGCACCAGTCGCCTTTGACGCGGCTTGTGCAAAAATGTACGTCAACGATTCTTTTTATTTTCGTTCAAAGGAAGACATATTGCGTAATAGAAAACTGCAGCCATCTGCCCCGTTAACCCCTCACTACACACATGGCGCCTGGGTACTCCGTGCAAGAGACTGCAGCCGCGA
>OZ024859.1:50650984-50660984 GCA_964017155.1 Oasisia sp. SBJ-2009 | reverse complement strand
GATGCATACCTTAAAAGTGATACGACATTGGACAGTAACCCAACGCATATAAATCAGAAGCAACATTTAAGGAGAAAACTGGTGAGACCGAGTCACTATAGTTACGGCGTGACGTTGCGGCATGACGTTACCTCGTGACGTGTCGGATTGTTCAGCGTCGTCCATCGTGACAGCATTAGTTGATTGTTCACTAGTTGCAGTTATGGTAAGGTCATTCTTTAAAAAATATACCAATAAATATATTATATTCATTGTATCATATTCGTCGTCTTCATCTAAGTACGTGCTTGTCACATGTGTGCCATTCCAAGCTGCACGTTCGTTTGAAGTTCCTTCAACCATTCATATTGTTACTAATTTTTTTTTTCCTAACATTTACGTTCTCATTATACGACCTGTTATTGTGGATGTTGAATAAGTCAGTGAATCGACGACGCGTCCACATTCCCTGGGATGTGTCTCCAAGCAGTGTGGATATAAACTATATTTTTTTGGAGTGATTGTCCCCAAACCGTCAGTAAACGTTCGCAATTGTGGACACGCCCACAACAGAATGCTCCACGTCTACTCGTCCAGTGTCTCCACAATGACAGTCTCACCAACGTGTGTACTGTCCAGGTTTGATTATATCAACCTCATATTTAGCACGCATGGTGCAAACTGTGAAAGTTATCCTTGCCGGTCGGAAACCTCCCCTAGCCCGTCAAGTGCCACACACGACACCGAAATAACACAGCCCTCAACATCATGCACAGCAAAAACTGTTGCACAAGTTATTATTTTCCCTATTGCCAAACGCAATAGAAGGCATCCAGTACCACAACGACTCGACCAAGTCTGACCACACACAATTGCAAACACATGAAGGTAAATAGCATGCGCCCCCACCCGTTGACCAGTGACTTGCAAAAGGGTCTTGGTCAGTACAAATACACGGTCAGCACATAAACACGTAGTGTGTCTCACAACTGTAGTTAGCTGTTAGCTATTAAGATGATTTAAAATACGGTGTGTGTCCCTGGAGACGACTGTATCTCAGTCAGAAATCGTGCAGTGCAAATGTGTAATTTTGTGTTCTAGACAAAGCCATAAACACTTGAGGTTTCTTCCTGCTTGATAACCCTCTGTCCCTTATTCAGGACTCAGTACCTAGGTAGGTTAGCTGTTCTCTTTGCATCTGATAAGATTTACCAATGCTACATCCATTGACAATCACTTGTCACAATCACTAGTGCACGTGAAGCGTCATTTGAAGAACTTCCACGAAAAAGAGACACGTGTTTTGTTTGACGTTATCAAAGAAGTACGTCTGCTTAAAGGTAAGTAAAAGATAATCGCGTCTTAACTATAATATAACCATTTGACACTAAATCAACAGCATGATTCGTGTTGTTTACCCGGGTACTTTAAAAGTAGGTGAATCTCGTAAAATCTTCCAACTACCGACGGCTGACATGTTGAGAAACGCCACCGATCTTTCACCATTAAGTGACCAGAGCTTCGTTGACCGTCACTCCACGGCGCCCTGTGGAATGCCCTTGTTTTGTTTATATAATTATGAATATATCATCTATTGATTTCTCGTCTTTCCTTTGTTCAGAGGTACTCCTCCAAGAAGTGTCCGGGCCTAGAGGCCCAGTGACTCGAGCGTAGGACTCTCAATCAAGATCACTTGACGTAGTTGATAATCAAGACAATCCGGGTTCGAATGCTGTGGCGCCATCTCGAACATTTGGCATGATCGTCCACTCGCCATTGCTCCAGTTCATTCAGCTAAATGAATGCATATCTGTCTATAGACAACGGTGGGTATTTGTGTACAAACAGAATTAATTGCAGGATGGTTGTCAGGTTGTCGATTCAACATATCTGCCAGGGAGTAAAGTGTAAAGCACTTTGAGCAGTCTTAAAGACTGGACACTGCGCGACATCCAAACTTACCTTCATACGGTGCATTGTGCAGACATGACAGGTTTAGTGGTTACAGCATCAGAACAATTCGGTATCGCAAACTTGAGTAATATTCCCACTTTAACGACAAGAACATGGCGAAGAACAAGCATTGATGATGTTAAGTTTGCGTTCACAGTTGAATAATTAATTCAGTAGTAAAATTATATATAATTATATATAATTATATATATATATATATATATATATATATATATATATATATATATATATATATATATATATAAATCAATGTATTTCAATATAAACGAGGACCGAAAAAACGAAGAAAAGACGACAGTAACCATGGCCAATATCACCCCTGATGACAGGAACAATAAGAGGAGAACAACTTATTATAGTAAAATGATTTCTGTTTCTAATGCTTTTATTTTATTAATAAGGATACGCCCTTTGTTTATCTTTAAACTAGCTGTTGGCATCATCGGGCGAAAGAAAGAGTTTTGCCAGATGTTGGATGTTTATTAATTACACATTACTTTGCTAACTGTTTTCCCTTACCTATATAAATGTGCTTGTGTAAGATGTGATATTCCCTTTGTAAGTCAAGAGAACATATGTACTTCACCATTTCGTAACATCTGTTTTCAGCTTGTATAAATTCAGAAGTCAACGTATGATTTCCCACATAATTGTGTTTTAAGGGATTGTGCAATAAAGTATTGTGTGGCCCTTGATGGATTTTCTAAATATTACACGAAAGGAAAGACCGCGGCTCTATTCATTACACTATCAACTCCTGGTTCCACGATATCTCATCGACTGATAATGTAGCTGCGACTGTTGGTTTAGGATTTGAGATGTGCATTAGGGACACTAAACGTATATAACTGTGTCAATACAAAAACATAGTATACATATGCATCAACTGCTCTCTCCCTCTCTCTTTAATTATATATTATATTATATATTATATATATATATATATATATATATATATATATATATATATATATATAAATATATATATATATACTATATATATATATACTATATATATATACACACACACATATATATATATATATATATATATATATATATATATATATATATATATATATATATATTATACTTGTTAACATTTTAAAGAGATCCAGTCAGTTCCACTTGAAATTATCAGGAATAATAATTTGTTCAGGAAGTATGTTTCGTCGACCAAGGAATAAATTGCTACATATATGAACCTAAAGGCAATTGCAGTTAACTCAGACTAGGCGATATTACCAATAAAGCGTAATTTGGAACCTGAATGTTTTGTTTTCCAATTGAGCGTGCTTTGTCAACATTTAAATAGCAAATTTATTTACTGGGTTACTTATTTAACCAATTTAACTAACCATATTCCGGTAGGCAGTATGTCTGCCAGATTATGTAATACAATACACATGTATTATAGTGTTGAGAAAGTCAAAGAGACTAATAAATAGAAACATAGGGTCGGTAATGACGTTCATGCAATTTTACTTTATTGATGTAGTCCCCTAAATCAAATACTGGTCTAACGTATACTAAGGTTATATGAAATCTCGTCTGCCGTTTACCTTTCCATGTGACTTCGAGGCGTTTCATTCATATAAAATGTACTTACAGTATTTTACCGGAAGAAATTAAGACAACGTCGTGCAGCAATAAAAAGTAGATGTATGTAATACTTTCATAATTACAACATTTCAATAGGTCAACATCTCAATGTAGTGCATGGCATATCACACCATCAGGAATGATTGGATTGCGAAAACACGAAATTGCAAAATTAAAAATGACAGAATAAATTGATGAAATAGATGCCAACGAATAAGAACTTATTTCTGTATTGTCGCTGTTCTCGGTGTAAACAGCATTACAAGTAATTCTAGTGACATGTAACGTCGTAGCTTTTTCGTGCATTTTTCAATTAATTTCAAAACATAATGTGCGATATATATGTATGCATATACAGTGTGTATATGTATATATATATATATATATATATATATATATATATATATATATATATATATATATATATATATATACGTATATAATATATATTTATAACAAACATATATTTTGAAAGTATATAATACATTATGACATCGAATGTACATATCGAATTAAAAACGGATAATACATACATATTAGATATGTTTATTTGTTTATTTAGTTTAGACAATACTTCTAATTACATGTTGTTTATTTTAGGCATCCGAGCCATTGCCAATACCTGAAGAACAAGTTAAAAATTATATTTTTTCCACAGACTGCCAACGGATTTCTAGTGTGATTATTTCCAACAAGAATTACGATTACGAAGTAAAACCGTCGTCCAATTTCACCAAACGTTGTAACGACTAAATGTTCGTGTATTAAGTACAAATCACCACATGTAACAAATTATGCCTCGATTGACAAGCATGTTATATTGTTGAATACTACTAAATTAATAGCATACGTATTTTTGTCTGTATTAAAACACTTAGCAATTTAATAGTTTATAACTGATATACCATTCATACTGTTTTATGTCAGCTTGTTTCTCAACAGTAACCTTTAAAGTTCTAAACCTAAAGGTTTCATCAGACTTTTAACATTTCTAGTTTTTGTTGTAACATTGTCTTCAAATGCAACACCATTGGGGAGATATTATTATTGCTGTTGTTATGTCACAGAGATTTTAGGAATGACTTCATCTCCTTTTACTCAACCGTTATTACCAATTATTTAATCATTTACTTTTCATTGCTGTAAACAATTCCACAATGAATATGAAATACCGCTTGTCGAACTCTGGCGAAGTTAGTAACATAGTATTTCAAGATAATTAGCATGACGAACTCTAGTGAAGTTGGTAACATAGTATTTCAAGATAATTAGCATGACGAACTCTGGTGAAGTTAGTAACATCGTATTTCAAGTTAAGTATACATAGCATGATAGCATGACGAACAACATAACGAAGAATTCTGGTGAAGTTAATCACATTGAATAAATATTTAAGACGAATGTTATGACATATTTCGACATTTTTATGGTTTTCGTTGTCATTCGAGAGTGTTAATGTCAAACGCAATATGATTTAATTAAGTACGACGTACTAATAATACGATCATTATTTTGATTTACTTTAATTATCCTATGTAAAATTAAACTAGTTCAGGCTATTTTGTTATTATATTTTCAATTTTCAGACTTTGAATTGTTAGTGCTGAAAGGTTTAAATGGTAACCACAATATTATGTATATTATGTTGTATTGTACAAGGCAAAACAGACCGTATATTCTGGAAATATACATTACATTTTTGAACATTGAATACCTATTTAGGAGAAACATAGTTGTTTTTGTGTTTATAACAAGTCGTAACTATTAACACTTGTACGTCGCTCCTGCCGCTTAGGGGTAATTTTATGTGGACCAAATTAATTATATAATACAAATAATTTCAACTCGATCTGAACATTAATGTTTTTGTTTTTAATTGAGATCTATTAAAATATTCTATGATACTGTTCATTTTCAGTAAACAAACTTAAAAGGTCACATCTGATAGAGTATAGTATCCAAAGCTTAAAGCTGCTCAAAGGGTCCAACACTTCACACCTTCTACTTCTGTTCAATCGAATGGGGGGGGGGGGGGGGGGGGGGTCAGCCACCCGCAATTATTGACTAAAATATAGGTACGCAGATATTCAGCAGAGGACATAGCCATGTAATAATTCATACAACTGATTGAAATCGGGTTATATTGTATATGTCTTAACTATTTTCCAAAGATGTACTTTGTTTCTTAAAACAATTATGATGACACAAACAGGGAATCAAGAAACCATTTGTAAGCGTTTAACTAAGCAAGGCCGCCGTATTAGATAATGGTAGTCATAAATAATGCTGGTATGTGATAAAGGGTCACCAAATCAGTAACAATAGCACAAAGTTAGTCTTCGTTCCTTCACGAAAAAACATTTACCCTAACCAGCGAATCGCTTATATTTGATATCACAATAATTACAAAGCCTTTTTGTAATTAAATTAAGATGCGTGAACATAATGTAACTGGGAGATCGTATTCAGAAAACGAATATGGAACACGTTTATTATTTGCACAACTTAATTCCACGCAAACCACATGCATCAGTCCGCAGCTGGAATCTCGAGTCAATCGTCAACACAAATGTGTGGTTTTGGTCAGCACTCTGTGTGGTTTTGGTCATCTCTCTCCGTTTGGTACGGTGGCTTGTGTATCTCCCCAGCACGATCAGTGAGAATTAACGCAATGCAAACCGTCTCATTATATTCTGGTGCAGTATTGTAAATGGACTCCCGTAAAAATGTACTCGTTGCCCTGTTTCCGGTGTGAAATTTGGTCCGGATGTCTACATCTAACGACTAGGCGTAAAAACCTACCCTTTCACACACGCGTTTACCATAATGAACTCCCGCTCTCCCGTGTGATCGACGTAATGAACTGGTCCTCTCCCGTTTCTCGTATTAACCAGAACCGATGACCTATTTATAGAGTCGGTTACAAAGAATGTGTAAGTTTTTGAAGGAAAGGCCGGTGCAAATGTGGCATTTCTAGGAATAACCACGCTGTCACTGGGGTGACGAATTGCAATTAGGCTACCGGGGTATCCGTAGGTGTGGTTCGCGTCATTACGCTCAGTATGCTGCGGTGACTGGTGTCACGCGTTTGATTGGTTTTCCTAATTGACTGTCTCATTTTTGACTATTTCTCCCTAATACAACGACACTCGTCCAATCAGCGCTGTCAGATGCTATCGCCCCGACAATGGTACATTGTACAGCGTTGTTTTGAAAGTAAACATCGCCAGAGCTCGCACTTTTTGCGCCGTTCTCGACCGGTCGCGAGCGTATTCCGGCTGTTCTACTTGGAAATATTCAGATTTGATTTCCGATGCGGACATCAGTACGCTGCACCATATTGTGCATCGGCAACTCGAGTAACACTTCTTCTAAACGTCTTTGCCACTGCACTCGGCGCTGATTGACAAGCCACCGTTGTGACGTGTCTCCTGTTGTGACGTCGGTAATCAATTATTATCTCGTGTCGACGAAACCATACGTCGTTTGCATTGCGCGGACTGTGCAGCACTGGCCCCATGGGTAGGGTCTACTTAGTATGCCGAGATATAACTACTCGGGCTGCAAGAGATAGCCATGCATGACCCATGACATGTCAGGAAGTACGATACACGATAAGACGCTGCCTCGTGGGATCTCTATCCACGGTAATGTATATTACAAACAGAAATGCCCGTCCGCTGTCGGGATGCCTTAGTAGTAAACAGTCGTGATAGCAATATTTATCAAATGTTAGAAAACATAAAGTTATCGTCCCATAAACTCCACAACGCACTCGCAGTTTTATGTTAAAAAAGACGAGAATCTGAGGCAATGTCAACGAGTCGTTCACCGATATCCCACAGTCATGATAGTGTAAAACTGTCAAATAATATTCGTTGACACGAGGGCAGACGTAAAGATATTATGCCAGTGTTTTCTTCGTGTTGCAAAGTCCACGACGCCGAAAGAGTCTTTCATGTTTTACAATCCGACCAGAATTACAAAATAATTGATGAGAATCGTGACAAATATATGTGGTATTTTGAAAACAATAAAGGCTAATCTACAAGGGTTCAAGCCGACTTGGAGGAAAAACGTAATATTCCAACATTGAAAACTCGACAGTAGTTAGATATCGAAGTGTCACAGGATTTGTGTATCATATAACCCGCTGTCGGTGTCTTAACATCCAACGGCATCACTTTACTTCACGATATATAATTTATATTGAATACATTTTTTCTTCTAAACATAATTATGTAAACAATAGCATTAGCATAACTTTCGTCACACGTTAAACGGACGTTGTCGTATGTATGACGTCACGGTCGGATGACGTCATAAAAACATACAACTGCTGGTAGTGGCATAAGCCTCGGTTGGTAATTGCTTCTACATTTCATGTTCACAATTACTCTTCTGTTAGTTTACTTCTCTAGTGTTTTGTTGATGGCTGACCAACCGATGAAATACATTCTGATGATTGATTATGTTGTATGTGATCATACAGTTCCAAATAAAGCTTACCTACTAACAGAAACGAGAGAAACTACGTGTTGTTACGTATGCGTGATGACGTAATCAATTGGCGTCTGTGGAAGCTTGCTTAACAGAATACAAAAATCTGCACGACAGTAAACTAGTTTAAATTCTGATAATGTTTAGAAGTAGTCACAGAGACGGGACCTCTCGTTTGTGTGTGGAACAGCAGGTGTAGCTGCCATTGACGTAATCGTGTGGCGGTTAGCGCGAGTCATGTGACGGTTGACTCGAGTCATGTGACGGTTGACACGAGTCATGTGACGGTTGACTCGAGTCATGTGACGGTTGACTCGAGTCATGTGACGGTTGACTCGAGTCGGGTGGCAGTTAGTTCGAGTCTAACGGTTAAAACAACTAATGTGACGGTTAATGTCGAGTCGTGTGGTGGTTAACACGAGTCGTGTCGTAGTTAACCGGGGTCATATCACAACTAACTGGAGGGTAATTTAACAGTTACGTCGAGTCATGACACTTCTATAGGCAACGATATTGACAGCGGACCGATCAGAAATGCCTTTTCAGACACACAAATTCTGCCTCTGTGATATAAATATAACAGCTTTGAAAAGGTGGCAGGGGAAATGGTATGAGGAGTAGGTAGGGGGGTGGTAGGGGAGGGGGTGGGGGACGGAGTAGGAGAGAGGGTAGAGGGGTATGAGGAGTAGGTGGGGGAGGTGGTAGGGGGTGGGGGTGGGGGACGGAGTAGGAGAGAGGGTAGAGGGGTATGCGGAGTAGGTGGGGGAGGTGGTAGGGGGGGGGGGGGTGGAGGACGGAGTAGGAGAGAGGGTAGAGCGGTATGCGGAGTAGGTGGGGAGGTGGTAGGGGGGGGGGGGGTGGGGGACGGAGTAGGAGAGAGGGTAGAGGGGTATGCGGAGTAGGTGGGGGAGGTGGTAGGGGAGGGGGTGGGGGACGGAGTAGGAGAGAGGGTAGAGGGGTATGCGGAGTAGGTGGGGGAGGTGGTAGGGGAGGGGGTGGGGGACGGAGTAGGAGAGAGGGTAGAGGGGTATGCGGAGTAGGTGGGGGAGGTGGTAGGGGAGGGGGGGTGGGGGACGGAGTAGGAGAGAGGGTAGAGGGGTATGCGGAGTAGGTGGGGGAGGTGGTAGGGGAGGGGGTGGGGGACGGAGTAGGAGAGAGGGTAGAGGGGTATGAGGAGTAGGTGGGGAGGTGGTAGGGGGGGGGGGGTGGGGGACGGAGTAGGAGAGAGGGTAGAGGGGTATGAGGAGTAGGTGGGGAGGTGGTAGGGGGGGGGTGGGGGACGGAGTAGGAGAGAGGGTAGAGGGGTATGAGGAGTAGGTGGGGAGGTGGTAGGGGGGGGGGGGGGGGTGGGGGACGGAGTAGGAGAGAGGGTAGAGGGGTATGAGAGATGGTAGGAGAGGAGGTAGGGGAGGGGTAGGGTAGGTGAAGGGTATAGGGAGGGGGTAGGGGAGGGGGATTGGTAGGATAGGCGGTGCATGGGAGAAATATCCGGGATAATACAAAAGTGTTATACTGGCCGTTAAAACGAGGGTGTCAGCTCCTATCGTTTTCTTTATTAAATATTACGTTATTACCATAACATGCATATTCAATTATAATGCCGATGCGGCTATCTTTTGATGTTTGACTTTCCCACGTTCTTGACACCAGACGTCCCGTTACAAATTACTTCTGTTGTTGCAATTGTGAAATTATTCCTTTTCCTAAATTTCATTATTAATTATTTTATGCTGGATGTATTTTTGAATGGACCTGAACATTCACCTCACTCCATTGAAACCTCTGTGTGACTTGGACTTGCTGGTTTCTTTGAGACTCTATACATATATTCTATCAGTTCGTGAAGGTGTATCTGTTCACTTCTTGTAGTGACACTTTTGCCCCGTACAGTTCTGCCTCAGTCACTTACGAGAGTAAAGACATCGGCGTCCTGGGCTCCTGGCTC
>OZ024859.1:50628484-50645984 GCA_964017155.1 Oasisia sp. SBJ-2009 | reverse complement strand
CTGTGTGTTTTCGTTCTTGTGTGCATACCAGTGTGCGTGCGTAGTGTTTGTCTGTCCGTTTTCGTTGTCTTTGTCATTTATTATAAACCAAATTAATTTATAAAAAAACAAAAAACATAAATAAATAAAATTAAAGTATGTGAATGCGCACACAACTGGCAAATATATATATATATATATATATATATATATATATATATATATATATATATATATATATATATATATATATATATATATCCACACTACTGGAACAAATATGTCCCTTCAGTGCTGTATTATTAGTAAACTATTAAATAAAATATGTAAAAGACAGGTTCAAAATAAAAGACATCACATGAACAGAAATATACTATAAAAAAGGGGATGATATCAACGCCTGCACGTGAATGAATCTATATTTATTCGTTAAAATGTTCTTCACTTCACATGTTATTAGTATTTATGCATCTCTATTCACTCATTTCACCATCGATGTATTTCACATATTTTACTCCGGTGCAAAACGATTTATATAACAAATTTCTATCTGACTAAAATATGTGAAATATATCGATGGGCAAACGTTTAGTATATAATGTATATTAGTTAATAGAGATGCATAAATAGTAAATACTAATAAGATATATACTTAATACATCGCTTAAAACAGTAATTCGGTTACACAGTGAAGAACATCGTGAACCAGCGACAACTGGGGGTGTACGTGTGTGACAACTGGGGGTGTACGTGTGTGACAACTGGGGGTGTACGTGTGTGACAACTGGGGGTGTACGTGTGTGACAACTGGGGGTGTACGTGTGTGACAACTGGGGGTGTACGTGTGTTTACTACAGTTCAAGTGTAATAATGTTATTACAATATGTTTCTTATAGAAACGAAATGTTGTCGTTAAGATGAATTTCTGTGAGAACACAATTAAATACTGTTACCAAACAAATTGCGTGGCATGCAAAAGCAAACGTAAGTTGGTTGTGTGGCATAGTTATCTATTTAAAATATTGCCGCATGAAAACAGAGATTTCACACAAATGCAAAATCTAACCATATCAATTGATTTAAAAATAACCATTGCTGCGAAGAATACAAATTATATAAAATAGGCAGCAGAATGTCACCAAACAAAAGTTGTATAGTACCAGTAATTGTAACACTCATATAGAACCTAGATCCTTGAAAATTGTATTCTAATAATTCGTATTACTTTCGGGTTAAGCAATACCTCTTCAAACCTAAAGCATGTAAAAGTAGATGAAACGAAAGAAATGATAAATCAACGTTTGTCCAGAACTAACACAATCATTTAGCGGAATAAACCAAACCAACACTGTTATCGGTGTGAGCAGCACCTTGTTTATCACAGTGTTTCTTTCAGGTGCACGCGTGAACACATCGGCTGACGATTGCAGATAATCTCCCGATAAGATATTTTTGTTGATAAACAAACAGCATATTTTTGCTCTATATAGAAAACATCTTCAACCTTGCAAAGTTCAAAGGTTCTGATTACGTTAATTTTGCCCGGTGTAAGTTGGAGGGTGTTAGCGCTGGAGAGACGGACGGCCGGGTGTGGTTATATGTTGTCATCACGGCGTCACCTCGGACCTCAAGTTAGACCGCAGACCACAACCTCACACCAGGCGAGACGCATAGGACGCCTAATGGTAACTATATTTTTATTGAAAATTAATTAAAAAAACTCATAATATTTTGCATACATTCACTTACGTCAATGTCTAATACGGATGTATTGTTGTTACGTTAAATTTAGTTTATGTATTGATGATAATAGATGTCAGTTTGCTAAAATCAGCATAAAAATACATTTATGAATGCGTGAAGAAGAAACTGATCTATAATCTAATCAGTGATTCAATGAACATTACATTGCCATAGCTTCGTAAGTATTACAAATAACTTACAATAATATTTTCGTCACATTTCACAATCAATCCGTAATGTGTGTGCGTTACAGACGTTGTAACGTAATGCTAAATGTCATTATTGCAATCATATTTTTATAAACATTTCTCACATGTGTGACGAGTAGATTGACTAATATTATATTACGTTAATAATTAAATACACAAATATTTCATTTTACATTTTATATGCAATTAACCCACAACGTGTGAGCAAATTACAAGTAATAAATATCTTGAAACAATAAATAAAAATTCATTCAAATATTTGTCAAACTGAAACAATTTATTAATTATTTTTATATATATATCCTGTTTCTCGAATTGCTAAACCAGATATAATGCACTTTCCTAAAAATAAAATGTATATATAAATAAAATCATTAATCACACATTTTGTTTAAACATAAATGAACTTCCATGATATAATAATAGTGTATAAATCACAAAGTATTATTAAAGTAAATAAGTTATCTTGATGTATAATATTATATATATATATATATATGCATATATAAATATATTTATAAATATATATATATTTATATGTATTTATATATGCATATATATATATATATATATATATATAATTATACATCAAGATAACTTATTTACTTTAATAATACAGGATATATAAAAATAATTAATAAATTGTGTGTCATCGAAAGGCTATGAACTCATTGACAGAGGTATTTGATTCCCGTTTAATAGACAAAATCGAACCCAAACTGACGTGATTTATAGAACTGTGCAAACTAAGTACAAGTCAGGACGTCGTAGATCTCAGACAGGAGGAAACAAGAATGGGAGAGAACATAGTATCGACTGATTTGTTAATGTTAACAGCGTTTAGAATGTCGTGGAAACACAAAATTGCAAATAAATTATTAAAAAACGCTCCACAAAAATATGTCCACACGTCATCTATTTTTTTCCGCAGTGGGTGGTATCCTAAATTATAAAGTTTGTTACTTCAATCAAATGGTTTCTTTTGATTGAGAATAAACGCAGGTGAAACGCGTGACAGACACAAAGATGTGCAAAATAATAGTGATCAAAACCATTGATTAGCAATGAGTCTTCCAACGGCTCGCTCGGGGTTCTGCGTGCAATACGACATCCTCCGCTTACGTCATCACTTTCTTATAATCAAATCAGTGTTGCCTTCAACTTCGTCTTACTCATTACCTTCTTCTCATACGCCCTGTCTGGTGACGCTGTCTTATATGTAGACTTCCGCACTATTCTCTGCTTTGTTTTGCTTGTAAGTGGAAGTTATTGTCTCATTTATCAAGCCGTTGTGATTACTATTTGGTTCATTTTTGTTTTGCCTGTCTGTAGCGCTGTCGCGTCCCCTTTTTCCGAAATGAGGTATGTTTTTTTACATCGCATGTTGTAGACTTGGTGTCTTCCTCTTGTCGTGTCCACAGAGTGTCGCTGTAATGTTTTGTGTCTGGAGCTGTTTACGTTCTTCCAACAGGAAGTGTTATTATATGACTGCTATAAACTCTAATACGTCCATATATTAGCGTTTTATTACATGTTAAACTCGCATGAAACAATGGCATCCCGACCTTTGCATCTTACGTTAAACCCTCTATCGTCATAACTTGAAAGATTAGTTTGCTGTGATTTAGTTGATAATTATAATTTGCATCATATGACATCAAGGACATCTAATCTGTATTTATAGACATGATTAACGATGGTTATAATATTGATAAAAAAAATAGTAGTAGAAGCATAATCATAATAACAATTACGATAAAGTGTTCTTCTAAACTTGCTAATGTGCGACGTCCATATGTTTCACTGGACGTGTCCAGTGTGTTATTTCAGCTCCTCAACGTTGGGCTGCGATACACAAGTTAATCACCAATAAAGACATATTTGTTGCATTCGCGAGATGTTTAAGCGACAAGATTATACAATATGACTGATTGGTTGATTGATCACGAATGAACATTTAGCAACGGTCTCCTAAAGGCTGTGGCCATTGCCCCTAATTTTGGTTTGGTAATAAATATTAATGCTTGAATAAATTACTAACCCGCCAAAAAGTATTCACACTTGCAAAATAAATTATCATATGCGAACGGTATAAAACAAAATATACGATAACCAGAGCACACAACAGTGCTTAACAATTGTAGAGTATATATATCACAATCACAACTTTATTTGTGTTCCGCACAACATATATAAGAACATATTTAATTACAGAAAATATAAATACTACAATGTTGGCTGTTAACTTACTGATTTTCTTATGAACAACTTATTGAAATATTAGACGTTCACACTAGAAAGTTAATTAATTTTGTAAGGTTTTGCGTCCTTAATTAATGCAATGCTAACGTATCTATGCATATAATAAATCTTCCATGGATCCACATTAAATATTAGATTGATAATCTTGATTACGTCAGTGCATTGAAAACCAGAAGGATAACATATTTTCCCGAATCAGATTTGTAACTAATTAAAACTAGTTCAACGTTCATCGTTTGCTGCAATAAAAAAAAAATTAATCAGCTTCATTTCAATTTTGTTTACTGTGATTCTATAGTATATGGTTACATGTTATAATTGTTAATTTACGTATCTTATATTGTGATAGGAACCAGATGTTTGCAATATGTTAAAATGGTGTCATAGCATATTATTTTTCTTAAGTAAATAATCCAACGAATACGTTGCATATTACGATTTTTCCAAAACAGAAATAACACCGTCGTACTGCAATTAATTATGCTAATCAGAGGCAATAAATATGTCATTTCTCGGGGCAAACTGATAGCGGTAAATCAACCAAACTGTCCATCAGATATAAATTACTTAGTGGTGTTTTATTACAAACGTTAACAGATTGACAATACAAAACAATTTAAAGATCATTGCTGGACAATTGTACTTTTTATATGATGACCGTTGCTCAATAATATCAAATATAATTAGAATAACTGAAATGGTTACATAGGTCTTTGTAAAAACACATCAAACACCAATATTGTGCTGAGTTAATGGTATAATTGTCTCTTGTGGCGACATCTTACGGCCGCATCGGTCGTAAATATTCAACAATTATTGCTTAAGCAACAGACGCATTCGGGAGATTAATGGATTATTGGTTTTACGATAACAACATAGACATTTAAACTGAATTCAACAACATATCTACAAATGTGGGATAAATAATGTGTCCAAAAATTTTAGTTAGACTTGTTATGTTATTATAATTAGTGTTATATATAAATAGTTTAGCAAGCGACCACATTTATCTACATATGGTATGCTCTTGTATTCGTAGAGATTCCGTAACGACTTTGCGTATTCCAATGTTTTTTTGTAGTTGTACTGCTCCGATCAAGGTTTACCGTCACACATATCATACAAACAGATGCAACATAGCCAATCCGATGCAATTAAGAACCTTTACTTCGATATTGGTGCTTTTTTATGTTGTGAAAGCAACTACAAGACGCCCCTTCGAATTACAAACAACCTTTCTCTGCAAATACCAAGCGATTCCCAGGTAATAATTTATATACTAAACGATGCTGTATATATTTGAGATTATATTTCACATGTCTTAATTATGTGTGTCGCTATGACATATTGTGTATGCTACGCCGTTCACTTTTAAAATGAAATCTTTTACCATCTGTCATACATGTACTATATCAATATCGTAACTATTATTCTAAGATATTGCAAATCTTGTTAGACCAGTATTGGCAAATATTGTCTTTCGCGACGACCATCAGATGCTGATACTCGGAAACAATAGTTCAACTAGGCTGTTACATAGATAGCCGTTGCTTACATGTTACTCAGATGTAGGAAATGACAGTCTTTAAACAAACGCACGCATATAACCACGCACACATGCACGCACGCGCGCACACGCACGCGCGCACACGCACGCACGCACACACACACACACACACACACGTGTTTGTACTTTCCTGCACGAGTGAGCCACGAACCCCAGAACTGTCAGTAAATGTAAAATGTTGCAGCCGTTTTAAGTGTAATCTTACATGTGGAGGTTTCTTATTACCATTTAATCGATTTTCAAACCTCGACCACATTTCGTATTGTTCTTGGACTGGAACAGCTGCAGACACAAAATGATATGCGCGAACTACGAGGCCATTACAATAGTTCATACTCAGGGCGATCTAACATATCTCTATGTGGGATCAAGCGGGTGAACCTTTTCACTAAAAGGCAATAATTTTGATGAGTATTCTCACGGCGCAAAGTTCAGCCCGCTTCGCAAGATCATGTTCTACTATAGCTCAATGTTCTCCAAAACGCCAATGCTGCATCCGGGTTACTAACAGCAGTGTCCGTGCTATATACGACACGTACTTGCCAATGACTAGTCCATCACTGGGACTCACATGTCAGAGACGATAACCTGTTGGCAATGGCCGAAAATGTAATTGACCTCCAAGAACAGAGCTCGTATATAGCATAGTTTCAGGATTACGATGATGCAACTTTCTGAAGAATAACAAACTGCTGATGAATAACACATTTTCTTAGACACGTTTCAACGTCGTCATCCCGAAAGTCATGATATATTGCTGTCAAGCAAATTTCTACAAAGTTCAGCATTACATCTAAAATAAAGAATATTTTGATACTCGCTGATGCTTTGCGCTGTACAATAGTTGTGATAAATCATCGCATAACTGGTCAAGACGAAGCAAATACAAGTTGATCAAGCAGCATAATGTGATTAGAAATAGAATGGAACGATAGTGAATCCACGGTGATATTTTTGTAACAAACATACCCATTATTGGAATAAATGTTCTATCTATTTTCCGTGTTTGGAATATGTTTAATGTATAGATACGACTACAGTTTTATTGGCTAACTCAAGGGGTAAACTACCCAACATGTTAGAAACGATCGATCTCTAACCAAGCTTCATGTCTTATTATATATATATATATATATATATATATATATATATATATATATATATATATATATATATATATATACTGGGTTAAACTGTTTTCGCCTCTCTGGCGGAATTGTTATTTTTCTGGTGCTGGTTGGTGTGGCTGAGCTGTACGCGTGTGGGGTGTGGGTGTACCTATTCTCAGTGGCGGATCGGTGGTGCTGAGCAACAATCTTATCTTCTCCTGAAATGTTAGCTTAACTTAATAATTGTATAAATATATATTTTTAAACAAAATTGGACGCATTCAATTGTAATTCAATTGTAATTGTAAATATAATTTTAAAATGATATTTTAGTCCTCTTATAGTGTATGTCTATTTTTAAAGGATATTTTTTTAATTATTTATTTATTTATTTTATTAACTAATTTACACCACAATTATTGTTAAATAGATAATCTATTATTTTAATGTTGTCTTTAGTTATTTACTATATTAATTTTTTTTTTTTTTATATTAAAATATTTTTTTATTTTATTTTAAAGAACATATCATGTACAATGTATATTTTATATCTATATTTTATATTTGTTTGCCGTGTTCTATTTTACTGTATATTTAGGCACTATGTAAGTCAACGCCAGACTACATTCCAATTTATCATGTAACTTTTACACGTTGAATATGGCAATAAAGCTTTATTATTATTATTATTATTATATTATATGAACACTCCGATGCTGACTGCAAGTGGAGCACTGCGCAACCAGCTGCCCTGTATATATATATATATATATATATATATATATATATATATATATATACATATATATATATACATATATGTATATATATATATATATACATATATGTATATATATATATATATATATATATATATATATATGTATATGTATATGTATATATGTATATATATATATATATATATATATATATATATACATATATATATATATATGTATATATATGTATGTATATATATGTATATATATATATATATATATATATATATATATATATATATATATATATATATACTGGGTCAAATGAACACTTCCGATCCTACAGCAAGTGGAGCACTGCGCCTCCAGCTGCCCTTAGACAGCCGCCGGACCGTGGCCCGACATCGACACCACTTGAGCAATCGTTGTGGTCTCATCAAACCGCAGACAATGGACGTGTTTAACGAGTGGGGTGGGAGTGGTCGAGTCGAGGGGCGAGGATTTACATCGGCGGTGGTGGGCAGGCGCTGGCCATTGTGCACGAGTCTCTGTGGTCACGCGGTCGCTCTTAGTGGTTTCAGGCCGGCTGGACGCCAGTGAACCAGCTAGTTCATTTATTGACTCTTGGCTCCGTCTGCGGTGTGTGTAGTGTGTACCACTGACACCGTCTGAGCGCTGGGGCAGGCACGCCGGTCAGACGGAGAGCAAATACTCGGGTGTAAATCGACTTCACGGCTAGTTTTTATCTTATGTTTTTAGTTATATTACCTTATCAGAAGATAGGCGACATTCTGCGCACTTTGTTTAAAATTACACATCAGTTTTTATTTAGCATAATATTACAATTGGCATTAAATGGGAAATTCAATAAAAACCTAACATATTAGGTTGAACGTGTCATTTTAAAATGAGTTGGATTAACACAAATGTTTAAATAATTCAGTGATTATAGTGCACACTTGTAACCAACCTCGAACGCATTGCTTAACGAACTTTTTGAATTAGTTGTTCGTCTTGCCTATTGGTGGTATTATAAATATATAATTATTATTCGTCCTTTCGTTATTGGAATAATCATAAAAAATCCATGTGTTACTTTTACAATATTCAGACACCATATTAGAGCCGTTAATATATATATATATATATATATATATATATATATATATATATATATATATATATATTATAATTAGATATGTATTGCATGTATTTATATTTACATATTTTATTTACACTTACAATTATATTTATAAAATATATGTATTTGTATTTATAAAACATTTATATTTATACATATGTTGATAAATATATAATATACATGTACACATACTATATACATGTATATCATATAGCTGGAAAGTATATAAAAACTATGTACGTATATACATATGAAAAGTATATATATATATACTCATATATATATATATATATATATATATATATATATATATGAGTATATATATGAGTATATATATGAGTATATATATGAGTATATATATATATTATAATTAGATATGTATTGCATGTATTTATATTTACATATTTTATTTACACTTATAATTATATTGATAAAATTAATGTATTTGTATTTATAAAACATTTATATTTATACATATGTTGATACATATATAATATACATGTACACATATTATATACATGTATATCATATATCTGGAAGGTATATAAAAACTATGTACGTATATACATATCAAAAGTATATATATATTATATATTTATATATTATATATATATATATATATATATATATATATATATATATATATATATATATATATATATATATATATATATGATAGTATATAGTACATAGTATATATAGTATATTTAGGATATAATACACTCTACATAGCGTAGCGCAAGTACAATCTCACCCAAGTTTCACTGCCATCACTCCCAGCCGGCCCTGTTTAACCTGCGACATTTACAGTGGTGGAAATAAATGTATTTTTGAAAGAGAACGGTCGCCAGGGCTGAACGGAAACATACCAGGGGCAGTGTTAATAATGCTTCCGTGTGCAGTTTCTGCATAAGAAACACTGCATTGTTCTCGGTTCGTTACTCGTAGTCACGGCGCAACAGCCGAAACTAGGCCAAGCATTTACAGTCAGGAACAAAATGGCGGCCACGTTGATTGAGAATGGCACGGCAGCTTTCGTGAAATATCCCCGAAACGTTTGATGCTTCAGCAATGCAGATTGTTCTTCGGAAACCAGGATAAGGTGATATAGTGCATAATGTTATTATGTAATATTAAACTTTGAACGTTCCGTTAGATTTAACATTTCGATAGCATTTGTAAACATTAGATGACCGTTTTAAAAATGTGGCGTAAATTGTCCGGTGTTATGTACAAACAGTCTTGCTTCACAAAGTCACACAAAAAACATCCACACGTAGGGTTGCATTTGCGGATGTTAATATTTTATAACAATTTCATTTCAGTGTGAACCAAAATATATGTAAATTAGTGAAGCAAAAACATGCGAAGGCCTTGTCTGACGGATGTCATATTTCGTCACCAAATGTAATTACGAAATGTTCCGCTTGGTGTCCTCCTTGTGCTCTACCGACAAGTAAACTGTATTTGTATTCAGGACTACATCTACTACAGGACTACAGGTTCTCAAGCAAATGTCTAAAACACATCAAAAAGCACGAATAGATTACTTGCTTTGTCTACCTGTGAAGCCAAAACATAGTATTGTGTACGCACCCGCACGTACAGGCTTAAACACACGCGCGCGCACAAACATACGCACACGTGAACATTTCCGTTAGAAGTGGCCAATGAAACACATGGCATGGATAGAGTGAGATCAATACAATGAGAAAGTTTCATACACAGCTCTTATGTAGCATTCCAAGTGTTTTGTTTAATGATTACCACACAACGTTTTAGGGTTAACTGTGTCATTAATAGCAAGTTCAGTTCATCGTTGTATTTGTACACGCAACAGTAAATAATGCGAATGCTTGAGAACAGCGGGACGACTATAACATACACAGGGACGACATTTGACACTCATTTATATACAGTTATATCCCTACCTTTTCAGAAATTATATCTACAAAATACAAGAGGCCCCTATGTCCACAAGTGTATAACAAAACGAAATACGAAATAAAGCGATCGTTGCAATAAACACGCATCACGTGATCACCAACCCCACCACTGTTCAAAATATGCGCATAATAACATTTGAAAAGACGTCGTCGTTTTCATTATTATCTTCGCAACAAACACACTGGCACCTGACAACTGAAATACATAAGCACTGAATCGTGTTTCTACCTGTGTATAAAAGTGCATGCAAATAATCAAGTTATATAATCGTACGTTTCCATTGTTTGAAAACGTCATAATATTTTATTGCAGTATTTATCTGTGTTTATTATTGATATAAATGTTTTTTTCATCAAGCATGTCTGTCTTCGGACTGTCAAGTCATGTTGCGACAAATGAACCTAAATGGAGACATAATGTCAACCTTGAAATAACTTCTTCCTAGACCTACCGTTGTAACCAAATGGGACAGACAATGTTCACATGAATTTCTTGGGCATGTGTCAATACGGAGTACACCGGGCCTTGAGCTCTACCGTCGGGAGCATGTCCATACAACAAACCCGAACATTGACATTATCTATGGCCGAGTGCGACACCATATACATAAAACATAAGACGCGATGGTGTTCATGCGTTCGGCCGCGTCCCACGAATACGTGCACTGTATAATCGATGTCTGGCCAAACACAATAAAACACGTACGCGTGTAACGTCAGAGGCAGCTGGCGACTATATTCACAAGGGCAGGTCGACCAGACCTGCGTAATTCCGCCTGACACGTCTTGTGCGCAGAAATGACCAGACTGCGTCAAGGCAATCTCGCGCGTGATCGCATTTTCAAAAAGCTGTCATTGTTGTACACTTCCATCAGACTGGCCTGATGGAATCAGCTTATCACCATCTCCGAGGGATGATCCTGTCTGATACTCGGTGGAAGATGGTAAGACTTATGCCAGAAGGGTCGATTGTTATCTGTCTGTCTGTAATAGGACGTGAACGACAACAACACGGGCTGAGTGACAATGATTGACATACACGACACAAATTATAAAAACAAGATTTGATTGGTAGAACCCAATACCAACAATATTAGAGCATGTTTACCATTTGAACCAGTTTCCAACTGGTTGCAAATGTATGAAACATGCTATGCACCGCTGTAATTATTATTATTATTTTAATTTTATTAACCAGTAAAGAAAGTTTAATGTACATGTACAATCCAACTGCAAAGTTGCCACATAATAAATTTATCTTTATCTGATCTAATTAAGAATGATACTGAACACATGAATCATTACCATGCAACTCTTGCAATACCAATTAGTTCAACTGTTTCTTTCCGTTGATTCTCGACGTGACTAACTTGGGTTAAATAACACAGACTGAAAACTAACTTTTAACTAAGATACCGGTTCAGATTCTATTAACACAGCATGTCTGTTAATGTGTATACTTATTATTCTTTTATAAGATGCTTCATGAACACACAATTAATCATGTGGTTTCCACCGTCCATTTAAACGTTGCTCCATTCCTCGATAGATACTCAACAAACTTGGCCTGGTCTGACAGGAGCGACGGTTATGTTTACGTTGACAGATGCCACGTGTTAATTTTCTGTCATCTGTCACCGTTGACAGTTTGAAGTGTGTAAACAAGTTTCGTCGCTACACACATGGAACTTTCAATTAAAAAGCCCAGCTGTTAACTAAGAATTCTAATAGTATGACTTACCGTGCGCACTGTCTAAGCTCCCTGTATGTATGTGTGTTTTACGATCGTACGTGTGATTTATTATTATAATTATAATTATAATTATATAACGTCTTTGTTTCTATTCAAACGAAACTGGTGACATACAAGTAACAACCACCTGACCGGTGACGATTAACGGCTCGAACTAACCGCCAGAGGTACAGACACTTCGCAATATAAGCAGACGACACATCTAATTCGTTCCTAATAGCTTTAATTCCATCGCCTCGGGCGCCGCTGGCGCTCAAAAATCACGTCGGCGTCGCGACCGTTAAACCGGCGTTATTTATACGCCGAGTGGGGCATTTTGTTCCAGACGCATAAAAAGTGAGCGACTTGGTATCTAGGTCAGAGAGAGCGACCAGTCGTTTCGCGCGCTCGTATCGACAACGTCTGGAGGCCGCAGCCTGGCAACCGACCACTTTTTCCTGCGGTCCGGGACAACTCCATCGCCGCGGATGACTGATAGCTGTGAGTGGCAACGGTCGTCGCGACGACAGTGGCGGCGCTGGCGGTCATTGTTTAAACTATAAGTTACACACGAACTTAGTGCAGAAAAATCCTGCTTTCGGAAGGAGGTCGGCTTCACGTTTTCTCGATTTTGTCAACGTTTATCGTTTCGTAGAAAACGTGATAATGTTTAGACATATTCCTGACAATAAGCAGTGGCTATAAAAATCGCAATATATACAATTGACTTCCTCATATTTCTGTATTGTTGGAGAGGTATAGCTATCCTTCGCTAGTATGACACATCTTCTCAGCAACCTTTCTTTATTTTATATTCAGCTGGAGAATCAATTCCCTCCTATTTTGTTAAATTGACTCATCTGATGAACAATTAATAACAACGACACGAAGGCGGTAATGGCGATAACATGTCATGTCAGTACACAAACTACCACTTCAAGTGTCGAGAAAGACATAGGACTAACTCCTGGTACAGACACGGAGATCCATAGATGTTGCAACAGTTCCAAAATCAAATAGGTTGATGAGAGGATCAGACCAACATGTAAATGATGAAAATACCGTCTGTGGCAAGTGATACCAGGTCTGCGGCAGTGATGTATTCTCCAGAGTGATAATCGGCGGTGAACCTCGCATTAAATGGGGAAAAGACGAATTGAACAAAACCAATCAAATAAACCGCTGCAACAACCTCACGTCTTTAAGAAGAACCACAACCACAACCACAACCACAACCACAACCACAACAACGACAACGACAACGACAGCAACGACAGCAACGACAGCAACGACAGCAACGACAGCAACGACAGCAACTACAGCAACGACAGCAACGACAACAACGACAACAACGACAACAACGACAACAACGACAACAACGACAACAACGACAACAACGAAACGATAACGATAACGATAACACCACCGCCACCGCCACCGCCACCGCCACCGCCACCGCCACCGCCACCGCCACCGCCACCGCCACCGCCACCGCCACCACCACCACCACCACCACCACCACCACCACCACTACCACTACCACTACTACTACTACTACTACTACTACTACTACTACTACTACTACTACTACTACTACATCTACATCAACAAGAACAACTTCAACGATAATTACTACTGAATCACCAACTACAAAAAAAACTTGTACCATATGATGCAGTTACAGACTTGTGCACAGATTAGTTGAGGATTTAAACTATTCATAAAACAAACTACACGAAGTTGTTTGTGGATAGAGATAGACGTATTACTCACTATACTATCTATATTATTTAAATTTAGTATTAAATGTCTTTCTCTAACAATGTTGTAAGAGTATATAAAACTAAAAAAGATTTGCAGGTATTAAACCAAATCACAGTTTCGAAGATGCAGTGAAACATAACTTGTAAAACAGGCGCGAGTTACATAATGCATTTAATATTACTGATTTAGCATACCAGTTATTTCGCGATAAATTTAAAAACAACTTCGTCAGTTCTGTTTCCTGGGGTTGGAGTATTAATAATTATTAGCAGGACATTCATTGAATGAGTTGTACTTCGCCCTCGACTGCAGAAACCAGGCCAAGGCGCACCTAAATTCACGAAGTTGTGGTTAGCCTTTCCTGTCATGGACCAGCTGTGTTATATAATGCAAATTCTCTGTGGACGTTTCGCGGACAACTCGCGAATTGCGAACATGCTTTGGGGTTATTAAGCGCAGTTTGGGAGGTGTGATATTGTAAATTGACCTCTGTTGTATATGGACTGGTGGTCCATTTACCAGAGGATGGAAAATTTACACACTGTGAAAAAATTTGCAATGTGCTTTGTGAGTTAGGAATGGTAGCTTGGTGAACGTTCTACGAAAAAACACTAAGCCAACAGTTCTTCAAGCCTTATAATAAAATCAACAATTGCCATTTCAGTATTTTTATGGTTGTTAAAACTGTTTTGAAAATTATGCTGGTAAGTTTTACATTTCACAATATTTTATTTTCAGTGTCTATGCAACATTAAACCAAGCGTAGTAGCATTTTTAAAACCACGTAAAACATGAACAGTACCAATATTGTTTACATAGGCGCCCGTTTAAAATCTGGGCAGTATGCGTTCAATTCTAATCGTATAATCATGAAGGGTCAGACCCATAAAGTATTCGAGACAAGGTGCAAAAGTTACAAACATACACACACACACGCACACACGCACGCACGCACGCACGCACGCACGCACGCACGCACGCACGCACGCACGCACGCACACACACACACACACACACACACACACAGACACACAGACACACACACAAAGACACAGAGACAGAGACATATACAGAAATGGGAGACAGAGACAGAAATGGCAGAGGCAGCAAAAATAAAACGTTTCTTGAGCACTGTCACTAATAATTTGACAAACCAAACTAATTCTATATGCAAAATAGTACGAAAACCCAAATGTTTCAGCAGTCTCTTAGGCCAAACATATTTATAAATATATATATATATATATATATATATATATATATATATATATATATATATATACATATTTATATATATATATACAGTATAAATATATATATATATATATATATATATATATATATATATATATATAAATATGTATGGCCTAAGAGCTTTGAGACGTTTGACGCGAGGAAGGTGAGACTGCTGAAACATACGTTCGCCTTTTCCACACACAATTTTGCCACACACATACGTTCAACGACGCCTTACATAAACGTTTCCCTAACAAATTTCCCGTTTAACAAATCATTCTATCCATACATTAAAATGGATGATTTAGTTCCCAGCGAAAGATATGGATTACTATAAATTACTGTGATTAAAAATTAAAATTAAGTGATTTTTTAAGAGAACAAGATAATACAGACTTTTAGGATATCAATATATATATCATTCATATAATTTGTTATAAATCAACGTGATATTTTTGCACAAAAATATTATACTCCGCAGATGAACAAATATCAGGCGCGATATAAATAATTATTTTGAAGAGCCGGGTTGATAAACCATAAGAAAGAGACACGCGTAAGTTGTATTACATAAGACAGACATTTCTGCTTGATAACGCTGCCGCTAATTTCAACGCCGGCAACCGTAGCATCACGCGCTGTCGAAGCGAAGGGTCTGTGCAAGCAAAGCATGTTCCTTCGTCCACACCATTCTCCGTTCCGATCAATAAACCGAACTTGTTGAGAACGTCACGCAGACTTCGATTAAACCAGACGTGCTTCGACTGTGTTGACGGGCGCCCGACTCAAAGTGCCGCGCCGTCGTCGAAATCAAATAATTTTATCTGACATCGCCTGCAGCCAACCACACGGGGTAATTGGCTAATGTGCTACGTGTAACCCAATATTTTAAGTCGGCTTTACGACAAACCAAGGCTGTTGTTTAATAATAACTTCTTCGTCGTAGAATGAATGCCCGACGATTGGCGAACTGTCACCACCACGACAAGCGGTTAGCGATCAACGCAAAAGCAAAACATTGCGGTTTTGAATATTCAAATGCAAAGCCCGGGTACGTTTAACGGCCTTACCCCTCAGTTGATCGCGCACGAAAAATACAAGCCGAGCACTATTTTATATATTAAATCAACCATATTACTAACGAAGCTTAAACCGATTCTGTAATTACATACATGGGGATAGTATTTATGTTCTATTTATGAAGAACGTTTCAAATAAAAATAACAAAACAATTTATCGTAAAAATATTCGCACATGTAGTTTGTAGTAACATATAATGTGTAGCGTAATTACAAATTTGAAAGCGAGCATCGTTACATTATTTATCACATTTAAAAGGAATATATTGAATAACTGGAAGCCTGAAACCAATTTCGAAGTACGAATTTGTCGTATAAACGCGGCATTTCAACGGGGCTCAAGGAAAATGAGTGAGCTTTGGGATTCATCTGGGTTTAGATAAAAGAAATGTTTGAAGATTCACACATCTGATACACATATGGCCATAGACGCAAATTGGGCGTGTTTGTTTCGATATGTTTCAAACGGTTGACGCTACCAGTAAATTTAAACATTACAGGTTCAACTATTCAGAATAATTACCAAGCTGTATAAAACCGCCCTATCACGCGCTGGTGTACACATTTAATATGCTAACCGCACATCCATCGTAACGCCTGCAATGCACTGATAATAATATTGATTAATTCATATTCGTGTAAGCGTACGTTATCACGGTTTCATGGCCCTGTATATGTATTCTGTCAGTATGCTTAATTTAAACTGAATTATAACAGCGAGAATAATAAAAGCAATTTATTATCACAAAAACGTATATAGTTCAAAACGACGTTATTATTAATTGTGTACTGCAATTTTAAAGACATTTCTAAAATAAAAATAATATTAAATTTAAAACGAAAACGAATTCTAAATGGTGTACTGCATAGGTATCGAGAGGTCAGGAAAACTAATAAAGACTACATGTTTATTCGTAGTTAAGATTAACGACGTTTTGATATAGCAAAAATAAGGATTGGGCAAAAAGCCACCAAACGTTGTCAACGGCTGTTGTCATAACCGGCTGGATATAG